>CM023482.1:51957383-52557383 GCA_013339685.2 Hyalomma asiaticum
ATCAGAAGTCGCACAAAACTGGTTTTACCGCTCGTAGAGCGTGTCCCCTACTTTATGGCGGCGCATTCCTGAATAAAATCGGTCTCTCAAAATTTTGCACAATATGCCAAAAAAAGGTAGGGGGACTATAGTATTGGGTTTTTTGTGAGAATTTTGACTCGATCAGAAGTCGCACAAAATAGCGTTGTCCCGCATCTAGAGCATTCCTCTACTTATTGCGCGCCTTCCTGAATAAAAATACGGTCTCTCAAAATTTTGCCCAAAATGCCATAAAAGGTAAGACTATAGTATTGGGTTTTTTGTGAAATTTTGACTCGATCAGAAGTCGCACTAAATGACGTTTGTACCGCATTGCATAGAGCATTCCTCTACTTATTGCGCGCCTTCCTGAATAAAAATACGGTCTCTCAAATCTTACCCAAAATGCCAAAAAGGTAAGACTATAGTATTGGGTTTTTTGTGAAATTTTGACTCGATCAGAAGTCGCACAAACTGCGTTTTACCGCATCGTAGAGCAGTTCCTCTACTTATTGCGCGCCTTCCTGAATAAAATACGGTCTCTCAAAATTTTGCCAAAATGCCAAAAGGTAAGACTATAGTATTGGGTTTTTTGTGAAATTTTGACTCGATCAGAAGTCGCACAAACTGCGTTTTACCGCATCGTAGAGCGTTCCTCTACTTATTGCGCGCCTTCCTGAATAAAAATACGGTCTCTCAAAATCTTTGCCCAATATGCCAAAAGGTAAGACTATAGTATTGGGTTTTTGTGAAATTTTGACTCGATCAGAAGTCGCACAAACTGCGTTTTACCGCATCTAGAGCAGTTCCTCTACTTATTGCGCGCCTTCCTGAATAAAAATACGGTCTCTCAAAATCTTGCCAAATGCCAAAAAGGTAAGACTATAGTATTGGGTTTTTTGTGAAATTTGACTCGATCAGAAGTCGCTCTAAATACGTTTGGACCGCATCATAGAGCATTCCTCTACTTATTGCGCGCCTTCCTGAATAAAAATACGGTCTCTCAAAATTTTGCCCAAAATGCCAAAAAGGTAAGACTATAGTATTGGGTTTTTTGTGAAATTTTGACTCGATCAGAAGTCGCACAAACTGCGTTTTCCCGCATCGTAGAGCATTCCTCTACTTATTGCGCGCCTTCCTGAATA
The DNA here is from genome assembly GCA_013339685.2 of Hyalomma asiaticum. NCBI lineage: Eukaryota > Metazoa > Arthropoda > Arachnida > Ixodida > Ixodidae > Hyalomma > Hyalomma asiaticum. Next base: position 51,958,547 of record CM023482.1, read on the forward strand.
AAATACGGTCTCTCAAAATTTTGCCCAAATGCAAAAAAGGTAAGACTATAGTATTGGGTTTTTTGTGAAATTTTGACTCGATCAGAAGTCGCACAAACTGCGTTTTACCGCATTGTAGAGGATTTCTCTACTTATTGCGCGCCTTCCTGAATAAAAATACGGTCTCTCAAAATTTTTCCCAAAATGCCACGAAAGGTAAGACGGTATTGGGTTTTTAGGGGCGAAGCTCCTTAGGTCGTGGGTCTGTACATCCGATGGTGTTTGTTGGTGATGTACGTATCCACGTCTACTTTTATGAAAAAAAAAATATTCCGAGAGTTGTGTCCTCTGCCTGGATTCGAACCCAGGCTCTCGGCGTGGCAGTCGAGCGTTCTACAACTGAGCTACGCCTGTGGTTTAAAAATTATCGCTAAAAGACCTAAACAGGTATAATATCTCCGGCGGAATCGCATTAACAAACGTAATGTTACGTTGAAAAATAGTAATACACCGCTACACGACGCGAAAATGGATTGTATAACGAGGTCGAGGCATCATTTGAAAGAACACAGAGCTGCGTGCTTTGTAGCTTTGAACCCATTACGGAGGCACTGGTAATTATGGCGTAGTGGGTACTTCCCTACTTGGCAAAATGATAAGTTATGGCGCAGGAGATACCTACCACTTCTACTTGCACTAGTTTCCTCAAGCGTTTAAAGTGGCCTCTAAGAAAGTAGCTCCTCCTGCTTACGCTGTCACTGTCCTGCAGTTCCGCGCAGGGCCTGGCTCTAGCCACAGCATATCCCCCTTAAACGCGAGATCCCAGCGTACGAATACAGTGTTTCTCACGCCTTTACATGATGATCGACTGGGCGATTTACGCGAAAGATTCACGGTTTACCGATGATTCCCTCCGGAGCTTCGCCCACTCATCATCATTCACCCCGTGGATATGCTGTGATTTTTTTTGTGAAATTTTGACTCGATCAGAAGTCGCACAAAATGCGTTTTACCGCATCGTAGAGCGTTCCTCTACTTATTGCGCGCCTTCCTGAATAAAAATATGGTCTCTCAAAATCTTTCCCAAAATGCCAAAAAAGGTAAGACTATAGTACAGGGTTTTTTGTGAAATTTTGACTCGATCAGAAGTCGCACAAACTGCGTTTTACCGCATCGTAGAGCGTTCCTCTACTTATTGCGCGCCTTCCTGAATAAAAATACGGTCTCTCAAAATCTTGGCAGAAATGCCAAAAGAGATAAGAATATAGTATTGGGTTTTTTGTGAAATTTTGACTCGATCAGAAGTCGCTCTAAATACGTTTGACCGCATCATAGAGCATTCCTCTACTTAATGCGCGCCTTCCTGAATAAAAATACGGTCTCTCAAAATTTTGCCCAAAATGCCAAAAAAGGTAAGACTATAGTATTGGGTTTTTTGTGAAATTTTGAGTCGATCAGAAGTCGCACAAACTGCGTTTTACTACATCGTAGAGCGTTCCTCTACTTATTGCGCGCCTTCCTGAATAAAAATACGGTCTCTCAAAATCTTGGCAGAATTGCCAAAAAAGGTAAGACTATAGTATTGGGTTTTTTGTGAAATTTTGACTCGATCAGAAGTCGCACAAACTGCGTTTTACCGCATTGTAGAGGATTTCTCTACTTATTGCGCGCCTTCCCGAATAAAAATACGGTCTCTCAAAAGTTTGCACAAAATGCCACGATAGGCAAGACGGTATTGGGTTTTTAGGGGCGAAGCTCCTTAGGGCGTGGGTCTGTACATCCGATGGTGTTTGTTGGTGATGTACGTATCCACGTCTACTTTTATGAAAAAAAAATATTCCGAGAGTTGTGTCCTCTGCCTGGATTCGAACCCAGGCTCTCGGCGTGGCAGTCGAGCGTTCTACAACTGAGCTACGCCTGTGGTTTAAAAATTATCGCTAAAAGACCTAAACAGGTATAATATCTCCGGCGGAATCGCATTAACAAACGTAATGTTACGTTGAAAAATAGTAATACACCGCTACACGACGCGAAAATGGATTGTATAACGAGGTCGAGGCATCATTTGAAAGAACACAGAGCTGCGTGCTTTGTAGCTTTGAACCCATTACGGAGGCACTGGTAATTATGGCGTAGTGGGTACTTCCCTACTTGGCAAAATGATAAGTTATGGCGCAGGAGATACCTACCACTTCTACTTGCACTAGTTTCCTCAAGCGTTTAAAGTGGCCTCTAAGAAAGTAGCTCCTCCTGCTTACGCTGTCACTGTCCTGCAGTTCCGCGCAGGCCTGGCTCTAGCACAGCATATCCCCCTTAAACGCGAGATCCCAGCGTACGAATACAGTGTTTCTCACGCCTTTACATGATGATCGACTGGGCGATTTACGCGAAAGATTCACGGTTTACCGATGATTCCCTCCGGAGCTTCGCCCACTCATCATCATTCACCCCGTGGATATGCTGTGATTTTTTTTGTGAAATTTTGACTCGATCAGAAGTCGCACAAAATGCGTTTTACCGCATCGTAGAGCGTTCCTCTACTTATTGCGCGCCTTCCTGAATAAAAATACGGTCTCTCAAAATCTTTCCCAATATGCCAAAAAAGGTAAGACTATAGTACAGGGTATTTTGTGAAATTTTGACTCGATCAGAAGTCGCTCTAAATACGTTTGGCCGCATCATAGAGCATACCTCTACTTATTGCGCGCCTTCCTGAATAAAAATACGGTCTCTCAAAATTTTGCCCAAAATGCCAAAAAAGGTAAGACTATAGTATTGGGTGTTTTGTGAAATTTTGACTCGATCAGAAGTCGCACAAAATGCGTTTTACCGCATCGTAGAGCACAGTGGCGCACCGACGGGGGCGTTTCGGGTGTTGTAACCCCCCCCCCCCCCCCTGAGGCCGACCTAACCCCATCCCACTCCGTAACTGCTCCTATGTCCTAGAAGAATGTGGCGCTAACGTCTCTGCAAAATGCCGAAAAAATAATAAAAATAATCATCATCATTTATGTTACTATTATTTGGCATTTTATTTACTTTTTTTACACACGCAACAACTGTGTAATGGCATGCCCGGCCCTTCGTGAAAAATTGAACCCCCCCTCCCCTGGTAGAGATCCTGGGTGCGCTACTGGTAGAGCATTCCTCTACTTATTGCGCGCCTTCCGGAATAAAAATACGGTATCTCTCGAAATCTTCCCCAAAATGCCAAAAAAGGTAAGACTATAGTATTGGGTTTATTGTGAAATTTTGACTCGTTCAGAAGTCGCCCTAAATACGTTTGGCCGCATCATAGAGCATTCCTCTACTTATTGCGCACCTTCCTGAATAAAAATACGGTCTCTCAAAATCTTGCCCAAAATGCCAAAAAAGGTAAGACTATATAGCCTTGGGTTTTTTGTGAAATTTTGACTTGATCTGAAGTCGCACAAAATGCGTTTTCCCGCATCGTAGAGCATTCCTCTAACTTATTGCGCGCCTTCCTGAATAAAAATACGGTCTCTCAAAATTTTGCCCAAACGCCAAAAAGGTAAGACTATAGTATTGGGTTTCTTGTGAAATTTTGACTCGATCAGAAGTCGCACAAACTGCGTTTTACCGCATCGTAGAGCATTCCTCTACTTATTGCGCGCCTTCCTGAATAAAAATACGGTCTCTCAAAATTTTGACTCGATCAGAAGTCGCACAAAATGCGTTTTCCCGCATCGTAGAGCATTCCTCTACTTATTGCGCGCCTTCCTGAATAAAAATACGGTCTCTCAAAATTTTGCACAAAATGCCAAAAAAGGTAAGACTATAGTATAGGGTATATTGTGAAATTTTGACTCGATCAGAAGTCGCTCTAAATACGTTTGGCCGCATCATAGAGCATACCTCTACTTATTGCGCGCCTTCCTGAATAAAAATACGGTCTCTCAAAATTTTGCCCAAAATGCCAAAAAAGGTAAGACTATAGTATTGGGTGTTTTGTGAAATTTTGAGTCGATCAGAAGTCGCACAAAATGCGTTTTACCGCATCGTAGAGCACAGTGGCGCACCGACAGGGGGCGTTTCGGGTGTTGTAACCCCCCCCCCCCCCCTGAGGCCGACCTAACCCCATCCCACTCCGTAACTGCTCCTATGTCCTAGAAGAATGTGGCGCTAATGTCTCTGCAAAATGCCGAAAAAATAATAAAAATAATCATCATCATTTATGTTACTATTATTTGTCATTTTATTTACTTTTTTTTACACACGCAACAACTGTGTAATGGCATGCCCGGCCCTTCGTGAAAAATTGAACCCCCCTCCCCTGGTAGAGATCCTGGGTGCGCTACTGGTAGAGCATTCCTCTACTTATTGCGCGCCTTCCTGAATAAAAATACGGTCTCTCAAAATCTTTCCCAAAATGCCAAAAAAGGTAAGACTATAGTATTGGTTTTTTTGTGAAATTTTGACTCGTTCAGAAGTCGCCCTAAATACGTTTGGCCGCATCATAGAGCATTCCTCTACTTATTGCGCGCCTTCTGAATAAAAATACGGTCTCTCAAAATCTTGCCAAAATGCCAAAAAAGGTAAGACTATATAGTATGGGTTGTTTTTGTGAAATTTTGACTCGATCAGAAGTCGCTCTAAATACGTTTGGCCGCATCATAGAGCATTCCTCTACTTATTGCGCGCCTTCCTGATAAAATTACGGCCTCTCAAAATTTTGCCCAAAATGCCAAAAAAGGTAAGACTATAGTATTGGTTTGTTGTGAAATTTTGACTCGATGAGAAGTCGTACAAACTGCGTTTTACCGCATCGTAGATCATTCCTCTACTTATTGCGCGCCTTCCTGAATAAATATACGGTCTCTCAAAATCTTGCCCAAAATGCCAAAAAAGGTAAGACTATAGTCTCGGGTTTTGGTGAAATCTTGACTCGATCAGAAGTCGCACAAAATGCGTTTTCCCGCATCGAGGAGCATTCCTCTACTTATTGCGCGTCTTCCTGAATAAAAATACGGTCTCTCAAAATCTTGCCCAATATGCCAGAAAAGGTAAGACTATAGTGTTGGTTTTTTTGTGAAATTTTGACTCGATCAGAAGTCGCACAAACTGCGTTTTACCGCATTGTAGAGCATTTCTCCTATGGGGGGCGTTTCGTGTGTTGTAACCCCCCCCCCCCCCCCTGAGGCCGACCTAACCCCATCCCACTCCGTAACTGCTCCTATGTCCTAGAAGAATGTGGCGCTAACGTCTCTGCAAAATGCCGAAAAAATAATAAAAATAATCATCATCATTTATGTTACTATTATTTGGCATTTTATTTACTTTTTTTTACACACGCAACAACTGTGTAATGGCATGCCCGGCCCTTCGTGAAAAATTGAACCCCCCCCCCTCCCCTGGTAGAGATCCTGGGTGCGCTACTGGTAGAGCATTCCTCTACTTATTGCGCGCCTTCCGGAATAAAAATACGGTATCTCTCGAAATCTTCCCCAAAATGCCAAAAAGGTAAGACTATAGTATTGGGTTTTTTGTGAAATTTTGACTCGATCAGAAGTCGCACAAAATGCGTTTTACCGCATCGTAGAGCGTTCCTCTACTTATTGCGCGCCTTCCTGAATAAAAATACGGTCTCTCAAAATCTTTCCCAATATGCCAAAAAAGGTAAGACTATATAGCCTTGGGTTTTTTGTGAAATTTTGACTCGATCAGAAGTCGCACAAAATGCGTTTTCCCGCATCGTAGAACATTCCTCTACTTATTGCGCGCCTTCCTGAATAAAATTACGGTCTCTCAAAATTTTGCCCAAAACGCCAAAAAGGTAAGACTATAGTATTGGGTTTCTTGTGAAATTTTGACTCGATCAGAAGTCGCTCTAAATACGTTTGGCCGCATCATTGAGCATTCCTCTACTTATTGCGCGCCTTCCTGAATAAAATACGGCCTCTCAAAATCTTACCCAAAATGCCAAAAAAGGTAAGAATATAGTATTGGGTTTTTTGTGAAATTTTGACTCGATCAGAAGTCGCTCTAAATACGTTTGGCCGCATCATAGAGCATTCCTCTACTTATTGCGCGCCTTCCTGAATAAAAATACGGTCTCTCAAAATCTTCCCCAAAATGCCAAAAAAGGTAAGACTATAGTCTCAGGCTTTTTGTGAAATTTTGACTCGATCAGAAGTCGCACAAGATGCGTTTTCCCGTATCGTAGAGCTTTCCTCTACTTATTTCGCGCCTTCCTGAATAAATATACAGTCTCTCAAAATCTTGCCCAAAATACCAAAAAAGGTAAGACTATTGGCCTCGAGATCTTGGAGTGGCGCCCTGTCGCGTGTGACGTCAGAGCGGGGACTCCGATTTCAACCGCGCTGCAGCAGCCGCTGCTCCTGTACGCGTATCGTCTGCTTCACGTGAGAACTTTGTCGAACGAACAGCCTCGCGACGGTCAACTAACGCCTGCAACGATTGTTTTCGAGTGTAATCTTGAACTTGTTTTAGTTGCGGCCCAATCGACAGGGCCAAGAAATCCCCCGGATGGCCGACGAGTGCGCCGATGCCACCGACCGCATTGCTCGTAAGAAAGTGAAACTATGTGTGAGTGTTCGCGCTCGTTATCTTGTTTCCGCCGTAGGATACTAATTAGTTTGGGTGTTTCTTTCGATATTACAGTACGTGCCGTTCTCGAGCATCTACAAGTATGTAGATAAAGCTTGCGAAACGTCGCGGTGTCTTATCGAGGGCGAGGCGGTGTACGACGCAGGCCATGTTGTTGAATGCGCGGTCGAGGCCGTCAACGGAGGTCGCATCACCGTCGCCGCTCTCGTCCTCCAAACAAGTGGACTCACCAACCCAACGCACAACGTCTCTGTCGTGATCGACAGCAGTGAAGTGGCCAATGCTCGCTGCTCGTGCAAAGCAGTGTGAGGCAATGTCAACGTGTAACATAACATAGAATTTATGTTCACTGCTGGTCTGCAGTTGGTGTCGAGCTCATATCGCTTTTTGCATTGTGTTAATGTTTCTAAATTAAGAGGCAAGTACACTATTGAGACTAGTTTGAATGTTTAATGTTGGCACCATGAAATATTTAATTGCAGCACCATTTCTATAAATGAAAAGAGACTTCGTAGGTGACTTCGTGGCTTCGTAGGTAAAATACGTATGTACACCATCCAGACGCAGCCGTAGTCTCATACATCCTGCGCCGCTCAGCTGAGCTCACGAGGCGCGCTTACCCACGAGGCGATTCGGAGGCCGCGTCGTCCGCTCCTTGTCTAGGGGCCTTCGCGGCAGGTTGTGGGACGGCACCGCACCTGGTGTAAGTCGCCTATGCTTATAGCCTGCGTGCAATAAACGGCTTAAGTATTGGCGAGGCGTTTAAACACGGTCACAAACTTACCGAGGAGTGGCGCGTACGGTGGGTAGCAGAAGTCACTGTCTGCGAAGTGTTTGCTGCACACGGTCGATGAAGGCGTGGGGCGCTTTCCCATTCTGAGCTTGACCATCCACTTCTTCTTCAGCTTTGGGTCCTTAGGATAGTTGTGAAAGCTAACGCCTCTTTCACGAGCGGACGAAGTACACTGAGGCACAGAGCAGTACTTCACCATTGCGCAGCACTCGCCGCGGAGACAAGCGGCCGCAGTTCTAAAAAACAAAGAGCCGTAGTTCTAAATGAACGTTAAAAGCAGACCCACGGTTGTTCGAACAGCGTCAGTAGCCACCATACGCGAGATAACCAACTGAACTGCTTTTTTGTTGAGATTTACCGCAACGGTGGCTTCAACACGGCGCTAGGCCTACGTAGCAGACGAAAGCGCGCGAATCCCCGCTCTGACGTCATACAGGCGCCGTTCGCAGCGCCGCCATCGGTCGCACACCAGGCGAATAGAAGCTTTTGCCCCCTACGTCTGACTTGTAAGGCTTGAAAACGCTTTCACAGTGGCACCAAAATTAAAGGCAGTGGAATAAATAAATAAACAAACAAATAAATAAAGTCACCACCACCACAATCATCATCATCATAGGCAGCAGCATGTTTCATGTCCGCTGTATGGCGAAGGCCTTTCCGAATGACCTATATTCCGCTCCGCTTTGAGCGATTTCCTTCCATTTTACGCTATCGTAATCTCTCGCTCTGATTACCCCATCCAACTTGTGAGCCACTGCTGGGCTTTCCCTTACTTGGTATCCCTTCCGAGGTTCTCACTGTTCATTGACCGTATGTCCTCCGCATTACGGAAATGCCCAGGTACACTCTTTTTTTTATTAATAGCTGCAACATCATCTGCTACTCTCTGCTGCATCATTCATTCTGCTCGCCTCTTCGACAATGCCGCACCGATCATTTTTCGTCCTGCTGCGTGTTATGTTGTCTTTACCTTCGCAAGATGTTTAACCGAAAAAAACATCTTGTGAAGGTAAAGACAAGAGAACATAGGCTGCAGCCCATGTTTCCTGTACACATCTTAAATGATGGTTGCTAATTTTAAGCTACTCTATTTTGCGAAATAACGAAAGGGAAGGGGTCAAGGGCTCGTTCTTTATTTGTTAGAAACAACTTAATGAGAGACAGACAATGAAGAAGTTATTCTGCATTATCTTGGTTGAGCCTATTCATTTTCACATTACCTTAAAACTTTTCGATTCAGGTCATCAATCATGTATTTTTCAGTTCGACATCGTCATTGCTGAGGAGCACGATGCCATCTTCAAGCCGTCTTGCTGAGATTTTTTTCGATCAACGTCATTTCCCGTTTCCTCTAACATGGTTGTTTAAACATCCCTTCTTAACGCTCAGTGAACAAAATTTCGAGTTTTTATCGGATTGATTGACGCCTTTCTTGATAGATATTTGGGCTTTTTTGTTCAGGAGTCGGATGGATGGTGAGCCCTTTGTAGATGTTGGTGTGATGATGGACCCGTTTGTCTCAGGCGCCGATGCATAGGCTCTGAAAATGCAGGAAGCTGCCGCCCAGACGAAGAGGAGCCGCCTTGTCGAAATGTCGGCTCCGGGGACACTTCTTGCAGAATGATTTGTCCCTTTAACTTGCCCTGAACATTTTTTTTTGTATATGACGTTCGGCTGCCGAGTGTTCGACACTTCTATATCTCACCCATTACGCTGCCGTTTGGAGGCGGTTTGGCGGACCCATGAGCATGAGTTGTAGGGCAAGTAGCAGGTCACAATTTGTACCATATCATGAAACCATAGCGCTGAAAACGAGGAAGACGGCGGGATATGCATTATCACCGTATGTTTATTTGAGGAGGGCATAGTAGTTATGCGAACAACACGAAATAATCATGCAGATAGACAAGTTTATCTGCGCTCAAAGCAATCGATGCGTTGCTGACGCAGTTTACCGAGCACAGATAGGCATGTTTGCTTTCGGGTAAAACATGGTTCTAGGCGATTTGTACGACCCGAACATATTAGAGGAAAATCGGGTTGAACTCGACTTGTCCCCCGATTCCGATACCACATACCAACCTATTTTTAGGGGCGAAGCTCCTTATGGCGTGGGTCGTTCGTCCCTTGTAGTCGTAACCACCTCGTTCTAGGATTGCGCTCGATAGCTCGCGCGCCGGGAGGCTCGCGCTCGCCCTCGGCGCGTTCCTCCCGGCGCGCGAGCTCTCTCACTCTTCCATCTGCTGTCTTGTGTGAGAGAGACAGAAAGAGAGAGAGAGAGAGCGAAAGACTGTCCGTTTCTAACGATGATGATGGGTTTGTGCTAGCGCGTTACGGCGCGTGTAAGAAGCTGGTGTAAGACGCTGTGGCCTCTCCGCCTTATACTCTTTCAGCAGTCATGTGATGGCGTCGGCAAACGCGGTGCGCGTTCCGGCCTGTGTAAGGGGCTGCGTAAGACGCTGTGGCATCTCCCCCCTTACTAGAGTGCACTGCATGTTTCTAACGCGTTTGTGCTCGCGTCCCCTTAAACGCGAGATCCCAGCGTTCGAATAGAGTGTTTCTCACGTCTTTACATGATGATCGACTGGGCGAATTACACGGAAGATTAACGGTTTACCGGTGATTCACTCCGGAGCTTCGCCCACTCATCATCATTCACCCCGTGGATATGCTGTGAATTTTTTTTGTGCCTCACGAAGTTTCCTGTGCACACGCACTAGCTAACCCGACCCGAGACAACAATTAGATTCTGTTAGCTTTAGTGAACGCCAGTCATGTATAGTACATTTTACAAGCAGCGTGAAGGTGCCACAGACTCTACACGGCTGGCATTTGTAAATTTACATTGGTAAATTTATCCCGACAAACTCAAATTTGGGAAACGTTCTAGAAGAACACCGATTTGACCTCGAATATCACCTTGAGAAATAGCACCACATTGTTACCTTCTTAATTTGAGGAAATATAAAACACAAAAGGAACAAACCTGCATACATACCTCCGTTAGTTAGCATGCTAGAGTAGTAGTCTAGTGTGTCCAGGAGTCTAGAAGTGTAGTTCTACTCTGAAAGTCTATAGTAGACGTCTATATTCATGCAGATCGGTTTCCCTCGTCCCCTTTGTTCGACAAGCCAACAACTTACGAGTTAGGCTTTCCAGACTAGATTCGGCCAGAAGGCAATGCTAAGTTTGGACAACGTTGCCTGTAACGAGTGGAGAGTCGTTTTGACCAGTGGGCGTGTGCTCTGAAAATGTCGCATCCGGCGTCGAGCACATCAAGGTAAATCTTGCAATTTCTGTGTGAGAACTACTCAAGGCGAGAGCCCTGGCTGGCATTGAATGTGTAAAAAAAGTAATAAACCAAGTAAAAGCTACACCAAACTTCGATACCACGATCACTTACTCAACATGTAATTGCAGTTACGAATTAGCAAAACAAAAAGAACAAACAAAGGAAGAAACAAGCTGGAACGGAGGCTTGTTGCGACTTCACCGCTGCCACCGCTTGTCGTTGTTCATCGCTGCCACCATTTGTCGTGCACTCGTGTCGCGTTCAGGCCAGGAGTCCACGGGGCAGGAGGGAAGAGTACGAGGAGTTGCTTTGGAGATGAGAATAGTTACCTTTATTTACAGCATGGTAGCATATGGCCGAATCTCTATCCGAATCTCAAGCCTCGATCCCGGGGTGCTCCCGTGGATTAAATAATCAGCGTCGTCCGGTGACGTCGGGAAAACCCAGTTGACGCTTCTCCTCCAATCAGAGGTTGAGGGTTCAAAGGGGAAGAAGGTAGTGGACCGCCCCTTTAACTTCGAAGGTGGACGAGGTGATCCGTACGCAGCCGGACCATACGACGGCGCACCTGGACGCCTTCCGGTGGACGCATCTGGACGCCTTCCGGCCGGAGGTAACGAGGAAATTGTTACCGGCACTCGGCACGTTCGACTCGTTTTTCTGTAACGACACCTGCGTTAACGAGTTTCTGGTGGCGCCGCTCCGTCTCCGATGTCTCGGACGTAACAGGCTCTAGTAGCCTTTTTTGAAGCGCCACGTGATATACCCTGGCGGTCTGTTCGCTTAGTGCTTGCATTAGGAAACTCTTTCTCTATATTTCTTACGCTTGTATTGTTCTATTTATTTTCGAATGCGTGAACGTTTAGTCGTCGTCTGCGAGCACGTAAGTTATGGAAATAATGGTTTAAGAGGTGCTGGTCTTGAGAAGCAACTTAGTTTCGAAATTTCTTTCCTTTCTATGAAATGCCAAGCGTTTCTCGGCGAACCTGACCAACTTTGACCGTATCTATCTATCTATCTATCTATCTATCTATCTATCTATCTATCTATCTATCTATCTATCTATCTATCTATCTATCTATCTATCTATCTATCTATCTATCTATCTATCTATCTATCTCGGTGCTCCTCCGGTCGTCTCGTTTACCTGGTATACGCACCAAAATGTGGAAGGTAGGGTATCAACGTATGACAAACATGAATGATTAATCACCAGAATGATATACTCATTGTGTAAGTCACGATCAACGATACTGCGATCACGTGTGGCTCATACCCCTACGGCTAGGCCCGTGGTTATCGGGTATGCGCCACAGGTGTTTGAATTTTATACAGCCGCTTTCAATCTTGGCCTAACTCATATAGACATTGAAAACATGTATAATCAGAACGCACTTGAAGAAATTACTCCATCTCCCACTAAAAGGAACCATGTGTGGATGCGAAGCAGCGGGGAGATGGTTACCTTGAGTGGGAGATGGTGTAATTTTATTGAGAGGACGAAAGAAAATGCATACGAGAGAGAACGCGGTGGTTGCTTGATGGCTCGAGCGCTCATCGCGGCGCTGCACGGGAAAGAGAATGAGGCGTGCGCGCTCCGTCATTTTTATACCGCGGAACTACGGTGGCGCCCCCAGGGGAGTATGCAGCTGTCGCACCACCTGCTGTGCTAACGCCACCTAGAAAAGAAGGTCGTGCGCCCCGCTCCGTAGAGTAGAGGATTCCTAGAGAAGAGAAAGGGGGGAGTGTAGGAGAGCGGAGAGAGAGGGAGGGGATGCGCATGCACTGTGGGGGTGTGGGACGCGTGCGCCGCTCCGTAGAGTAGAGGATTTCTAGAGGAGAGAAAGGGGGAGTGTAGGAGAAAGGGAGAGAGGGGGAGGGGACGAGCATGCGCTGTGGGGGTGTGGGACGCCGCGGGAGGGAAGGAGGCTCGGACAAATACCCCGCCATAGGCTGCTTGGCATCTAAAACACCCGAGCCATACCGTTAGTCGTAGCAAGGGAGTGTGGTGTAGACATAACAAACAACCAGACATACACGAACGCGCTCTTACCTCCGAAGGCAACCGACCAAGCGGAGGCGGGTATTGAACTCGGTCCACGGAGGTGCCAAGTAAGCACGCTACCTCTTGGCTGCGGCGCCTCCTCTCACACGGTTATTCTAGTAAATACGACTAATGCACGAACAGTTGTGATTATTATGCTTGTGTAACATCAGTTGTGCTCCTAATGTGCTTTGAGCGCTATGGCTGAAATTTGATAAACACATATATCCTGCTACCGCTCGGCATGCTTTTGTGCAAGTTTAGTAGATTCCGTAGGAATACTTCAACGAACGCCGCTTACGATACGCACGCTACCGCGCCATTTTTCTTAAATAAAACAGACGTCGCTGGTGTGCAGTAACATCACTGCCAATGCTACGTCGTACTGTGAGCTATACAATTCAGTTGACACGCTGCTATTGACTTTCTTGGTTAGCCCACGTTCCCTCATGTACTTTGCACAAAGACGCTCATGCTATACGGAACATTTCGCTGAATTCCACACGATATCCCTCACAGGTAATTTCCTCGCAGACTGCATTGCATGACACACGGATTCCCATAGTGCTTGGGATCTGCAAATTTTTTATATCTTAGCTACCGATAACCCTGGCCTTTATCATTTGAACTTCATCACGAGAAGGCTCTTAATGTATTTGTATATGATCTTGCGCGACACGCTACATGGCGTGCACGCGGATTGCAGGTTATCTATTCATTTGCACTAGGCGTTCTTTTATAACATGGCACGTCAAATGGCTAGAGCCGTTTTAGGTATCTTGTATACTGTTTTGTACCGCTGTTTATACCACGCCTAAATCTTTGTTAGAGCTAAGAAAAAAGCTCAGAACATGAAATCAAGTGGCTGAACGAGAATGCAACATAATCGTAAGGTTAGATGCTCCGCAGTATTGTATTTACAAACATATGTGCAGCTGGGTGTGAACACATGAAAAACACACGTCAGGTTTTCCCCGTAATAATAAGCTTATCGATAGTTCCCGCTCGGCGCCTTGAAATAGCAGATTACACCTAACTTTCGCCACATTTTTTTCGTGCGGTATGTTTTTCTGCGCGGTCGTATCTTCGTATGCGCATGAAATATTGCGCATAACGTGCATCTTACATCAAGTGAGGCGCCGCGAATGGCGTCGTAGGACTATGTTTGGGTTGGCCTACGGAGCTTTTGCAATAGTAATAAGTTCTCGGGAGTTACGTCCCAAAACGACGATGCGATCGTGAGAGACCGTAGTGGAGGTCTCCGGAAATTTCGGCCAGCTGAGGTTCTTTAACGTGCACTAACATCGCACGTTTGCCTGGGCCTCACCATTTCATTTCCATCGAAATGCAGCCGCCGCCAGCGGGATTTGATGCCGTCACCTTCGCATCAGCAACATAGCACCATAGTCGCTAGACCACCGTGGCGGGTCTACACGGCTCTCTCAGTTATTCAGATAGAGACCGCGGCCTTGGTCGCAAAGTTACAACGATGTCTTGTACGTATTCCATGGTCTATCAATTTGTGCTAACAGGTTACTCATCCGCTTGGGTTTTTCACACGTGTTAGAATAAAAAGATTCACGTGGTACTGGCCTAGAAATTAAATATTCTTATTCGACACTTTCATTGTATCTTTGGCTGCAGAACGTCCACGACTACCACATCAAAGAGAAGCTTCCCTGGAGCGCCGTGTTTCAGAAAGTGGAGCAGCTCGAGGAATCCTACACATTTTCGCACGTGTTAGTCCAGGACACCAACTTGGAGCAGATCTTCATTGCGTTCGCCGAAAAGCAGGGCGAACCTGCCGAAGTTTGACGTGCCCTTCGGATGTCGGGATTTTATCCCACAAAACTCTACAATAACAGACGAACATTGTGGCATAATGCCATAGGTTTTTGGCGCGTTAACGCGTACTGAATAATTGTTATGTTTTTCAAAACTTTCTAGCATAATGTACCAGCAGTCTGCGTCCATCGAACTGCATTGTGTAAGGCACTCATTGGCCTCAAGCAGGCATGGCGATAAGTAGTGGCACGTTAGTGCCTTTATATCCTTGCTGCACATGTGGTTTAGTGTAAGGTACGCAATCTTCTGGCATTGGTTCCGGACCAGATCAAAAGAAGATAAGCGTTGATATAGATGCACTGTCCTACGAGAAGTAAGAATTAGAGGTAAAGCGGTACTTTCGTGTCTAATTTCCCTTAATATATATTGTGCGGTCGTTGTGGGGAAATAATTTTCGTGCACCTTGCTCGCTATAGTACGACATACATAAGTGAACAGTGCCGTACGGAAGTCATTACCTTCTCCTCGAAATTGTTTTGGAAGTGGGGGCGTGACACCTGCCCTTGAGATACAAAGGCAGGCCTTTCGCCAAGAATATCTATGAATTTTTTGATGAAGAATCTATAGTATACCTTTTCTAAAACACAGGGAAACATATATGGAGACAATGGATTCAGTGATACCAAGATGGTGCTTAAGCGTAGAAACGTTATTTAGCCTCTTTCGGTTAGTCTTTAAGGTAACCGCATGATCCTGTTCACCGTTTTGGAAGAATGAACTCTCTACTTCGGTATTTGAAATGCATAATTATGTGTTAAACTTCTTTTTTTAAAAAATATGGGCACTAGAGGTAACACCATTGTACAGTGCAGTACTATAAATTTATACAGCTTATACAATACAGTACAACCCTTTGCTCCCACTCCTGTAAAAACCCTGCAAAGGGTTAACAGTATGTTGAAAATAAACAAATAAAATACACGGGGACCGTTTCCATATTTTGACACCATTGAGAAGTAGCCGCATGGCCCGGTAATAAAGCTATACTGTAATCTTACTGTATTCCTGAGACTTCCTAATGTTCTGTGCCGAAGGAAGGCTTCCCATCACAACAATGAATAGTGCTATGTGGTTCTCTAAGACATTCATTATTTTGGGCATGATCATTGACAACCTTGTTTGTCGAGTTGTATAAACAGGCTGTGTTCAGCAACACTGTGATATTGTAGGCGAGGAGGGAGAACATTATTCATTAAAATATTCGGGGAGGGTAGTATAGCTGTGCGGCAGCCGTTGCTCGATGACTGCGGACGAGTGCCTCCGAATCCGACGTCACGTGGATGTTGGATTCGGAACGTAGCACCATGCATCCCACGTCTAACGGCAGCGAACAGCCGTGAGTATGGAAATCGTTCAAATTGTGGTAGACGTGTAGTGCTGAGTAAAGAGATCGAGAAAATTGTTCGTGGCTTGTACAGTGTGACTCAACGGTGCACACGCTACAGATACATGATGAGAGGAGCTACGAAGGATAGCGCTATGTGATTGAGAATGATAGATATTGAAGGATTGGTGCGTGATACTGCGGGCTATCTTCAAGAGAATGATCAATGGATCAGTTTTGGTGATTGGATGTGCATGCGATTAAGGGAACCAAGCTAGGTCAGGGACTACTGCGAAATGGAAATGAATGGTCTATTTCTTTGCAGAAAATTAATCTAGATTGCTTGTGTGTGATTAGCGTTTGTTTGTCGTGTCTCCTCTTATTGTGCTTCGTTTCCTTTGGCTTTATTAACTATGAACGCACACCAACTGTCTCAATTAGGCACACTTCTGACTGCTCCACTGCGTAGGGAACGCTCTTTCCACGACCTCGTGTCAAGCCAGCGGCCGACACTTTAATTAAGTGATGATACTACGACGCGAGCTAATGAGGAAGTTCGAGATTTCAGAGCGGAGTGACATTCAATGTTTATTCTGCATCAAATTCGCCACATGAGAGACAGAGCTAGGGAGGTTAACGAGAAATAAACTTCGGGTTTACTCCTAGGCTTGCATGTTAGAAGAGGGAAATAAAGAGGGATAAAAGAGTTGAGACAGGAAGAACAAAAAAGGGAAGCACATGGGTGCCATATCTAGGTAATTTTATATTGGAAACACCATATTTGGGTTGGAAGGTGTCCATTCGGTGCTAGGACTTGTTTGCGTTGCTAGAGGAGATGGTAGAAAACGCATGGTTAACCTCTCATTTGTCAGCACATCAGCGCTGACCCTCATTAAATGAATAGACACAACAAAGTATACGTGCTGTAGATCTTACTGTATTAATTGACAGCGTCCTGATGTATAGAGTAATGTTCCTAACAGGGCTTGAAGTAGGCCATTGTTAACCTCAGAAGCTGCTGACCATTACAATTTACCGCTGACGCGGTCCGCGCGGCCCAATGTTTGGCAATTAGAAATATGAATATACTTCTAGGAAGAATAGAGGACAGCAAAAGGGGTTCGGCGAAACTTGTAGCAGTTTCAGAATGCCGTCATTCGTGGAATGCCAATACTGTGACTGTTGAGCAGCACGTTTCTTCTGCAAGAGACCGACAGTAAGTTCGCCTGTGGGAGACACCGGGGCCGCGTACACAGCGTTTTCCGCTTGTGAGATGATGGTGCCGTGTAATATGCGACTTTTTGCGCATGTAACTACTAGTCTGAGTATGGAAAAAATTGTGAACCCCACATAGCAGCTTCGTATGACAAAACAGGAGGCCGTCCTGTTTTGATGAGGGATCTGGCTGTACTGCACGAGATACCAGCTGTTTTGGCGTTTCATTGGTGACTGCTGCCACACTGGCTGCTAAGCGTGTTCTGTAATACCTTCGCAGTGAATGTTCACTTCGTGAGAAACTATGAAACTATATATTCGTGGTGCTAGCGCAACACGAATGACCAGCGAAGCTGACGGGAATTCTCATCAAAGTTGTGCAAAGCTAGGCAACGAGTGCGTCGTTTGGCAAAACGGGTACAAAGCTCGGCGAGGTTTAATGGAGTCAAGCATTGCTTGACTATCGCATTTGCTTGAGTATCGCCTAACTGTAGCTTGGCTAATGCTTAGTTAAAGGGATGCCTAACATTTTATGCGCTGTAAGCCGCACATACGTGGTAATGCAGAGAGAAATTAAACTAATGTCGTGGTATTCAAACTCTTCCTCACGCATGTTCACGAGCCGCTTCTCCACGGCGTTCCAATCGAGTGCCTCCTCCTTCGGGAGCTCAAACGGTCGTCTTCGCCATTGCGCTACGTCGAGAAAGTAGAGGGTGAGAAAGAGGCCCGCCAGTGTTAGAGAGGGCCTTTTACCAAGGAGCACTGTCTTCATGTACTAATGTCATACCACGTGCGCTCGGCGCGGCTGCGCATTCGCCCAATCCGGCTCAACCCCGCCCTTTCACCTGCAGAGCTGGACCTCTTCTCCACTCACCTCTCTGCTCGCCCTTGCCACACTCGTTTCCGTCTCGAGAGCTTCCACCGTCGCAGTACACTTTTCCCTCTCCAGATATGGCTCTGCTACGAACCATGCTGCGCACGGACTGCGCTCGATAAATCAGCTCCGCTGTAAAAATAACTGATTGTGTTACACCTCTCCTACACCTGAAGGTAAAAGCTTTCTGTGCTTTTGGTAGCGCAATAATTTATACATTAGGTCATACCTAACACACGTGGGGCCAGCAAGTTCGCGAGACTTACGGGCTTAATATTCAGAACACCTGTAGGCATCTAGCTCGACATCCTCACCGTCATATGCGAGGAATCGACCTTTGAATGTGCCAGTGGCCTAGCGGCTTTCGCTCCGTTTAAAATCGTGCTTGGCGCATACCTGCACATCTTAGACTGGGGTGAACAGTTTTGGGCCACACATGATTCATCATACTTAGTTGATGTCAGTTACTAATTAATAGGTGAGCAATTAATAATCGTCGTCTTAATTATTCTCGCAATGATTAATTCTTCCCATTGGTGCCATATTATAGTGCTGGTGCTTATGAGCATCTTATCGACACGTGACAGATTGTCTACTGTGCGTTGATGCAGCATCATCGACAATGCCATGGTGAACTCTTTCAAGACACCTCCCTGATAAGCTGGGATTTTTTTTGCCAAGACCACTATCGGATTATGAGGAGCACCGTAGTGAAGGGTTTCAGAAATGTTGACCGTTTGGGTTCCTTTTCCCTGCACTGATAACGCACAGTGCAAGGAGGACTATAGAGCACTTCCGTGTCCATGGGAAATGCGACCATCACGGCCGGGATCCAACCCGCGTTTCAGGGAAAGCAGCCGAGCACCGTAACCATTGTACCACCGAACGTAGGATACATATAACGCGTTCTGCTTGGTTACTACTACGGTAGAATGAAGAGTGCCCCAGGGGCCGATACCGCGGGCACTGCTATTAGTAGTGTACGTAAATCAAATTCATAACTCTGCAAAGTTCGTAACGTACGCATACGCGCTAAGGCAATAAGAGAGAAAGTAATTGAAGTAATGGAGCTCTGTTGAGTACGCCCGGGTCTATTTTCGGCATGTTAAAGTTGTTTCACTCCCTCACTCACTCACTCACTCACTCACTCACTCACTCACTCACTCACTCACGCGCACATACTTATTCAGCTTCAGAATATGATAAATGACTACTTTATTCAGCTGGATAGCTGGATGCATACAATCAACCTTAATTATAAAAAAATCTAATGACATCCCACTAACGAAACGTGTAACAATAAACTTACATGAACGTTTCAGGACACCGTTCAGAACGCGTGAAATATCAAAAAATTTTAGGTTTATGTTTTAAAGAAACCATGTCGTGAAATGCAATTTCAAGTTCAAATAGCGCTGCATGCGGTTCAAAACAGGTTTTATGTAAAGTTGCGTATGATAATGCTCTTTAAAGCGACAAAGGAACTATGACGCGTAGTTTTAGCCAAGGCACACCTGCCAATTCACAGTCAAAGTGATTGCCGTGAGCATAGAAATATGTTATTGCAAACGTTTCAAGCACCTTCATGTCATCATATCTCTTTCTTTGCAGTCTACGTGCTTGGGTTTGGCTTAGAAATCTCTTATGCCTAAGAAAATTCAAGCTCCCACACATCTCGCGTTGATCATGAGTAATCATAACCTAGTCTTTGTAATCGGATGAAAACCTTCGGTTCTCAACATTAAATGTGGCTCTTCCTGCTCCCCCCTCCCCCCCCCCCCCCCCCTTTCTTTAACGTTTCCGGTAACTCTATTCTGTTTTCGCACGTACAACCACACATTTGTCTTCAAAATGCATCGGTTCCGAGACGGCGCTAAGAGGTACTGCAGATCGCCGACGCTTTTTTTCAAAGATTCTACTTTGTTATACCATGGTAACTGCATGCAGTTACACTTAACAAACATGCATGTTTATGCAGTTTACAAAGACTGTTGTGCTCTGTAAGCACTAATTCGTTGTTAACGCATGCTTTCATTTTTTTTCAGTGTTTCATTATGTCAAATGTTCTCAGTGTTCTAACAAAAACGATAGGTTCTAAGCTTTCCCGATTCGCTTTCTGCTAGCGGTGACGCCATGATTGCACAAACGCTAGCAAGAATCTATGTGATGCGAACGAGACAGAATGGCAGTGAGAGATGGAAGCTTTAAAAGATGCCACAAATCGTCGTACGAGTATTCTCATTCGATCTAGCGTTTCGTGAAGTGGCAGGATGCTTGTCAAGGCAGCGGGTGCTGTCCTTACGAAAATATTTATGTACTTGGAGCTATTAGCTGGGCTTGTAGGATTTTTGGTGCGTTTCCAGCGCTTAGCGGAATGGGAAAAAACTGAGGAGAGAGATGAATAATCAACTTCATTTAAGTGAAAAAGAAAGTTGCACGGAGGTACAGCGGTCAGGCGGTGCCTTGCCGCCACCTCCTCTGCTCGCTTCATGGCCTGAAGTTGCTTCTCGAAGGCGACACCTGCCCAGGACGGGGCGCCATCCCCACGGCATTCCACGTTACTGTAGAGTGCACCGCTGCTTGCTTTCCTCTCCTCCCACAAATTCTTACCTCAGAGCTATGGGAAGGCACCTTCGCCACGGCGCCCCCGAGGTCTGCAGGGCGCTCGTCCGCCGGGCCCGTGCTATCGCAGAGGTTGTCATCGGAGTCCCGGAATAGGGACCTTCCCCATTTTTAATTTTTTTCCTCAATAAAAGTGTTTTTATCATCATCATCTAAGCTTCAGTCGATGAGAACGGTGTTCCACGGCCCACACGAGGGAGTGCATGGTCAGGAGATCGGGCGGGGATGGATCCTCGTGGCAGTCCCAGAGTACGTGCGCAAGGGCACAAAGAACACGAGGAACGCTAGTCTTCAGCTGAAATTTATCACTTGGAACAGGTTTTAAGAGCCCTGTACTTGCGCCATTGTCCAGAATAAGCGGTGTGGGGCACGTATGGAGACGCTCATGGGGCATTCATGGCAGACAGTTTTTCAGAACGCGATATGCTTCTTTGGTGAAGATTGGGACAGTGCTATGTTGAAACATTTGGCGCTTTATTTTTTAAAGCAGAAGGCTTTCTGAAACAGCCGACATTGCTGATCCTTATACATGCCAAGAATGCCTGTGCCGTGGAGAATCATTGGCATCGCTTACAACGGTCGGCTAAGTGACAGGCACACGGAAATGTCATGACCTGCGCTTTATATACGCCCTAGGTCATCATGCGCCATTCTCAAAACTGGAGAGAAAGAGAAGTGTGCGCAATGAAAGGCAGGGAAATAGAGGCTCTGGGATGTTAAGGCTGCTGAGGTTGGCAAGTCAAGCGAAGGATCGGTGTTGTGTATAGTAAAAGTGGGTGGGTGTACAAAGGGTGAATACGGCATCTCTGACAGGGCGATCGGGACAAAAAGCGGTGTAGGGTTTTCGCCACGATCACCCTGTCAACCCTACAGGAATACACCCATGTAGGGTTGCAGAATACAGTGTCCATTTGGCTTGTCCGCAAAGCCACATCACCAAGCAGGCTGCCAGCGACAACGACAATTTCCTGTTAAGCATGGCACACTAACGACGGTTACGATACTTCCCAACAAGAAAAAGAAGAGAACTCTATTAAAAGGCTTACTTGTGACTATACTCTTAATTTCCTAACAACTATGCCAATTAGAATTCAGAGCTCCCTTTGAGAATATACCGCACAATTCTTGGAAGGAGGGTACCGAGTTTACGAATGAGATACGGTTTCGTGTCTTTCAGGGAGTAGAAGTCGGGCTGAAATACGTAAACCTTTAATAAATAAAAATTCCGGCCTGCCACATTGACGTGTTGTACTACTGGTTGAGCTAAGGTCCTGGCTGTGCCCGCGCGTTGGTTCGGCAGTGCGTACATAAACGTGATGCTGGCGTGCCCAGCCCTTCTGTATGCACTATAAAGAACTTGAGTAACGTTACCTAGAACTTCCTCTGTAGCTTCCAGTACAGCATCTAGACACCTTATTCATGCACAACCTCGTTTACTATAACATTGCGCTTAAGCTCGCATGACTTTGTTTCATTACTTATCTTTATCTTTCAAAGCCATTTACTGCTTGGTGCGTACACTTTCGGATTCGTCGCAGTAGTATTTTTTTCTTAGCCGCTGCTTGCGGCCCGTACTCAGACGTACAATAGGCAAATACATGTTTCATTGTGTTCACTGCATTTCACTGGCATTGAACGTTGATTCTAATGAAAACCTTCGTTCACCGTATATTTGCAACCACATTATTCGAGGTAGACAGAGCCTGCAAAGGAAGACAGATGTCAAATGCCATCCATCCTCAGGACAAACTAGTGTACTTCCGCGGTATTTGGACGTACGATGTGCCTGCCCACGATTAACGGAGTATTGCAGAGCGAAATGCATTGCTTTCA
Organism: Hyalomma asiaticum; assembly: GCA_013339685.2. Taxonomy (NCBI): domain Eukaryota; kingdom Metazoa; phylum Arthropoda; class Arachnida; order Ixodida; family Ixodidae; genus Hyalomma; species Hyalomma asiaticum. The sequence continues at coordinate 51,980,956 of CM023482.1, forward strand.
GTTTTTTCAAAGGATCGCCACACTTGGCGTCTTTTTTATTATGATGTTGGCCTAAGCAGCCGTGGATAACACTCACATTGAGGGATTGGCCAGGAATGACGTCGTTATAAATAGTTACAGATTGAATTATTTACTGATTTGAAATTGCTACTTGAAGGGGCAATTTAAATCAGTGGGTCAGCATGAAAAATACGCAGTGGATGAATGCTAATTCAGCGCCCCCCTACCCCCATCGGGGCTCTGAATCGTGTCGTGGCCGCGGCCGGACTCGATTCAGCGCATTTCTGTGGAGGCGAAATGTTCAAGCCCTTGTACTATGCGATGGCAGTGCACGTTTAAGAACGCCAGGTGGCCGAAATTCCCGGAGTCCTCCACTACCACGTCTCTCATAGCCTTAACGTGGTGGGGGACCGTAAAACCCCACAAATTATTATTATGCTTTATTCAGCAACGAAACAAATAGGCGACTGCAGATGTACATAAAAAGAGAGCCGTAGCGATGTAGTTCTCAGGGTAATCGATTTCTTGCGCGATTAAAATTTCGCAGTGTCAAGAATAGATTTGTGATGCACTACACTGAGAAGAGGAAGCTTCAAAAGCCAAACACACAGGCGTAGCTAATTTATTTATCTACTTAATTATTTATTTCGGTACCTTAAGGACCCAGATGCGTTACAGAAGGGAGTGGGTAACAGTGAACACAAGAATATAGGAAACAAAGAAAAAATATGGCTGCTAAGAGTGTACGTAGCGTTCAAAGGGAGCCTTAAATGCATTGACATTAGTTCTCGCAGTATTTTTGCCGTGCGACTGTGAGTGGACATCAGTGAGTTGGGCAATAGAGCTGGTCAGGTGGTTCCAGTCATTCGATGTACTGGGAATAAAAGAATCGTGAAAGCATTTCGTGAGAAGGAATGAGTGGTTGCAGAATGGTTTTATTTTTTATCGCCACGAATAAGTACTTAGCGTTGGTGGTCAAATCAGCTTGACGTGTAGGACTGTTTGGAAAGAAGATCTTGTTTTAATTGTGTATCAAGGTAAATATGACGGAAGAGGACAAGGCGACACCTTTCTGCGTGAACCATGAAGCAAAAGGCCTAAAGCACTTTTCATTAACTATGGACTAGATGGGCGTGCATAGCCTCAGAGGACGAAACGTGCACTACGATTTTGGGCGGATTCCACGTATTGTATATGAGTGTTAGGGCCGGGATTCCATACACAGCTTGCACACCCGAGCTTAGGACAAATAAGAATTTTGTATGAAATGACCTTTAGAGTGCAAGATGCCCTAGAAAAGTTTCTGCGTAGATGGGCAACAGTGCGATTGACATTGTTAGTAGGATAGTTAACATGAACGTGCCATGAAAGTTTAGAAGTAAATTTTACGCCAGCGTATTTATAGCATGAAATAGTTTCTAAAACACTGCTGAATAAGGTGTTCAGGAACATCAACAGAACTATAGTTACGAGAGACTCGCATTACCTTACATTATAGTTAGCGTTTAGCCGCATGTCCCCTCTAGTGGACCAAGAAGAAACTTCACTAATATCTTGTTGCATAACATTAGCGTCACTATTATTGCAAATACTTCTGTAAATAACGCAAGTTATTTAGGTGAAAACCTTTCTCAAGAACTCGTAGTGGAGCTAGCATCTCATTATTTCGATGTTTATCCGTATTGATAGTTCGTTTGCATGTTATTATCATTACAGGGTATTAGCCATGGTCTGGGTTTTAAAGTGATTGATTGATTTATGGGGTTTACCGTCCCAAAACCAGTTCTGATTATGAGAGATGTCGTAGTGGAGGGCTCCGGAAATTTCGACCAGCTGGGGTTCTTTAACGTGCACTGACATCGCATTGTATACGGGCCCCAATATTTCGCCATCATCGCAATGCAGCCGCCGCGGCCGGGATTCGATCCCGCGACCTTCAGGTCAGCGGGCGAGTGTCATAGCCACTAGGTAACAGTGGCGGGGCGGGTGTTAAAGTGAATGAAAATAGAGAAAGTTCATATACGAGATTCGGAGAGCTGGTAACTTCAGTGTGACGGGCGCAAAAAAACATGACCAACGAAGCTCGAGTGGAAATGTCCTATAATAACAACAATTACAAGGAACAGACTGAAAAGCGTCATTATTTGCAATGGATTAAAAGCCACGAAGACGGCTCTGAGAACACTTTCGACTGTTTCCGGAAACAGCAAGAAGCAACTTGCTATGAGCGCTATGTATGTTCCTGTGCTACTATGACTTACACGAAAATTGACATTGTAAATAAGAAACTGCTTAGTTTAGATTTATTTAACTATATTATTTATTTTCTGACCGCTCCCCAAGAGTGGATCGGTCCAATTAGCAGCAATGGAGTGAGGCAACAGACGTCTAACGAGACAAGTCAAGTTGTATTTTAGGTTACCACGCGAATTTGTTTTGTCGGGTCCTAACGGTAGTCGCAACACTCTAGGGGGGCGAATAATATCTCCCCCCCCCCGTTCAAAAAAACAACAACAACAAAAACTCTTTGTGTCGCGTGCTCATAATGAAGTTCATATTTCTGGTCAATTCATAGCAGTGGGAAAGAGTCACTCTTCAAGAAGAAGAACAAGAGCCCAAACTCAACGTCACTGGTGAGGTCGTTTATTTTGTCATTTATGAGATGAGCCCTTCGAGCGGCTTTGGTGCTGGTGCTGAACTGCGTCTACAGTTGGAGCTGTAAGTGAAGGTCCGATGGGTAGAGGCGCGCTCATTGTGTACCTACTCGGCCTGTATCGACTGCCAGGCGTGCGTAGGCGCTCCGAAGACAGCGCTGTTGACGTCCTGACTTATACATAGCACGTTATCTGCTTTTCCCTCATGCGGATTAGACAGCCGTAGACACGTTACTTGCGAGTTGCGGAAAATAGGCCTCCAAAGATGTTTTTTATTTCCTATTCTAGCAAACGGTTTCAGAGAGGGAAATTTCGATTTTCCTTTTACTTCTTGAACATTCTGAGACATGAACGCAGACAAGTGCGCACTGTCCGCATCCGTTTGTCCTTTGACGACGACCGGGCCACTGGCATTGTGGAGCGAGCACGATTCAAGATTTAGACCGAAAGGTCAGAGCAGTTACATCTTATTTGAACCATACAAGATCGCTAAGTAGTAGTAGTGGTGGTGGTGTTGTGGCTACAGGCGGTGTTAGCCTGGCAGACCTGGCCGGCAATTGCTCCGCCCGTACAAGATCGCTAAAGCGCAAATAAGTGTTTTACTCTTAACGACAGCAGTATAGTGTGGATTTGTCTTTTTCCCTCTCTCTTTCCCGGGAGGAGCGACAGCGCGGATGCAGTGTAAACTGTCCCTTACGAAGCCTAATAATGCATTTTTTTTTACATTTACCGCTTAACAATGTGGCAGGCTTTGATAGCCGGTGCCTCCCGAAGCGTATTTGGAAATCAGAACGGTGAGGACGCGCTCGATGTGTTAGTTATTTTGCCCCATAAATGTCAAAGTAGAGCGAGAACATCGAAGAACGAACGAAGATAAGAAGGAATATAAGGCGCGTTCGTACAACGCCGAGCGTAAGCGCCGATGGCCTAATAGAGCACCGGGTACCTGTCGTCATGGAGCGGGAGCTGTGAGTTCGATTCCCTGCTTGGTTAAAGCTAGAAGTACGTTAATAGGCTGTAGCTGATCAAAATTACCCTGGAACACTCCACTACGGGGAATGTCTCGGAATCATGGGTGCTTTTGGCACATAAGACTACATAAATTATTATTATGGCTTTTTTTTTTTGAAGTTTACAGATTATCAACACTCATAATTCGTCTCTATTCATAGCTTTCGTCGAAACCTGCTGGACGAAGATTCCTTCTGACCTTCCAAAATGATGATTGAAGAGTGAGTACCATCATTTCTTTAATGTTACCACGTTACGTTTGCGTAATTGCGTCTATTATTATATGACTGCGGGAACGAGTGCTATGATGAAAGAGTTCCGCTCTTTTCATGTCGCCCGATGGTAGCACTATATGACAATCTGGCCGCTGCCGTCACAACACAGCGGCTGTCGGCTTATGCAGCGTCGCTGCACAAGCAGCGCACACCTCTTCCAAGAGGGTGGCTAAATAGAATACAGCATCGTGTTGTAGTTGTGGACAGTGCGCGTCATGCATTACAAGAAAAAGAAATGTGTCTGATCCCTTTGTCAAAGGAATCGTGCATGAAAGTGAAATGTCTCTTCGCATAAGCAGTTGAATGTTTATTGTTACATCGAGGCGAACTTGCCCACTGCTATGGCTGTTTCGCTGATACGGCACCGTTTGACGTGGATTAACCCACTTTCACACATCGCCTCCATGAAATCAAGGGCCAACCCTTTGTGGTAACAGAAGTAGTTTACCTAACTGGGCACAGTCTATAGTAAACGCCGTGCGACGAAGGCATAGCCATGTTTACTTGCGCCACATTGACCCGTCAACATCGCTGACGTGCTCTGACACCTAACGCAGCAGTTTTCTTGTTCCCATCACGCTGGAAGAGCGGTCGGCGGGGAAACAAGAGTCATGAAGAAAGGTGATCGGTGCCATACCACTGCACTATCGGCGCATATACGCTCGAAGCTCTACGAACGCGGCTATGCGCGCGGCTCCGCACGCGTTCATCGAGGCGGACTTTGGAACGCGCCTGGAATGGTGCCGCCATCCAGGAGAGAAGTAAAGCTACAGTGATTAACTTTGCCTCTCTTGAATGGCGGCATCGTCCCAGGCAATGTGCACCTGGATGCGTGCGTGCTGAACCGGATGAGACAAGAAGGCGCGTTCGTACATAATCGAGCATGTGCGGCGTTAGAGCTGTGGTAGCACACGGGGCACTTGCGGCGTGGCGCTGGGGGCTGTGAGTGCGATTCCCAGAGCATCAACAGTTTTAAATGCGAAGCATTTCTTAGCGAACTTCGGCGAGTTTGAGCGTATCTATCTATCTATCTATCTATCTATCTATCTATCTATCTATCTATCTATCTATCTATCTATCTATCTATCTATCTATCTATCTATCTATCCGCCTACGATTTTGTGCTCTCCTGGCCGTTTCGCTAATCGGATGTTTACGAAAATTGGTATGCCATATCATGACTACATGACCAACATAACTGACAGGTCATAACATGAAAATCATGATATGCATGTCATGAGCGGCATGATTTACATGCCACGGTCTTAGGGCTCTCCTGGCCGTTTCGCTAATGGGATGTATGCGAAAATTGGTATGGCACAACATGACTGCCTGACGAACATAAATGGCAGGTCATGACATGAAAATCATGATATGCATGTCATGAGTGGCATGATTTACATGCCACGGTCTTAGTGCATTCCTAGCCGTTTCGCTAATGGGATGTATACAGAAATTGGTATGCCACAATATGACTGCATGGAAAACATAAATGACAGGTCATAACATGAAATCATGACACGCATGTCATGAATGACATGATTTACATGCCACGCGTTTCGTTAATGGGCCGTATACGCAAATTGGCATGCCACAGCATGACAGCATCAAAAATGTAAATGACAGGTCATAACACGCAAATCATGACATGCATGTCATGAGTGGCATGATTTACATGCGACGGTCTTGGTGCTCTCCTGGCCGTTTCGTTAATGGGATGTATACGAAAATTGGTTAGCCACGACATGACTGCATGGCGAAGATGACTGACAGGTCACAACATGAAAATCATGATATGCATGTCATGGGCGACGTGATTTACATGCCACGCGTTTCGTTAACGGGATGTATACGAAAATTGGCATGCCACAAGATGACTGCATCATGAACGTAAATGACAGGTCATAGCATGAAAATCACGATATGCATCTCATGAGCGACATGATTTAGATGCCACGGTCTTGGTGCTTTCTTGGCTGTTTCGTTAGTGGGATGTGTAGGAAAATTGGTATGCAACAATTGACTGCATGACGAACATAAATGACAGGTCATAACATGAAAAGCATAACATGCATGTCATGGGCGGCATGATTTACATGCCAGGCGTTTCGTTAATGGGATGTATACCAAAATTGCTATGGCACAACACGACAGCATGACGAACGTAAGTGACAGGTCATAACATTAGAATCATGACATGCGTGTCATGACCGGCATGATTTACATGCGATGGTCCTGGCGCTATACTGCCGTTTCGTTAATGGGATGTGTGGGCTCCGTCTACTGACCAGAGGGCGCTACGTAGCTCTCGTCGGGCGGCTCAGTCGCGCACGGTGGAAACCGAGTTTGGCCACTTCCCTCTTCCGATAAAGTAGTCTGGGTAGTGCACCCAGTTGCCCATACTTGAACGTTAGCATCGTTCTGGCTCGTTGGTTGCGGAACACTACTTGACATGAGTGTCCCGCCGGCACTCATCGATGAGTAAGACTGTGCAGTGTGGCCACTTCCCTGTGCTAAAACGGCGAAACCATATATGCTTTGCTGTAGTCGAGACCTGTTTTTCACAATGTCTCACAGATGGCAGCACATTATGTAATATTGGCCGTTTGCTTGATATGTTCCCTCTCCTATAGTCGGGTACAACTTTAGAAGGCAGCGGCATTTTCCACTGAAAGGCGTGTGCACACAAGCGTCCACCAGTAGGCGCGAATTTCAGGTGACATCATGACACCGCCGACGGAGAACATGCCTAACATGGCCGCCCTCGCTTCGAACGGGGCCGAGTCGCGTCAGTTGTGTGCGTCTCCTTTCGCCAGAGTGAATTCGAATTGTTCGTGGTGGTCTGTTGTGCCGGAAATATTATTGTGAGCTTATGATGCACAATTTGTGCCGCGTGCGTTTTTTCTGAGGTGTGAGCCCGCGAAGGGAGATTGCAGCGAACATTCGAGACGCTGCGCTGCGTTTCGTCTGGAAACAGGATCCCGCGGCGACATACCGCTGAAAACAAACAGCGTGCGTGTTTGTTCCATGGTGTCTTGTTTTCCTCCTAAGTGAAGTTACAACGAGGAGAGTTTGCCAACTACAGTGAGCGGCGGGTGTGTTTGTGTACTGTGCCCCTGCGTTTCTCGTCGTAGTAGACGACGTACACCGTTGCAGAAGGCGCGGAATTATTTTTCTCTCGCGATCCGGCATGTGCTGTGCCATTTTCATCATGAAGGTTTTACCAAAGCACTCGTCTAGATACGCAAATCTTATTTATACTCATAAATACGCGTTTTAAAAGCAGTCACAATTTTTTGAGCGAGACTATTTCTTTAGTCGCGGAGGGGCAATTGGCTGCTGTGCTTGGGTCATCTGGGCGGGGCCTCTCCTGTCTTCTAAAATTGTACCCGACTATAGACCCTGCTGTAGTCGCATGACCTCGGAGATGGCGGGCGCGCTCACGGTCTCGAAGGCCATTGTAGTCGAGACAATGCTTGACATGTCTTCGGCTAGATGGACATAGTTGTGCATATCTGGAGCTGTTATTTTTAGCTCACGGATGATTTTTCGCTCCCGCACGAGACGCGGGGAGGCACCGACACCGACGGCGGCATTTCTGCGGAACGAGCTCTGTAACGCTATCGCGTTAATAAAACGAAAGAAGGTGGGACGGGCGGTCGCTGCTGCTATAGAGTTGGAGACGCGCATGGCGTTCGCGTATTTCCCTGTCACAGTCTGCCCAATTTTGCTTCTTCTCTCCGCCTGGCAGTGCATTCTGGCGCTGATGTCGCACATGGAAAACTCGACTGCACGGAGCCTATACGAAAATTGGTTTGGCACAACATGACTACATGACGATCATAAATGACAGGTCATAACATGAAAATCGTGACATGCATGTCATTAGCGGCATGATCTACATGCCACTCGTTTCCTTAAAGGGATGTATACCAAAATTGCTATGGCACAACACGACTGCATGACGAACGTAAATGACAAGTCATAACGTTAGAATCATGACATGCGTGTATGAGCGGCATGGTTTACATGCCACAGTCTTGGTGCTCTTGTGGCCGTTTCGTTAACTTCGTATGTACCAAACTCGGTATAGCGAGACAATGCAAATCCATTTTACGTTCCTGATGCGTGCTTCGCATTTCCTTGATTCCCACTGCACTTGGGATCTGGCAATTTTTTTTCTCAGTGCTTTTCTTTATTTTCTTACACGTTAACTTTACTGCATCAGATCCGTTACGGTAGTGACTTATGGGGTGATGGTGGGCCCCGGTATGAAATACTTTCGTTAAAAATGGCTGACATTTCTGCAGTTCCGGCTACTACCTGCTGAGCGCCCGTGGCGAAATTCATGGCTCCTTTGACAACTTCCAGTAAAACGTTACACACTTAAGTCTTGTAGCGTTCAGCGGTGTCGCAGTTAAGCGTCTTCCTCCAATTTACCCTTCATGCCCAGCGCGTTGACAGATTGGCACACTTTGGGTGCTGATATTGAGACCATTAATGACCTCTAATGTCCGTCCCCTTGAAACAGTATGCTAGACGGAAGTTTCTTCCTTTAGTAGCGGCACATGGGATCGTGCGAGAGTACGTGTGATTAGGCAAATGAGCTGCTTTTCAACCGGCTCATTTCGGCCTCCAATCTATAGGACTGCCGAAATTTTCAAACCATGCGAAAAGCAGAATGCAGCTTATTGATGGCACCGGCTGCATTCTTTTTCTTGCTTCATGCGCAGGCACAAAAATATCGACGTCGAAAGGGTGGAGACGGAGGATGACGACACTTGGAAGCGGCAAAGCAGTCTCATGGCTGGCCTCATGCTCCTCATGTTCTTGCTGGTGGTTGTCTTTGTGTTGCTCTACGAAGTGTCTTCTGGTGAGTTTCTCGATAAGATGGGGGCCTCTGTTAGGCGCATTCTTTAGATTTAGCGCTGAGGCATTGAAAAGAACGTCATCCACAATGTCAGGGCTTTAGAAACGTATGCATTGGCTATACATGTAGCTGTTGCCATGTTGCGTATTAATTGGCACTGACGCGAAACCCCGAAAAGCCCCGGTATGCTGGAGTCCCCAGCCTTCGGCTCGAGGGTAAAGAGACAAGCGAAGTTCCACGCACCGGCTGCTGTGTGCGCGGAATGTCTTATTTCGATGTGCTGAGCTTTTCCTCCGCAACCGAGTGCTCCCCCATCGCGTGACGGCGAAAGCATGAGGCGCCTACGTGGCACGGGTTAGTCTGCGAAAGTGCCGCCGGCCTGTCTTCCGAGTAGAACTGACTCAACGGAAGGAGCTCCAAGCCAATGCACGTAGAAGTCAAGATATTCCCTCTTCCAGTTTGAACTCCCAGACACGAAACACTCGAGAATTCTTAGGTACAATGACACCACAAGAGTACTATTATTTAGGCAGGCGGATGTTGCCCCACCTCACGCTAAGCTGAAACGGCGCCAGGTAGTCATCTGGCAATAACTACAGACACACAGCTTGCCCAGTTCGGAGCGATTGTGGCAAATTTTCACCGCGTGAAAAATATAAAAACTGCAGTCTATACACCAGATGGGATAACTTCTTCGCCTAGTTCGTGAGAGTAAGACATGATGCCACTAAGAGGACACTTCGCAAACAAGGGACTAAACGACAAAACGAAACGAAATTATATAAAAGACCGCCCGTGTTGGCCTTGTTGTTTCGTGCCCCTTGTTATGTGTGGTGTCTTCTTAGCGGCATCATTCCTTCGGAAAAATAAGAGCGGTGATTTTGATGAAGATAAAAAGACCCAAAGGATTAAAATGAAGCAGATTTATACTAAAAAGAGAGCATACATGCAAAATGGGGCTGCAGTGCCCTACTTCGCGTAGGCACGTTGACGCATCACAGAACTGTGTCTGAAAAGGGTAGAGGACGGTGTTCTTCTGCAAAGTGTTACGTGGGCAGAGCGCTGACACCAGCGCGCATTCGACACCTGCAGTCTCCCTCGGTCGTGACCCCATTTCCAGCTAAATGTCGGAGGCATGGAGGAAGCGTAAACCCAAGGGAAGGCGTGACATGGTCCTGCTTGCCTGAGCGAGCCAACCATCTCGTCTGTGACCTGTGATACTTTAGTGGGGCAGGTGGGCATCGTAGCACTTCTCACAATATGTGACACCACCACCGCGCAACGTGTTTTTCGTAGGATTAGGTCTTTGTCGTGCCAGCGGTAGACACAACGAAAGCAAGCCGTGTGAGTTCTGCAGAACTTGGCTGGGGCATCCTTCGGCTTCGAATTTTAAGAGCGAAGCACCTTAGGGCCGAGCTTGTGGCGTACACCGGGCGTAAGCTCGGAGCTTGCGGCGTACACCCGGCGTAGTCCGTCGCGGTGGTCTTCTGGTTGTGGTACTCGGCTGCCACCCAAAAAACGTGGGTTCGATCCCGGCCGCGGCAGTCGCATTTTCGATGGAGGCGAAAATGCCAGAGGCCCGTGTACTGTGCGTTGTCAATGCACGTTAAAGAACCCCAGGTGGTCTAAATTTCCGGAGCCCTCCACTACGGCCTTTCTCTCCTCTCTATCTCACTCCCTTTCCCCCACCCCCACGGAGGCTTAGCCGTGCTATATCGGGAAACATGAGCTCGTGCAGAATCCCTGGTAAACTGCCAGGCGGCATCACCACATCGTCGGAAGAGGCCTTTTTCGTGTATAGAGTCGCTTAGGTATCTATGTATTTTCTAGTAAAGGAACGCACCGCCAAATACTTACGTATTGATGTTGCGTCTCAGATATGCGTAATATTTTGCTTTTTGATCGACAATGTTCGCTAGTATGAACGCAGCTGCCAATTCAAGGTGGCTGGGCGTTAGGGCTTAAACTTGCGCTTAAACTTTGTCCGGGTGGCTGAATCGTGTGACAAACAGAAAGAGACCAAAATTTCTTCGTTCATGCATCCCAAGAAATACTATCGTCTTGAAAAACATACTGCTCGCGCTGAAAACCGTTCACCCGCCACCACGTATATATATATATAGGCACTGGATCTTGACCTGCGATGTAGTGCCGGTGGGAGATTTCTCTTTTCCGTAGTTGAACCATAAGGATTCGTGGCGTGCGCGTTAACTAAATGTAATCCGGAACTCGGCACGATCTACGACGTGGGAGCGCAGGAACCTCATAAACACCAGGAGCATAAATGACAACGCGTGTGTAAACAACACGCGTTGTCACTCATTTACATGCATGGGTGGGCAACGTCACGGGTGATTTACGGTAACACCGAACGATCCGCAGTGCTTCGCCCACTCGTCATGGCTCACTTCGTGGAGATGCGTGATTTTTTTTTTTTTTATCACTGAGCTCCACTGTTTTCACATTCAGCTCCTACCTATTTAGTTTCTTTCTCCATCCTTGACTTTCTCGAACCTCTATATTCAGTGAACTTGGCAGATGGGAACGAGCGCTTGCGACATTCACAGAGGGGAATTTTCTAGCGTGTCGCAAAGTTCGGTTCTCTTCATGCGCGGCAACATGGTTCTACCCGCGGATTTCGAATCACACTGAACGCGACGTTTCGGTGCTCTCGTTGCAGCTGCCCACTAGTTGATTTTGTTGCGAAGCAGCTATGCTCGACTATACCTCCCGTGTGAGACGCTGTCCACTTTAGTTACCGTTCGTCCCGCTAAAAGCACTTCTCAAGCAATTTGTTGAAGAATCCGCTAAAAGGCGCTGGTCCGTGCGGTAGCGCGTGCATTCCTTCAGTGATGATGATGGTGATTGTGGTTCGGTTTTAGGAAAGGACGCTAATTTCTGCAGCCCATGTCAGGAGCACGGCTAAGCGTCCGTGGGGGTGGGGGAAAGGGAGTGAAAGAGCGATAAAGGAGAGAAAAGCCGTAGTGGAGGTCTCCGGAAAATTTAGACCACCTGGGGTTCTTTAGTGTGCGCTGACAACGCACAGTACACGGGCCTCTGGCATTTTCGCCTCCATCGAAAATGCGACCGCCGCGGCCGCGATCGAACCCGCGTGTTTTGGGTGGCAGCCGAGTACCTTAACCACTACACCACCGCCGCGGACAATTCCTTCAGTGACACTCAATGGGAGCCCATCGGTATGAGCGTGAGCTGACTCATCCGCAGCTGCTGCTCGATGCGCTCGAGCCGCTGCCGCAAAATGGCAGCGGCGCCAAGACGACCCTGAAGTTCGTGCAAGGGAAGCTGAAGCTTGACGGAAACGTCGGCGCGCGCTTCTGAAGAGAAGCCTCTCCAAGAACAGCAGCAAACAACAACAACACCCTAACCACGAACCACCCACTACCGAGGTGCACCAAACGGAACGCATTTACGGGAACCCCGCGTCGCCCCTATAGCTGCTTCGCATGACCATCAGGGTCCCCTTACGGGGACAGACAGACATTGAGCGTTATTTAGGTCCTGAGGGACTAGCCGGAGGATCCCCGCTGGGGCCTCCGGTTCGCCGCTGGCTGCTCCCATGCCGGAATTGGGAGGCCAAGCCTCTCCTCTTTCACGGGCCCTCTGGACGACCTCGGGCTTGAGTTCTGTACTCGTGATGACCTCGTCCCAGTCCTGTTCGCAGATGAGTGACGTGTCCTGTAACGCAGGACGCTGCCAGAGCATGTGTGGGGAGATGTGTGTAATGTTTATTTACAGGACGCTTTTGCGAAACAGCACCGTCTGCTTAAAAGCCATGTTCCTTTTCGATAATGGAAGAGCCAACCTTCAAAGTGTTCGTACACTTGGCGTGTTTCTTGCAAAAGGTGTGCGAATTTGTTTAGAGGCCAACTCTTTTCATCTGAGAAAGTTTCAATGTAGACCAACAGTCCTGCTGACCACAAAATTGAGAAGTCAAGGTCTGCTGCTTTCCTCACCAATAGGCAAATATAGAAAGATGGGTAGCATCACGGGGGGTGAGTGAAACTTCATTCACCCATCTGTACTTATTTCTCTAGTCTCTCCGGTAGTTTTCAAATTAACGAATTACTGAGATAGTGACTGCGCAACGGTTTAGCATTTCATAAATTTCTATTAAGTTTTTTTAAAGTAAGCGCCCAAGCCATGACTGACGCCCCCGCCCCACTTTCAACCCCTTCTTACGCTTCACTTTCGTGTTGCCAATTGACAACCAAGGTTAAATTATTCGAAGGGAATTTATGCTGTTGCAAGTAAAGGCACTGCGGCAACATGTACCGTGCCTGTGTGTTACATTGAAAGATCCGTTAGCGCTCGAAAACGTCACGGATTCGAAGTGCAAAGCCCCTTCCGGAGCTATGCGAAAGCAGTGCGGAGTGGCTTATGAGCTTAGTGCGGCACCAAGCGTCCATGTTAGAGGTCACGTGTAGGGAAAATGCTGCCACTACGAGAGCAATTTTTTCATGGCCAAGGCTGTCTCGATTGAAACTCTGGACAAAGGTCTGTTCCTCAAACTTGTTTTGTCTCTTTCCAGACAGCCCCTTTGCTCCGAGTAAGTACATGGATGATTTTTTTTTTGTGTGTGTGTGAACTGGCCTCATCAAAGATGCGTCGAATGGTGGTGTGTTTCGCGTAATAAACAGTAACAACATTTATACAGAAAATGGCCTCATACATTTACATCTGCAGAATAACACTTTGTTATTGACTTTGCAAATTAGTCTTCGGTGTAGTTGTGGAGTGCTTATGCAGCGGCACGCCTTCACATTCATTTTTTAATAGCGTTGAAATTGGAATAACCGCCTCTGTCCAGTCGCCATATTTCATTCTGCCTATCGCAGCCCGTCACATTATTAGACTGTCAGGCGGAAGGAGCGTTTAAAAACCACTCCCAAACAACTCAATAGATTTGGCGTTAATTTCCGGAAGTAACGCTGTGAGTACGACGCTCGGGAATCCACGCGGACTTCTAAGAAAACGTTGCGGACTGAGATATGAATATTCCCGATCCGAGGGTTAAAGTCGGGATCGACCTCCTTCCCTGGGTTTTCTTAACAGTATGAGTGAAGCGAAAGGCTAGTAGATCGCAACATCAGGGCGAATTAATCAACAATGTGAGCCACAGAAGCACTGAAAAAGCAAAAGTGAGGTCTGCGAAACCGCGTAACATGGGAGTAAAGTTCGTGGTACGGAAATATTGTCAAATCTATCGTAACACGAAACTGCATGAAAAAAGAATTTCGAACTGGTGTTAAGGTTTCGCAGCTGATTGTTATCCATCCGACTATAACCTATGGCTACAAGATGAACCCTGCGAATTTTCAGAAAAAAAAAAAAAGGTTATGCGCTTGTCAGGGGATGCGAACCCGGCCCTAGAAAAAGATTTTTGGCCATGGCTTTTAATCCCGGGTAGTCTTACCGGAAATTTGTTCATCATCCGTAATCCTGATGCACCGGCACCATGGATTATTTTCCATCATTATTGTGGGTATTGTAGTTGGCATGGTGGCAGTGTAATGGGTGATGGAGTATCCGCACCCAATTGTATCAGACACCTATGCCTCTGTGTCCTTTACTAGCCTGAACTGGGAATAAAAAAGATATATGATTCACACCAACAGACCCACATGGTAGGCCTCTAGTCGTGGCTAGAGAAGATGCCTACACTGTGCAGATGTTGCTGTGAACGGCTGCTCACTTTCCTCGCTCATCCAACGCATCTGTCTTCAGGCGAATGCATAGGTTCCAATTTGCTAAGCGGCGTGGGGAGATGGCTTAATACGGATTACCTAATCATTGTGCATTCAGTGAGACATACATCATTCACCCCGCTTCCACCGTCCGCGCTAACAATATCCAGAACTGAAATGAAAGTGATTCCATGGTAACTGCGATCGTGTTATTCCTTCTCAAACTGCGCTTTCTTGCGCGCATTTTTTTTTTCGTCAGTACAAATTTTCAACGTGATTGCTGCGGCATTTGAACCCGCCACCAACGTCTTGTCCTGGTCCGAGCTTCACATACCAGGACAACGGCACCCTTTTTCCCCTGAATTGTGAGGCGTATATTTCTCAGCATTCGTGTAGACTTCTTTGAACTCCTGTAAATCAGTCCTTTTTGTTTTGCATGAACCTTGCTCGAGGTTTTTGCATCTACATAACTATTTCATATTGTTTGCGATAATTCGCCCTATGTGTGCCTGCCTGCCTGCCTGCCTGCCTGCCTGCCTGCCTGCCTGCCTGTCTGCAATGACTTTTCACATTTTCGTCGTTTGTACTGTTTCACGATTCTTTACAGACACTCTCGAGGGTATCGAAACTACTGGCTTCGATGGTACGTCTGCTTACTTTTTTCAATTTAAGGCGAAAAAAAGTGAGAAGATGCCAGCATTACGCGAAGTAGTGTGATGTTACAACACGGATTCATATGCAGACTCTGGATAATACATACTCTCATAATTGAAACTTTGAGTTAAATGCGAACAAATTGCGAATGTTTAGTTCGCCTGATATTCTTTTACTGTATTCAAAGGGGCAATAAAGTTAAAAACAATTTTTCTCGCATTAGTGCGTTAGTTTTTCGTAATACCGAAAATGGCAAACTTGCGAGGTGAACAACTGCGGTAAGCTAGTAAATGTGAATAAAAAAAAAAACGGCTGGCAACGCCGCTTTCAAGCAAGAGCACTAAAACACGTGACGTCACACATATCTGATGGTGCCTGCTATAAAACCTGCATAACTATTTAACGATAAGACAGGCCTAAATTGTGTTCCAATGAAGCCAGAGATTTAGTACAGGTAGTTTCAAAACTTCTGACGAAAAGACTTTAGCGATAATCTGAAAAAAAAGAGAAAGAAATCGGCCTTCTGACGTCATTAGCTTCCGAAGTTCGGGCGTTAATTTCAAAAGTGAAACTTTGAAATTCATTTTATCTTATACTATTGTGCATATAATGTTGAAATTAACGACATTCCAGCTCTAGAAATACAACTTATCATTCCAAACCGCTTCACCTCTTCATTGTAATGTCCCTTTAAAACCACTTCCGAAAACACTCGAAACCGCTACAGAAAAAACAAAAGAAAACATCGAGGTGCTAACAATAGAACAATGCATGCGATAACTGGCCATCTCTGCTTTTCCTGGTATAATGCACAGAGCCATACTTATTCCTGCATGTGATCGTTCAAACCTCCGAAAATTCAGACAAAATTTTAGGGTCACCTGAATTTTGAATAAAGGGAGTCCTACTTATGTGTCCTTTAACTTAACCGAACGTAACAAATTATTATACTGGGTCGTAAAACAAGAAGAGACAAACTTTGCGTCGCTAGGATGCCTTAGGAGATGATTCTTAGGGTTGTTTGCCCGTTCTAGAAAAGTCATATATACGTTAGTCACTTTGAGTTAGTACTGCATGGTTTCTTTATAGCGCTTCGTATTTATCATCATACCTTGGGAATTAGGTTCTCTCAGATCTCCTTGTGTGTCTGTTTCTCTGGCAGTTATGCGCTCGTGTGGTGTTCACACTGTACATTTCACTGGTGGAGCTGATACGATATTTTGATATGGATATTTTTTTCTTTCATATGTGCTGGTGTTGCTCGATGTTTCTTAGGAGCGGCGGCTGCATGTCAGTGAAGGCGAAACGCTTACGTCCGCGTTCTGTGCGATGTTAGTGCACATTAAAAACCACCAGGTAGTCGAAATTGCCGGATCCCTCCACTACCGCGTCTCTCATAATCATATGGTGGTCCTGGGACGCAATAGAACACGAGAACTCAATCGATCAATAGTTTTCTTGATATATTAGACACTCGTCTTCAATACCCTGCAAAGGGGATACTACAAGATCTCTTAAAGAAATGAGTTATTATCAAATGAACCAGACTACGTTGTGTACGTTAACTTTAACCTGTGACTAGTTTACCGATAGAGTGGATATTTCCATGGTGTATTTCAAAACACCAGGTTTAATTCGATGTTTCTTTATTCTCCGGTGAAACTTTTGGAAACATTGATTATGTATTGTTTTACTTCATTCTGCTATGGAGCAGTGAGTGACTGCGCAGGATTACACGAGCATTTAAGTGTGAGTTTCCTGTCTTTTGCATGCTGCGCAGACGCGGAAGCTTTTGAGGAGCAGGACGAAATAATCTACAAGACGACGGCTCGGCGACGTCAGGATTACAGTGAGTGAAGGTCTTCACTTCAAATAAAAAGCCTGTTCTGCACTTGTCAGAAAAGAGGCGGGGCAAAAGCAGTGATCGGCTAGACTGGAAGCTTTAGCTTTGAGTCAGATATGGCGAGTCTGTGGACACTGCTTAAATTTTTCTAACGTCTCTGAGAGCCATCTAGAATGGCAGACAATCACGTTTACCTATCCTCCCAGTTAGGAGCGCACGCCTGACCATCAAGTACTATAAGATTCTTAGGCGCCAAATGCCCCATCTTCTTCTGGAAACCTATTAGGGTTCCTTAAGGAACACCTTCCAGAGAGTCTGTACATCCGGAACAACGCACGCAACACGGATAGGGTATGGCAGGCAGTCACTTTCGAAGCGCGCCATTTGGCCTGCCCAGAAGGCAGCCTAGGTAAGGCGTGACGCCCACAAGATTGTTACTAGAAGGACGCAAAGAAAAGCAGTGCAAGCGGCAGTCAATGCAGTACTTCTACGCAACATACAAGCCAGTGGTCAGAGCAAGATAGTGTAAAGCAGTGAGGATGTCTTGCACTTGAGGAGAAATATTTAGATTCGCTGCTACTTTGGAGACACCTTGCACGATGGTTGTTCTCTCGTAGGTGATGCAGTATATGTCACAGAACACACCCGTATTAAATTTGTGATGTGTTTGCGTAAGATTGCGCAGACATGGATTGATGCGTTTGTTATCATTCCGTGAATTTTCAAACATATGCAGTTGACTCCATATCTTGGTGGGGGCGGGGTCGCCCCGGCGTAACTGATTGGGGCATAGGCGATAAATAGTCATCTCTGGCGAACAAGACGAGTTGCGAAAAAAGAGTGACTCGCGGATTTACATCGCAGAGAGCCATTGGAACATACCAGTAAAATTTAAGTACCAGGGCACGATCTCGCGTTTTTCCAGGCTATATTATTATTTTATTGTAGGATATGGAACTCTTACGCGCAATCTTGTCTCGTCTTGACACCTTTAGTTCTTATTTTAAAACTATGCACTTTTTGATGAGATGCAGAAATTCTAGCAAAATGTTGGTGTCTCAACTGTGCGGATCTGCGAGAGGGGCTTCTGACAACTATAGCGAGTTGTTATTGTTCACCTATTACCCATTCAGTTACGGCGAAACGCGGCGGCAGCGTCCCCGCCGAGAGATGGCGTGGTGTGCACATTGCCCTAGTAGCCTCCCGCAGGGAGCTAGAGCTGCACGTTTCGTTTCCATTCGGCGCTTGCAACCATGCACTGCGGATGAATTGTCGCTCACGCATACGGAAAAAGGTTTCGATGGTAGCGCCACACGTCACCACATCACGTCACCGCTCGATAACAAACATAACTAGCATCTGGGCCACACAGGGGGGCCACCGCTTGCGAAATTTATCTGGCTTGTTATAGTTTCATTGACATGGTGCGTGCATAGAAGGCCGCATGTTTACTGTGCATAACGCGGCGTTCTAAAAAGTGTCTGCTGCACGATGCAATTTTCACAAGGTACACAGCATAGGTAAGCCGTAGCGAAACACTTAAGGCAAGGGGTACGTCGACTGGTTCACAGATTAACATTCTTTTCACATGTTTTGTATGTATACAATGCGCTATGTATTAACATGAACATATAGTATGAACTTTTTTACTGGTAGCACTTTAAAAAAGCCCTTCCTATCCTTGTTCAGAGTTCACATTTTTCATTTATTAACGTGGGAGTTCCTGCCAGCGGTTTGCAACGTTGGGACCACCTCCTGCATATTTACCTGCATTGTATTGCCTTTCTTTACACAACTACTAAAGAGTGAGACTGAGAAAGATCGAGATTCTTCTCACGTGAGGACATTGACTTATGCACGATGCTTCTCTCGAAATACTTAGTTTTTCTGCGAGCAGTGACGATAAGCAATGACTGATAGATCACGCCAGTGAGCGTGATCGATTATTCCTTACTTGATTGTTGTACCATGAGTCCTAGCGTGAGTCTGTTAAAATTTGTTAGGAACGCGCTCGTCGAAAATATGTCCCTGGACGTTCGCCGAGTCTATCTTTTGTCGCGGGGAAGCCAGATCATGCGTGGGAGTACAACAAACGATGCCAGACGTCTCTTTTCGGCACTCCGACCATAGCTATGAAGAAATGCATTACCAGTCACGTTAACAAAACCATTTCCGAAAGATGGTATTTTGTTTACCGCTACTCTCACCGAAACCTTCGGTAAAGAACAGCGCCACCACATAGCAGCCGCTGCTCCCAGTCGAAATTCGCCTATGCGAAGAGTTTCGTTATTTCACACCCTCACAAAAAAGAAAAAAAGGAGATGGCGGACAGAGAATGCAGGGTTGTCGATGGGTAGCGCTCTACATTCTTTATGTGCCCTACTGAGAAACCATTCATATGCTCTGTTCACATTTGCGCTAAGGGGATCAGACGATCTCGCAACTGGCTTGAGATGTTTCCTGTTGTACCCTTTGCAGGAGCGCTCGTGCTCTGGAGTACTTCTAAAGTTATGGCTTGCGTTGTGCCGAAAATTGAGGAAACGTTACCTTTTGGTGCACCTTTGCATTGTTCTTATTTCGAAAGATAAATACCATGGAAATCAACCTTTTTAATTCGCAGGATTTACCCTGCCAAAGCTCACACCGCACAGACTGACGGAATTCGAGCCAGGGACGTCTCCGAGGAAAGAAAGAACTAGTGCCATGACGCCAATGGCTATGAGTACTACTACTTCCACTGCTACTACTAGCCCTCCGACGACCACTACTTCTGAAGTCACAACTACCTCTACTACTACACCAACTACAACGATGACAAGTACTACGACTTCTACCACTACTACTACTGCTACCACTTCTACTACTACGACCACAACCAGTACTACTACTACAACGACAAGCACGACTACATCTACTACCACGACAAGTACCACAACAACCACTACATCTACCACAACGACAACAAGTACGTCGAGTACAACGTCGACGACCACTACTACCACAACGACAAGCACAACTACATCCACTACCACTACAACTACAAGTACTACGACAACCACTACTTCTCCCACTACAACGACCACAAGTACTCCAACTACAACATCGACGACCACTACAACCACAACGACAAGCACAACTACATCCACTACCACTACCACTACAAGTACTACGACAACCACTACTTCTACCACTACAACGACCACAAGTACTTCAACTACAACATCGACGACCACTACAACCACATCGACAAGCACAACTACATCCACTACTACTACAACGACAAGTACTACAACAACCACTACTTCTACCAGCACAACGACCACCAGTACACCAACTACACCAACTACAACCACGCCCACTACCACTACAAGTACAACACCCACTACTTCTATCACTACAACTTCTACGATTACTAGTACTACCACTACAGCGACTACAACTACGACAACTACCACTAGTACGACTACAACCACTACCACGACGACCACCACTACTACGACTACAACCACAACCACTACCACTACTACGACTACAACTACGACCACAAGTACTACGACAAGCACCACAACAACGACTACAAGTACAACAACAACTACCACAACTACAACTACTACTACCACTACAACGACAACCACATCGACTACTACAACTACTACAACGACTACTTCGACTAGCACTACTACGACTACCACGACGACTACCACAACTACAACTACTACAACGACAACTTCGACTAGCACTACTACGACTACCACGACGACTACCACAACTACAACGACTACCACGACTACGACGACCACTACCACGACAACAACGACATGTAAGTATCCTTGATTTTACGGCATGAAGTGGCGGTACTAGCGGAAAGCTACCAGCACATCAAACTAGCACGTTACTTGCGCATGTATACTAAGGCAAAAGCCTTAGTATACATGTAAAATTTGTAAAATTGTTTAGACCGTATTTTGTTGTACTCCTGCATGTTTAATTTACAACTGTGTGTTTATTCTTGAATATGTATTGTTGAACTGTGTCGACATGACTGCTTCTGTCGCCAATGAGGGGGCCTGCGGCTTCGTCAAGCTGTCTGGACGACAGCTTTTATCGCCCGCCCCTTCGTATCATGTACTTGATGCGAAAATAAACATCATTGTCATTGTCACTAATAGAGTGCGCTAGAGCTCCCCTCGGTGAGCTATCACGGAGAGTGCGATATATATGTCCACAAAACCCACGTAACCTAGTGCCGTGATTACGTGACGCCACTCGACAGCACAACGCAAGGATACCTGATCAAGTCATGGTGACATCTTCTCGTGAAGTCGCCTCCTAGCGCGAAAAATTCCGATTTACGTAAACGTTATCTCAGAGGTTGGTGCAAACAAATGCATTTAACCGTTCACGAAGGTAACTTTCGCAGATTGGGCAGGTGTCGAACCTGGGGTCCCCAAAACGCCAAGCAGGCTCGACACTTTTGAACCACGGCTTTTCTTTCTTTACTGCCCTTATATTGATACACGGCGGCTCCTTATAAGCGTAGCCGACCAACCGTATGCTTATTCAAATCGCGACAGCATGCACCGCTTCAGAGCCAGCCACCGCGTTCTGCGGAGGTCGGCTACACAGGTAGTGGAAGGGCGATACTACTATCCAGGGGCCTCGTACCACAGTTTCGACACAGAATAGAAACTGGCGTCTTTTTTTTCACTGTGTTGTGGCGTTTTCGCTCTGGTAATTGTGTACGGCGGCGACTCTCCTATGCCTTGCAGAGATCGAACCTTGCTTGATTCGTTACGGATGTGCAGCCTTGCCTTCGCCTTCTTTTCTTACAAGACTGGCACCTGCCCAATTTTTCCCCCATTTTTGAGACTGTGCCATCTTTTTCACGAGCGCTTTTTTGAGGTAACTTTTACGCATTCGTAAAATTAACTAATAAAATTAAGCTTCACACGTTGGTGCTTGCTATTTGCGCACTTAGGCCCATCTTTGGTACCCGTGAACGTTGGAAAGTGTAGTACGGTCATAATGTAACAGAGACCGATCGACAGAGACTTTCTTGAGCTTGCATCACGTTGCTGATCTGAGGTAGCTGTTTTATTTGACAAGCACATTATAAATGTGAAGAAATGCCCACACCGGGTGGTAGAAACTGCCTGTTCACAGGATGAAATGCAAAAACACTGGTGTAGGCAGCCTTCACTTCATTATGGCTTACTGCTAGGCCTCCCTGCATTGTTACCGCAATATTTGTAGGTCACAGATTTTTCGTAGATGCACGAACTTTACACTTCAATCCCCAGAAACCTCTATACTAGGCTTTCTACGTTATAGTTTACAGGATCTCCGCACGGTCAAAGAATAGAGGACGCAATATATCTCAGTGCAAACCAACAAAAGGGGGCATTATTTGCATCCCTTACAAAGTGAGCCCGCTAGCCGAGTTATACAAACGCAGTGCGGTATGCCATTGTAACACACAACGCAACGGGACGTAGAGGCAGTAACAGGGGCCGAATTCACAAAACTTCTCTTTCGTAAGTGCTTTTTTCCATTGGTCAGGAAGCGTCTCTAATGATATGTCCAGCAACGGCATTGGCCGAAATTTTCTCTTAAGAGCTTTTTTGTCGTAAGCTGTTTTCGTGAATACGGGCCCAGTTCTTCACCTACGCCAGAAAACCGAGCCTACGTAGGTCGCGAGTCGTGTCTCGCATATGAAGGCGCATCAAGGAACACGAGATTGCAGGCGTCCGCGGGATCGTCCCAGAGAAGCCCGTCCCCATCGCGCGTGACGACGTCCCAAGCGAGAAAGAGCGAGGACCGCTCTTGGTTGTGCGGGGCATCGTCTCGGCGAAGTAGCAACACCGCGAAAACCCTGGCGCCAGCAGCGCGGCGCGCAAAGGATGGCGGCATAAGCTCGTTACCAGCGGTAAAGCCGCCATAAAGGCGCTGGACGCGCGGCTGGATTTCGCGTACGATCCGACGTGCGGTGCCGTATGCCCCGGCATGCGGCGTACGACGGTGCAAGACACACTGAACGAAGAGGCGCGGCTTGCGTTCAAAAGGGAGGCGTGGCGGATCGAGTACGCCTGCCGTTGGCGCTAACGGCTAAGCAAAATGAATGGTTCGCAGAAAAATTTCGTCGGGGATGCTAGTCCGTTGGCCAAAAGCAGCTTTCACAAAAGTTTCCATTTCTCCCGCTACAAACGTCAAAGACAGCGCATGCTCGCCAACGGCAATGATGGCTAGATAACTGTGTGTGAAGCAGAGCACACAAGTTTCTGGTGACAAGCTTGCGTTACTTCGACCTCGTGTTCTGGCGGACAGTAGAGCGCGCCATAATAACAGCGACAGAATAGAAAGAGCGAAATGTTATGGCGAACGTGGCCGGATAATGAGAAACTGATAATTAATGCGCAGAATAAACTACCACGGCCACAAAACACCAAATGACGAAGTTCAATTCGTTGCCTTTATTCATCTTTTTTTTCCAGATCGACCTAGCGACCCTAATTACGTTCGAAGAGGTAAGTTCCTTACTTTCAAAAGCTCACCGTGTGAGCATGACCGCTTTCACTTATACCAGAAAGATTACGGATGAGAAACTGACACGTTAAGAAAACTTATATGAAAGGCTGTTTGTAACAGTGTGTTTCACTTTTGCTCGTTACCTTTTATTTACGTGACACTTTAAGTGACCATCTCAAGCACTGCAGGAGGTGTTGGGACTTCTCAGGAATGGCTAGTAATGCAACAAAATGGCAAATCCTTTAGCGATCGCCACTTATAGGTGTAGTGATCTTCCCTAAAAATACTGCCTTTTAACTTCCTTATGCTCGTGAATTCGAAAGCACGTGGAAAAAAAGCTCCATATTTTTACTGTAATAGTGGCCACTGTTTCTGTTGCAAGTGCATTTCTCTACAAGATGAAATGGTTATTGGCGCCGCATTTCTAACTCTACGAATGTGGATCATTCCTCGTTTCCTGCCGCCTACACAAATTTTAGTGGAATGCAGGCATTAATACTTAGTGACTTGTGCCATAGTGCGTAGGAATGCAGGGTTAGTGAAGAGGACCGTGCAATATTGCGAAGCTGGGTGTCTGGCATGATAATGTTGCAACTGTATCCGTCGCCAAGACTCACTCGCGTTTATGTACACGCGTACAAAGTGCTAATCACGGGTTATATTGACGTCTTATGTTAACTATTCAAAAAGGGGTGGTTCAAAAAGCCTAGTCAATGTCCTTATGAGAGCTGAATGACTCCTAAAGTCAATCTTAGTGCACTGAATCAACATGGAAAGGAGAGCCAGTTGGTAACAATTCATTTTTGAAGATTTAGTAGCCACCAAGACACGTAAAAGAAAGGGGAAAGGCACACGCGCCCTAGTAGGCCCTAATACAGAAGCTTCGAAAGGGTTTATGTTCGCTGTTTGAGAAATTGTAGGCCAATCAAATTTGGGGACACGTAAGCGGTTCGTTACACAAGCAAACGAGGTTAACTGGACACTACTCCAGGGCGTAGCCATCAACATTGTGTTTTCTCCAGCCATTGTCCTAGTGCTTCTTGCATTGTCCTACAACACCTTTATCTGCTCATCAAGGGAACCGACACCTATGTTGCTCTAAAGGGGGGGGGGGGGGGGGTCTGCCTTGCGCACCTCTGGCAAAATATGAAGGAAGAATTCAGCTCTGCTGCCTCATATCGCGGAGACGTCATGAGGGGTAGCTGAAGCAGTATTTCGATTACAAAATCCAGCTGTTTAACAGCCATGAACCGATGATTTCCAAGCCTTTTAGCTAAGGGGATATCACAGTTTCGCTGATTTTTCATTATTTTCATATAATGCTAGAGCAGGGGCATTGCCAGCGCCTGAGATATTTATTTACATACAGAAAGTCCAATTCATCTACAGTGGGATACAAGTAAAAAAAGCAGTCCACAAAAAGGCGGACGGAACGCTCGGGTCGGTATTACTCCGTCATCCAATCACAGAAGTAAACGAAGTCGACGTTGCGCAACGTTTTGAAAATGACGTCGTCGTTCAATTTGGCGCCATTTCAATAAATAGTTCGGCTTTCCACGTTCCACTCTAACAAACCAATGAATAGATACACGTCTATGCAGTTATAATTCTATTTGTACACTTATGACTCTATATTGGTTATATGGAAAGCTCGAAGTGGGAACTACTTGCACTTTACTACTACTACTCGCGGGGCAACCATGGCTGGCGGTTATGAGGGCGTGGTAGAGGCTTCAGTGCAGGCATGACTTGTACTGTACTACTATAGATATAACTGCTAGTGTGCGCTTAGGTAAAATATAGCCTGAAACAGAAGAATAGCCTGTTTTGGTACGATAGGAAGTTTCCCTCTTGGAGTTAATACGGAAAACACTGCACAAGATACACAACCGGCGCGACAGGTTAGCGATCAGTTCAAACGAGAATAATAAAATACGAACAAATCAATTATGCTAACGTCGCCTAAGATAAGATGGACGCTAGTGCATCATGTCTGCATAGCATTTCCATCCCATAGGCTGAAAGTGGTATGCATTTTCAAGTGCTAATAAAACGTACGCCGAAAGAAAAGAAAAACGCAGGAAAATAGAAATCTGAAACTGCGCTGTATACCTTTTCTTTTCCAATTCACGGAGAGCTGCAGCGCGTAATTTTGTTTGCGTTCTGAACTACGTGGGACACATTGATAAAGATACAACACCTACTTATACAGTCTGCTGAGGTACTAACCCATGACGTTAGAAATTCTGCGAACTGTAATTTTTTTTTCACTTCCGTCCTTTCCATACTGTGTTGTACCTGACAGACGTTATTCCCTCTGCTTCGCACGTGCCACTGCCATCTCGCAGACCTGCACGGCCTTCTGTGCCACACGCACTCGTTTGGCTTCATGCAAACTAGCATACCGGACAGTTGCGACTTCGTCGTGGTCGACGTGGCAACGTCGTTCCCTCAGCCACATCCCCTCTACTCGTACATGGCAACCATCGAACTAACTCCAGGTAGGTAACGTCACGCCATCACTTTCTTCACAAGTAGCCCGGTAATTATTTTGACGCGACGCGGCATGTGTTGTGTTGTTTTTGTAGCGGTACTTGTGACGATACAATTCGGATAATGGATGTTGCCTTGCACCATTGGGTGATGCCGCAGTATCTGGAATCGTACACCGGTATGGTGGAAACCAAGGTGGCTCGAGGAGAAGGTGATGCATGCTTACGCGGACGCTAGACACAGCACGAACAGGCTGTCGTCGCTATTGCGCGTCGGTTTAGCTCTCTCGTCGTCGGTGAAACGATATTTTGCTGTGATCAAGACGCCGTCGTACTTAATTATAGGTGCACCATCGCCACCACGGCATTCTTATCACTCACTCACTCACTCACTCACTCACTCACTCACTCACTCACTCACTCACTCACTCACTCACTCACTCACTCACTCACTCACTCACTCGGTCGGTCGGTCGGTCGTTTCAAAGAATCTTTATTTCACCACAATACCCGGGTATTGCTATAAAAACATAGTTGCAGCATAAGAATAAATGTTTAACAAATGTTTAAGATACCCAGAGTACAAAAAGATGCAGTACAGTATTAGTGAATTATTTAACACATTCATATAATAAGGAAGGGCTAACTGAAAAAAGAAACATGGAAATCTTGAAGAGAGGTCGCATAGCTTCTCAATATTCAGGACGTTTACATTCAAGAGCAAAAAATTAGGCTAATTTTAGGGAGCTGTTTCGAGTTAAAGCTATCGTTGAACATTGTAAGTGAATATGCACTACTTGCAAAGAAACGCTAACCAGTTCTACGACGTCGTTCACAAACACAGGAGCAATCCTTGCTAGAATATATTCCTGTCACCGCTCGACATTCACGCATATTTTGTTCTTGCCCTGCATATTTGTGGGGTAAACTTATCGAGGCTGTTCCTGGTACAACTCTCAGTTATAAGATGTCTTCCCAGGCAATGAGAGCTGACGTTTCCTTTGTAGATATTAGGCACAGGAATGAGAGTTTGTTGATATAGTGATACGATTGATAGCTACACACATTACATCTGTGAAAAGCCACTCCCTCTGACAAACCGTGGATTGCACGGTGCCTCAAAATACAAACAAATGGCTCAACCACCACCGTGGTCTAGTTGCTTTGGCACTCGTCTGCTGATCCAAAAATCGCGGGATTGAATCCCGGTCATGGCGGCTGCATTTTCATGGAGGCAAAATGTTGAGGCCCGTGTACTGTGTGATGTCAGTGCACGTCAAAGGACCCCAGGCCGTCGAAAGCCCTCCATGGACTACGACATCTCTCGCAATCGCATCGTGGTTTTGAGACTTAAAACACCAAAAAATCAATGAAACAGAAGGCTGGCTGATGTCCTTATTGGCATTACGTGACGTAAGATGTGGCGTTTTAAAACGTGGCTGGCATGGATGACGAAACAAAAGCAGTTGCTTCTAAGTGGAAAAGAAATCAACACTACGAGATATTTCGGAAGACTCATCTGCGAGAAACGGGTGCCACAACATCAGCAGAATCTCTCGTACAGGTTTCCTTTACCCTGATAAGGATGAAAGCTGAGTTGGTATAGTTTCTCGTCTGCTGTTCATGACATCATCAGTGTGGTGGTACGTACTCATCAACACGCAATCTCACTATTTGAGTAAAGGCAAGAGTCCGTGGAAAACGGTGCAGCTACTGCTACTTCTATGCCGCTATACACTGGTGTTAAATCGATCACTATTTCGGGATAGTCGATTGTCGGCAACAGTGCGAAATAATTAATTTTAAGACACTAGCACGTTCATCGGAGATCACTCAAGAAAATTTATTTCAAGCCATTTTGATTATGGCGAGGAAAGATACCTGCGACCTGACGCACAAGGGTTCCGGCGCCACTTCTTCCCGCAGCTGATTCAATAACGATTAGGTTTGCTTAATTTTATTTGTTTGTTTATCTTATTGTTTTAACAATAGAAGATTGTCACTGGTGCTGTGGGCAAAAGAGTGACGTTGAAAAAAACCTCACCTGACTGGGCCACTAGTTTAGATCCTGCGAAATCATCATTTTATTGTAGTCTGGCATCATACGGGAAACAGCGTGCTTGCCCAGGAGTGCTTGCCAAAGGGCGTTCGTTTTCGGATAAAACCCAATTTGTCCCGGAATAGACAATGCCATGTATTAGCCCCAGTTCTTATTTTGTTTTCTTTTCTTGCACTGCACGTAGTTTGCGGTACACAGGCGCTGTCTACCAGCTTCTGGTCAATTAATTACGTTCGGGCATATAGCGTTATGTGAATGCTGATGGCATACAGGTGGTCTGAAATGCTTCGTGCGTTGGCGTGGACGCTAACACAACCCTGATTTGTAAATCTACACCCGTTAATGTACCCCCCCCCCCTCTAAAAAGAATAAAACGAAAAAAAGAACGGAAACTATCAAAATGTGACACATTTAAACCTATATTCCCCAGGGCCCGTATTCACGAAAACAACTTACGATAAAAATGGTCGTAAGAGAAAATTTCAGCCAATCCTGATGCAGGACATATCATTATAGAAGCCGACCGCCAATGGCAAGAATCACTTACGAAAGAGAAGTTTTGTGAATTCGGCCCCAGATTATCGCCTTAAAAAGTGGTGTTCGAATTTTACCCGTTCTCCCTCCCCTCGAATTTAAGATCCGTTAAACCAGAAAACGAACAAGGCTACACGTACTGTGCGGCACATGTCCTGCTTTCAATCTCATTCTCAATTTCAGCCTCTCTTCAGGACGACATAGTGGAGCACCTGGCGACTGGTCAGGACAAGGCACTTCTGTTGGGAGTCGATCGACGCGTTTTTCGCAACAGCCTTCTTCAGCCAACGGCCGTGGCCAGGGGCCTGGTTCAGAAAGTCGTCGATATGAATGCGCACGGCATCGTGCTGTCCGACAGGCTCATTTCGGCAGCGGACATCAGCGACATCGGTCAGGCTGCCAAGGTATGCGCCTATGGTTGAAAACGGCGTTTGTCGAGTTGATTCGGTGCACACAGTGCCAAGTATATTCAGCATAAACCGCTGGCGAGGACGTTAAGCTATTGTCGGGCCAGTCTCGTCCAGTAAATGCTGTAGGAAACCATTCTAGCTCGCACACGCAGCACCACTCCACTAGAAAAAGTGTGTGTGTGTGTGTGTGAGAGAGAGAGAGAGAGAGAGAGAGAGAAAGAGAGGGTGAGCGTGAACGTTTGTATGTTTGCGCGTGTATGCCTCAGTGTTTGCAGGTAGGGTGCAAAGTCTGTCAGGATGTCCGCAGATTGGAATACGGAGGATGACCATCACATTTCCCTCAGTGATGTTTTCTCCAGCACACAGGCTAGAACCGTCGTATGCCGCTGTAGTACAGTGGTTATTATGCTTAGCTGTTGACCCGAAAGACATGACTTCGATAAGAGCCGCGGCGGTCGCATTTTCAATGGAATCGACAATTTAATGCACTGTGTCCGTGCGGGACTGTGCACTATGCGGTACCGTGTCATGTACGGTACTGTGTACCATGCTGTGGCAGTGCATGCCAAAAAAAAAGAAAGAGAAAAATCAGGCTGGTCAAAATTTCCGGTGCCGCACACTACGACGTGCCTTATCATAGCGTTGTTTTGGCGAGTATAACATCACCAGCTATTACAAAAGTAAAACCGACGAAGTGATCTAGTAACGCCACAGCACAAATTCCGCACCAAATTCAAACGGGTGCCCGTGAGTTTCGAATCGTGAAATAAACTGGACGAAGAAGCCGTCACTGAGGCTAGAAGGCGACTCAAAAGGTGAAAGTTGCTTAGAGCCCGTGATAAAGCGAGCTTTGTAAAACTGATCTTAACTCGACAGCTAACGTTACTTGAACGTTTATGTAGTTCGCTGCTTTGGCATTAAATATAGAGCGAAATTTAATAGTTTAGGCGCTAGGCTACAATGTCGTCACGCTTTCTTCTCACTCCATATCACCTTACTTTAGTGCTTCACCGTATCTAAGCATCGAAGGAAAGTTGTTTTAAATTGAAGGCAGTTGTCGCGCTGGCTGAGTTATTTTCCTTTGCGAAGCGTGGATGGGCGGAAGCGTTTTCTCGGTACTTCATTTTGAGAAAACCGTGCCGCAACGCCCACGAAAACTGAGGGTCCACAGTAGCCTGTTCGCTTTCGCTGACAGACTATTATTCTCTTTTACAGTTACCGCCACGGCTCCGTAGGTGGCGCTGGCACTAAGCTCTTTAGAGCACCCCCTGGACGGGGTCTAACCTATATTTATTCGTTTACTGCAGGCCCTCTCTGAAGAAATAGAGTCGTATCACGCTCTCATCAGATATGACACGTTCCTTGGAAACCGTTCGGCCCTGAGGTCATTGATGAAGGACGTTATAAGGTGCGCAAAGTATGCCTTTAAAGGCGCATATGGACACCTTATCAATGTCCTGAATTCTAAAGAAATGGAGCGGCAACCCACCTGCGGTATTGCGTTTCATTCCCACTGGGCGTTCGCGGGAATGAGAGAGCCGACGACAGTCCGTTCCTCTGTGTACTTTTGATCATCATCGTAATTTATTTTCCCTAAAGGACCCCTCTTAGGGTATTACATGACGCGGGGGATGGGGAGGGGGTCATTAATAAGCACTGCGGATATTTCGATGGCGTCAATAATTTTTATAGACATTTATACCGTGTTGTAGAAAATTAATGAGCAAACAGACAATGAAGCCTAGGAAGGCATAGGGGAAGTTACTTGTGGTATTGTAATTGTGCAGAAAGTAGAAAGGAATTAAAGTGGACGAAAAGACATACCTGCCTTCGGTGGGAACCGAACCCACGACCCCTTCATATGTCGCGTCCAATGCTCTACCAACTGAGCTACGAAGGCGGTCGTCCCTCCGTCCACTTTACTGTGTATTTATGTACGTATTGTCCACAATTACAATACACAATTACAATACCACAAGTAACTTCCCCTATGACTTCCTAGGCTTCATTGTCTGTTTGCTCATTAAGTTGTTTCTAACAAATAACGAACGAGCCCTTGACCCCTTCCCTGTCGTTGTAGAAAATGTAACAGTACAAAAAACGAAACTGGGCAAAATTCAGGATAACATGTAGACGTTAGTAACAGTGCACTGGTGGTTGGTTAAGGGGTGAAGAAACGTAACTACAGTTGTTCATATTTATCGGCGTTTCTTTCGTTCACTATGTACTTAGGTAGCGCGTTGCAGTATTCAGTCGGAGTAGGTAAGAATAATTTGTTGAAAGCTTTAGTGCTGCCATACAGGCGGTGCAGACTCATTTTGCACATGCACGGTGCGAAGTGGGGTTGGGTGGGAGCATGATGGTGTTCCAGAGGTGAGGGAAGTTGTAATAAAATTTATCGAAAAGGGAAAGTTGTGAAATCATTCGCCTATATTCAAGGCTAAGGATGCTGATGTTTTATTTGATACCACTTATTCTTGTATGCCAGTCAAAGTTTGAAGCGATAAAACGTGGCGCGCGATTCTGCATTGCTTCAGGGGTGTTTGTAAGGTAACTGTGGTGGGGATTCCTTATTCATGAAGCATACATAAGCTAGTTTTAGCTACCTAGTCGTGAAAATATGAAACCTAATTTTTCGACTATTATAACCGTTTCGTTAGCTGCGTCACTTATCAGACACAGTATGATATTAGGAGGAACTACAGTGATACAAACGTCACGCCTACTTCTCAAGTACTGCCCACTTGCAGCGCTCTACGGGAATGAGCTCGAAATCGCTCGGGGAAAGCCGAATACTGCCGGCGAACCTCGTGGCGCATGCTTTTTAGGGGCGAAGCTGCTTAAGGCGTGGGTCGTGCGTCCCCGATGTATGTAGTAGTAGTAGTAGTAGTAGGTAGCCACCGGCGTGTGCCTGCCGGAAGGCACGCACGCGCCGAGGGCGAGCGCGTGGCTCCCCGGCAAACTCGACACTGCCCCGGCAAACGCGAGAGACAACGTTGGCGCAGGCAGCGTCTCCTAGCGAGTTTCTTGATTGAGAAATACCGACTGCTCGCGTTGGAGAAGCGTTCACCGGCAACCCATATATATATATATATATATATATATATATATATATATATATATATATATATATATATATATATATATATATATATATATATATATATATCTATAGGCACTGGATCTTGACGTGCAATGAAGTGCCGGTGGGAGATTTCACTTGTGCATTGTGCATAGTTGAACCGTGAGGATTCGTAGCATGCGCGTTAACTAAATTAATCCGGAACTCGGCACGATCTACGATGAACATCCCGAGCTTCGCCCACTCATCATCATTCACTCCGTGGATATGCTGTACTTTTTTCTGTTTCGAAATAAAGACAGTATGTTTACAAGGAAGCGAACTGCGCGCTCACCTACATGAACACAGTGCAGGACTGCAAAATGTGCCGGACTTGTTTAAGGCGCTATTAATACACGCGTCCTTTTTAGTTTTCACATCAAGCCACGAAGCGGACTTCAGAGAGCCTTTCACCATGCGGGAGTTGTGCCCTGAATGTAGAATCATTTCTTTTTTTTTTTGCAAGCGAGAATTGCAACGGCATGAGTCCCTTTTAGAGAGATAGTTTGAAAGCAGCAATTTCATATAAAAAGTACACGTTACTTATTTCATGATCAAGGTAGTTTTTTCTTACGCCCAAGGGTACACCTATGGCTTAACAGCTTGGCATGTCTGCTTTTCGTCAGCAAAGTGCTGGGCTGATCAATAACAATTCAATTGGGCTGTTCAGCTGGAACGGCACTTCACATCATGGGGCGGAACTGAACGGCTTGGCTTTTACATTGCATGTTGTGATTAAAAAATGGAAATACATATAAACGAGTTTGTTGCTAATAAGCGACTGGTTAGTTTTGAGCGTTATTAATTGATGGATATATACTGGCGTTTCTACTGCTGAAAGGATTTATATCATTTGCGGAAGAAAATGCCATTGAATCTAACGAACTAAGTATTGCTGATTGCAGATTATCGCACAGCGCTATGGATATGATATCGGTAGTAGCACCGGTTGCCTAATCGAATACAATCGGTAGTTTATCGACTGTAGTAATATCGATAGTTTTTACGTCAATACAAAAAAAAAAAACTCTGTCGATAGTACTGATACTTAATTTACAGGTAGTTTTGTATAACTGAGTGTGCGTCCCACGTATGTTTTCAAATCGGCACATCTAGCTCTCTTATCGCAGGAATAGCGAGATCCCTGATACCTGCGCCACTTATAGTTTACGCAGTACTAGTCTACCGCTCCCGCATGGAACGTGTGCGCTTTTTGCCCTCTATACGCCTAGCGTCACGTACACTGTTGAGCGGCTTCTTCACGCCTCGACGAAGGAACGGCCCTACTCGATCCTAATCTATTTCATTGCATTTCCTTGTAAAACAGAACAACCAATCCCCATTGTGGTCACACATATAATAGGTCTGCGTGTGCGATATGGGGCGCAGTACGTTCAAAGCGGTTTCGTCTTGTCACATTAAACATTCCGAAACTGGTTGAAAGAACATTGAGCGGTAGCGCATATCAATAGGCATTGTATTGATACCTCAATTTGCGTTCCACACGTTTAATCGGAGAGAAAAGAAACACGCCCGGCTATTCTTTATAACCTTCTTTTAAACGCAGAGCGTAGATCTCTAGTCCGCACTGTGGTTAGGGCAATCTGTGATAAGTGAAAGCTTTTGCGTTTGCGGCATGCAGTTACTGTAAACAATTTTTCTTCTCTTCCCTTTAATTACTGAACCACGAATAACTAATGGTACGAGGCTCCTTATCTGAATGCTTACTTTGCAATCATTATTAATCAAATGCGTAGAACACTGAGGAAATAAACCTCACTGTGCGATGGTCTTCGGCGAGACTAAATATGTAACGACATATGATCAATTGCTAGAAACTACCCTATTTGTACTTTTATTAGCATAAAAATTCCTGTCTCCTTCGTACGCTGTTCGAAAACGTACTTTTCGTGTGTCCTCTTTACTTCACAGATACCCATCGATCACTTTCGTGTACCGAGTGTCGGGAATCAACCAGGTATTTACGCATCTGTACATTGACAATTTCTATTCCAAGAAAATGAACGAGCAGAACTTGGTGAGTTGAATTCACCGTTTACGTATTGCTCGCCCCTCGATGACATTGAAACTCCACGAATAAGAGCGAACTTTTTCCATTAACAACATCAAGAAAATGAAGGAGTACATATAATGTTGTGCACTCCAATCGTGTATCCAGTCACAAATTTCCTACAATTGTTACGTACCTACCACTTCGCTCACAAAGAAATAGAATACGTTTTGGT
The DNA here is from genome assembly GCA_013339685.2 of Hyalomma asiaticum. Classification (NCBI taxonomy): domain Eukaryota; kingdom Metazoa; phylum Arthropoda; class Arachnida; order Ixodida; family Ixodidae; genus Hyalomma; species Hyalomma asiaticum. The sequence continues at coordinate 52,015,355 of CM023482.1, forward strand.
AAAAACGACAATAAGTGCATCAAATGCGTTTTATTGTGTTCACTAAGTTCATCGAATGCGTTTTATTGTGTTCACTAACTGCATCGAATGTGCTTTATTATGTTTTAATGCGCACCATTGTGGGCAATATTTATGTGCACACACGTAACAGTGAAAACTGATATGTATCCTTATGTACGACATGCCCTACTAACGTCAATTTGATAAATTTCAAAGTTGATTAAATTCAGCGATACTTCAGCGATTCCTATACGTATGCAAAAAACGAACTCTTGGCTGCGTGGACAATAAGCATTTGCGCATTTTTAGAGCGCGAAATTATCTCTGCAGCATGTCACCGTCATGTGTATATGGATAGATTCTAAAGGCCAACGTCAATAGATTGAATTTTCGACGGAAACTGCATATACGTGTCGTCTCCGAGTTGCTGTTCGATCACTGATTGTAGGCTGTTCGAAATGTAATTCGATCAGTATCTTCATTAAAACGGACAGGCGGGCTAGTTGGTTTGACATCATACTGCAACTATTGCGCACGCAACACGGACCACACAGAAAAAGTACTAGTCCTGTGTACTTTTTCTGTGTGGTCCGTGTTGCGTGCGCAATAGTTGCAGTACGATCATTATCATTGGGCGAAAGAAACTGTCAGGGCCGATGCTGGTATATGGCTCTAGACTCAGGCTCAAGAGACTGGTGGAATCATTCAAGTAGGACCAAGTGAGTGACACACATTAAGCGCGAGAGCACTCCAGGAGAGCTTGAGCAAAGCGGTGTATATTTCTATAATTGTGCAAAGCTCCATTGGCGAAGGTGGTACTTTTGCTAACTATCTCTGAGATTTATACACGTTATTTGTTCAACTACAATGTAGCAGTTCGCAGCATGGCGACCGCCGCCAGTAAACGTAATTGTGGGACCGCTGAAGAACAAAGAGCCAACGAGCACACATGCAAAATTTTGTCTGACATAGCGTCTGTAGGTGCAGCTAGTTTATAGTGGAACAAAACTACTACATTGTTTACGTTGCTGAGCAAAGGTGTCTTAGTACAGACAATCTCTGTCCACTGCCATCATGTTTGATTGGACGCTAGCTGTTACTATAAAGACGATGTGTTCGGGGTTATAGGTAAGTGCTAGACATGACCGTAGTTCATGAAGGACGTATTATCCACTGAAGTTCGTTTTTGGGTAAATTGGTTTGCCGTAATTCCCAGAGTGGATTATCCATTACGAAAGGGAAAGTGAGCCTTTTTCCCCTTGTAGCAGAAACGGAAGCTTTTTAGCTTGCTAGTACTTTGTGCAACAAACGGATGGACGCTAATTTTCTCTTTCTTAATCCTTACTCCGCCGTGTCGCATTCCGCAGAACCTGTTTGCCATATTACGTGGAAATGTGTTTTGAGTGGCCGATCAATTTTCTTCACACTGTCAATTGCTCTTGGCCAACTAAATTGGTAAAGCGACCGCTACGTGCAGGCTTCGGTCTAGATTTCAAATCCCGGACAAAGAAGAATTTTTCGTCAACTAAGGAGCTTTCGCTTTTGAGGAGTCTGTATGGACTTCCTTGCAGAATTGCCCTACAAACAGGTGGATGCTAATTTTCACTGTCGGAACTTCATCTGTGCAGTTGTCGTTTATTTCAAAATCCAATATCAGTTATAAAAAAAAAAGGTTTGAAATGGTCTAAATGGTTCCCGCGCTCGCGTGAAACTGCTATGTGTGCTTCGGAGCCCAAGTATACTTACGTAGTGATACGCAGAGTCGCTGACAGCGCAATCACATCCTTGGAAAAACTGTATTCCCAACATTCATTACAAGAGGCACCGCTAAGCAAGTTTCTCACGAAGGGTTGCCTTTTTTTCAGAGCTCAATCCTCGACGAAGATTTGGTGCAGCCATTTGCGTACTCAGGTACAAACTCCATAGCGATTTCCATGACTCTGGCTGGAAACCGGTGCGCCATGGACACCGTAGTCGAATTCACGACACGCGCCCACTGCGTCGAGTTTGACTTGGATATGTCGAAGGTAAGTGCGGATAAGCCATTCCTACTGGGTCGAAAGTTCGGCACGAAATGGAATGAGTCTGCGCAGAATAGGGCAGATAAGCTCACATAAGTTAGGCCGGCGATGATGATGACAGCAATGAGAACGAAGCCCGTTTAAAAGGTCGAAAGTTTGGCCAGTTGGTGTGACACCATAAGTGTGGTGACAGGAAGTGACGTAGGCAACGACGACAAGACAAGGATAAGCGGCTCCTCTGTATGGACATAAAGACGGAGAAAGCAAATGCTTTTTATGTGAACCGATATTCGGCTCTTACCAAGGAAGTAGTGTTTACGGCTCAGGAAGCAAGCGATCATCTTTCACGCATTATGACGGATGAAGTAAGACCGTTAGGCAGCATACGGGTAAACTTTCTCATGAGACGAAATATTTAATTAGGAAACGGCAAAGCATGGCACTCTCAGCCCAGCTGCCAGTACAGAACTAGCGGAGCATTCGAAGTTAATCAATAAGCATAAGACAGCTGACATACCAAAGTACAATATGGACAATATAGAGCACGCTGTCAAAGACGCAGCCAGCCTGAAAAAGGGGAAAAGACGTCTAGGCGTAGGGAAAAAAAATCAGATGAATGCACATAAAGACAAGCAACGCAATGTCATCGCGAATAGGGATAAAATAGTTATAATTGCTGAAGAGTTCTATAGAGGTCTGTACTGTAGCCGCGACGTCCAGGATAATACTGAACGAAGTAGTCGTTCAGAGGAGGTAGACATCCCGCAGATAATGAAGGAAAAAGTAAAGGAAGCTTTGGAAGGAAATGCAAGGGGGCAAAGCACCTGATGAGGATAACAGCAGATCTCTTGAAGGATGGTGGGCAAATTATACTGGAAAAACAGGGAAACCTGCAGAGGCAATGCCTATATCGCGAGTGTACCGAAATCTTGGAAGAAAGCGAACATCGTCCTAATCCACAAGAAAGGTGGCATGAAAGAATTACAGGCCGACCAGCTTAGTGTCAGTAGCTTACAAGGTGTAACTGTGAACAAAATTTCTGCCAGATTGCATTTTACTTAACCTAAGGAACAAGCAGGGTTTTGTAAACGCTATTCAACAATAGGCCACATTCACATGAACGATATTGTGATATAGAAATGTGCGCAGCATATGAAACCCCTAAGTAGAACCTTCATAGATTATGAATTAGGAGACAGCATATGAATCCGCCGAAGCCTTAGCAACCACGCGGGCTACAAGTACACAGATGGAAAAAGATGACTTCTTTATAAGCGACCGAGTGCGCAGAGCTTCTTGATATACAAGTCGACCCTGCGAGTCCTAGACAAATATGCGCTATGTTTGGCCGCGCCTCCCCATTTCTAAATAAAGGACTTTCATTCATTCATTGATTGATTCATTCATTATTTCAATAAGTATTATCTGAGTGAGCTGCTATCGGCAGTATGAGCACAGCTCTTCACGTACTAGCCGACGACCAACAATACCTAAATGAAGGAGAACGTTGCCACGAGTCACGAAATAAAAAAGAAATTGGACTATAGGCATAAGCACGAAATAGACGACGAGAAGCAAGATGCAATAGTTCAAGTTTTTATTTTAATGAGGCGACGCTACTGTAATATGAATAATAATAAAAAGGAACTCTTGCAGCGCGGTTCTGAGCAGATGCGATGGCTTTAGTAAGATTACATTGGTAAGGATCAAACATTGCTCATACATATTCAAGTTTTGGCCGTACGAGCATCTTATAGACTGTTAGCTCGACGAGCGGCTATGTCATGAAAAGGTTGCGACAAAGGTAACCAAGAACCTTGTTGCCCGAATTGATAATGCTAGTGCCATTATTTGTCCAAGACAAGTCTTCAGAGAAATGCATGCCTAGGTACTTGCAGGAGTCGGTTGTAGATATAGTACAGTCATTATTTTATGGGACCGTGGACTCTAACTAGGTGTCTGATAGAGCGAAATGTGTAGATACTCACTAGTAGTGCTCGGTGACGTGAGCGATGTAGCGCACCAATCTTGAACACGGAAAAGGTCCTCCTGAAGGGAAAAGACATCAGCAAGGTCATTCATAAGGCGATAACGGACACAGTCATCTACAAAAAGACGTGTCTCCGAGGTTACAGTGGATGGTAGGTCATTGATATCAATTAAAAAGAACAGCGACCCAAGAACTGTGGCGTGGGGTACACGAGATAAAACGGGAGAAATGGTCAATATTGGTAGCATAGACGAATTGCTTACTGTTGGCTAAAAAACACTCGGTCCTGTTAAATATGTGTTGATACATAATGAAGTGCGATAACCTAAGCAGAAAATGTTCTTACAGAACATTGTCAAGTGTCTTTTCGAAATCTAACAATAGTGCTTTTGTCGGAATGATTCAAATGAATGTCATGAAAAAATAATGCTATCTGCGTTCCGCACAAGTGATCTTTCCAGAGGCCATGTTGATCATAGTCAATTTTACTAAACCGCTTTTGGTATATGTATTTTTCCGAGCACATTTATCATGACTAATGACAAGTTATGTTATGTTAATAGAAACCTTTTATTCGCATCTATATAACGCGCAGTAGTTCAGAGACACAAGAATAAACCACGAAATACGAACAAAACTGACTACTCACGTTTACCATTGCCTACAAAATATTTAAACAGAATATAACGGCATCAGAACGGGGTTTCTAACAATCTGTTGGTAAAATATGGTTTCCGCATCACCGAATAATAGCGTACGAATTATTGCCACATAATATTGTTTTGTGAAAGAGATTAGGTACGATCTGACCACGGCCCAGAACATAACTCCAAGGAAACTTCTCCTGTCACTCGAGTGCGTCATGGTGTACTTTGCTTGGTTACTGTTGTTGTAAATGTTGTGTAAAATAGAGAAGCCAGCAGTTTCACACATCTGTTGTCGGATCGCAGACATAGTGGGAATATAACGACATACTGGGAATATAACTCTTCAATTTCAGCTTGAATTTTTTTCTCGCCCACTACCCCACCAACAAAAGAACAAGTTCGCAAAGACAAACGGGCAGAAAGGCTGTAAGAAACAGCGTGAGCGAAACCTGAACAGCTGATAGACCGCGGAGATTCATTGCGGTTGAGCTGAAAAAAAAAATGACGAGTGTATATAGTGGGACAGTTTTTAGAACGCACGGCAACGCTTGATGCGTTTAATGTGGCCAATGTAACGCGCTTTGTAACGTTGTCAGCATTATACCACTGCGTCAATGGCACAAGGAAATATTGTTGAGAGTTATTTATGAAACGGTCGTATATTCAATTTGTTTATTCTCGTTCGTTCCGCAGGTGTGCGAATTGCATCCAGGACTCATTCAGAGTCATTATTACTCACTCATGACAAGACATTACGACTTCAAAGATACAGTGTCCGACGATATTTTCTACGAAACGGTATACACATTTACTACAAAGGTAAGCACTACGCAGGTACACCTGCGCATCCATAACGTCCATGCTAGCTGAAAAACTTGAACAGAGTCCGAACCATTAGCGGTACCAGTTGGTTGACGTTATATTCTAGAGATCAACTCGATCGGTTATGAAGACATTGCGATGGACTGCACATCGCACAAACGGAACTAGGAGGAATATGTTAAGGCTCCATGAGTACACCCTTGCGATTCTTTTAATGATATCGCACGAACTCTGAGCGCGGGATATGGTAGCGCCTAATATTCTTGTAAAGTCACGAGATCTGGCATGTGACGCTCATGCGCACAAATTACAATCTACTGTGAGAACTTTTAAAGACGATAGTCTTGGGATACTTGAACGCAGAAATTTTGGTCTGTTTGTCCGTCTGTCACACGATTCAGCCACCCGGCCAAAATTTAAGCACTTGCCTAACGCCCAGCCATCTTGAACTGGTAGCTGCGTTCATACTTGGGAACATTGTCGACAAGAAAGCTAATATTACGCATATATGAGGCGCAACATTACAACGTAAGTATTAGGTGGCGTGTTCCTTTACTAGAACATACATAGATACGTAGTTCTAAAGACCCTAGTGTTTAAAGACCCTAGTGTTTCTTATGCTGCGCTAAAAATGCGATGCTATGCAAGAAAAATGCCTCTGCCGACGATTTGGTGCTTCCACCTGGCATTTGCCGAAGGATTCTGCACCACGGCCGGTCTGGACGCGCGCGTTCGCGACGCCCTCACGCTGAACGCGCCGTCGTCACTGTATAGAAACGGATCCATTGCACTCGCGGCAGATGCTCAGGCCGTAAAAGAGGGAGCGAACGCGCGCGTCCAGACCGGCCGTGTCTGGACAAGCTCATGTTTCCCGACGGCACTGCCAGATGTCGTCCATATCTCACGCAGCGTAGTACGGCCGACAGTACGGCCGGCAGCAATTGGGTTATGCATAGCGCGCATACATATGTTGTGACCATTTCGCCGATGCCCTCCCTTGCACGTAGCTGTTTGATTTAAGTCTGCCTAAGGATATGTTGACGTTAAACAAGTGAACAACGCAGGAAACAGCCCTCGTAGTTCGGTGCGCCTTGCGCGGTTTCACATCGTACAGCTAGTCCCATGACACCTCGAGATTGTGAAACGCTACCATGCCCTGTCTGCACTCAGTGCCAGCGCGGCATTACTAAAGAATTGAAAGGGTGCACATAATGTTTGGTTAGTGAATTGGTGCTTGACTGCAATGTTTATGACAGAACGCACGGTTAAAGTTGCATAAAACAGTAAAGGGCATCATTTGTAAATGTTTTGGCATTCTAAGGAGGGAATTATCTCAGCAAAACAGCTTTTAGGCAAGCTGGTTCACTTAGGGGCGGAAGGCGAGGACGAAATGTTGTAGACACCGTAAAAGCGCAATTATAAGTGTTCCGTCATACTATGGGAGCAAGATATTGCGCGAAGACACTTCGCTGGCTCACTGTTACATGCTTGATCCAAATGTTTACGAGGCGAGCTAGAGAAACATAGAGTATAAATACTGGAAATAGCGTTTTTCTGTATTTTTATGCGATATTCCCGTTGGCCTGCTTCGTAAACATTATAGTTTCTTCTAGGTTGAAGCAACTTGAGAGGAAGTAATTTACCATGCCCTGACATAGTGCTCTTATGTCCTCCCCAGGGGACCTAACCAAGTTCTCATGCCAGTTACGTCATCCTCATAGCTGCAGTAAAAATTGCTAGCCAACTTAAGTCGGGGCTGGGGCCTCAAAAATTTCACGTCACTGTTGGCCAATTCGAATCACGCGCAGCCTTTCTTCATCTTTTCTTCATCCTTTCTTCAGCCTCATTCATCCTCAGACCTGCCGTAACTGCTGCTCAGTTATTATCCAGCAGTCATTTTCTAAAGGTTTTGAGTCACTGGTAGACCCGCTATTGCTCAGTCACTGCCACTTGTTAAAGTCTGAAAAAAGTTGGAGTCATCTTCGGGGAGTAACCATTGTCCTCAGTGGTTGTCACGAATAACAAGTCCATCCTCGTGTGCAGCATGCTCGATCCATATCAAAGCTCTTCTTGGTCAGTGTCGTTTCAGCAATCATTGTGAAAGTTATCAATTCCATTGTATAAGTTCACGAGCCATTCTCGGTCCACCATGTGACAGTGCAACCTGCTGAGCCATCGTGTATTCCAGGCGATGGTGTTCTTGAGCAACGTATAAAGGCTAATCAATACCTATCGAACCATTCCTTGCAAAACGTGTCACCCTATATTGGCTTCATCTTACGTCGCTACCCTATTTCCCCAACAATATCGTTATCGGAACATTGTAAACTGTAGTGCGTTAACACTCCACTAGACGAATTTTTATTTTACTCAACTAAATATTTATCAGCCGATTTACTAACTATGATTTAAATTATACTACCGTGAATTACCCATCATAAATAGACTGAGTAGCTCAATAAGCTCATTGTGTTACCTTTTACTCCTGCGCTTAAATTTGTGACAATAAACCATTTCACCTAAATAATTCTTTTGCCTACTGTGTATTAACAAAATAACATGAACCAATGGCTAATGTAAAGCCGCCCTGCTGAGATATAATCATTTGTAACAACTAGCATGGCTAATAAATGAGCCAATTCCGAATGCCTTGCCCGTGGCTTTGACAGCCTCGTCACCGCAACCGCCAAGTAAGTTCACGTGACCTCAAGCGCCATATTCACTTGTGGCGCGATAGAACTGCCGCGTGATGCTCTGTGGCTGGAGCTGCCGTATTCACGTGACTAGGATTATCCTTGTCTAGTACTGGCTAAAGTATGGCTTGCGCAACCTAATGCGGGCTAAATGATAAGTGATGATGACTTATATGCCTAAGGACGGGATATTATTGCAAAAGACTGCTTATTATGTTGGCGTGTGTTGGCTGTTCGCAGTTGTAACCCGAGCACTTTATTCTCTCAATCTCAACTCGCCGCGCACTTCTCTTGAGAGATCGAGAGCAAGCATATCTGTCTAGTGATAACCAGCGATGTGTTCCTAAAATGGTAAAGCTCTGTTAGACTAGACGTTGTTTGCTTTGCAAATCGCTGCTTATTTTGGCCTGTGTTGGCAATTCGCAGTTGTAACCCCAAGACTTTATTTGCTCAATCTAAATTCGCCGCGTACTTCTCTGGAGAGGTCGAGAGCGAGAATATTTGTCTAGTGATAACCAGCGATGTGTTCCTAAAATGGTAAATCTCTCTTAGACTCGGCGTTGTTTGCTTTGCAGTGTTCTATTCGACCTGAACCCGTTTACGTTTTTCAGGTGCGCCTGATCCTGCAGCAGCTGAAACGGGCGGGTGTGCGGCCAGTAGCATTCATTGTCGAGCGTTACAATATAGAACCTCAGCAAGAAATAACGTACTATGACGAAGACAAAGGGAAGGACTTGACGTGTGGTGTGAAACCATTCGGTTACACAGAAGGGTTGAAAGCGGAGCTTGCAAAGTTGTGATATGCGCATCGATCGGGTAGCCATCGCGTTGCTTGGGGATGTCGTAACTATATTGTTAGTTATAATAAAGCAATCAACGCATACACTTGATCTTTTTCTTGTGGTGGCCATTTGGCGAAAAAGCAAAAAAAAGAGCCAGGCCTGCGCGGAACCGCAGGACAGTGGCAGCGTAAGTTGGAGGACCGATGTTCTTAGATGCCATTTTAAACGCTTGGGGAAACGACTGCAACTAGAGGTGGTAGGTATCCCGTGCGCCATAACTCTCATTTCGCCAAGTAGGGAAGTACCCACTACGCCATAATTACAGCGGCATTGTAACGTGCAAATCTGTATAACTGAACATCTTAGGGAGCCTCGTGGCATTGTTTTCCCGAGAACGAACCAAACTCTCGGCTCGGCGTCGACGGCGAGCTGCGGTTTGGGCGTCTCTCTGCGCAGCTGTCTGTTGTGCCAGACGTTGCCTCGCTGCAGCCCCGCGCGTGACTCTGCGATTCGCTTCTTCAGCAGCGGTCCGTGCCTTACGAGGAGGAGCCATCAGGTATAACGAAGAGTCAAGTTGCTGTCGGGGCTGCGCACGTTGCCTGCCGCATGTCGCTTGGCACGATACGACACGATAAAGGACAGCGGTTCGTAATAATGATGACGGTAAAGTTGAAGAAGATTGTTTCATAATGATGATGTTCATAAGGCCTCTGTAATGGGTGCAGAGCTAAAAACCATGCAGCCCTCTGTTCTTTGAAATGATTCCTCGAACTCGTTATGCAATCCACTTTCCGCGACGTATAGTGGCGTTTTATTGTTCTGGCACGTAACATTACATTTTTTAATGCGATTCCACGGCAGACGTTATACTTGTTTAGGTCTTTTAGCGATGATTTTCCAAGCACAGGCGTAGCTCAGTGGTAGAATGCCCGACTACCACGCAGAGAGTGTGGGTTCGAATCCATGCAGAGGACAAGTTGGTATACTCTTCAGTCCTGGTTATTTTCTCTAAAATTTGCAGCGATAGTGGTTACGGACACCGGCGGCAGCGGCGGCGGCGGCGGACAACTACGGCGCAAAAACGACCCTTGTTGTGATCTCATAACAGCTTACGCTGTAAAATAGAACGAGAAGGCTCACTTACAGGGCAAGAAAATAACGATCATGCAATAAGACGTTCGGAATGTACTCCTGCAATATTTGCCAAAAGAAGCTTGTATTCTGCTCTCAGGGCGTAGAGGCACACTATATTTGGTATCTTCGGCAGGCTTGTCGGCATACCGGCTGGTCGGTATCTTAACATTAAAAAGAAAGGGTGGCAGAAACTTCCATAATCATGGTGTACGCATACTCAACGCTACGGCTAAGTCTATTTAGTTATTTATTACAATACATTCAGGGTCAGAAGACACCGCGGAAAGGAGTGGGAAAAGAACTGAAGGCTTGCAAGCAACAACAAAGGAAGGCAAACAAGAAAAAAAAGAAATAAGAAATGTTGGAAATTAACAGACGAGAAAAAAGACATCAGGGGCGGCTGCTTCCGCGACTGGCGCCAAGAAGTTCATGCACATCTATTATCATCATGGGTACGGCGTTCCATTCTCGCCTTTAAAGGGATTCGATGGTTGTTTAGCAGCCTCCTTCTTTCTGGCGACACTCGGCGGCCACCCAAAATACGCGGGTTCGATCCCGGCCTCGGCGGTCGCATTTTCGGTGGAGGCGGAAATTCCAGAGGCCCGTGTACTGTAGGATGTCAGTGCACGTTAAAGAACCCCAGGTGGTCTAAATTTCCGGAGCCCTCCACTACGGCCTTTCTCTCCTCTCTATCTCTTTCACTCCCTTTCCCCCTTCCCCCACGGACGCTTAGCCGTGCTCCCTACATGGGCTGCAGAAATTAGAGTCCTTTCCTAACCAAACCACAGTCAGTCAGTCAGTCGGTCAGTCAGTCGGTCAGTCAGTCAGTCAGTCAGTCAGTCAGTCAGTCAGTCAGTCAGTCAGTCAGTCAGTCAGTCAGTCGGTCAGTCAGTCAGTCAGTCAGTCAGTCAGTGCGACCGAGGTCGGCGTTCCGCAATATGTTACTGCAGATGTGGAGAAGGCGTTCCTGCAAGTTGAGATACGAAGAGAGGACCGTGACATGTTCAGATATCTGTGGTTTGACAAAAGACCCATCGTCCATTTCAAGCAAGCAGTGGTAGAGGTTTGGCGCATGACCAGAGTACCTTTTGGATCTACTGCGAGTTCATTCAAGCTTGCGGCTACTATACAGCATCACTTGAAGGCACAAGTCCATCCTGAGAAAAGGGCCGTAGCACAGTTACTTCTGAAGTCATTTTACGTGGATGATCTCTTATTCGGAGCGAATGACTTCGAAGAACCGGCGACTCTTTACAAGTGCACAAAAGAAATGATGCAGGATGCTGGGATGCCTTTAAGGAAATAGAGTTCAAGCTGTAAGCAACTGGAACGAGTGTTCGATTCGAACGGTGACCTTACTCCTATAAGGAATGAGAAAGCTGCACACCAAGGGAAAGTTCTAGGAATGGGTTGGTCGAAGGAAACGGACTGCTTCATCTACAGCCTAGAGAGTATTTTTACTTTCTCGGAAAAGGCAAAGGACACGAAGCGTTTTGTACTCCAGACGGTGTTAAGGATATATGATCCATTATGTTTTCTTGCACTGTGCGTAGTACGAGGAAAAATGCGGTTTCAAGAACTATGGATTTTGAAGGTCGACTGGGACGAAGATCTTCCTGAGCATACTGTGGCAACATGGCACGACTGGGAAAAAAGATTTCATTCATTTGCCGAAAGGGCACCTTCCCCGTCACCCCATGAGCGGGGTTACAGAACCACGCAACATTCAGCTACACGTCCTTGTCGACGCAAGCACAAAAGCATACGGAGCTTGTGCGTACCTTTGGGTAGAAGACGGCAATAGAGGTGTGGCTACATATCTCATTATAGCCAAGTCAAGAATAGCCCCACTGAAAGCTCTATCCTTGCCGCGACTAGAGCTAATGGGTGCATTAACCGGAAGCAGACTGTTGAAATATATAACAGAAGCCTGCGAATATATCGTGCCAGAAGCTCAGTGTTTTCTTTGGACTGACGCAACCATAGTGCATGGCTGGTTACAGCGTGTGTCTTCGAGCTTGGATATCTTTGTGAACAACCGAGTCAGAGAAATTTTGTCTATTACTTCAGGATGTAGCTGGCGGCATTGCCCAGGGGAAACCAATCCTGCTCATACACTGACACGAGGTGCTTCCTTAGAGGCATTGGCTACTGACAAACTGGTGGCATGGACCACTTTGATTGAGCAAGGACCCGACAAAGTGGCCAGCTGTGAAGCACTTAAAGCCCCAAATCAGTGACACTTTAGGTATGACAGTGACAAAGCCAACGACGCTTCATTCGACTGGATGCGCAGTGCAGTTAGCACCCCCACTTTTGGACGTCAGGCAGTTCAGCTCTCTGCACAAGCTCCTTCGTGTTACAGCGTGGATTCAACGCTTTATCTGCAATGGTAAGTCCAAGACCAAAAAGGCTGGAGTCCTTTCTGCTGAAGAAATATCGGTAGCCGAGAAATATTGAATCCGACAAGTTCAAAGCGAATCGTTTTCTGAGGAGAGGAGTTGCCTACTACAAAGACAAGGTTGGTCCAGCAATTTGCGGGTAGCACAGCTACACCTGTTTCTGGACGTGGAAGAACTTTTGCGCCTCGTTGGAAGGTTGCAAAACCTCACCGACAGCCGGGACATGAAGCATCCATTGCTACTTCCTAGACGACCGTTTTACCGTACTGGTATTCGTCGATGCCCACCGTAGAGTTATGCACGGAGGTGTGGCGGTGATGATAAACCATGGTACGCGATCGATATAGAGTCCCGACAGCACGGCAAGCGGCAACGAAAGCAATCAACCGACGCCGGACATGCGTCCGGCTTCGCACGATACCCGTGATGATGCCATATCCGCCGCTTCCAGTTTGTTGAATTGAAACTACAAAGCCTTTTGGCAATACAGGACTTGATTGTGCCGGACAATTGTATGCGAAGTCATTCGAGAGCTCCGACAAGAAAATGTACATCGTGCTTTTCGCATGTGCAGTAACACGAGCACTGCATTTGGAACACCTGCGTTCATGTTGGCATTCCGGCGCTTTAATGCAAGATGGGGACTCCCAAGTGTCGTTTACTCCGACAATGCATTGACCTTTAAGAAGACGTATAAGGAGCTGCAACAAATATGGAAAGTGATAAGACAAAGTCACTTCCAGGCTTACATGGCGAACCAAAAAATTCAGGGGAAGTTCATCGTCGAAGCAGCCCCAAGGTGGGGAAGCTGGTGGGAGCGGGTAGCGGCAACAGTGAAAATGGCACTTCGTAAAGCTTTAGGTCGAAACTGTCTCTGCGCGGAAGAACTTTCAACCATTCTGACTGAGGTTGAAGCGGTGCTCACTTCACGGCCACTGACTTATCGTGATAGCCAGGCAAGCGAGCCTGGAGCACTCACGCCAGCGCATGTCTTAGTATAGGCCAGCAACTGACGACGGTACTGGAATCCAGGGCATTGTCAGAACGAGTGGCCACTGAGGATAACAACGACTATCAGCGGCGGTTCCAACATCAACAAAACATAATGGATGACTTCTGGAAGCGATGGAAACGCGAATATTTGCTGCGACTTCCATCAGCGCACCGCTGACCCACGTATCACTCAAGAAGTTTAAAAATTGGCGACGTCGTAACAGCCGACATTCCAAGCACGCCCAAGTTATTCTGGCCACTAGCCAGGGTTCAAGAAGTGTACCCAGGAGCCGACGGATTGGTGCGTGCATGTTCAGTTCGATTACAGGGTGGGAAAGTCTTCGAGAGGCCAGTGCAGAGGCTACATCGTTTAGAACTAGATCCCGCCGCTTTTGAGGCCCCGGAGGGTGTTGGAAATTAACAGAAGAAGAAGAAGACATCAGGGTTGGCTGCTTCCGCAACTGGCGCGAAGTTCATGCACATCAATCTTCATCATGTGTACGGCGTTCCATTCTCGCCATTAAAGGGATTCGATGGTTGTTTAGCGGCCTCCTTTCTGGCGACGCTACGGACCGAGGCCGGCATTCCGCAATAACTGGTGCAGTGTATCTTGAATAGAGGTCTTCACTGCGTGGGCATCGGTAATATGTACAACTGAGGCGGGAAGATGGTTCCTATCGATGATCGTTCGGAAAGCAAAATCATAATTGGACAGTATTGTGCGGCATGAAAGTAGACCAATATAAATATTACGCCATCTCCCGCTAAGTGGATCATGAGGCGATGCGAAGCAGCACGGTGGGTGCACACCGCTTTTGGATCGGTTTTGCTAGGTGTCGCGTTTGCATCGGTTTGACGCTAGCAGACGCTGCCTGTGTGAGCGTTGTCTCTCGCGGGCGAGGGCGTGTTCTCGTTCTTTGCGAGCTGGTAACGGTTCTTTGCGAGCCGTTCGGAGAGGAGGTGTGTGGAGAGGGTCACGAGGATAGGAGGAGTGGAGAGGAGGTTGTGGAGACGGCTTGCGCATGCACAGTAAGGGTGCTCACGCCGTACACCACCACCACCACCGGATTGAACTCCGCCATAAGATGCTTCGTATATAAAAGAATGATCGGCCCTCAAAGTCAAATTGAACAGGAGGTTCAATTGACTTTATATATTGTCTATAAGTGTGTAGTGCGCGCCCAGTGGAAGGATAAGCGCATTTGAGTGAGCATGGGTGCCATTAGCCTATGCGTCGCTCAGTGTGCATTAGCCTCAAAGCGAAAAACGTAATTGCGGGGCTGCTGTTTCCGGAAGATCACTGTGTTCGGCTGTAAAACAAACAACTTAAGATGAAAGAACAACCAAGCAGGAACCAATGGTTTATATGAGCTTGAACATTGCATAAGAGATAAGTGGCTTCAAGGAGACGGAATGTGCTGTTTTCCAGGAATAGATGCTTTAAACAGAATAACAAATGAATATTACATGCAAGCGCAATAGTCAGAAACCCACCCTCAATTTTTACAGTTGTGCTAGCGTAGAGGTGGTAGAGGGACTACGTCTTCACAAGTATTTTCATCGGTACGCAGACGCAACGTTAAGTTCAAAATGAGAAAAAGAGTGTTCATCAGCATAAACCAGGGCGTTATGGACAAGCAGGGCTTTATGCTCCGAGAAGACGATATCGCGGTGGGAAACAGTACCGGTGGATCACGGAATTCCATCGCAAATTGGGGTGGCCCCAATTGGTAGTAATTTAGTACATGAATGCGATGCAGAGCAGGGGCAATGCTCTTCTCAAAAGCTTTACGATGAGACCGTGGGCACGGAATCACATGCACGGACCGTGAACACGGATGCTAGTCGAACCAGCTCCCACACCTCTACGTGTCAGGAGAACGTAATAACGCCATCCTTCGAAAACTCCTCGCCCTGTGGGACTTGGGCTTCAACTATAGCTTTGGAGATTGAGTGCTCCTGGTACCAAAACAAATCGTTGCAGTATTGCCAGCGTCACAAGCGGATTTAGAATGCTCTTAAATGTGATAACACCAGAAGTAATCATCAAAATCTTAGGCAATCAACTACAAGAGCATCAAAGTATCACGTGGTATTAGTCACACGAAGACAGTTTACATGGTGTCAGGTACTGGATCGACGTACTGTTCGAGGAGGAAATGTGCCAGGAATAACATGGCCAGATGAGGACCTTCCATCGGATCCTCGTAACATCTCGTACAGCAAAGACAGGAGCAGGGCCGTATCAGACAAGATCAAAAAAAGAAAGTTATTGGGAGCGCAATTGGTGAGTGATTAAGATGGACCTCGTCACGAAGTCAAAAAAGCTGCCAAAGGCATGTCCCGCTTTAAAGCAGCAGCTGAAGATGGTATAACAGCCGACTTGATCGAAGACCAAGGAGACATTACACTTGAAAAACTTGCATCCCTCTTCACAAAATGTATCAAGACATGTAGTGTACCGCGCAGTTGGAAAAATGCTAATGTAATCCTAATCCACAAGAAAGGTGACATAAAGGGGTTAAAGAATTACAGACCACTGAGCCTACTCCCACTAATATATAAGCTATTTATGAAAGTATTTTCTACGAGGATAAGAGACACATTTTCGCGACAACCAACCAAGAGAACAAGCTGGTTCTAGGAAAGGTTACTCAACAACGGACCACAGCCACGCTATCAACCTAGTAATTGAGAAGTACGCGGAATATAAAAAACCTTTTATATGACGCTTACCGACTACGAGAAAGCATTTGACTCTATAGAAATCGTTTCTTAGGCGTCACTGTCGACCGTGACCTCTCGTGGACCCCTCACATTGGTCATTTGAAGGCAAAACTTGCATCTACTGCGCACGTATTCCAGTTCATCGCAGGAAAAAGATGGGGGCCATCAGTGGGCGCTATGCTACAGTTATACCAATCACCTTTTATTCGCATTCTCCGCTATAGCTCTCCCGCGATTGTCAAGACTTACAAATCAAATCTCCGCGCACTTCAAAGCGTACAAGCAGAGGCGCTACGGGTTTGCCTCGGCCTTCCTCGATGTGCTCCAACAGGGGGAACAGCAATATTGGCTCGAGAACATCCCATCACGACCTACATCACAACCGATGCGTTAAGGACACACGTTCGGCATATTTCACGGATGGAATCTAGTCATCTAGCGTCCTTACCGGAACGACGACCACAGTCGTCGTTCTCCGATGTGGTCAACGCTCATCGCGACTGCTTACCATCGGGTCTCACACCATCGGCACGTTCATCATCAGGTATGTGGTGTTTGCGCCAGCCCGAGGTGGGCCTTTCGATACCAGGAATCAGAAAGAAGTCTGAGCTTAGTACCTTGGCACTGAAGCAAGCAGCTCTGCAATGTTTGCATTCCATCTATTTTGACCATATACACGTCTATACGGATGGATCTACCATCCGGATTAGCTCTGCCGGCGCTCTGCTTGTACCATTACAATGCATCAGCCGCAGCTTCAAGAACTCTCACGCGGAAACATCCACTGGTTCGGAACTTGCGGCTATCAGAAGCGCCGTCGAATATATTGACCAGCAAGCGGCCAGCAGGTGGGTAATACTTTGCGATTCAAAGGCAGCCCTACAGTGTCTTTTGTCAGCTTTACGGCGTGGATCGTACGAGCAACTTGTGTCGGAGATACGCCTAATGCACAACCATGCGATCGAAAAAGGGCACGACATCGTGTTTCAGGGGCTACCGAGTCATTGCGGTATCTCCAACAACGACCTCGCCGACGCCGCTGCCAAGAAAGTACACGAAGGAACGAACCCTGTCGGCACGCCCTTAACCCGAATCGATGCAGCCCAACTCTTAAGCAGGGTAGCACGCAATATGACACCGCAGCAGTGGCACACACCAGGCTTCACGCATCGTCACCAACATTCTCTCGATCCATCACTGCAGCTGCGGCTTCCGCAGGGCTTTTCTTGTCTTGAAGAGACAGAGTTGTGCCGCTTGCGACTGAGAGTCGCTTTCACCCATTCATATTCTTTTAAGCTTGAAATGGCTGAAAGCGCCGAGTGCAGCGATTGCGCTGTGGAGGAGACTGTCGAGCACCGTCTGTGCCACTGCCCAAAATATGACAATGAATGAATGCAACTCTATGTAAGACTGCGAAAGATGACCCGAAACATTTTCATCGTTCAGATGATCTCAGGTCCACGGCGCTGTGCATCTCAGCTACGCCAGGCAACGAAGGCGTTGCTGCATTTTCTTAATGCTACTGGCCTAATTAACCGTCTTTAAAAATGGACAAACATTTTCGATAACGTCAGAGTCACTGCAGAATTTTATTAGTTTTTTTCGCTCTCATTATCTTCCAGAACTTTTCCTCCCCTTCACCTTTCCCCAGTGCAGGGCGGCCTACCGGGCTCAGCCCAGGTTAACCTGCCTGCATTGTTCTTGTTCACCTGACAATATATGGCTCACGCCCACTGTCGGGGATTGGCCAAGAATTGGGTGCTAAAAAAATTTAATATTTAGGAATGCAGTAATCTACACAGAAAAATGGCGGAGTGGTATTGAGGATACTGATGTAATGTGGGGGAAGAACTCAAATAATTCACATAATGGAATAATGGAATAATAGAAAAAGACCTTCCTATTCCTTTCTCCTCCTCCTCCTGACAAAACATGCTTAATGGAAATTCTTACGAGTGTGCTGCGTATGCGGACGAACTGATTTCTCTTTCGATACAATTAGCCTTCGCCACTAATCATGACGCTCATGAGCCGCTTTTTCCTCAAGAAAACATTTTCTGCCAAGTGAGAAGGCTTCTTGAAGGACATTGGCAAAAAATAAAACTCAGAGTGGGTAGGGGGGAGCTTGACGGAAATATAGCCAAAGGCTACTTGGATGCATTGACGAAATGCAGTGTAGGAAGATATCGCCCCTTTTGTTCCCCTGTTTTCCTCAGTAGCCTTTCCTGACTGAGAAGTGGACAGGGATAGAGTAGAGCACTGCACGGGCCCGGGCCGGCCCGAAAGCCCGGGCCCGGCCCGGCCCGCGGGCCGGGTCGGGCCGGGTACGTAATTGTTCGATCGGGCTCGGGCCGATGAGCTTCGGGCCCGGGCCGGGCCCGGGCCGGGGTCAGGCCCGAATCAGGCCCGGTTCTCATACGTGTCGGTAATGGCGCGTGTATGCTTTTTGGTTTTGTTTCTTGGGATTTAACGTCCCGAACCTAGTCAGGCTATGTGAGACGCCGTAGTGGAAGTCTCCGGGTAATTTATACCACCTCAAGTGCATTAGCGTGCACTGAAATCGCACGATACAAGAAGTCTAGCATTTTGCCTCCATTAGTATGTTACATGTAATATCGGGAAACTGCCTCATATAAGTTCCCGCCATTATATTAAGTGAAATACGTTACTGCGTACCATGTATCGAAAGAAATGGCAGTCAGGCGGCACTGCGAGAAGTGAGAAGCAACGGTACACTGCCCAGATTAGTGTACACAAGATGTACTCATTGGTATCGTGGGAAACATTTCGAGTATGCAGCTACGTTCGCATGCCCGCATCGTCTGCTTCCGTCTTCGTGTCTCGTAGACTGGCCAACGCGACTCGTGAGTCATTAATACTTGAGGAGCTGTTTTTCCTGCAGTTTAAGCGCAAGAAGAGAAGGGACTCTTCTCACAGGGTCACCGATCCACGCAGATTTTGCTGATTTTTGTGCTAGCAATGCAGTTGCAAATATTTACGGTTTGGCAATTAGCAAGTCAGAACTAGCATTTAACTCGGATTCTCATCCCATCGAGTGTGTATTTGCTGATTCTCACGGCCACCTTTGTCTTCGTCACACTTCGTCAGCAATTCATAAGTTTGTTCATTCGTCGGAGCACAAGTGTTCTCATGGCGCTCAAAAACGTGGACGCGCTCCCGAGACAGAAGTGAACAAGCACCTAAGGAAGGTGATAATCAATATGATTTACTGCAGTACATTTCGTAACAGGCGGGTGTATTGGCACCCTTTACCACACAAATATCTAAGGGCCCCAGAGACACCCCGTGTGGACGAATTTTTCATACCTTCAAGCTTCCATCTGCATGCCTTCGAACTTCTGCCGCTATTAGATTTTAGCGGTTAAGTAACACACATCAAAACCGGAGACATGAACCCCTCCTCTAGTACAAAAAAAAAAAAAAACCGTATGGCAGCTCTGCTGCTATGAAACCTCAGGACGTGCGTAGCACGGGCACCCAGCGATTCCCGTTCGTAGAGCTCCCACTGCTCCGTGGACCAAAGCGTCAATGACCTGAATGTTTGCGGTAAGCAAGTAGGGTTTCCCCGGCACGAGTAGAATTTGTTAGGCAGATTGGCTAAGTCGGTGTGCGACATGTGCGTTACTT
Source organism: Hyalomma asiaticum (assembly GCA_013339685.2). Classification (NCBI taxonomy): domain Eukaryota; kingdom Metazoa; phylum Arthropoda; class Arachnida; order Ixodida; family Ixodidae; genus Hyalomma; species Hyalomma asiaticum. The sequence goes on from CM023482.1 coordinate 52,035,214, forward strand.
TTTTGTTTACTTTTATCGGCTGCGGTATCACCGTCGCGTGTTAAGTGTACCACGATCCAAAATCGTGGCGCGCGTAGCTCGTTGCGTGCGCTAACATAAGTTGATTATAGTGGGTAATACAGGTTTTGCGGAAGCTATACAGATGAAGAGACTGAGTATTCTCTGCCGCACATCAGATGCTTAATACCCTACCTGTTCAAAAAAAAGCAGAAGGGCCCAAGTTCATTCATATGATGGAACACATAACTTATTTTATTGACGGAACAGTTGACACCTTCTCAAATGAAGCCTATACCGAAGCAATAGAATATGCGAGATCCGCGTGAAATGTCCTTTCACGTGGGCGCTACCCCTCTCAGAAGTTTGCTTTTTCTCTACTTTCCGGCTTTTCCTGCCCACCGTATATTCACCGCGTTTTTCTTTCTGGCGCACGTCGCCTCCACTGTCACAGCCGCCAGCTGCAAGACTACAACCACGACTGCGAGCCACAGACAGTCAGACTTCGCTCCCCTGTTCGCACCGAGGCCTCCTGCCCTCGGCGACAACCCACTCTCCCGATTGCAGTCATTGCGTGGGACCGCGCTCCGGACACCAGACCCGCCGCGTTCGACGGGGAGCGCTTAAGAAGCCACCGGCTAGTTCATTTCGGCGCTCTAATAAGCAGTTATTTCGGAAGCGACGGTATGTCGCTCGCTAACGTGTGTGGCTTGCTTTGACAGTTCTATGGCACTGAGGTGGCGGTGATTCGGCGAACAAAGGTGCGGGAGAGGACTCCCTTCTTTGTAACACGAAAATGTAGCGTACGTTGCAGGTTTAATAACGCTACTCAGCCTGGCGAATCCTCCCAGGAGTAGTTAGAGCGCATCTTTTTCTCCCTCTCATTGCATTGCGCAATAAACGAAGTTCGCAGGATAAGTTCTGCGCTATTTACTCAATAGTGCCAGCAATTATAGTAAAGCCAATTATAAATGTCCGCCGTTTTTCCACTTTATGTTGGCGTTGTATGTTGTAGTCGTTCTTTGAAAAGAAATAAGAACATTGCACGGTTAGCACTGCGTGCATGAGACAGCCAGCTATGCATCGTCATATAACTCCCTGCAATTCTTTCGCAAAAGTGTTACAGTTGTAATTAAGCGAAGGAAAACACAGTACCAGTGCAAATCGTGACACTCTCATATGTTCTCACAACACTCTCCAGAAACTATCTTGAGTGCGGCTGGTATCTTCACTATAGGAGAAGATTGGAGAGTGCCTTGTTTATGGTCAAAGAATAATTGGTTGAATTGGGCCGGGCCGGGCCGGGTCTGGGCCGGGCCGGGCCTAAACCTTTCGGGCCCGGGCCGGGTACGGGCCGTATTTAAAAACACCGGGCCGGGCTCGGGCGGGCCGGAGCAAGGCGCTTTCGGGCCGGGCCGGGCCCGGGCCGGAAAAAGTCGGCCCGTGCAGTGCTCTAGGATAGAGTATTAAAGATAGCCCGTTCTGGAAAAAAAAGGTACAACATTCAAATCCTCTATTTATTGCAAATACACAGAAAGTCACTGTGATGAGCTATAATATTTTACGGATCCGCTGCTTATCACGCTCTTGTTGGCTGACACGGCCTGACAGAATTGGTTTTTGTGCCATTTCGTTTTGTTGCTTGTTCCTTGTTTATCTTGAAAGAGTTATACCGAAGCGATCCACTTTCGTCATCTTAGTACATTCTGCGTTCAACAGCACAGTTTGGGTAAAAGTTCAAAAACGACATCTCCGTAACTATTTTTGTGTCCGAAGTTGCTGAAAGCCATGGCGTAAATATCTCTAATTTCTGAAATTAGAGTGAGCGTTGCCTGTGTCCCTCTACTGGCACGATGTTCTGAGAAAGAAGAAGAACGCCGTGCGGACGAAGGCATGGCTTGGTACCCTCCTGGTAAGAAAGTTCCCGCAATTCTTGTATATTCCTAAATCTACAAGACATCGAGTTATCTTGAGTGAATTTTCTTCCCCGTCTTCACATGCACCATGCTCGGTTCAAAATTTCTCTAGGTATTTTCATAGATTAACGAAAAGATGAAGGCTTAGAGCTAAGGATCCCGTTCTGGCATGTTTGGCATTAGCGGAAAAGAATACGAAAGATCGCATTCTCCGCCGCGGTGGCGTAGTTGTTATGGTGCTGAGCTGCCACCCAAAAAACTCGGTTTCGACCCCCGCCGTGGCCGTCGCATTTTCGATGGAGGCGGAGATGTGAGAGGCTCGTGCACTGTACGTGTGTTGTCAGTGCACGTTAAAGAACCCCGGGTGGTCAAAATTTCCGGAGCCCTCCACTACGGCGTTCCTGTTCTATCTCTTTCACTCTCTTTACCTACCCCCACGGCCGCTTAGCCGTACTCCCGACGTGGACTGCAGAAATTATCGTCCTTTCCTTAACCAAGCCACAATCAATCGATCATATCTGGACGGATTGCCGTCTTCTGCAGCCATACGGGAACAATCGTGTCAGCCGTAATTGAGTCAAAGGGGGCTGCCATTTCGTGATTCTTGGATGTTAGACGCGAGACTTGTTCTAAAGCGTGGCTGGGACGGGATAGTGGTTAGTCTCCTTCCCTCCCTGGCTCGCCTCCGGCAAAACGGTCGCACTAGTTTTATATAGAGGTTATTATCTCTCTTACTGTACCAAATCTCATGCTTCATTGCTTGTAGAGTACCATTACAAAGAAAACAAACGGCACCTCCATTTTTTTTTTTGCAGATCAGCACTATCCCGGCGGAGCCAGCGAAGGCAGTAAGTGTCCTAAACAAATATGACATTCTCTACTCTCATGTAAAAGAAATTATTTCCAACATTTGCGCAACCATTGCCTCCAGAGCTGGTTCCTGGGATTTAATGGCATATATAAGTACGATGAATGTGAATATGTTATCCTTCTAAAATACACGGCTATGAGGAGCGCTGAACCACGAAACATTAATTCCCCGCTATGGCGTTCTAGTGATTATGGCACTGGGCTGCTGATCCGAAGGCTGTGGGTTCGAATCACGGCCGCAGCGGCTGCACTTCGATGGAGCCGAAACGTTGAGGCCTGTGCACTTTTCTATGTCAGTCCACGTTAAGAACCCCAGGTGGTCGAATTCCAGAGACCTCTACCATGGCGTCTCTCATAATCATAGCCGGTTTAGGGACGTAAAAGCCCACAAATCAATCAATCACAAAATATTATTTTTCCTTCTTACGTTTAAAAAGGACTTCAATTCCGGCTTGGCTGAAAAACGTATGGGCTACGTACTCCGCTTTTGAGTGCTTTTTTGAACTTTACGTATGGACGCTCCTCACGGCAGAGGCAGCTCGGCTGAAATTTTGTGAATGTCACTCGGTAATCCTTGTCCCCCTAATGGACGTATAATCTTTGAATATTCACATGCAAAAGCGGAATTCACGGTGCATCAGTAGCCGATATCATTTTCCCCAAAACAGTGTGCCAGATTTACACTGGTATGGAAGCTATTCAATGAACATTTCTAATGGAGTGCTTTGTTGCAACTGAGTGAATTTGAACGAGCTAGAGTAAAATTAATTGTGGCGCATGTAGAGCGTCAAGATGACATCCGTCGCTGGCGATTGGTAAACAATAATGACCAGTGCAGCTGTGGGGTTTTAGCAAAGCAGTGCAAGGTTGTCAAAGAAGACGGGATCTTTCAGGCAAACAGCCCCTAAGCGCTGTCGCTTTTCGGCTTCTTTTGTTTTCTTTCCCCTACGTGTCTGTTTCTTTCTCCTTCTCCCTCTCTCATATTTCTTCCCCACGACCATAGCGTATTGCCAATGCATGGCACGGCGTGCGTTGCAGTGGATCGTATCTCGGAGTTGTCTTCACATTCTTACGCTCTTCTTCGTCTTGTACTTCCTACTCTAGCTGCATAATCACCACCACTCATGGCACCACTGTTAAAGGGCCCATGACACCAAAATTTCAAACCCGATATGTTTGTGTTGTTTGGTTGTCGAACATCTGAAGGCACTTGTGGCCAAGTATTAACGGCGAACGTTGTCGTTAAGATATTTTAATACGTATTTAAAGTGACCATAAATGCTCATCTGGGTTTTCGGCACCTCGCGACATCGTCACTAGTATGACGTAGATTGTGGGCCATCTGTGACGTTTCACTTTCGTAAGTTGATATCGTGACGTCACAGAGAGACACGGGCGCGCCGCGCTATGGCCTCCGAGCGTGGCCTCCAAGATCGGCTCTCGCAGCCGATCGCGGAGGCCACGCCAAATGCCGTATTTTTCTGCTTCCTCTCCGTGTTGGTCCCTCAAGCGTACATTGTACACACGCTATGATGCAAAGCGAGTGTGGCGAGCTGGTCTGGCGCTCTCGCTCTCCGCAACGTCACCGAATCTTGAGCTCAAGTGATCAGTGCATGCGCTCACTTCCGACAGCCGCCACGCTTGCCCCGTGGCGCTAGTTTCTTGCAGTTTTTGGCGCGCGTTTCGAAGCTTCATTAAAACTGAACAAAATTAACGATGCTGTGACTAATTAGACTTCTAGCTGGAGAATTTGCCACTCCATGCCGTGATTACAAGACACTGTTCTACTCATTAGAACATAAAAGTATCCAACAAAAAAATAGCTGTCATGGGCCCTTTAAGACTGCCAGTATCGCGACGTAACCGTTTGTCGTACCTTTATTATCAACTATCACATAGTGGGCTGAGGGCCATAATTCGGGCAATAATGCGAGCCAAAGAAAGCATGGGTCCTCTTTTCCCTTCTGCAAACGACGGAATGATCATTATGGCGTGGTTCTAGCTTCGCCGCTGCAAAACACAAATTATGATTATTGCTTTCCACACAAAGGAACCAAGCGTTGAAGATGTTCTTTGAATGATCTGGTAACATTACCGCAGCGTCGACATAATGCAGTCTATGCAACTGCAGGCTGTTGCAGCTGCGCGCTGCGTCCATTTGAAGGAGGCGCTACGTGCCCAACCGTTGCGATGCGCGCGCTCTATTTGCTGTGCGCTTTACAGGGTTGCTGAATGATCTCTGGGCCAAAGGAAATACATTCGACGGTTAGAGTACGCTGCAACGCTGAGCTCAGCCAAAGTTCTAGAGTCGTTCACAAGCAAAGCACACATTTACCACCGACTCGAGAGCCTTTTTTTCATGCAGAGGCTACTGCTCGCTCTCCTTGTGGATGCTCTACTCCGTCATAGAGCAGATTGCTGCTAATTCCCAACGGCAGACATATCGCCCACGTGCTGCCGCCTCGCCCACCGCGCCCGTGACGGGCCCTGAAGTGAAGCACTCGCTGCCTTGCTCTCGCTTTTCTTTGAGCCGTGAGCGCCAAGCGGTAGTACTTGCTAAAAAATATGCGAAAATGCATTTTTTTAAAGCGGCACACGCCTGATAGGTCTCGTCGGGCGCTGTCCACCAATTACGGTATCGGAATGAACGGCACGACACAAAATGTAGGTTAAATATCGCGCTTCCTAAAAGAAGTACAGGAGGTAAAAAAGTATGCCAGCCGTCTGTAATAAATGAAGAATGATGGGCAACGTTGATTACTGATTGATGAGTGCGTGCGCAGTAGTTACGACAAAGGACATCGCAAAAAAGGACAAGGACGATACAAAGAATGACCAGGACAAGCGCTGTCCTGGTCATGCTTTGTGTCGTCCTTGTCTTTTTTTGTGCGGTCATTTGTAGTTGCTATGTGCCAACGCGCCCATGTAGCCACATGCGCAGTAGTTATTATTCAGCGACGAAATCAGAAGTGGAAAATATGTTTCTGGGGACGAGTGAAAGAGGCTTGCATTTGTCGGTGTTAGGAATGTTTCGGCAGACAGAGAGACACTTATTGAAGCGGTAGGTCCAAGTTGAGGAACAGCTTCATCACCGGCTGAGTAAATGGAATGGAGCATGGGTGTAGCTGTCTTTTTTTAAGTATGCCTACATGCCACGGCGTCTCTTCACCTTTGCAGGTGCTGTAAGCCAAGAAGACCTCAGTTATGTATACCATACAGGGTTTGAAGAGTGAGTACTACCTATTCTAGAATTCTGAAAACTCGACCTTATCTCTACAGAAATTAGAATAATGTGTAAATGTCACGGCGAGAGTACGACAGAATAAGCCAATGATGATGAGATAAATGCTTTCTTGAGTGACATACTTCTAACGAAATAATTACAGGACGACGATACACAGAGTGCCATTGAGAATTCTCATATGAAGAGAAGATTACGTGCAGACTTCCAGACCAGTGCGGGAGCTGGGGGAAAGGGACGGGAAAGAAGGGGGAGGGAGAGAAGGGGAACTGCGGAGTAGAGGAACTAGGCAACATAGTGGGCAAGTTCTCAAGATATTTGGTCATGAAAATGACTAAAGATGTTTCAGGCGCGAGGGCGGAGTTGGGATCCCATTGCTACAAAGCCCATACCGAACATCTCATGCACAGGGTGTTTCGGGGGAATTGTTAGCCCAAAAACAAAAATCCCCGTACTCGTTTTACAGCGTAAGCTGTTATGTGATCACAACGGCCGTTTTTGGCGCCGTAGTTGTCCGCCGCCGCCGCCGCCGGTGTCCGTAACCACTCCCGCGCTAATTTTAGAAAAAGCTAACTAGGACCGAGGAGGATTCGAACCAACGTTTCCCTGCGTGGCAGTCGAGCATTCTACCACTGAGCTAGGCCTGTGCTTGAAAAATGATCGCTATAAGAAATATACAAGCGTGAGGCCTGCCGAGGAATTGCATTAACAATTGTAATGTTACGTTGCAGAATACAAATAGGCCACTCCGCGTCGCGGGAAGTGGATTGCATAATGAGTTTGAGGAACCATTTGAAAGAACACAGGGGTGCATGCTTTGTAGCTCTGCACTCATTACAGAGGCATCATCAGCATCATCATTATGAAGCGATCTTCTTGAATTTTTCCGTCGTCATTATTACGAAGCGCTGCTTCGCGAAGCAGTTTTGTCATATCGTGCCACGCGTCACGTGACAGGCGACGTGCGCAGCCCCGACAGCAACCTGACTTGGCTCTTCTATATACCTGATAGCTCGATCACTTGGCCAGACCCCCAAGAATTTACAATGACCTCTAAGAATGTCACTCGTCCAGTTTACGCTGTCACTGTCCTGCGATTCCGCGCAGGCCTGGATTTTTTATAGTGCCCCGAATGATCACTATCGTACTAAGGGAATTGGCTTGGCGAGGCGTGAAATTTACCATTCCGGTGTTGTAAAATATGTAGAGACACTCATTTAGGGAGAGACGCCTCAGGTGGGCCACTAACTGACAACTTACCGGGAGGAGTTAGGGCACTTCTGCTAGAGATTTTGGCAGGGCGCTGCTTGCGCTTTGTACAGAAAAGGTGGCCGTTTAGTTACTGTAAACGTGGAGGCACACAAAAGCAAAGTTTGAAATTACGAGTCCCCACCTCAGCAACCTTCTCTAACATTCACTCAAAATGCTTGAAGAGGATCACAGTACTGAGGCATTATACAGATTACTCAGTTAAACGGCGTTGTTTGAGGCTGTGGGAGACGATATGGCTCGTACCCAATTGCGAGCACTCACTTACGATATGTATCAGTCACGATGTCAGTGCACGTTAAACAACCCCAGGTGGTCGAAATTTCTAGAGCCCTCCCTTGCGCCGTCTCCCATAATCATAGCGTGGTTTTTGGACGTAAAACCCCAGAAATCATTCAATGATATATATTATTTTCTAAGCCGTATCGAAGCTGGGTGTAACGTGCTACCATTGACCACTGGCGCTCTTGCTCTAGCTCCGTGACAACCAGTGTTCACGGTCACCCAGCGACATCCATGTAAGCCTGCTTGAGGGCAAGAGCCATCAGGCCAGCTGTTATATTTGGTAAACAATGTCTATGAGGGGACGATAGGCTCATCCGCTAAAAGTAACAAAGGTATTTTCTTTTTCTTAGTTGCATAATATTTCTAATCCATCAGTGTCGGTATTTATGCTGCATCTTTCTGGCGGAACTCCAATATTGCTAGTCCCTTGAACTAACAAAAAATGGCTTTATACGTGTTCAGAGATAATCTTCAACGTAGCAGCGTACTTCACATCGAGTGCGGGGAATATGAGCAAGAGCGATGTTATTGTGAAAATGAGCACTCCGTAAGAAAACATTAACATAAAGTGCTTTGCTTAGCCCTAAAGAGCATAACACTGTCGCCGTGACAATGAACAGTTTTTTGTACAGAAAATGCCGCACCAGCCAGGAAAACTCGCAGGTTATTAGGCATCACATTTACCTTCACGACATCTTTCTGGACAGTGTGCGCACTGGTTCTTCCTATTTTCGAAGTAAAAGAATCCTCAGTTTGAAACATCGAAAATTTAAACGAGGAAAGCAACAAGCATATCCAGTGCTACTAGCGTAACAAAAATGTTCTTCTCAGCGTTATCGAAGATCATATAATACTGGAGTCCGTACTAAACAAGTAAAATGTTTGGTAATCCGTGTAGCGGAAACAACGAGAACCACCGAGGAGAAAAAGATGTTACTGGTTTTATAGCTTAATTTCTACGTTTATTGAATGACCACTAATTAAAGTTCACTGCGCCATCTACATTGCGCGTTTTTCGCCCAAACGGTACGACATTTAGGAGGGCGGCAACATATTTTGGCCATGGCGAAATGTTTTTCAAGAGATAGCGTTGTTATCACAAAGGAAATTTGAGCGAAACCTGGCCTAAGATGGCCCTATTTGTATCTGAAAATTGTATATCTGAATTGTATTGCTATAGAAGTTGTATATCAGATGATTTCGCCCTTCCTGCAATAATCCGTTTTTGGGATTGTAATTATGTTTGAATAAATGAAAAATCAAGGCAGTGCCAGTGTATTTGTTATTCATTATTAATATAATTCTTCGGCATTGCAGGAAGCCGCTACATGGCATGTAAGTATAGAAATGCTCACTCACCTCTTACATCTCTTCGCACTTTCAAATTAGCAGCATGCAGGGTTATCATCGAATATGAGTTTAAGTCTTTCACGTTACAGGCAGCCGCTACAAGGCATGTAATTAAAGAAACGTTTATTCACCTTCTCTAGCACTCGGCGCTATTCAAGCAGTGAACGCTTTAATTTGCAGCAATGCTGTAAGAGCGCGGCAATAGAAGGGCAAGTTTATTAGCTTGAAGACTATACGTAGACATTACCACTGGGGAGCTGAAGCTAGTCCCGATGTCGGTGCCCATCGTGGTCACCCGTGAGTCACGGGACACGGCGCACCACACACACTACCCGCTACAGGAGAAATAAAGGCAGCAGGAAGGAAATATTTTACAAACTTAAAGGGACTCCTCAATTGTTTAAAACTAGCGTGAGGGTTGCCTTAGAAGGAGCAGTTACGAGGCGAAATGAGGCTGCGAAAACACACCGGTTTTCAAGCTGTAGCGAAGCTGTGGAAGCAATGAAACATGTGCAAGCTGCACACAAAATTCAAGCGGATATCTGTTTCTTCAGGCCTAAACAGGGCAATGGGCTGTAGGCATAACACAGGAAATGTGAACACATCCGCGACGATTATGAGTGAGACATATGAGGACTGACGTCTGAAACCTTCAGAGAAGGAACAATTAAACGCAGCATCAATAACTGACGCTCAATTTTTTGTAACGCTTGCAGCCTAAAGGTGAAACTTGCATGCCATAAGCATGCAAGTTTCACCTTTAGGCAGCAATATTTAATTTCGGTGACCAGGGCGTTAATGATTGGGCTTGCTTTCTCATAAGCTAACGCCCCATTGCTAAGGCGCCACACTAAACATTCGACTATCCATCGACGTGTGTAATAGGTGACGAGAGGATAAATGAGGCAATTTGAAGAGCGTACAAAGGGATCGTAAGAAACAAGTTCATGAAGTATTCTTGGTTTGCCATTCAGTGTCAATTCACGTGGAAGGGCTGGCTTTTGAGATACCATAGACTACCATAGGAATGCAGTCTTGTGTGAATGCATTATAAAATTATACCTGGTTTGTTACACGCTCACAAATGGACCACCGGGGCTGTCAAGGAACAAGGGTCCCCAGCAGGAGGTCGGTGTGGGTGAACCGAGAGAGGACTGGGCGGATGATATGAAGATCGCAACAATCGTCTTCTGTGCCCTGTGCTTTCTGCCGGTCATCTACTATTTGTTCTACGTACTGTATTCAAGTGAGTAGAGTAGAAACAAATTCAGGAATTTCCCATTGTGATTAAGGGAGATCTGAAAAAGGATCCCCGAAAGACAACTGCCGTCCTTATACCTGAGTTCCTCTATGGAAGAGCATGCTTTGTCTTTTAGTGCCATTGGTCTGATCTTTCACAATGGCCTACCAATAATGCTGTTCTACATATTGCCACATCCAGTCTCCACGCACAAAAGAAGAAGATCACGGGAACTTAGAAGAAGAAGACGAGATCCCTGCGTGATCACTCAGTGTTCTTTTCGATTAAAGTGACCAGCTCTGTGTTCGTGATTCCTGCTGCTGATTTGTGCTATTCCTGCATCGCGACACTGGTGGAGGTGCTGGGTAAATGTTCGGAACACCTCTTCGCAGCACCGTATCCAGTCCAGAGCGAGTTCCGCGTGTTGAAACGCCAGTTCACCGCGCCAGCCGCCACCTGTTAGGCCTGAGCCCAGAGTGCGGTCCGCTACCAGAGGTTGCAACTGTGTCCGAGAGGAGTACCCAAGCCATGGCAAACCCAGGCCCGGCACAGGTGACTGTTTCGAATCCTCGATCGCCTCCGCCCTTTCACGGCAACGCCTATGAAGACGCCGAGGACTGGCTCGAGGAGTTCGAGCGCGTGGCCAGTGTGAATGGCTGGAGCGCCAACGCCGGTCAAAAGTTGGCTCACGTGTACTTCTCTCTTCTGGACGGCGCCTGAACGTGGCTCACAAACCGTGAGGGAAACTGGTCATCTTGGGAAGAATTCACCCGGAAGTTTCTAGACACGTTCGGAAGCAGCGAAAGGCGAGAGCAAGCTCAACGACTACTCGAATCTCGCGTTCAGAAGCCCAACGAAACAGTGGCCATGTTTGTTGGGGACATGACCCGTCTATTTCGTCGAGCAGACCCGGATATGTCCGAGGGGAAGAAGCTCAGTCACCTCATGCGCGGTGTGAAGGAGCAGCTGTCTGCCGGTCTTGTGCGAAACCCGCCAACAAATGTTGACGAATTTTTGAAGGAGTCGACGGCCATCGAACATGCACTACGGCTACGGTACCGTCAGTATGACCGTGTCAACAGCAGTGTGTCAACCAGCGCCGCAGCCGTGCCGGCGGTTCCAGCAACTGACGAGGGTTTGCGCCAGCTCATACGAGACATAGTCCGTGAAGAGGTGAAGAAGCTCCTCGCTACGCCGAGTGAACGCACGGTAGCGTCCGTCTCCGAAGTTGTGCGCCAGGAGGTAAGGCAAGCGCTTTCACCTCCCGAACAACCCATCGAAACGCGTAATCCCAGCTACGCAGAAATTGTCTGTCGACCGCCGCCTATTGCGCCGACACTGCAGTACTACCAGCAGCAACCGCCCCCTATTGCGCCGACACCGCAGTATTACCAGCAACAACCGCCGCCTATTGCGCCGACACCGCAGTATTACCAGCAGCAACCGCCGACAGTACCTTGGTACTACAGGGGAGCTCCAACGCGACCAGCGCTCCGAAAAACTGACATTTGGCGCACTCCGGACTACAGGCCCCTGTGCTTCCATTGTGGAGAAGCAGGCCACGTTTGTCGCCATTGCCCTTATCGAGTCGCAGGGCAAGGATTTCCATCCGCTGCTCCTCGTCGCTCGAACAGCCGACCCAACGTCGACGCGAATGCGTCAAGCTGGCGCGACGATTCCCCTGTTTTCAGGCCGCGCTCCCCCTCTCCTGGACGTTCTTCTTCTCCGCTAACTCGACGAAGTGCCGCTGACGTTGCCAGAGGGCGATCTCCCAGCCCCCGCCGGGGAAACTAAAAGCAGCGACCTTTGGGGGGGAGGTTGCCACTCGTCGAAAATCTGAAAATCCCCCATTGCGAATGAAGGAAGAGCCGACAAAGTCCGACGATTTGACGAGCGCCGAAATTGTATGCGCCGAAATACGAGTTACAGTCGACGGTTACGAAGTGACGGCTCTGGTAGACACTGGTGCGGACTTTTCAATTATGAGTGAGAGTTTGGCGCATAAACTAAGGAAAGTTAGAACAGAGTGGACGGGGCCGCAGATTAGGGGAGCTGGTGGCCGGCTACTGACACCCATTGGAAAGTGCTCAGCAAGGATCGGCATAGAGGAATCGTCATACGTCGCAACTTTTGTTATTCTTCCCGAGTGTTGCAAACAGGCCATCTTGGGTATGGATTTCCTGCGCGAATACGGTGCAATCATCAATATACCAGAAGGTCTGCTGACATTTTCGAAGGATGAAACTGCACAACTACAGCGAAAGCCCTTGTGCCTCCTTGAGGACGTGACCGTGCCGCCGTTATCTTGTCGCCTCGTCCCCGTCAGGTGCACCACGTAGCATAATGGAGACGGCGTCGCTGAGCAAGTCCCTGCACTTCTGCTCACTCGAGGTGTTGCTGTAGCCAGAAGTCTCATCAGTCTGGTGCATGGGCAAGCCGATATTCTTCTGACGAACTTTTGCGAGGAACGGCGCCACATTACCGAAGGCACTACAGTTGCTTACCTCGACGGAATTGTAGAGTACCGCGAATGCTTTGCAGTACAGCAGGGCGAGCAGGACACTTCTATAGCACCACCTGTTCTTGATGTGAACGCTAGTTTACCGCCGTCGGAGAGGCAGCGTCTTCTTGACCTTTTGAACCAGTTTCAAGACTGTTTCTCGTCGGTTTCACGGGTCAATCAAACGCCACTCACAAAGCACCGTATTATAACGGAGGAGACGGCACGACCCATCAGGCAGAACCCTTATCGTGTCTCACCTAAAGAACGCGAGGCTATCCAACAACAAGTGAAGCAGATGCTTGACGATGACGTCATCCAGCCGTCAAAAAGTCCTTGGGCATCGCCGGTTGTACTAGTTCAAAAGAAGGACGGTAGCCTACGCTTCTGTGTGGACTACCGCAAACTGAACCGGGTCACAAAGAAAGACGTGTACCCATTACCCCGTATCGATGACTCCCTGGACCGGCTGAGGCATGCACGCTACTTCTCATCGATGGATTTAAAAAGCGGTTATTGGCAAATTGAGGTCGACGAACGAGACAGTGAGAAGACCGTTTTCGTGACGCCTGACGGACTTTATGAATTCAAGGTCTTACCCTTTGGATTGTGCTCTGCTCCGGCAACGTTTCAAAGGCTGATGGACACAGTTCTGTCTGGCCTAAAGTGGCAGACGTGTTTAGTGTATCTAGACGACGTCATCGTCTTTTCAGAAACGTTTGAGGAGCACCTAAGAAGGCTTCTGTCGGTGTTTCAAGCAATTCGGTCCGCCGGACTAACACTGAAAGCGGAGAAATGTCATTTCGGTTTCGAAGAACTTCAATTCCTAGGCCATGTTGTGAGCCACAAAGGTGTTCTTCCTGACCCCGACAAGCTTGCGGCCGTTGCAAAATTTCCAGTACCAACGGATAAGAAAGCAGTTAGGCGTTTTCTAGGCCTCTGCTCATACTACCGACGATTTATAGCCAACTTCTCGCACCTCGCTGCGCCGTTAACACGCCTGACAAAGGACGACGTCACATTTGTATGGGGCGAAGAAGAACAAGCGGCATTTGATCATCTCCGACAGCGCCTACAGAACCTCCTGTGCTAGCCCACTTTGACGAAGACGCTCCTACCATGATTCACACGGATGCCAGCAACGTAGGCCTTGGGGCTGTACTCGTCCAGTGGCAAGACTCGGCGGAACGAGTAATTGCATACGCAAGTAGAACGCTCTCGCGTGCTGAATCTAACTACTCTACGACCGAAAAGGAATGTCTTGCTGTCGTCTGGGCGGTTATGAAGTTTCGGCCATACCTATATGGCCGTTCCTTTCAAGTAGTAAGCGACCATCACTCCCTTTGCTGGCTGACCAACTTGAAGGACCCATGTGGTCGGCTAGCATGGTGGAGTTTACGGCTTCAAGAATTTGACATGACGGTGGTCTATAAATCCGGACGACAACACTCCGACGCTGACTGCCTCTCAAGGTCACCGATAGAGCACCAAGACACAGATGATGACGACATGGCTTTCGTAGGGGTTGTCGACACGGTTACCATTTCGCGTCAGCAACGTGAAGACACCGACCTGCTTCCACTCATTAATTTTCTGGAAGGACGGACCACTAGCGTGCCTCGGCCATTCGCAAGAAACCTACCATCCTTCTGCTTGCGTGACGACGTGCTCTACAAAAAGAACTTTTCATCTAACAGAAGCACCTATCTGCTCGTCGTCCCGACGTCTATGCGTGACGAAGTACTGGGAGCCTGCCACGATGAGCCGACGTCTGGTCACCTCGGATACACACGCACAGTGGCCAGAATCAAGCAGAAATACTATTTGCCGCGGCTTACGGCGATTGTGAAACATTACGTGCGCACGTGCCTCGAATGTCAACGACGGAAGTCGCCACCCTTAAAACCAGCTGGGTTATTGCAACCAGTTCAAGTGCCCCCGGTGCCTTTTGCCCAAATAGGGATGGACCTTCTGGGACCATTTCCAAATTCGTCTTCAGGCAACAAGTGGGTCATAGTAGCTACAGACTATCTAACACGCTACGCAGAGACGAAAGCTTTACCAAGCGGCACGGCAGTCGAAGCAGCACGGTTTTTCATTGAAAACGTCGTTCTGAGGCACGGAGCTCCTACAGTAATAATAACAGACCGAGGTACTGCCTTCACGTCTACACTGCTCAAGACCGTACTTCATCTCAGCGGCACAGCTCACAGAAAGACGACGGCCTACCACCCGCAGACTAACGGTCTCACGGAACGCCTGAACAAGACTATGGCGGATACGCTCAGTATGTACGTTGACGTCGACCACAAAAATTGGGACGACATTCTACCGTACGTTACATTCGCCTATAACACCGCACAGCAAGAAACGACGCGAAGGACGCCATTCAGCCTTCTTTATGGCCGAGAGGTGACGACTATGCTTGACGCAATGTTACTGCATGACTGTGACGACATGGATACGGACGCCGATGTTTTCACTCAGCGTGCAGAGGAAGCGCGCCAGCTCGCGCGCGTCCGTATCACCAGGCAGCAAAATTCTGACGCAAAACGTTATAACCTGCGGCACCGATTTGTGACCTATCAACCCGGCGAGAAAGTGTGGGTTTGGACTCCTGTTCGTCGACGCGGACTTTCGGAAAAACTAATGGAGCGGTACTTCGGTCCGTATGAGGTTGTGCGACGCCTCAGCGATGTGAACTATGAAGTCATACCTCATAGCTCCTCAAGAACGCCTCCTCCTAAACCGGATGTTGTACACATTGTGCGTATGAAGCCCTACTGCTCTGAATAAGGTGTGCCACACTACATTTCTGCTGCGGCGTATTGCAGTCCAGCATCGGGACGATGCTGTCTCCATGGAGGGAGGCAAACGCCACATCCAGTCTCCACGCACAAAAGAAGAAGATCACGCGAACTTAGAAGAAGAAGACGAGATCCCTGCGTGATCACTCAGTGTTCTTTTCGATTAAAGTGACCAGCTCTGTGTTCGTGATTCCTGCTGCTGATTTGTGCTATTCCTGCATCGCGACAATATCATTGTCACGGAAGATACGCCTGTAGGAATATTTTCATCCATGTTGAACAGGGTTATACCAAAAAGGACGTTACGAATATCACTGCGACCGGGGAATTGGTCAAGGGCTCGATTACTTGCTAGACGCAACCTAAAAGCCAGCAAGCAGCCAATGAAGTCGAGGAAGCAAGTCAGTAGATGTACGAGCTTGACGCATAGATCCTGGCAATAAAGTGACGTGTTTCTTCTCGCATTATTGGGGTTAAATATTAATAAATTATTCAAAGCAATATTATGGAAGCAATAGCGACGAATCCAAAGGAGAGCGTCCATTTGCGTGCAACGCATTAGTTGAGCAAGAAATGGCAAATGCAAAGGTTTTTTTTTTAAGTACAAGCATTCCGAAGAAAAAGAACATTAACACAGCGACATTGTCATAGCTGCATTGGAAGGTGTGATATGTGAATTGTGGCATCATATGGGAACAACTGTAGCGAAAATGCAGCACCTTCTAAGAACCGTCCGCACTTATTAAGCGCTAAATTCAGCGTCGCAACACTTTTCTTATCGAAGACATTGCCAGTGATTCTTGCTCTACTGCTGGTAAAGCAATAGAGCTAGAGAGTGGTGCAGGAACCAAAGCATTTCGGTAATGTTGAATCCCTACGCCTACTTTAGTTTTCACAGAGAACGCATAAGCCGCCTATTTCAAAGTAACCGATTTGGTATGTGCGCTATGTGTGCTTTGGTGACCATCGATTTACTTCTACATTACAGCCACCCGCGAGGAGACACGTAAGTGGACGAATATATTGCGTTTCTCGGCGCGCTTAAAAAAGTTAGTGTTCATCAGCAACAATTGATTGGGAGAAGTGGGGGCACAAATCAGGCTCACAATTCTTTCCCGCCGACTGGTGAAACAATGTGCTCATCCCCTTCATTTATAATCGAGGCCTTGCTAAGGGGCATAACCCCGTAGCACAAACCTTGGATTTATTGTGGTAGCCGCTGTGCAGATAAAAAATGCAAATTTCTGGCGCCTCTTCAACATTGCCGTGACATTGGCCTCCTGACAGCGGTCACTCCTGTTACCATTTTCTCGAACATTGCATGTTGGAACACGAGTTAGGTTCAAACGCAGCATCTGCTCTGCGATAGGCGGCATGAACCGCGGGCATGTACCAGCGAACGGTATACGTATGATGACGAGCGCCGCCAACAGTCTCTGTCACGCAAGCTAAGGAGGCAGAGAAGTAACGTGAGGTTACGTGTAACTGTAATATGTATACCAGCAAAACTAGGTTAATTAGCAATGTTTTTTTTTTTTGCTGGTCTGAGTAACGCTGTATCATTACATGTATAGCACGCGCTGTAGCTTCGTATTTGAGCAAGCGTAGCAAGGAAAGGAGAAAGAATCAGCCAGCGCTCTGAGTGATCTATCTTATAATATTTTTAAAATGAGCGCTACAGCGAACAAATGTCTAGTTTGCACTGCCTAACCTAAGATACAGCAAATGAGAGCAAGGAAGTATTTTTAGAAGTGTCCTTCCTCCTTGCATTAGCTTCTTTTGTAGCCTGCCCTCTTACGATAAAAAGGGTTTCAGCGAGCATAGCCAAATATAGCAGAATCATAGCTGCCGTTGTCTATTGGCGGAGCTGAGGGCAAGGTGAAGTCTGCCGTCTTGTTTGTATTTCATCTAGGACGAGACACAACATTTTTGATCACTTACGTTGCTGGATGGAATTCTGTGTCACTGTACGCAATATTATCCGGCGCAGCAGAGTTGCACGTTTCAATAATGCGGTGTCGACTGAATTAACAGCTAACGAGAAATCGTGCGATGAAATGGTGATCAAAGGTTTATCACTTAAATGACACGTTTATGCATGTTTATTTACAGTTACGTTCCCCGAAGACGAATTTACCGGACGCTCTCGTGAGCCTTTTGTCTGTGATATGTTTCGATTCATTGCATTGATATTGAGCAATTTATGGTCTTACTTCTATACCTCATAGTGCATCAAGGTTGTCGTTCAGTATGCCTCACTTGTCACTAATTGCGTGTAGACGGAAGTTCCAAAGCCAAAATAAAAATAAAGAGATCTGTCGAATAAAGAGGGACCTTGCGGAAATGAGACTATTATAGCTAAAGTTATTACAATGTGTGCGTGTTCTTCCTACGGTTTGCGTAGGTGGGCGCCGCCCACCGGTGCGCTCCGCCGCCCGCCGTTATGGTTCACAGCCCATCGATTTCAATGGTGGGCTGTCCACCACTTCGATGACCACTCTAACTTTTGAAATGTGCTTCTGAAGAGCTGATCATGGCAACTATGCGCTCACAACGGCCGCAGGCTGCGCATCTCGCCACCTTGTTAAGTCAAAATTTGTCTGAACAGGATGCCCTGAGGCCTCTAAGATCGCAACTATCAGCGCAAGCGCTCGGACAGACGAGCTCTCCCGTTTTCTGTGCGAGAATCTAGGAGCCCGTGCGTGTGCCGTCAAGGCGTCTTTTGTCGGTGCCTTCAGCTGCGAACACTGCAGTGTCTCCGGAACTCAAGTTTTGCCTTCCATTGTGCACTAGTTGCCTCCACTCCCAGTTGCTAGCCGCCCAACTTGTCCTCCTTCGCGCACAACCTTCTTTCAAGCACCCATAACAATCACTTCCAGAATGAATTGTCAACCTCTAGTGCCACTCTCCCACTTTTCTTCTTCCGATCAGCGGCTCAGCCAGCACCTCACTTCTCTCTAGGCCTTGAACAAGACCAGACCCGCGGACGAAACTGTTGGCAATAAACGAGCGGTAGACAGTCCGTTTAATGTTCCCTTAAGTGACTTTTCGGCGCTAGCCGTTTAAATTTTAAGCTGTGTCTGTCTAAACGTAGGATTTAGATGAGCCGCAAGCGGCATCTTTCGACCTCTATTTGCAGTGGAGCTATCAGCACTCAAAGACGCACCTCCCTCCCCCTCCTTCACGCTTTCACTTTTGGATTCGTCCTGTGTTCGAGACCTACAACTTATGGATTTAAGCTTATGTACATAGGGTTTCCTTGCTTTCCAAACGCCACCTGGTTCGCTCCATTTACATCGGAGCAACGGCCACTTTTATAGACCGCTCATATGTGATGAGCTTCTACATTATGTGAAATACTTATTAGTGTTCATTACCAAAAGTACGCAATTCTCTTCATTATCAAATTAAGCCCCATCAATCAATAAAACTGTGAACTGGTACCATCTCACCCTTTTATAAATATTTTATTTTTTCAAGGCTTCTATCCATGACCGAGAAATTGGGTACGTGCTATGCATAATTTTAATATCGTTAATCTTGACTTAACTAACGATAAGATCATGTGAATTCCATGTGTAACACGAAGTCAAACAACACTCAGATCACACTAACCTTAACAGCGCCTTAAAGGGACCCTAAACCACCAAGAGGTCGAAATTTAGTTGTGGTGTGCCGGTGTCTGCAACGAACACGTAGCCGCAAGAATTTTTCGAAACGGTGCCGAAATGGCTGTGTTACACGCGTCTGATTATTAAAACGCGGCGCTCGCTTGTTTCGCTCTCTCCTGCGCCCCACCGCCCGCCTGCCGTTGCCACCTCCTTGCCGAGTGCTCCTCCAAATGCCACGTGACATACATCGCCGATGACGGGCATCCGGTTGACGCTCTTCCGCCCAAGACCGCCGGGCTCCCGCGTTTGCGCAAGTGTTCTGTTGGTGCTGTGCCAACGCTCTCTGTTAGCGCTATACGTCGTGTCCTGACATTTGCTGCAGTTTCTTGTCGGCTGTACCTCACTTGCACTTGCGTAGCGTAGCGCATTTACGAATTCACACGCGAACACCACACGAACGACACACGACCACAATGGCTGTGTTCCAGTTCTGGACAGTATTGTAGACAGCCTACCTTGGCAGCTTCAAAGACAGCTCCGCGTCATTGTCGTCCGAGTAATGGAACGCGCCCGGATGACGTTTGCGCGACGAGGCGTCATCTCGCGTCGACAAAAGAAAGCTAAAAAACGCTCACAATTTTCGGTAATTTTGCTTATTTCGTGTTCCAATCTACGAAAAACTCAATGCAGCTCACATAAATTGCGTAAGAAAGCTCCTATTTGCGAGCAGACGACCGCTCCGGCGAGTTTCATGGATATTCAAGCAATTCTCGCAGCCGCCATCTTGTTTGGACAGCAAAGTAGCCTGCATCGTTTTTGTCTTCGTATGCCGTCTTCGCGAAACTGTCTATTTTGCCGTCTACGTGAGAAATGGAATGGGACTTAAGATGGCCGCTGTTACGTGGCCGTCTATTTAGCCGTCTACCGTGAGTATTGGAACACACCCAATGTCGTCGCGGCTAATTTTGGAATGCCGGAAATGGCCGGAGAGGCGCTCGGGATTGTTTTTCGAGTTTGTGGCGCGGCCGCGGTGCGTAGCGCTGCCGCATTTGACATCGTTCATCGTGACGGCATTCTCAACTTGATTCGCGTGTTAACTTGAAATGTTCAAAAAAATGTCAGGGGTTGGTATAGGGGCCCTTTAAACAGTGTATTTCAGAGGTGTCATGATTGGGGCATGATCGTTAGCAAAGACGGTTACAATATGTCGGTTACAAAAAAAAAAGCAGAAAGAAGAAAGCCCGCTCCAATTCACGTATGGTTCCGACACCATTGCACTGCGTTCTGCTGACGGATATCGTTATCTGGGTATCAACATCACATCTGGTCTGAACTGGACGGCCCACTCTCAGTATATGTCAAGAAAAAAAAAAGCCATGAACGAGCTGTTCTTCCTTAAGCGTGCGTTAAATAACTCACCACCTGTGATAAAGCTTCTAGCTTATGTTTCACAAATTCCTCTGGTATTAGAGCATGGACCCTTACACGTCTATCTGCGTACCCACACTTGAAAGTGTGCAGCGTAAAGCCGTACTATTTATCTGTAACCAATACAGGTGCACAGAATCACCTACTGAATTGCTGCGACACGCAGCACTCGCCCCCTTTACCCAGTTGATCCAAGCTGCACCGTCTAAAGATTTTTTTCACTTACTTTGGCACAATTCAATGAAGCAGTTTCAATCATTCAAAATTAAAGCCTCAGACTGCATTAGTAACAGTCATTCTAGGATCGCGCTACAAAAAAAAAAAAAAAACCACTCATTTTCGATGAATTATTTTGCAGCAACAACAGTTGTTACTATTCCTTTTTCTGTTATCGGTGCGTGAGCGTAACGCGCTAGACGCCCCATCTGTGTTGCAAACGTCAGTGCATGCAGGAATTTTTAGAAATTGTCGGGCTGTTCATTACATCGCCGATCTGACGAAAGGATGATACACGGGTGCTTGGGGCCTAGCGTGGTAGATAACTTACTTTCTGTTTGATGTTCAAGTATGTTTGCAACCCATGCAAATTATGTGTGTTTGGTTGGTATGTTACATGTGCAAGCTGTGCTGACATCCGGAGTGCATAATGCTTATGTAGTTCTCGTCGCTTGGCTCTAAGGGAACCCAGTCCTGTAATAAAACATCGTTTGGGGCTGACAGTATACTGAAATAACAATAAAAAAAATTAATTTCTGTCATGACCAATCTGTTACATCATTCACGCATTCGTAGCCTTCTATGCCAATTTGGTTATATATAAGGTAAAAGGAACCTGGATTTTCGATTATTTCGCCGTCTTCTTTTATTTTTTTGGGTCAACCTTCCAACAACACATTTATGTTCAGCGTCAGTAAAAAGTAGCGGGAAATGTGAGATCTCACGTCACTGAAGCTAGTTAAAGAAAATGCGCTACCCGTTACGGTTCGCGCATAGTGGCGAGTGCGTTACTACGTCACCCGAAAAAGTTAAGCGTTACCAATACCTCTGTTACCTTTCACACGTTTCCGCCAACACTGCTGAGAATAGGCCGATCGTGCTCAAAGAGTATGAACTTAAGAGGAACGTATTATCCGCCACGGTGAGTAAAGTAACACTCTGCTTTCGCGAGACGCGCTCCGTTGAGAGGGAAAACCTGTTCGTGCGATGGGGCGACGCATTCCGCTTTTTGCCTTGCTCAAGTAGACCACAGGGGAACATTGCCATGAAGCGGCATGGTGTGAATAAATCCTTCAAACGGCTCCCCCTTGTTGGCCGCTGAATGCTTTGGTTGCCCATTGCATTAAATATGTTTTGTATATGTAACGCTTGATGTGTATATATTATTTTCTTTGACGTTCTTTTCTTTAATGCATGTGCTGTTTTGTCTGTTTAAAGGAATACAAGTGCCGAAGGCTAAACCAAGTAAGAAAAAGAAAATCTTTCTTTTGCGAATGCTTTCTTCTACGCCATAATTTAGCTTTCGTTTAGTTGATTTCATAAAAAAAATTGGTATTTTTAAAGCAATGTACTTCGCGGCCAGTGGTCACATGGGCGATTGCGGCGGCTTTTAGCATACACTCCGTCTGTTATAGGGTTACGAAATTGAGAATAACAGCTCAGTTACTTTTGCGGACAGGCTTGTGTTCACAGCTCATGCATTATTTAAGCACACACGTGGTCAACCGGCGAATATTACAAAATGTAATGATGCGCTTTACCGTACCTGTGGTTTTCGTGCTGGGAACCATGTTCGACCCAACGAGTGCAAGAGAAAAACAGTATAACTCGGTTTTGTTGCATAACTCTCAGCAAAAAAATATAACAACAGAAGTCCAGATGCGCACAAGGAAAGTGATTTTGCTGCATTTCTGATACCCTGTTGAATAAACCTACAGAATCACCTATAACGCCACCCGACCGGGAGTTGTCAACAATGTGTACAGGTGAGTCGAAATGTTTCCATTCATTGCCTTCGCTTTTGCATCGTTGTAGTTATGCACACAAACACATGCAGGAACAAGCAATTTATGAGTCCATCCACACTGTGAACGTGGAAGACCAACCAAGCTGGAGATTTCACAAGCTCCCCGCCACATAATGTGTTGCCGGGGGAGAGGGGTTATAACAACTCAGTTAGTTTCGCGGACAGAACAATTCAAGAACAGCTATTCTTACCCCCAAAGAGATGCCCTGCTGCAGCAGTTGAATTTGCCTGGAGTGCCTTTAGAATGTAATTTTTTGTTAGCTCAAGACGCTTTCATATTGTGAAGCTGCCTGACCATCGCACCGCTGTCTATGGGAAACCTTGAGACAGCGTGTTAAAGGCGAAGTTTACGATATTTAAACTGGATTGCTCGATGCCATCAATTTTAGGCTGTGGCGAACGTTGCAATTTGGCACGACCAAACTATAGCGATTATTTCTGCCGCTGCAAAGTCCCGTCTTTGAAGAGCGAATCCTCGACGTTCAGCGCTCGCGAGACCGGGCCTGCAGGCTCGACCTATCGGTCCCGTCGTGGGGTTAGTCCAGTGCACGAGTTATCGCGATTTCGTGAACCCATTAAGAGTTTATTCACTCACTTACTGGGTCAGATGTCTTCCGCAGCACGCAGACACTTACGGTTTATTTCTAAATCATGAGTTAATTCCGACGTTTCCTTATTGTATCAAAAGGCTTCTCCCTGTTAGTGGCCCCCTGCGCAAAACAGCTGATAAACTGTTTAAAGCAGTCATCTGTGCGATTAAGTGACGTACGCAAACATGTATAGAAGGCTTCTTTTATTTTACAGTTTGATTTTCCTTTATGCATGAATGAACATGCACCTGAGGACATCAACAGTGACATATGCACAGCTGAAGATATTCCCGAGGACGAATCTAATTCCTGCAGTGTTGGCATGTCCGGATGATTGCGCCGTGGCAGTTGGAATTTTCACTACTAGATGTCGTTTCATAATGTTGTGTTTCAAATCACATAAACGAATATTCCATCAAGTTCTCTTAAACAGCTCACATGAGCATGCATGAGTTCACATGAATATTTTGCCAAGAAAACTGTGCTGGCTTTTTTTTTTCTCTTTCAAGTTGGAAGGGTGACAACCGTTGACTACAGTGAACCGAGTGAGAATTCATTGAAAGATAGCCGCCGCGGCAGGGATTCGATGCCACGACCTTTGGATAAGCAGCCGAGTGCCATATCCACTAGACCACCGTGGCGGGGCAAACACATTCCCTGTAGCTTACGGAAGCACTTCATAATGTAGTCTATATAGAGGTTCATTTTACCTTCATCATTTTGCACTATCCGGCATTAAATGGAGGCGGCTCTTGCAAATCTCGTTCGTTGACCTGTGAGCTAACCGCCGACCACCTTCTTGCTACGCCATATTCGCTCAATATAACGCTTAAATATTCCGTGATTATTAACTGAGCGTTTTGGTACACAAAGGTTAAAATGCAGAAAATATACACCGCTAAGAAGTGCCGATGTTGCAAGGCCACAATAAGCTATCATAAAGGAAACTTGCGCGACACGACCAAAACGCAAGGATGCCAGGGAACAGTGGCATTCAAGAGGAACGCGCACCAATAAGATATCTTTATGTGCACCCTTTCAAAAGTTCATGCGGCAAGAATGAGAAAAGAAATTGTGGCTGATAAAGCATTCTTCTCGAGGCACGGTGGCGTATTGTGAATCGGTATTAGAATTAAATTTGTCTTTACGCTGTGACACGAAATGAATGTAAATTGGCGTCTCAGGATGAGAATATTGCACCAATAGGCCGAGGAGGAAGAGCTTGTTACATTTAATAGCAGTTTACGGTGCGAATTCTAAAATCAGTCAGCTAAAGATAGCTGGACAGGCACAGTAAATACACGCAATATAAAAATTGTAACCAAGTTATCCTAGGAGTCCTAGTATTAGACTAGTAAGTCTGATTGTTTGATTTATGGAGTTTAACGTCCTAAAACCAGCTCTGATTATGAGAGACGCCGTAGTGGAGGTCTCCGGAAATTTCGACCACCTGGGGTTCTTTAACGTGCACTGACATCGCACAGCACACGGGCCTCAACATTTCGCCTCCATCGAAATGCAGCCGCCGCGGCCGGGATTCGATCAGACTAGTAAGTACAGATCCTTGATATAAAGAAGCGAAAAGAGCGGAACTACATATGAATGAGCCTATTGTTCTCCCGTATAAGACAGTCATGAAAAAAACTGGTAGTGCCTCGCAATGTATGTACGTATGTTTTCCACTGCACGGAGTGCTTGCAAAGACCGTGCTCGAAAAGACCGTACAATAAACTTGCTGACGTAAATTAACAATTGCGAAGAGACAAGACCAAAAAAGAAAAAAAAAACACGATACAAAGACTAATGGCGCATCAAATTAAACCCCATACAATGCTCTCTGTGCATACGGTAAGAAGCAAGCACTTGGGCAAGGTGGCCCTCAAGGAGTGTGCGTAGCACTCTGAGACGTCATTGCACTTCAAAGAACACCAGGTGGTCGAAATTTCCGGAGCCTTCTACAACGGAATCTCTCATAACCACGTCGTGGTTTTGGGACGTAAGATCTCAGAAATTATTAAGCAGTATGCGTAAATTCTCATTAGTTAAACGGTTTCTATGTCAATTAAACTTAATTCTCACACTTTCCCAGGCCTCAAACTGACATCGCAGTCGCACAGCTCTTTGGATACCGTCCACGGGATTCCGGTTACCGGTGCGCCTGCGGGAAAACGGAAAGCGGGTACTACGCCAACAGCTGTGCCTCGTAGCACGGAAGCTCCGAGTTCAAGAGAGCGCAGCACACCCTCAATGTCGGCATCCGCATCAACCACGGCTACAACCTCGACTACTACCACTACTACCACGACAACAACGACGACCACGACGACAACGACGACACGACGACAACGACGACGACGACGACGACGACGACGACCACAACTACTACGACTACGACAACTACAACTACCACTACTACGACAACGACCACCCCGACTACTACAACGACGACTACCACAACTACGACGACTACTACTACTACGACAACGACTACGACAACTACTACAACGACGACGACTACAACTACTACGACGACAACTACCTGTAAGTAGCAGTGGTTCATTTTCGACCAATTCATTAGTTTCCCCACACCGCACTGATTGTGTAAGAAAACTAAATGCCCTGTGGTCGCTGTTAACTTCATGTCGGTTGGCTCAATCCGTAAGGTAGACTCACAGTGATGTTCACAGTGAGTTTTTGCTCCGCAGAAATACCAGTCGATTGTCGCAGCATTGATCCTAAAGGTTCTTTCTTTTTTATTCTGTCGGCATTAGGGGCTCACACGCTAAAGTGGGCCCACAACAAATGCGTAATACTCATACTATTCATAACTTCACAATCAAGCTAACTGTGCTGTCCTCTGGGGCATCGATGTGTAGGGAAAACGAGAGCTGGTACTTCACTGCGCATGAGTCGGATGTGTGTCCGTGCGCTGTATAATGCATTCCCCGCTAGTCATGTGTTCTCTCGCAGCGCTCAGGGAGCCATAGCTTGGCCCGTATGTTTACGAAACGAGTGACGTCGTGGCTAATAGTGTTGCTGATATCTACGAAAAGCGCCCGTTCATTAAATTAACAGAAGATTAATGCACAGAGATTTGTCAATGTCAATGTTAATGCCAATGAACTTTATTTCCCTTTGTACAAAACGAGGAAGCCGAGCGCGTGAGAGGAGCATGCGAGATACGCAAGCGGATATTTGCGTAGGAGAGGCAGTGTTGCGCTGAATCGCGGCTTAGGAACGCTTTGAAGGCCAGTTCTCTGTTGATCCGCTTCCACGAGAGAGAGAAGGAATGCATTGCAGCAATGTTCCGAAGCTTGAGTGGAAGCGCCCATGCGCTTTTGAACTGTTCTTTTCACTAAGTATCGTGTAATTCACGGATTACTATATTTCGCTGATGACTGTAACGAATGAGGGTGAGGTACAGTGATCGTGCGTTCAATTATTAAGCGTACTCATAATACGTAGCGCTTAACCTTGGCATAAACTTAAATATTCATTGTTTCTTATGCATTTTATTTCCTCCAGATCGACCCCTCGACCCAACTTACGTTAGAAGAGGTAAGTGATCTGATCGTATGAGGTATCCCAGGAAGCTGTGCGATTCACGTTAGCTGAAGTGGCCTTAGAACACAGGGCTGCGACAACTATCGTAGCCGGAGCGTTAAGGTGGTAAACGTGTTTTAGTATGCGTTATTAGAGGTCCTTTAGACACCTTATCTTTTAATATCTTTTTATTTGGGTTACACATGCACACTTTTTTTATGGGTTACATACAATGCTGTACACACATTCTGGTTCCTACGCAGTTCTTAGTTGTGATAATACAGATATACACACCATAAGCTAAAAGCGCTAATTCACCATAACACATTGCGGGCTCGAAGCCACGGGGATATTACAGTCAAACAGGAACGTCTTCATCGCCCTATTAGAAACACATGCGTCGATGCGTTCCGGAATGATGTCACTACGTGTTCTCTTGCAAGAAAAGTGTACCAAACCAAAAAAAAAAAAGAATGTTCCGCCGTTAGTCACTTGCGTTTTCGCAACAGCGCTATCACGGCTCTAGCGAGAAAAATTCTTGGAACATGGAAATCGCAAGAGTTTGTCCAGCCGTCTCAAAGCCCCGATGCCGAATTGACGCGCTCGAACTAACTCGCGTGATTTAATGGATTTTAATAGGGTCTACTTACACAGTTACCTATCGCTAAGGAAAGTGCACAGTCCCTGGTGTAGAAACGAGCGTGTTTACATAGCATCCCGTGTTTAAAACACTCGTTCTGTCAGTGTGGCGATGATATGGAGCTGATGACATTATGTGGTGCGAACTCCAGCGCTGAATTCAACTGTGAAATATTCGTCTCTCTTATCTCTTCTGTAGAAACGGAAGTCGCGAAAGTGACGACAATACGCTGCCAAAGAGCAACTTCATCAGTGCAAAACGGCGTAACAATTTCTCCTGATTTACGTCCTAAAATCGCGGTATGATTATGCGAGACGGCGCAGCTCAGGACTCCCGAAAATTTCCACTGCTGTGGGCTGTTCTTTAACGTACACTGGCATCGCGCTGTACACGGCCTCTAACGCTTCTCCTCCATCGAAATGCGGGCGCCGCGGCTGGGGTTCGAGCCCTCGAAGTTCGGGACAGCACCTAGGTTCCACGGCCACTAGATCACCGCGGCTGGGCTATCACACAAATTATGTTCCAACTTACCGTTTGTTGACGCGACTCCCAAGAGAGCTCCGGTAATTGGAGCCGCGCTTCTGCTTTTCTGAAAAGACACGGTCCATGATGTACTTGTGTGTACTTGGAGTAATTCGGTAAAACCACCTGAAAAATCTTTAGCGCCTTGCTTTAATTAGCACGAAGTTTATGATGTCCGCAAAGTAGATGAGAAAATATCTCGTTGTCCTACGTTGCACTGTTGCTGTACCTGTTACGCCACTGCATTATCCTCTCTCTGCTCTCAATGTTTTTCCCTGCTTTTCAGAACTGCATGGACTGCTGTGTCAGACGCATGCTACAGCCTTCCTGGGACACGGGATCCCGCCAAGCTGCGACTTCGTCATGGTCGACGTGTTGGTGTCATCCCCCCAGAAACACCCTACGTACGCATACACGACGACTGTCGAAATTAGTCCAGGTAAGTCTTGTTAAACAAAACGTGCTGCCGAATGTAGCCCGTATACCACAAGGTAATGATAATGGACCGTTCTCATAATTACCACGTGCGTTGTCTGCGCTGGGACAGAAAGCAAAGGACAAGATTCCAGTTTAGGAACTCCTGAGTCAGAAACTCAGCATGGCTGCTTACCTTCGCATCACCGCCTTTTCGCCTATGACTGAAAAACGCTTAATGAAATACAAGGAATATCGGTGTGGTGGTTCGTGGGCCCAGGACTCAGACACAGACAGCTAGGTCATAGACAAGGAAACATTTATCGACAGGACGAGACAGCACATACACTTCCACAGACAAACAACGCGACACAAGCAACACAGTCCGAACGCTACGTTCAAGAACTAACGGCGCGTCCTGTCTAACTGATGTCGGATGTTCGCTCGCACCACTCACACGACTGATGTTCTAGCAGCGGTGGCGCACGCTGACATCAGTAGACGAGGCACGATGAGTCGTGTCCGAGCTCACAAGCAGACCCTGAACTGCTCGTTCAGGAAAACGTCGAGGTGCGATGCCTCTCACGTGGCACCGAGGCCACTCCCTCAGCAAACGGTTGCGTCGAACTGCAGCATACGTGGCACCGTGGCCACGCTCTCAGCAGGCGGCTCGATGGGAACTTGCGCGGCACCGGGGCCACGCGTTCATCAGGCGGTTGTGCCGAGCAGGGACCTTGCGCGGCACCGTGACCACACCCTCAGCAGATGGTTGTGCCGGACTCCAACCTGCGTGGCACCGTGACCACGAGTCGGTAGATTGTCCCGGCCACACCACTGCTCCAGCCGCTCGTACTGGCCCGCTCGCTCATCCACCGCAGGAACAGCCATCCAGGTCGAGGACAGCTGTTCGCCACAGGAGAACGCCCGGTACGTCCCGGCTGGTCTGGTGGCACCAGCTCGGTGCGTCTGTTCTCCTGGGCCGAACGTGCCACCGCTTGGTCGCTGGTACGCTCGATCCGCCGTCGGCGTTCCAAAGCACCGAAGCCACGCGCTTCACGTTCCGCGTGCTCAAGCGCGCACACTTCGTCGTTGTCGCTTCCTTCTTGTGCGCCGAAGACAGACGTTCACTACACTTCCCCCCACCTTCAGTAAGTTGTACACACGAAACATTAAGGTCCCCAAGACAACACACCAGTTCGAAGGAAGGTCCACAAAGGTTCAAAACAAAGGTCCACAAATGCAAAACGAACAATGCACCATGAATAAAACCCAAAAAGAAGTGTGTACAACGACGCTAAGACTCTGCTCAGTAAGAGCTACACGAAACATACAGTCAGCAGAAACGTTGTCCATCTAAAGAGTGTTAAAGAACATTCACATTTACAACACTATTCACAAAGGAAATCCATGAAACAGTCCGAAAGTCAAAACCGAAATTGCGTCCAGTTATTAAAGCGCTTTTTAAGTGATGGCGTCCCACACAAGGCGCACGACACTTTTCCTACCCTTAGCGATGAGCATAAGGAACGCTTCAAGGTTCCTCCGCACATATGCGTCGCGACTGTTAATCAGCAGGAGATCACTCGCGCGCAGAGCGACAGGTATTCGGAGGCTCCCTCCTGCTATGTCAACACACATCATACGTCGGTCAGCTGGTAACGCCCCCGACACATCAGCAGAATTACTTTCTAGCCTCACAAATGCTAGAGAAGGCGCATCACTGATATTACTTATCAAGACCTGCAGAAACGTTGCGCTACTGTTGGAAGTGTCTTTCAACTGGCTCGGCTCAGGCATCTTAGCACCTGGATGCTGACCCTCTTTAACGAGTGCTTGCAGGGTCGCCTTCTCCTCTTTACCTGGAACGCTACACTGTTCCAGATCACACTGCACAAGTTTAGTAGTGGATTCTCGTATCCTGCTGATCTTTCCATTAAGATCACCCTGCCAGCTCAGGCCATTTCGTGCTGTTGGCTCAACTTGGGACTCTATTGTCCCCGCCTGGATCAGCTCTTGCTCATTCACATTCACTTCAGGTACTCGGGATCACAGCTGTGCTGTCCTGAATATATCACAGCTGTGCTGTCCTGAGTACTCCGCGTCCCTCCATTTATGACAGAGTCCTGCACATGGTCATGCACCGTGCCTATGACATGTCTAACTGCATCCAGCGGCACATCTGAACAGTGGGCGACAGACGCCTCGAAGTTTTCTGCATGGCATTGACATTGGCAGTCATGATCTAAACGT
The DNA here is from genome assembly GCA_013339685.2 of Hyalomma asiaticum. Classification (NCBI taxonomy): domain Eukaryota; kingdom Metazoa; phylum Arthropoda; class Arachnida; order Ixodida; family Ixodidae; genus Hyalomma; species Hyalomma asiaticum. Next base: position 52,065,710 of record CM023482.1, read on the forward strand.
TGTTCAACCTGCTCGAAAGCGTTTGGTCTTCCAGAGGCTCTGCAAGAAAGCTGATCTCCTATGGAACGTCCATGTACCTCTTTCTCGGACTTGCAACGTGTTTCATAGGACATATGCAAGCTACAGTTATTTCCTCGGCTTGCTACCTCCTTACAATCCTCTATACTAGGATTTAGCAGCACCTCTGGCGGAATACTAAAGTGACGCACATGATCGCCACTCAAAACATGTTCATTCACGTAAGGAATGCTACTGTCGAAAATCTCCGGCACCAGCTCATTAGAGCTCCCTCCCGACGACTGTTCGCGCCTCTGTGTTTGCAAGTTTATATCTTGAGCCTCTGCCACCTGAAGATTTAGCCAAAGCGTTCTTTTCTTCAGTTCCTCTAGTTCCTCATGTTTCTTTATCATTTCATTTTCTTTCTCTTTCATCTGCCTTTCATACTCTATCTGCTCTTGTTCCTTCGCTAGTTCTACAGCCAAGCGTTCTTCGACCCAAACCTTCAGACCTGCACCCTCAAAACCAATGCGCCTTGCCAACTTTTCTAAAACACGCCGTGATTCCCATGTGCTCCCGTTAGATCCTTCTCTTTCACCAGTAACAGTGGGCTGTAACCTCCTTGAGCTCTCATGAAGTCGCAGCTTCAGCTCAAGTATTTCACGTTCCTGTTCTTTCAGTCGCTGCTTCTGTTCCGCATGTTCTCTTGCGAATTCTCGTTCTTTAGCCTGTTCTTCGCGAACTTGAGCGCATTCTCGTTCCACCCACTCTCTAAGCGCATCGTCCTCCAACCCTAACTGTCGACCAAGTTCGATAAGCCTCTCCTTCTCCATGACTCAGGCTGTGTCTGAGCAATGGCTTTAGATGTTAATAAGCCATCCTGGCAGAAGGCTCGCCAATTGTGGTGGTTCGTGGGCCCAGGACTCAGACACAGACAGCTAGGTCATAGATGAGGAAACATTTATCGACAGGACGAGACAGCACATACACTTCCACAGACAAACAACGCGACACAAGCAACACAGTCCGAACGCTACGTTCAAGAACTAACGGCGCGTCCTGTCTACCTGATGTCGGATGTTCGCTCGCACCACTCACACGACTGATGTTCTAGCAGCGGTGGCGCACGCTGACATCAGTAGACGAGGCACGATGAGTCGTGTCCGAGCTCACAAGCAGACCCTGAACTGCTCGTTCAGGAAAACGTCGAGGTGCGATGCCTCTCACGTGGCACCGAGGCCACTCCCTCAGCAAACGGTTGCGTCGAACTGCAGCATACGTGGCACCGTGGCCACGCTCTCAGCAGGCGGCTCGATGGGAACTTGCGCGGCACCGGGGCCACGCGTTCATCAGGCGGTTGTGCCGAGCAGGGACCTTGCGCGGCACCGTGACCACACCCTCAGCAGATGGTTGTGCCGGACTCCAACCTGCGTGGCACCGTGACCACGAGTCGGTAGATTGTCCCGGCCACACCACTGCTCCAGCCGCTCGTACTGGCCCGCTCGCTCATCCACCGCAGGTCGAGGACAGCTGTTCGCCACAGGAGAACGCCCGGTACGTCCCGGCTGGTCTGGTGGCACCAGCTCGGTGCGTCTGTTCTCCTGGGCCGAACGTGCCACCGCTCGGTCGCTGGTACGCTCGATCCGCCGTCGGCGTTCCAAAGCACCGAAGCCACGCGCTTCACGTTCCGCGTGCTCAAGCGCGCACACTTCGTCGTTGTCGCTTCCTTCTTGTGCGCCGAAGACAGACGTTCACTACAATCGGCCTTGCGAAAGGGGACGTGGTAATCTTTAATAATAATAATAATAATAATAATAATAATAATAATAATAATAATAATAATAATAATAATAATAATAATAATAATAATAATAATAATAATAATAATAATAATAATAATAATAATTCGATTGAGGAAAGCACACTCTTGGAAGCCCTGTCAGGAGGACGGCTCAGCGTGTGTGATGGTTTGTGAAAGGGAATGCAAGAGCAGAGAATGGAGGAATGGAATGCCGTTGTGGAGGACTCAAGGAATTCGGACCACCTCGGGCTCTTTAACGTGCACTGAGAGAGGGCAGTAGAAAGGCCTCTAGCAATTTCGCCTCCGTCAAAAATGCGTCCGCCGAGGCCGGCTTTAACGTTCTTTAGGTCAGCAGAGAAGTATCAGAACCACTATACAAGATACTGGATCAGAGCATAAGTCTTTTACGCGTAGTAGGCAATTGGCCACAAGAAAAACTAAAGTAAGTTACTCGGTTTCGGCACCAACATAAAAAAGCGTTACGAAACTGAAACATCAAGAACACAAACCGTTCAGGAGAGGACATGCTAAGAGTGCACACGATGGATGTGATGCGCATGTGTCATTTACACTAAAGAAACATTTAACTGTCAGCAGTTGTGTTGAAAATTAATTAGGAGCACGGCAAATCGGAAAGCACAGGGTGTTTTTGCGTCATGTGAGTGGCCCTAGGAAGCATCGAGCCAAGGTGGTGGTATTATACGATATTTTTATTATACGACCGCTTCCAGAATTTGCCATGTAATTCACGAAGCTTCGGTACAACTGCAAAGCCGCCTACATTTTCCAAGAGTTAGCGACGCAGGCCCAAATAAATTCCGCCCAAGTCCACGGTATCACGACATGTCGGTAGGCGCCATTGGCATGTGTATTATTGCGCTTTTTTTTTCTTTTGCTTGCTTATTTGTCTTTTTTTGTATTACCAAGGAATGGGTGCTGCTCTTGATAATGCACATGGGTCAATTACCCCTGTGCATTATGGTACAGATCCCTGAAATATTCTTCCAGCTGCAGAAATGTCACGTATCTTACCTTGACGTAACATTAGTGATAAAAAGCAGACATGCCATGAATGCGGCGAATCAAGGACAGTGTCCTGTTCTATACATGTCGATTCGCTCTGCCTGCTCGACCTACCATAAGAAACTAAATACGTTTTATCTTCAGCGGCCATTTATATGATTGTAAAGATTGATCGTGGCGAGAAGCCCGCCTGAATGACGAGGTGTTTAAGAAGGTCCCCGCACATTGTTCGATCTATAGAAATAGTTTCGTCATGTCTTCTGACTCCGTTATCCTGTAAAGCACGACATTTACTGTCGCGCGGTGTCATTCGCTATTACGCAATTACTAATCTCCTAATTTCAGCGTCACTCGAAAGGCAGATAATGCAGCACATGGCAAGCGCAAAGGACAAGCCGCTCCTTGTGTCGTTCAAGCGAAGTGTGCTCCAGAGTGGAAACTTTCAGCCTGAGGCCGTGGCCAGGGGCCTCTTCCAGAAGGTTGTGGACCTGAAGGCGCACGGCATGGCGCTCAGCGACCAACAGATCACGGATGCCGATGCGACTAAGGTCTTAGCGGACGCCCAGGTTTGTTCTGCAGGGATCCGTTGCCTCCGACTAAGGAGTTCGTATTGTAGCCACGCACTGCGGCGTCACTTTCCAGGAGTTTCGACTCTTTGCGTCGGTTACACGTAACAATCCCGATGCACTAGGATGGACGAAAAAATACGCTTTTAGTTTCAATACACGCGTCACGACAAATTGAGGAGGTTACCTATCTTTGAAATCATACTTGACGGAATGAAGATTCCTTTGAAAGCACATGTCAGTGGCTTTGAAAGCAGTTGGCAGCACTCCAATGCTGCCAACTCTGGTGTATTTCGCGAGGTGAGGAGAACTTAGATCGGCGGAAGAAGAGGTTGTTGCTTATCAAGGAAAAATTTCCACATTTAAGTCAGGAAACAGATTGGCGACGAGAAAGCACCGTCGCGGTGAACTGCAGGTGTGACGCGGTATTTTCATTTTCATGCACATCGAAGTGGATCCCTTGGAATTATTTTTTTTTCCACTTCGGATTGTCTCCCGGTACCTATATCTATGTACGCGAGTGTTTTTTTTTTTTTACTGTTCGTGCCCATCGGAATGTGGCCGCCATGGCCGGCAATTGAGCCCCTGTGTTCGAGTTTAGCAGTCCAACGCGCACATTAGCCGTAAATATGATCTACAAGGAACTGAGCGTTAAATAGGAAAAACGGACTCCTTGTCACTAAACATACTGTTTACGCAGCACAAGGTTCATTCCTACGCACACACAAATGATGATGATGATTTGTGGGGTTTAACGTCCCAAAACCAGTTCTGATTATGAGAGACGCCGTAGTGGAGGGCTCCGGGAATTTCCACCACCTGGGGTTCTTTAACGTGCACTGACATCGCAAAGCACACGGGCCTCAACATTTCGCCTCCATCGAAATGCAGCCGCCGCAGCCGGGATTCGATCCCGCGACCCTCGGATCAGCAGCCGAGCAACATATCCACTAGACCACCGTGGCGGGGCTTCCACAAATGAGAGGGACTTGATACACTACAACGTTCACTCAGGATACAAAGGGAATCTTTAGCTTGTCTTGATCATTTCTTATCAGTCCTATTCGTCATTTTAGGCGACGGCGAATCATGGTACAGATCCCTTGATTATTGTTCCAGCTGAAGAAAAGTCACATATGTTACTACGACGTAAATTTCATGATAAAAAAGCAGACATGCCATGAATGCCGCGAATCATGGACAGCGTCCTGTTCTACATGACGCTTCGCTCTGCTGGCTCAACCTGTGTCAGCCGATCTCGCTCAGATGCTTTCACGGAATCTAGTTTTAGTTTAACGCATAGTTTTTGCTTCGAGTGCCGCTATATCACTCGGTTTGAGAGATTTTGATGCGTCAGATGAGACAGACGATTACATGTACCAACTCACTTTCTGCTGCAGATTCTATCCGACGAATTACACTTGCAGAAGACTCACTCGTATCACGGCCTCATCAGGTACGACGTGTTCGTCGGAAGGCGTTCCGTATTAAGGTCCTTGATGCTGGATGTCGCCAAGTAAGAATGCTGTCTGTAAATGCATGCATCTTCAACTTTCACTCTTAACTGGCCAGCACTAAATTCAGCGGTAGACTTAGCACAGCTACGAGCTGTGATGTGCGTGGTTTACCAGGCGCTGTGAAAATGTTGTTAAGGGTCAGTGGAGATAAATTTACGTCGAAATAACCTGTCTACTTTTTTTTCCAAGAAGGACGCCTACACCGTCTTAAAAAGTGACCGACATTGTTCAAGGACTGCTGCAGCTCTATGGTCCGTCTTATCGGCGCTCCTCTTCTTACCTAACGCCTCCTAGCCAAGTTTCCAGGCCTTCATGTCACGTGAGATGACGAAGGCTACGTCACCACCCACCGACCGCCGATATATCGGTTTGCTTGGCCTGCTCGCTGCCGGGCACCCTCGCGCGGGGTGCGTTCGAGTTGAAATCGAGTCGTTTTTCTTTTTGTCGTGATAAAAAAAGCAGCAGTATTAAAAACATCGCTTTTTTCTAATGCAAGGATCAGCGGCGCATTTTAAAGTAACATTTGTAGCCATCGAAGCTCTCATGGTTTCATTTCTCACAACACAGAATGTGCATGGCGAACGAAACTTTTATTCCTTAGGTGAAGATCTCATAACCCAAAAAGCTAAAATGAGCGCGTGAAATAAAGATTGCCGTCACGCAATAAATCAATAAACAACAGACCCAAACAAGATAATACAATGAGTAAAAAAGCACTAATTAACAAATGAAGGCTCCAACATTGCACAAATGATACAAGATACAGTTGCAGTGTTAACATGAAGTGACTCTGCTAGTACACAACAAGAAACGCTGCACAGAAAAAAATACGAGAGCAGTTTTCGCATTACGTAAAAAATCCGCGGAGCTTTCTGGATACACTCCTTCCCTATCTGTCCATCACTCAGACTTTGTGTCGAGCAGAAGAAGTCCGTCGACTAGCACGTCTGAGAACACACAAGGCCACGGCAAGAGCCGGTACTACGCCTGGCATATCACCGTGAGCTTTTTTATTGGCGGCTGTGTTTCGCTGTCGACACCACATCAGAAAAAAAAAAATCCTTCAGATCCCACGCATTGTGAGAATTAGTGCGCCGTCAGCGATGCAATTTCCTACGACGAAGTCTTGCGCGTAGGATTAAGGTCCTTGTGCAAACAGCAAGCAGGTCTTTCTTCAAAGAGCGGGTCTATGCTTAAGGGCTAACCAGGAACGTCGAGCACCATGGTAACCGAATGGTAGCTCATGATTGGCACTCATCAGTGCACAGCACATGCCTTCTGATCGATTTATTTTGCGGGTTTAACGTCCCAAACCCGCTATGACTGTCACAGACACCGCAGTGGAGGTCTCCGTAAATTTAGACCACCTGGGGTTCTTTGACGTGCACTCACATCGCACAGCACACGGGCCTCAACATTTCGCTTCCATCGAAATGCAGCCGCCGTGGATGGGATTCGATCCCGCGACCTTGGGATCAGCAGCCGAGTGCGATAACCACTAGACCACCGTGGCGAGGCAGCGCAGCCTTTCCGTTGTGGAAGTAAGATGCAGGCTACTGTGCGCTCACGTGCGTAACATAGGCGTCGTTTTCTTTTTAAGTATTCCCACGGGATCGAGCAAAGTTGGACAAAAGCATGCCTATTGATATCAAAACATATTATAACTAGCGGCTTATTCAAGACAAGACGCCAACAGGAGACGCTCACTATATTAGAATCAGCTGAGCTCAAAGCAACACCAACGTCAGCGTCTTCTTCTACGCAGTATTTTAGAGCTGCTGCTGGTGGGCTTCACAACAATCGTTGTTTATTGTGCTATGTTTATTAAATTGCAGTGTCAGCGCTTAAACATGATAGGCGCAATTCACGTTACACAGACATGCATCATCGTAACTGACGGTGTAATTGGTTTATTTACCATATATGCTGTGTGGGAGGAGCCGCCGTAGCCTGTTGGTAACGTGCTTGTTTGGCAACCTGAGGGCCCGGGTTCGATGCGTCCCTACTGCTTGCTAATTCGCTTGCGTGCATGTGTGCTTGTTATGTTTATATTTCAATCGCGAGCTACGACAAACGGTGCGCCTTTCTTATTTGTAAGTGTGTTCTACTGTTATGTTAAATGTCTGTTTTAGTTGGGCCGCGACTTATATATGCTGTATAAAATTCAAACACTTGCGGCACATAGCCGAATACCGCGCCCTGAGCGCTATGCGTGTGAGCCACACATGACTGTGGTGTCTTTAGTTGTAACGTACATCCCAAATAAGTCAGCCATGTACATCTTAAATTTGTACCTAACCATATCAGACGAACTAGACGACCAGGAGAGTATAGACGTAGGTGACCAATAGATAGATAGATAGATAGATAGATAGATAGATAGATAGATAGATAGATAGATAGATAGATAGATAGATAGATAGATAGATAGATAGATAGATACGGTCAAAGTTGCTCAAGTTTCTCCAAGAAATGCTCCGTATTTAAAAAGGAGTCTACCGCAAGTTTCTCACCACCACCCCGGACCCTTTGTCATTCTCGCTCGTCTAAGTGACGTGAACTACGTTGTGGCCGAGGTGACTGCAAACAGTTGTTCATGTGGCACGCCTCAAGCAATATGATCGCATACCTTTTTAACTCGATCGGCGAGCTTCGTCTGTTCCCGGAGAAAATGTCGGGGTAACGCGGCCAGGTACGAAGAAGACAAAGGAGAAGTTTTGCGTGGGGAGCAAGGTGGTTGATCGGACCGCACTGGCCTCAGCTTTCGCCTGCTCGCTTAATCTGCTTTAATCACCTGCAAATAAACCAATACCTTCTTAACAATATTTAGACGAGCAAATAGCCGTTGGAAGGTTACCAGAGCAAGCTTGTGTCACTATTCATGTGTCATTCACAGGATGCCGTCCATCACGTTCGTGTACCGGTTGTCTGGTCTCAGCCGTACATTCACTCATCTTTATTTCGACAACTTCTACTCCAAGAAACTCAACGAAGAAAACTTGGTGAGTTTCAAGGCAGTTCGCGTGTAAACAGCATGCTTATCGGTCGAGGTTCCACAGAAACTTCTGTGTTCGCTCCACAAATTTTCACAGAATAAAGGGCTTTATGCAGCAGTTTTACTGAATGATTTGCTGTCACAACGAGCCTGGAAATTTGCGGACCCACGTAACATTGAGAGAGCAAATTTCAACCCGCCATGTGTGACCTGACGCGGCACTTCATAAATTTAAGAGCGCAGACCACACACTCCCACAGACACCGATACCCATGAAAAAATAGACACCACTGAGCCCTCATTTCCAGATGTTTAATGCTCACACGTACGTCATAATTTATGCATGAGCAGTAATAGGGTGACCTAGATGCAACAGTCTTATCAAACAGGATGGATATCACGCAGGCCACGCTCGTCATAATCTTAAATGCAGAAAAGAGACTTCGGCAGGGAATAAAGAAATGGAAGCTCGCTCACACAACGTTGCTGGTTCTTTAAAATGAAAAAAAAAAGGCATCCAAAACTGCACGAGCCGTCTTTTTCGCGCGCCTTCCCAGAATCTGCGTCTCACGAAATTGTGCCTGAGAACCACGAGATGCCGCATGCGCAACCAAGTGCGCATACTTCTCCTCATTTTTCTCTACCTTTAGGGCATGCTCCCGTAATCGATCGTTTAAAGCACCTTTCGTTTGCCCAATGTAGTACGCTTACCGCAGGACAGATGAATTGAATAGACAGCTGCCGCGGAGCACTTCGAAAGGGTGTTATCATGGTTTTTCTCGCAGCCACTCTTCTTCGCGTTGCAACCTCTCACGTGTGGTTTTAAAAGCCTTTTTCATTTTAAAGAAGAAGCACCGTCGTGTAAGCGATTCCTTTATTCCCTGCGGAAGTGTCCTTTCTGGATAAAAATTATGACGGGCACGGTCTGCGTGATATCCATCCTGCATGATAAGACTGTTGTATCTATGTCGAATCTGTTGTTGCGCATGCACAAATAAGGACGTAATTGTGAGTTTTAAGCAGTTGGAAGTGAGCACTGAGTGGTGTCAATTATTGTATGTGTATCAGTGTGCCTGGGTGTGTATATCGATGAACAAATCGAAAGGTACGATTTAAAACAGGGAATGTCGCGGGAGCCAACGTTTCGACAGGCGGACTTGTCTTCGTCAGGGCGGCAACTGCCTTCTCCAGCGTTCGTTTATGTACGCCTTTGTACACTCTCCCCCGTCCTCAGAAAGAGAGGAGGAGAAGAGCAGCACGTGCGAACACACACACACAAAAGAAAAAAAAAGGGGGGGGGGGGTTGGGTGCAGGGGTATTTGGCTGACAGGTGTTAGCGTGACTAATATAAATGTGGTTTGCAATCTTGAATTTATAAATTGATGTCTCGCCAACTACCCCAACAACAAGTTCTACTGATGCGGCTTTACAGTAGTGAAGAACAGAGAGAGAGCGAGCCAAAAACAAATGGCAACTGATTCAGGCGCGCTTGAAAAAGCGCGATGATTCAGGCGCGCTTGAAAAAGCACGATGGACGTAAGTTTTAACAATACTACAGAAAACTGTTGCTGTGGGGCTGTTAAACTTGTCCAGACTATCTGACTCGACTTGGCATGTTGACAGAATGATAGTTTGCTTATATGTTCAGGATCTAAAAGAGAGTACCCTCTGTTGCGCTTATCTATTTCCTCCTGTGTCGTCCTCAGCGATGTCACACGAGAATCCTCAAGCAGCTGCTAAACTATTTGCGCTTGTTGTGCACTTAAAATCTTAATGACCTTTCACGAACAACATTGCTCACTTTATTATATGGTGCTTTGAAATTTCTTGCATCATGTGTGAGTCCTACCCGGAGTTTGTCACGTGACAATATGTTCTGTTATTCTTTAGGTGAGTACCTCACCCTCGCTATCCTTTCCAGAGCTCCATCATCGACAAGGACTTGGCGCAAGCTTCCACTGCACAAATCGCTGGGTCTTTAGTGCTATCTATGTCCCTGATGGCGAGACAGTGTCCTAAGGATACCATGATAAAATACATGAGCGGGAACACCTGCACCGATATGCCTCTAAACGTTGGGCACGTGAGTTTGTTTTCCAAACCTGTGTTGTCTCATTTCGCAACAGTCCAAGCCTGAGGAGATAGGTCTCGTAGTAGCATGCAGAATTAAGTGTATACACAACGTGGCATAATTGGCTGACCAAGCTGCAACTCAAAATTGAGCCGGAACTATCTAAAGAGGAAGACGTAACGCGTTACCAGGTCCAATTGAATGGCACACTTCAATCGAAACGCCATAAATATCAATTTTATTTTATGGAAGCGACACTCTATAACGACGTTCCTCTTTTTGCTTTCGAGGAGCCTCAAACCGTATTGGTTTGAGGCTACTCGAAAGCAAAAAGAGGAATGCTCACTGTTGGACATATCTGTCCGACAGTGAGCATCATTACTTTAGCTCGTTATTTGCCACCGAAAAGACGCGCTAAGGCGTATTACTTGTCGACTACAAATATTATAAGTGTTCACAATAGCGTCTAACGTCGAGAGCGAAGCAGGAGTCCGCTGCCACATCTATAAGTCGGCGTATGCGTTCTCTTAACAAGGCTTGAAAAACACATTTTCGGTGCCTCCGCTTCTCTACGCAGTTTACCGTATATAGTACTCGAGATTATAGTATCACAGGAAGACTCAGACATAAAATGGAGTGTACGGTAAACAAGTGCATTTCAGAGAATTTTTTACTGAATGTCTCAAATATTCGGAAAGGAAGATGCCGTTTTATAGAAAGAGAACAAAGACCTGCTTACGTGGCTGCTATCCCGACTGCTGCGGCTGCATTTCGATGGAGGCAAAATGTTCAGGCCCCCGTACTGTGAAATATCAGTGTACGTTAAAGAACTCCAGGTGGTCGAAATTTCCGGAGCCCTCCCCCCCCAGTCTGTCTCATAGTCAGGTGGTTGTTTAGGGGCGGAACAGCCGGTAAGTTACTAATATAATTACATAGCCACTACAAACACAACTACCTTGTTAAGCAGAACGAGGCTGCCAGGCTGATGCCCTCATCCACGACCTTAGGGTCTGTTCTTTCTTGTGTTTTGGTCAAAGGATAGGCCCAGCGGAACGTCAGTGAAAGAGGCACCGTGCGCTCAGTTAGCAAATAAATTGTACCTCAGGGCCGACGAAGAAGGTGACTGCTGTGTCGCCAACTCCTTCCAAACGAAATTCGCGTTGTCGATTCCAGTCGATAAGAGCGGCACACCCCATTTCGAAGCGCTGAACAATAAAGGACCAGCGTAAAAGCGACGGCGCTGAGTGCAGACCGCAGGCTGTACGTCCCGCCTCTCTTCACAAACCCCTCCGCCCCCTGTGGCTCCCAACACACGCACCTGTCCTTTTCAGATTTCGCAACATAAGTTATGTTGCCAGTATCCTCAAGGGAAATACTTAACAAAGCGAAGCCAATACACATCAACTCAAAGCTCATAAACACGAAGCCACACATTAATGGAAATAGAACATGGCTGCCTTATTATCAGCCGGGCTCAAAACGCGCATTGCAAATTGCGATGGTAAAATATGAGCACGTGATTTTTTTTTACTCTAAGTGCACATGTGGCTTTTATGAAAACTGTAACGTTTTGTTAGGAGCTGTCAATTATATCGGGGTTCAGAGGCCCGCTCAAACTCTACTACAGCAGCTTTTTCTTTGCCTTAACTGTCTTTCCTTGTTTTGAATTGCGAAATAATGCTTCGTTTGTTCATTCATTAGTCCATTGATTTATTGATTCATTCATTAGATCATTCCTCCAGTAATTAATGCATTTGTTCATTTAATGCAAGTTTCGCAGACCTGAAATGTGTATAGCTTGCTATATGAATTATCAGTTTATTGAGCCACACAGAACACTCATACGTTCCATCATTCGATCAAAGGCAATGCTTATACCCGCTATAGATAAATTTGTCGAACACGTACTTAACCCAAAGATGTAATTCTTTGGACTTATCGATGACTGCACTGCGAAAGCGATTAATGAATCACTCAACAATAGTCGATTACTCTTGCATGACATTCCTTCCATTTTTAGTGTAGAGAATTTCTCCGCCTACGAGCACTAGAAAGGGTGTTTTATGTGCGGTCTCTTTAAAACGGAATGGCTCGCTTTTCGAAGAGAAATGCTCTATTTGGCAGGGTCCTGTGATATAGCAGGAACCTGACTCCCCGGAGTCTCGTGTCTGAACGATACGTACGCAGGTCTTTGACGTATTTGACGCATAAACACACCAGAAGCAATAAGACTCAACGTGGTACTGCAGATGGGCAGCGCCCCGTGGCAATTCCTCGTAAAAACATGCAGGCATACTTACGTAGCCTTGGACACATCACGTAATTTGAGCAATCCATTCCTCCACAATGCAAGTAAAGGTCACTGACTTTGAAAACACGGGTGCATGCAGAGTGCGTATGGATAGCAAAGTTCGGAAGCCTAATTAGAACGAAAACGAAAAAAGTAAAAGCATTGGGAACTGCTGAACGTGCTGCCAACGATACAGGTCTCCCTAACTTACCCTTGATTGAAATCAACGAATAACCAGCCTTACTTGTAAAAAAATTCGCATTCATTACTTCGGCACGTCGCATGAATGCGGACGAGCAATTATAAGTCGTGCCAAATACAGGCTTACGTATTTGCGGAACTTGCGTACGATGTTGTTTCTTGTCTAGTTTGGCATAATGAAAGTAAACTTTTGCGTGTTCATGACTAGAGAGGAACACTTATTGAATTTCCATGATCGCTACTGAGCGAAAACTAACCTCTCGGTCATAAAAATCAACCTATTACGTTCAGTTCTGATCACGTCAAGGGTCTCTTTACTTTGAAACACCACACCCGTAATGTTCTTTTGCAACGTGCGCGTTGCCGTAACACTGTTTTTAAGACTTGTATTTATTGAGAATTATTACAGCGTGTGCATTGTAATGGAATTAAGTCTTCCATTCCTACGAGTGTTAATAAATCACAGGTCAACTAACGAAGACGCCACTGGGAAAGGAGAGAACCGCGGCATTTTGTTTCCCGCAGATTTGCACCATACATCCAGGCTATCTCCAAGGCGCGCATAGATCGGTGATGACGCGGCATTATTGGGAACCTGACATGCTCTCAGAGGACGCCTTCTTCGAACTAGAGAACACCTTTTGCGCAAAGGTAAGCTAAAATGCTTGCTGTGTTCGGGAACAAGCTGGTTTCTTCCATGAGACACCAGGAGGGGGCAGGGGAGGGCTTGAAAGAGTAGTAATGCAAAGAATACAGAAGCTCAGTCAAAGATTGAAGTTTCAAATAAAGGACTTCTCTTCGTCTGGTACACAACCCCTATCCTTACCATTTGTTTACCTACGTCTATATTACCGTTTCCCAAGCGATAAAGTGAAGTAGGAAGATAAGTGGAAGTGTTCTCACAAACGCTTATACTTCTCCAATACTGAAGTTGTTTGCAAATGTCTTGCTTATTCAATTTTTGACCCTGATGAAGACAAGTCCACTTGGGGGGGGGGGGGGGGGGGTCGAACCGTAGGTTTTATTAACGTGCCCTGGTATGCGATTTCTTCACCACCAAACGGGTATGCACCAGTTGGCTTTGATGACAGGTATTACGTCAGCGACTTTGCGTCGATATCACCAGCCGTATGAACTTTGTGTTTCTGGATAGCTAGTGCGACTGGTGCTAGTGTTTTCGGTGCTTAGGAAGACAATGCGTGGTTCGTATTTGTGCTGACCTCGCGCAGTGATCACCGCTTCATTGGAGGGCAAGATGGCCGCCTGAGTCCCGCGTTCTACCACCGGACGCGAGATAGGCGAAATATAAAGCTCGTCACTTGTAGAATGGAGCGCGGATGTGTTGCAGTAACAAAGGAGAGACGATAGGAAAACGCATTGTGCGTATTTCATGTGTTTGCACATATTATTCCTGAAGATTTTAAGAGCGTCTTTTTTTCTCTTTCTTCGCCTCTCGCTGCACTAATCCAATCTATTCTGCAAGATACGCCAAACCAAACTGACTCAGAACACAGGTATTGTACAACAGGGTTTATCTATGGCACGTCTACGATTAGGAGCAAAAGACTGCAGAGGACGCAGCGCTTTAAATATGTCGGCGATCACATGATGCCGTTATTCACTTGGATGAAGAACGCCTGGGAATACTTCCGGCTTCGGCATCTAAATGATAAATGCTCTAAGGAGTCCGGGTGCTCGCCATCACTTGCCGTCATATTATTGGAAATTTCTTCGTTCTGTAGCGTTAATTACACACCTATGACAGAGTGTTTATTTACTTGGGCTTGTGCCGCTGCGGGAAAAAATCTGCAGAAAGATTTTCTTCTTTATAGCGTGAAAGATCCTCAAATTTTCTTCTATGCTGGCAAGGGTCGTGACAACTTGAAAAAAATACATTGGTTTGAACATTTGTGAATGTATGTGCTAGATCTGCGCATCTAGGCCACACACGACTCTAAGATTTTATACATGGGGAAATTGTAGCACTATTAGCGTATTTGCTTTTAGAAAATTTTGTGCTGTGTCAACAAACAATACTCGTGATAGGCTCACCACAAGAAGCGCCGAAATACTAGTCAATCCTACGAAACGAGGACGCCTTCCACTACGAAAAATATTAGTAATAAAGGAATCATTAAAAATAAAAGAATCATGAATAAAAGAAAGCATGAAAAATAAATGCAATCTCCTGTATTTCCGTTCCTTACATGTCCTTTACGTTCCTGTATGAGAGAGTGTGATTCATCGGGCAATATGACATTTACCGATAAAGCGTAATGAAAATGGCGTGTTTTACAGCTAGGCTGTACGTGGATAGATAAAGCCATAATTCGCCCGTCTCATGTGCGAAGAAAGAGCTATAAAAGAGGAAAAAGAGGCCCGCCACCTGGTTTGCCGTCAGTGATGTTCTATCCGTTGCTGCCGATCGCACGTGCACCATGTACTCGCCGACTGCATTACGGGCAGGTCATCACAGCCCATCCTTCTGAATTGCTTTGTCCATGTTCTTCATCCCGCTGCAATATTTCATAATAGTACTTCGATTGATTTTCGCCTTGAGGGATCGTGTAGTGACAATAAATACTGCACCTCCGCCACGGTTGTTTAGTGGCTATGGTACTCGGCTGCTGATCCGAGGGTCGCGGCATCGAATCCTGGCCGCGGCGGCTCCATTTCGATGGAGGCGAAACGTTGAGGCCCGTGTGCTGTGCGATGTCAGTACACGTTAAAGAACCCCAGCTGGTCAAGATTTCCGAAGCCCTCCGCTACGGCGTCTCTCATAATCACAGCTGGTTTTGGGACTTAAAACCCCAGAAATCAATCAATCAGCAAGTACTACAGCGAGGTGGTGTGCTTTGAGTGGCAGTCCCCAAGCGGCGGGCCAGTTCATTTGGAAGTTTGGGGGCGGGAGATTTTGAAACGGACCGGTCACAATTGACAACTTCGTATCTACAACCTGGGAAGCATAGATAGAACTAATGAAAAGCGGCGTTACAAAAGCGACGACTCTGATTCAGAGGGCACGCTCCTAATTTCCAGATGATTTGTCCATGGCCATGCCGGGTTTGCAAAACCAAACTCCGCAAGTTGAATGATCGCTAAATATGTGCATGCTTTTGTATCTGAAACTACAAGTTTCTAATTGATAATTTGAGATGGAAATCTTTCAGTTTCCCCAGCTGTTGGCTATAAATGGCGTCGAGTTTGGCTTTGCTACAGAATTAGATCCTCTCTACTGCCTTGCTGAGGTGTTTATGTCTAGACCACAAGCTCTCGCTCCGATATTTAAATCTATGTACTGCATTTATTCTACATAGACTTCTGCCATCAACCTGCGTTCACGCTCTACTGCGGGAGGGCTCTACGCAGGAGCCCGTACTTAGAGCAGTCCAGCTTACTTGTACCCGAGAAAGTGACGTTCGTAGTAGACAACGGTTTACCAGCTGTCCGAGGCGCTGAAAAACTTGTGCAGGACAAAATGCGCCGCAATGGTGGACGTTAACGTGTGTGCTAGTGTAATTATTTGCGAATTTTGTGACTGTGCTCGCCCTACGGAAAAATAGCGCGACCGAGGCGAACGCAAAACTTGGCTTTAGTGTAAAGCGCGCGACTATCCTAACACCGCGTCATCGAGGGCCGTATTTTTAAACAAACCGATGCCTATGCCGACCCTGCTCTCAAGGCAGTAACACATAATATTTTGAGCGCCCGTACCCAACTCGCACTGAAATACTTCAAGACGATACTGTTCTCGTGACGAATATTATACACGTGAGTATGGCACTCCACACTACGTTCACTCGACTTACCACTTGTTAGCCCCAGAATATTTTCGCTTACAAATTCTTCCACAGCTCCTGAGAATTGTACAAGGCATTTTGTATAGATCACGAAGCTATCCCCGCTGTTAGAAACACATGTGAATCGCTACGTCCGCGCTAGCAATCTTAACGTTCGCTTACATCGGGCCGCGTAAGAATTTATCGCTATTCAACATACGAAGTTCTAGGAAGGTACTTTTGAGCCAAGCCGTGTTGCAGTGTCTTCTACTTAGCGGCCTACCTCAAGCGGCGTGCCCAAGTGCACTTCATTATTAAAAACGCGATTGCAAAAGCGTGGTATTTAGATTTTGATTGGTTCTCATCCAGGTCTTCCTGATACTGAAGCAGCTGGAGCGAGCGGGGGTGTCTCCCAAGGCGTTCATGCTCGAGCGTTACGACTTCGAGCCACAAGCCGAAGTACACTACTACGAAGGCGCTGTAGGCGCTGACGTGAAGTGCAGGGCTACACCTTTCGGCTATACGACAAAAACGAAGACAGTGTTGGCGATGTTTTAAACGCTACAGCGCTGTGCACAATAGTAATCTGGCGAAACGTCGCGTTGCCTTGCAGACACTTACTTACAAATACTGGAACGTTTTGTTCAAAATAGTAATTCGACGAACGCAATAGACTAGCTATTTATATGTTCTGATTGTAGAAAAGGTATTCCCTATGTTTTTCTTTACTACCTTTGAACTTGAACGACAACCAAAACATAGAGGACGCCTAAGCTTTACCATCAAAGGGGCCCTGAACCAGCCCTTGGGCTTGGTTTTGAAAGCAGCTAGGTGTGTATTGAAAACCTCTCAGAAATTCACAGCAGAAAGAATAAAAAAAGGTGTGGCTGTTCCCTCTGTCAAAGGAATCGGTATAACACCGAAAGTGAAACGTCTCTTCGCAAAAGCAGTTGATCGAGGCGAACTTGCCCATTGCTATCGGTGTGCTGTCAAAGGAATCGGTATAACACCGAAAGTGAAACGTCTCTTCGCAAAAGCAGTTGATCGAGGCGAACTTGCCCATTGCTATCGGTGTGTCGCTGGTACCGCACCGTTTGACGTGGATGAACCCACGTTCACACATCCCTTCCATAACAACAACGGCCAACCCTTTGTGGTAACTGAAGCAGTTTACCTAATAACTGGGCACAGTCTATAGTAAATGCCGCGCGAGAAAGGTATCAGTGATATTTACTTGCGCCACATTGACGCGTCAATGTCGTTGCCGTGCTTTGGCGCCTAACGCAGCAGCTTTCCTGTTCCCATCATGCTTGAAGACTGCTCGGCGGGGAAACGCCACCCACGAAGAAAAGTGAACGGTGTCCTTCCACTGCGCTTTTGGCCCAAGCTGCACGAAAGCGACTATGCGAGTAGCTCTGCACGTGTTCATCGAAGCGGACGCTGGAGCGCGCCTGGAATGGTGCCGCCATCCTAGAGAGAGACGAAGTGAGGCTGTAGTGCTTAACCTCGCCTCTCCCAGATGGTGGCACCGTTCCAGACAATGGGCGCCTGGATGCGCGTGTGCTGAACCGGATGAGACAAGAAGGCGCGTTCGTACAGCCTCGAGCATGTGCGGCGTTAGAGCAGTGGTAGCGTACCGGGCGCCTTTCGTCGTGGTGCGGGTGACTGTGAGTGATTTGCAGTGCATCAACAGAAGCTTTTCTAGGTGTTTTTGTTCACTGTTCTTACACGTTTACTCTACTGCGTCATATCCGTTACGGTAGTGACGTATCGGTTCGTGGTGGACACCGGCATAAAACACTTTTATGTTAAAGAAATTGTTTGAGTGATATTATTGCGACCGGAAAAGCTCCCCTTTCACTACTGTCTCAGCTCTGCGGAAGGGAGCCGATAGTGATCTTGTGGGCGGTGTCTAATGTGGTTCCCCGGTCAACCACGTTGCGTCACCAAGATTCAACGTTGTATCAGAGTGGCCGATAAAACGCGCGACTGCCGGTGGCTGGTGGCAGCACATGCCTGTGGCCCCTTGCGCACCCCGCGCGTGGGCTCGGTCGCGTGCCCTCGTGATCACTGCATTTTTTCGATCCTCCGAAGCATTATTGACGTTCATCACACACCTTTGGGATAGGAGGTGTGCGCGCTTACTTTATCAGTGATGTCACATTATCGCTTACTTTACCAGTTACCTTATCTTTGATGTTGCACAGCGTCAGGATAAACTGCGCAACTAAAAGCTAATCCTTGTTCTTCATGACCAAAAGTTAATGGTTCTTTAGTCATTGTAGACAGGTTAATTATCCTGTCGGGCTCGGACGCATGACTACATGACTGAAAAGGAGGGCCTTCAGGACTCGAACCCATATGTGTCTACGGAATAATGTGGCATCAGATGCGTTGAGCTGCTATAAGGCGGATGGATTAATACAACGTGTGACTGCACCTTAATTTGCAATAGTTCAATTTACCAGCGAAGCTCTTTAATCGGTTGGTGAAACAGAAATCCTCTGAAAACTCCACTAGGCTATGTAATGCTTGCATAACCACGCCAAGTTAGAGTAAAGCCAACTTAAGCTTCCCAAGAAGAGTCAGGTAAGGTCTAATTAAGCGAGGTCTAATTAAGCCGAGCCTATAGCTCTAGGCTCGGCTTAATTATAATTAGACTTAATTGCCCCACCACGGTGGTCTAGTGGCTATGGTACTCGGCTGCTGATCCGACGATCGCGGGATCGAATCCCGGCCGCGGCGGCTGCATTTCGATGGAGGAGAAATGTTGAGGCCCATGTACTGTGCGTTGTCAGTGCGCGTTAAAGAACCCCAGGTGGTCAAAATTTCCGGAGCCCTCCACTAGGGCGTTTCTCATAATCATAGCTGGTTTTGGGACGTAAAACCGCAGAAATCAATCATTAATTACACTAATTAAGGAGGATTAGTTCACCCAGAGCTAATGCGGGCAAATATAACCATTTCGAGGTTAATCAGGGCATTTAAGATAAGCCTAATTACCTTAGACTTACCGGAGTCTTATTAAAGAAATACTAACCAGGCTATCAATAAATGAGACATGACTAAGCTATTAATATTTAAATCAGTACAAGTTTGGGCGAAACTGATTAAGCAAAGCTTGAATGAGCTAATATATTTAAGTCTAGTGTGACTACATTTAGACTAACTAGGCCAACCTTAATTAAACTAAGACTAATAATGAGCCGTAACTAAGTTCTCACCAACTGAGTCAGTCCTAACTATCGTCTGGCTAAGTATTCAAAGGACAATTAGGATATATTTATTTAAGATAAGCCTAGCTAAGTAGAATTTATATCATTACTGATTAGGCTAACAATAATTAGATCGCGTATAATTAACGTGGGTCTGATTAAGTGGTACCTAATTAAAGATACGTGTAGCATAACCAAGCTTAGAATAAATAGGTAAGTAGGCCAAGTTTCCTTACTGTAGGAGTAATTAACCCAGTTATAAAGAATTTCAATTACAACCGCTGGTGACGTCGATTTGTCACTTTTTCTATCTGCTGCTGTGGTGATTGGCAGGTCACACAAACCGAAAATTTGATGGCGGGTCTCTGGTTTCCTCAACGAGCCAGTTACGATGCAGGAGACAGTAAATGTCACATAATTATGTCACCAGCGACAGTGTCGCATTTGGCGACGCATATCAGAATACGGCCCCTGTTCCAAAGATCTGTGATCGCGCCGCAATGAACGTTCCCAGTACGTTTCGGCGCAGAGGCCATCGGCCGCCGCGCGCTCCAAACATCGCGTTTCATTCGCGGAGCACAGTACGTTGTTATGACGACGTCCTGCGTGCACTGATTGCTTAAGAAGCGTTTATTGCGCCCCAGATCTCGTGAGCATTGAGCATTGCTCTTTTATGGATTTTCCCTTCTTCACTGCAGCGCGTTAAAAATAATCCAAAGTGGCATCTGTACTCTTTGAGTAAGGACTAGTCCTTCAAAAATTCACCGTGGGACATTTCCAGTTGATGGATATAAGTACCTCATGGCACAGACGAGGTACAAATGATAGGGCGACCAAACCGTTCTGTTGGGTCATCAGGAGAAGGGAGTCAGGAGAGGATGAGCACTTGTGAACTTGTGATGAGCGAATACACTCGGCGGAATAAATATGGTAGGAACATGGCGAAACCATAGGGTGCGCTCTTTCATCGAACGGGTAAGCTTAGTCGGGAAGTGAGAGAACACGACTTGTGTTAGGTACCATGTGCTGTTTACTGTGACGCCGTTAGGCGAGAACTGCGCCGATATGGCGGGCACCTGTGTCAGCCGAACTTCGGTTGGAAAAGGTGGATCGAAGTGGATGAATATGGGTGAAATTGTGACGAAGTCGATGAAAACACTTTATGAACGAGCGTGCTTCTCTTCCCATAAAAAATCGGATATTCTTCGCGGGTATGTTATTAGCCCCGTAACGTAGTTGCAGTTGTGCGACGAGCCTACGAAAGTAAAAACATAGACCCACAAAACCCCATGCTTGAGAAGCATCCCACAACACAGGCTAGCTGCGAACGTGGGTGCCTTCTTGGGGACCGGTTTGACATCGGCAAGCAAAATGACGGAGCAGAGTAATATTAAGGCGGTATAAATTGAAGGTCATTAAAATTTAGCTCGATGCTTTCACTTCAATAATGGAAAGTTCAACGGTACAGATTAGGTCACGGTAAGGAAGTCGAGTGCATCCTCGATTCAGACTGTCCACTACTGATGCAAAGTCGCAGGGGAAATCTCCTTTGGGTTCATGGCCGGTCCCTTTGTGTGGGCCGCGCCAAGGTTGGAAAGCACCAACCAACAATGAACGAAATTCGATATCCGCGTTGGCACGGCGAGCGCGATGCGCATTCACCACGCTGTGCGTGTAAGAGCGTGGTTCTCTCCTCTGAACTCCTTCGAACACAGACGCAATGGTTTTGGCGGCTGTGTTTGTTTACTTAACTGACACTTTCGAGCAAGAGAGCAGTTGTCTGCTGCCACGCGTGCAAACGATTCGCAGGGAGTGCTCATCTTTCGAGGCATACTCGACTCCGTGGTCTTTTGGCGCCGGCATCCAGCCCTTAGACGCATCACTCTGTTGTTCAAAGACATCGCCCACGCTCAGGAAGACAAAGGGCGCTTGCACCGGGGCCCTCAAGCCCCACCAGCACCCACAACGAGACTAGCGCTATTAACAATATTATTACCATTGTTATAGAGTTCTTTTCGCTTATTTTGACATCGATTTAATGGGCTTGCGTTGCTACATAAAAAGTGCTTGCCGTGCGTATTTATCATGTAGGATAGTCGTGAAGTTCTCATTGTCATAGAATAGTGTCCACTTTGTTGAAGATCCCGGCAAGGAGTGAGACGCCGCGGCGACTTAGCGAAGGAAAACGACGCGCGCAGCGAAAGCCTCTACGCACGCAACGAAACGACTTGCAGAAGCATCCACGGATCGATTCTACCGAATCGTGGGAAACTCTAGCCGCAGTGTATAATCGCATACCAGCGGGTAAGACCGCGAGACAGAGGAAGAGAGAAGCAAGCGTTCAGTACGCGCTGACGCTGGCCGCGACATGTGAGGGAGAAAGAGGCGTCTCCCAAGCGGGGAAGGTACCTGTCTAACCGGGAGCCTTTTCTCAGCTTTGCTCGTGCTGAAATCACATGACGCGCGCCGAAACGTCTCGAATGCTGGCCGACGTCAATATAGAGTCGACCACGAGCTGTCGTCAGTAGTCTTAGTCGTCTCTGAGACGGTGAAGGAAGAAAGAAGTTGAACGACGCTGCTCCACGGATTAGCCGACTAGCCCGGCCTGCAAGCTCCATGTTTACTCGCGATCCTTGCGAAAGGTCATGTATCTTCTGAGGAACCTGTTATTTTTCGAATTTAAATAAATGCGTTTCCCGCACACGCAGCACTTTTGGGCTACATTCCCTTATAATTTATTGGACATCACCTAGGTTTAGGAGAAGTGCTCGGACCTTCCATTGAATTATTGTATCCATTGGAAAAGAAAAATTTATGCTGTGTGTGCAAAAAGGTCCACTTATTTTACAGGGCCCTTATTGGGTCCTGTAATGGGTGTTTTTTTTTTTTTTTCATGGAGCGATCGAGGGAGCCCCGACGCTCCTTGGGTGCTGACTGCGCAGTTGAGCTGGGTGTTGTGTCCATTGCTTCGTGCGAAACGCCGGCCACACGCTCTTGCGAGCGAGTTTTTCGTGAATGCCCCGCCACGAAAGACGAGGCCCGTGTGCTCACCAGCTCGGAAGTCGATGGTGTTGACACAAGGTCTGAGCTGCGCTGGCTGTTGCCAACGCTATATACTGGAGACCACTGGAGTAGCTGGCAGTTTTGTGGAAGGCGAGGCTGCCTTGGCTGCTCCCTTAATGGAGGCTGATGGTGTAACTGCAGGCTCGCTGTCCGTGACCCTAACAGCTGCTTTTTGCCGAAGCGGTGCAGCCCCCTGAGACGCCGCATCGGCATAATCGAAAATCTCTGACGTGCTTCTTTGAAGGATATGTTTTGTTTAACCTTTAAAGATATAGTCTCTTTTTCCAATTTCCATTTGAGGCATGACCGCGATTACGCGGGGTGCTAGCCGTCACAGTTCGCACAGTGAGGTTCTCCCTGACATTCGTCTGCGGAGTGGCTATTCTCAGCACATTTAGCACAAGTCAGCCGACCACGGGAGCTCTGTGAGCCGCGGCCGAATCTTTGGCATTGAAAGCAGCGGCGGGGATTGGGGATATACGGCCTCACGCGGATGTTGATGTAACCTGTCTGAATGGACTCTGGAAAGTCTGTCATAAGGGTCACTATAAGGTGCTTCGTTGGAATCTCGTTGTTCTCGCGTCTTATCGTAATTCTCTGCACACTGATTACATGCTCCTCTTTCCAACATTCGAGAAGTTCTCCTTCAGACAGTTCTAAAAGGTCTGCATCGTATATTACACCACAAACTCTGTTCAGTGATCAATGAAGGGTTACGGAGACGGGCTTATTTCCAATGGCTGTGAGTTTCGATAGTTTGCCATAATTTGCTCGATCACATAGCTCAAGCAGCAAGTCACCAAAGGCCATCTTTGTTACTTTGTAACCTGGACCTATTGCTTCACAGAGAGACTTTGCCACAACGAATGGCGACATTGTACGGATGGTCTTTTCTGGGTTTTCTCTATGTAGAACGTGAAACATGGGGAAACTTTCGTTTTGAAGAAGATGTGAGCTCATGCATCGGTGCGGCCCCTCATGTAAGGGGACGATCTGGAAGTGGAGGAAAGCTGGACAGCATAGCACAAATGTGTATTCAGCAATGATGCCTGCCACCCACCACCGAGCCCAACAAGGGGACGCGACGACATGGCTAAGCAGGATGTGTGCACATCAGCAGTGCATCGTCACCAAACCAAATATGGCGTACAGAAGGTTGCTACCCACACAAGGTTAACCCTTGCCACCAGGAAAAGTGGAAATAAATGGAAGAGAGTAGAAGACAGGACAGATTTAAACTGAGAGGAAAAGACGAAGGTGTGGAGAGAGCGAGAGATACAGGATAAGGCGACTGCCGATTTCGCCCGGGCGGGTCAATCCGGTGGTGCCATCTACAGGAAGCACGGGCCAAAGGGGTGTGATCTCTTCCGAGGGGCCTTAAAGGACCAATCACCCGGCTTCGGCTCAATCCCCAGGATCCCTTTTTCGTCGGTAACGACTAAGCCACGCACGGCGACACGTGGGAAGGAGGGGCCGAACACCTCCCCCCCCCCCTCCCCCCCGTTTGGCTCGGGACCGTGGTGTCGCCACACACCAAATGGCTGCAGAAGCAAACGCCCCTGTGGGGACGCAACAGCATGCGTCAGCAAGGAAGCGACCCCGTGACATGATTTGTCAACGACGAAAAGCGGTTTGGTCTGATTTATGTCAGTCAGAGATAAAATTATTTGGTTTATATTATTTGTATCCGTATGGCTTAAGTTGGTCGATGCCACCTAATAGCTCGCTGCCAGTATTTTTTGGAGCAGCAGCAGCATTTAGCAAATTTTCAGCCTAAAATTAACCCTGAAGTACAAGTGGGCCCGGTTATTTTTGACAGCGCAAATAAAATTCCTTGTTCTAAAACATTTGAATTACTTTTTGCTTTTAATCATTTCAAGCATTATTTATCGAAATTATTTTCTAGTTCTTATCGGTTGCTTCAAGCATTGTGTGAACATTGGCTGAAGCGCGTGGACTATTGCTTCGATCAATAAGAATCTCGAAATAGTGTACGCTTGCATGAAATAAATTCGTAATATTTAGCGGTGAATAATCACATAAGCGCAATGGCCGTCCTTTCGCCATCACTCGCAAGTGCTCGGGCCACGTGTAGCTGCCAGATTTTGAACGGCCGCGTACGTTAAGCATGGCTACTGCAGGACTCGTTTTGCATTAGGGCTGGTATCACTGGGGGAAAATGCCCACATATTTGCTTGCTTCGCTGCAAATGATGTCGAGAGACAATAGTTTTCTCCCGCCCGTGATGCGTGACACCCTCTCTTCTCCCGACCCTCACTATCTTCGCCTCCACTCTCACTTCTCCCGTAAAGGATGTAATGGAACCTTTGCTGAATTCAATTGCAATTTCCCGCGTTCTCCCTGCTCTCGCGCCGAGCGGACACTGCCCTTGCGGAACACAGAGGTGATTCTTGAAGATAGGAAGTGAGTGTGATGAGCGCACCATAAGTGTCTCCGCTGAGGCGAGCACGCACGAAGGCTAGCGGCCGAGAAAGGGCAGGAGAGATGAAAGGGAAAAGGGCTGTTTCCTCAGTTCCAGCTCCGGCCGACAAGCAGTAGCTGTTCTTGGAAATATCTTTCATTTTCTCACGTTAAGAACCAGTCCAATTTGTATTCTTAATTGAGTGAACGTTGAGGATCATGGTTATGTACATATACATTGTCTCAAATAGGCCTGAGGTTTCCTTTGCGCTGCGTCATCTTGATGTGTCTGATCCGTCAACCAGGGCTAGTTTTGACAGGACAGCGTTAAAGAGATCGTTTCGCAGAAATTCCGGTGTTGATGTCGCGGTCGGCGTCGTTTTGCTGTGAGCGAAAAATCGGCGTTATCTGTGAGCGGAAATTCGAGGTAGACGCAAATAAAGAGATAGGAAAAACACATTCGGCGACCAGGGACTGGAACTTGGGACCCCTTGCGCCTCAGGGCGACGCGCTAAGCGCTCGGCGACCCCGTATATACCCTCTTGCCCTCTTCACCTTGAACTCGGTACAGTGCTACACGTATTACAGACAAAAAAGGAAGACGCACACTCGCATCTTCTTTGTTCGTGTTTTCTGCAGCGCTGCACCCACCTCAAGATGAACCATTACCATCTAGCTCAAGTATAATTTATAATGGTGCCACCTCCATCGGCGAGGTTGAATGGCTAATCTATGTCAAATTGCGCAAGAGGACGATGGCGGCCACGCAGGAACGCAAGTAACTCGCACTTTCTGCCAAGTGGTGTCGTATCAATTACCTGGCCAGGCGACCAAAGAGCATGGGAAGCGAAAGAGAGCGCAATGAGAAGGGGACCAAGCATCGAGATCACGTTCAGCAATTAAGGCCAGCTTAAGGCACCCACAATTTTTTGTGACTGTTTTTTATGGCGTGTTTGAATCGGCCGCGCGGTTGAATCTCGTGAAAGACAGCAGACGGACTAATTGTTCGCGTTTGGTAGCCCAGGAAAGATTATCTTCTTTAAAAAAATGAAGGTAACCTAGACGCATTGAAGATATCTAATTTTTAAGCTTCCATGTTGCTTTTATTTTGCTCAAGCCAAAATATATGTTTAGCTGCACAGTCCACTTTTGCCTTATGTGAACTCATTTTATTCTCGGCTCCTTCACCTGCAGTGGGTGTTAGCCATTCACGGTAGAAAAGAACGACACGCAGATGCAATCGCAGCCCTCACTAGTGCCTACATAAGCCCGTAACGAAGTACCGTCATCTCGCCAAGAATTGGATCAGGCTACTACCGACGTTCTAAAACTGAAGAATGCAACGCAGCTGAGGACTGCAGCTTCGGATACAGCGGCGCCTTGCGCCGAAGCGCTGCTTAAAATTGACTTTGCTCTTGCGTGAGATAATATAGCACCGTCTGTCAGTGTTGCCAATTCTTCAAGGTGTCACCACATGGATACCGCTACGCTGGGACCGCAACACAGAATTAGGAATCCGCGAGACACTCGCAAAACAAGACGGAGGCGTCAGTCGCAACGATCGCCCAAATATGAACACGCGTCCTCCGACGAAAGCCAAGGAGGAAGATCTGTGAGGCATCTACTACGAGCGCACGAAATCAGGAAGCCTTCATGTGCCAAGTCAAACAAGGTATTTGGCAGTACTACCGAAGTGACCCCTAAACGTAAGGACGATGCAGTAGCCACGTTCCGCGAGCTTACGCCGGCTTGCGAAACTGCGTTTCTGCAACCACTCCCTCAGCATCCACCAATAGGACCAGCGGGTCAGTTACGAGTTGCTCCTGCAGATAAGCGGGACTATCATCAGGACTTCCTTCCAAGCATTTCTCAACTTCCATTTAGTGTGGCGCAAAGTCTGAGCGTTCCAGCAGATGCCCGCGTCGTGATGCCGCAAGCGTTCTCAGCTAGCCCTGCTGCAATGTCCAACATCTGTCCTCTCCGTTCAGCTACCGTGAATCCTTATATGGATTGTTCTCAGAAAGCCCAAGCTTACCTCCATGGTAACACACCCAGGAAGACTGCGTCAAATCGCTGTGATGCCAGTCGCGACCCGTATAACATGCGTCCATCCTCACCTCTCTACAGCCTACCACAACTCCGGGCCACGGTTCCCACACAAGTGACCTCGAGACTACCTGGTGCACCTCGGCATTCCGTGTCCTGGGCTAGAGACGTTAACTGGCGGTCTACGAGCAGCGGTTCCCGAGCTAGCCGGAGCACGACCGAAAACAGCACCGCCAATCCCGCCCCCGTTGCATCAGCCATTTGGAAGGAGCCGAGCGCTGTGTGCCTCGCGCTATGTCTTGCTGCTGCAGCCCTTATCTCATTTTGGGCATTCTACGCCATCGCAGACGTCATCATAGCTGGCCACGACATTTCAGAAGACAGCGGAGACCCATTTACGGTTCAGCCGCAAGATGACAGCGTCATCAGCCTTTCGCGCAACCGGGCAGCTCATCAGTACGGGCCGCAGGAGTGGTCTGGAAAGCCAAGATTTAGGAAAGAAAATTCAGTTTATCTGTCAGAAAGCATGCTCGTCAAAAATGTCTCTGACGACAGCAGTGTACAACGTCCTCTTCAGTAGTCTGTTTGACGAAAACCGCGAATATGAACTGTAGTGCAATAATTGCAATACATATTTAGTCCGTGGGGTTGCACTGTACGATTTTACTCAACTAATATATAAGGGGACGTGTCCCAAAAGGAACGCCAGAAAGCCGTGCCACGTTTAGGCGTAAAAGTTCACAATATCTTACGTCGAAGTTTCATGAAGAGGGATAAGGGTGGGATACCTTGATTTGAAAGTATCACACAGTTCTTTAAGGCGACCCTATTTTATGATACTGAGCTCAGGAGCAGAACTGCATATGACTGCTCACGTACATAAGCTGTTGCCGTACGTAGATGTCCCTCATAAAACTCACTTCAAAGAGCAGTTCCAAATAGGCTAGTAGCAGGAATGGTTAAAAATATCAGAAATAATAAACGATTTTTTTTATTGAAAAGGCTTAAATATTGTCTACATTTGCAGTTCGTTTCGGTGGATAGACACAATTCGAACTTTCTTGCGTGACATCAGGCGGGTCCCAGGGTAGTGTTCTGTGGCCATTATTGTTTTTGCTTTATGCTAATGACATTGCTACTGCCATGACCTCAAATCAGACAGTTCGCGAACTCTTTCGTGCTATTTCTACAAGCTACTTGTACTTGTGATCAACACGATTTGAATTAAATTATAAAGAACATGCTACACCGGAGTAATAAAAATGGTATGGCATTGAACACGCAAGAACGGTTCATTTTTGTACAGCTCGAAAAAAAGTACCTCTTCATTTTACGTAAAACCTTGGTTCGTCCTCACTACAACGAGCAACCAACTACCAATATCGCAGAGTAACAATAATCACCAGCCTTGAAGCTTACATATCAACAACATAAGCTCTGCCGCCTTCCGCAAATTAGGTTTTCTAAAAGGTGAGCATAGAGTAGGAGCACGTAGTCTTTATGACCCGAGCTCGGTCAGTATATAAGGATGGCCCCTTTTGGCCGCCGTCTTGGCACATTTAGTGGTATGGAGCTGCGTGACTGTATCCTGAGACCTAAGCACCGTGGCCTACAATTAGGGGAGGGTTCGACCAGAAGAGCGTATGGTGAAAGATCAGCCCGTCAGTCGCAAATGGTGAGTTTCAGTGTAACGTGCAAATTGTATGCACTTCAGTTGGGTGAATGTGTGCGACTTTGTGTGGCGAGGGGAATGACCATGAGTTTGTGATTTTCTCCACGTGAGCTCTAGGCCTTTGTTTTGCTTGGGATAAGGAAGGGGATGTAACTTTCTTCGAAAGAGTCTATAGTAACTCGTTCTTTCATGAAGTGTCGTCAACGGCTGCCCCGGTTCTCCGGTTTCTAGGTCTGGCCATCACCGCTACTCAAGATATCGCTCGTAAGGCGATATCTTGAGTAGCGGTGATGGGCTAGCTCGTCCCACAATATCCCCAAAATTCTCTGTGAAATATCAAATAAGTGTTACCTTAAGTATATCATTTAGACAGAAAGTAGAATATCATTGCGATGCGTAGGGACGTTTTACGAAAGTAACATTAAAAAAATTGGCAGATCCCACGTGAAGTGGGAATCAAAGAAATGCGAAGCACGCATAAGGAAAGTAAAATGGATTTGCATTGTGTTCTCGCTGTACCGAGTTTGGTACATATGAAGTTAACGAAACGGCCGCAAGAGCACCATGACTGTGGCATGTAAACCATACCGCTCGTACACGCATGTCATGATTCTAACGTTATGACTTGTCATTTACGTTCGTCATGCTGTCGTGTTGTGCCATAGCAATTTTGGTATACATCCCTTTAAGGAAACGATTGGCATGTAGATCATGCCGCTAATGACATGCATGTCAAAATTTTCATGTTATGACCTGTCATTTATGATCGCCATGCAGTCATGTTGTGCCAAACCAATTTTCGTACAGGCTCCGTGCAGTCGAGTTTTCCATGTGCGACATCAGCGCCAGAATGCACTGCCTGGCGGAGAGAAGAAGCAAAATTGGGCAGACCGTGACAGGGAAATACGCGAAAGCGATGCGCGTCTCGAACTCTATAGCAGCAGCGACTGCCCGTCCCACCTTCTTTCGTTTTATTTCCTTTGAGATGCGCGCTCCAAACCTGCGGCAAACTGTTCCAAAGGGCGACGTCGCGAGCGTTCGTATGGTTCGCAGCACGCCCGGAAAGCAGCGAAGAAACGCGCGCGTCGCTGTCGCCTCGGTTTCCACCGTGCGCGACTGAGTCGTCCGACGAGAGCTACGTAGCGCCCTCTGATCAGTAGATGGAGCCCCTAAATCCCATTAACGAAACGGCAGTGTAGTGCCAGGACCATGCCATGTAAATCATGCCGGTCATGACACGCGTATCATGATTCTAATGTTATGACCTGTCATTTACGTTCTTCATGCTGTCGTGTTGTGCCATAGCAATTTTGGTATACATCCCAATAACGAAACGCCTGGCATGTAAATCACGCCGCCCATGACATGCATGTTATGCTTTTCATGTTATGACCTGTCATTTATGTTCGTCATGCAGTCATATCGTTGCATACCAATTTTCCTACACATCCCACTAACGAAACGGCCAAGAGGGCACAAAGAACGTGGCATGTAAATCATGTCGCTCATGACATGCATATCATGATTTTCATGTTATGACCTGTCATTTACGTTCATGACGCAGTCATCTTGTGGCATGCCAATTTTCGTATACATCCCGTTAACGAAACGTGTGGCATGTAAATCATGTCGCCCATGACATGCATATCATGATTTTCATGTTGTGACCTGTCAGCCATGTTCGCCATGCAGTCATGTCATGGCATACCAATTTTCGTGTACATCCCATAAACGAAACGGCCAGGAGAGCACCAAGACCGTCGCATGTAAATCATGTCACTCATGACATGCATTTTCGTGTTACGACCTGTCATTTATGTTTGTGATGCAGTCATGTTGTGGTATGCCAATTTACGTATACGTCCCATTAACGAAACGCGTGGCATGTAAATCACGTCATTCATGACATGCATGTCATGATTTTCATGTTATGACCTGTCATTTATGTTCGCCATGCAGTCATATTGTGGTATACCAAGTTTTGCATGCATCCCATTAACGAGACGACCAGGAGAGCATCAAGACTGTGACATGTAAATCATGCCGCTCATGACACGCATGTCATGATTTTCATGTTATGACCTGTCATTTATGTTCGTCAGGCAGTCATGTTGTGGCATACCAATTTCCGCATACATCCCCTTAGCGAAACGGCTAGGAGAGCACTAAGACCGTGGCGTGTAAATCATGCCACTCATGACATGCATATCATGATTTTCCTGTTATGACCTGCCATTTATGTTCGTAAGGCAGTCATGTTGTGCCATACCAATTTTCGTAAACATCCGATTAGCGAAACGGCCAGGAGAGCACAAAATCGTAGCCGGCTAGATAGATAGATAGATAGATAGATAGATAGATAGATAGATAGATAGATAGATAGATAGATAGATAGATACGCTCAAACTCGCCGAAGTTCGCTAAGAAATGCTTCGCATTTAAGAGTTGAAGCTCTACGAACAAAGGGCTCTTACGTTCCTTCATTCTAAATTTAAACACACATTTACTGATGAATG
The DNA here is from genome assembly GCA_013339685.2 of Hyalomma asiaticum. Taxonomy (NCBI): domain Eukaryota; kingdom Metazoa; phylum Arthropoda; class Arachnida; order Ixodida; family Ixodidae; genus Hyalomma; species Hyalomma asiaticum. The sequence goes on from CM023482.1 coordinate 52,096,883, forward strand.
TCATTGGTGGTAACGATATTGAAGAATTTGAAGTAAGACGAAAGAGTAATCGCCCTGAACTTCTTTTTCTGCTTCTTAATCATAAGTTAGCACTTGTCCCGCATGTACATTTGTCTCACTAGTCCACTAACTCGACATCATCAAGAGCATTCTTTAACCGCGCATTTTGTTAAAATTAGCACTTTTCAGTTGTCTCTTTTCCCGCGCTGCCTTAGAGAGAAAGATTCACAGTTATATTAGGGAATTATTCCTGAATGAGGGATCTGATACGCGCTGTTTTATTGATGTTACATTCCACTTAGCGTAACATTTTCTGATGTTTATCTTCGTGTTACCGCATATACCTTGACTGTTGTAAAATAACATAAAAAATAGAATGGGCTTTGAAGTATTCCGATAATATGTCGTTGGAGGGGCACATCTGAGACGGGACGTGGAAATGCTTGAGGGTTTTTTTCAACACAAATACCTGTACCTGCTTTTTTAGGCGCCACCTAATGCGCCTCGTGCAAGCTGACCCGGCTGGGCGTGGAACACATACGGCTAGCCAAACGCACTATTGCATTCAGGCCATTGCTATACGAAGGCCAGTGTGCGAGAACATGTAGAGAGAGAGAGAGAGCAAACATTTATTTTAACATAGTGAGGGATCTTCCTCGTAGGGTGGAGCCCTTAGTTCAGGGCCCCATTGGCTCGCGCCACTCCACGTGCTCGCTGGATCAGCCGACGCTGCTCCTGCGGCGCTGAGCTGGTCAGCGCAGTCTCCCAGGAGGAATGTGATGGTGATGGGATAGGGGAACAGCCCGGTGGACATGGGCATTCCCACGTGCAGTGATAAACTGTGGGCTCCGCTCCACAGTAGGGGCAGTATGAGGGATATTGTGTTGGATGAAAGAGGTGTAGGGTGAAGCGACATGGGAAGGAATTAGTCTGTAGTTGCCGCCACGCGACAGCTTCCTCCCGGGCAAGGGAATGGTGTGGTGGGGGGAAATATCGTCGGCTTTGTCTGTAATGTTCTAGAGTGTCGGCGTAGTTCTTCTGTTGGTGCGTCGTCTGGATTGGACAGCTCTTCCGATGGCGCCCGGTTTGTCAGCTCTCGGGCTACCGCATTAGCGCGTTCATTGCCATGGAGAGAGGCGTGTCCAGGTGTCCAAACGATACGCACCCTGTGTAGTAATGAGGGGTGTAAAGATGTCAGAATAAGGTGTGTGTACGGTGTCACCATTCCTTGTGCTATATTCCTGCAGGCAGTTTGCGAGTCAGCGACCACTGTCGTAGGTTCGTCCCGTGCTGGTAGGAGAGAAGCATGTACAATAGCCAGGGCGACAGCCGCCTCTTCCGCCATGGCACTGTCGTTCGTGTTAAGCGTGGCCGAAACGCTTACAGTGTCGCTGTTGTCTACTACGACAAGACACATGGCCTGTCTTTGTGGGTACCGTGCCACGTCAGTATAGAGGACTGGCGTATCAGAGGTACCATCGCCTAGAACGCGCATTAAAGCCTGAACCCTTGCACGTCTCCGGCCTTTATGACGGTCAGGATGCATATTTCGTGGAATCGGGGCAACCTGAATTTTGCTTTGAATCTCGAGTCCAAGGTTCTGGCGTTCTTGTAGCGCTCTGTTCGGCAGGGTGTATCCCAACCGGGAGAGAATATCGGTACCTTGCCGTGTTCGTTGGAGGCGTTGAATTTGATTGTTCAGGTGGCCTTCCACCAGTTCTCGGATCGCGTTGTGGACCCCAAGTCGCAGTAGGAGCTGCGTTGACGCGTATTGGGGTAGTCCCAGAGCCGCCTTTAGTGCCGTGCGAAGGAGGGCGTCTATCCTCTTCGTCTCAATTTGAGTAAGGTTGTGGTAGGGAAGGTGGTAGGTGAGTCTGCTAATCACTAGAGCTTGCACAATTCGGAGGGTGTCTATTTCTAGAAGCCCATGTCGTCGGTTTGTAATGCGCCTTATCATGTGCGTTACCTGGGCAATTTGCTGGCGTAGTAGTTGGACAGTATATGTAGCCTTGCCGTTGTGTTGGATGTGGAGCCCTAGGATACGAAGTCTATCTACCCTTGGAATTTGGTTGCCATTCAGATGCAAGGTCACGTCTGGCGGTTTGTCTCTCTTTTTCCGTTTTTTGAACACGAGCAGAAGTTCCGATTTTTCAGCTGCGCAGGTGAGTCCTCCGGCAATGGCGTACCCTTGGACTACATTGACGGCTTCCTGTAGTGCATCTTGAACGGCGCCGTACGACCCTTTTGTCACCCAGATTGTGACGTCATCGGCGTACAGCGCGTGCTGCACATTCGGAAGTTGTTCCAGGAGCGGCGGTAGCTTTACCATGGCCACGTTGAACAGGGTAGGCGAGAGAACGGAACCCTGCGGAGTACCTCTGCCAGAAAGCTTTATTGTGTCTGATCGAATTTCACCGAGGCCAATGGTTGCTGTGCGGTTAGATAAGAAGGCTCACACATAATTATAGGTGCGTTTACCGCATCGGGAGGAGGCAAGGTTCTTTAATATGAGGTCATGCGAGACGTTGTCGAATGCCCCTTTGAGGTCCAAGGCCAAAATTGCCCTCGTCTGCGCCGCACTTGGGCCATCCACAACATCTTCCTTAAGTTGTAGAAGTATGTCTTGTGTAGACATATTTTTGCGAAAGCCAAACATGGTGTTAGGGAAGAACTCTCTCGCCTCAAGGTAGTCCTGCAGACGCATGAGAACAACGTGCTCGAAGAGTTTCCCGACACACGAAGTCAGGGATATCGGTCGGATATTTTGAAGAGACAAGGGTTTGCCAGGTTTTGGAATTAATGTGATGTCGGCGTGCCGCCATTCTTGAGGGAGGGTTCCATTTCTCCAATGCTGATTGTAGAAATTAGTGAGCTGCTGGATGGCCTGGTCGTCGAGATTGCGTAGTGCAGTGTAATGGATGCCGTCTGCTCCAGGTGTCGTGTTTAGCCTTATGCCAATTAGAGCAGCCCTCACTTCTGCCTCTGTGATGTCTGCGTCCAGCTCCGTCACTTCCTGGTGTGGATAGTCTCTGTACTCCGGTCGAGGACCTGTAGCTATGTATCTATGCTGCAGTGTTCGGAGTAGGGCGCCGTCATCCATTTGTTCTTTATGAAGAACAGTGCGGATGGTATTAGTTGTGTGCGTTTTTGTGTGTGTTGGGTTGAGTAGTGCACGGAGGATAGACCATGTTTTAGATGTGCTCAGCGTGCCGTTGAGCCGGTCGCAGAGGTTGTGCCAACTGTTGTTAGTGAGGGTAGCAGCGTATTCTGTCCTTACTGCAGATTAAGTAAAAGTATACCGGGGTTAATGCTTGGCCAACATGAATGTACCTCGCTTGCGGTGAATGGCGTGAACACACTTAGATCGGGCGTCACCCAAAGCCCATTAAAATAGCGCTCACACGCACCATTTGTTTTGTGCGATTCGATCATGCATTATTGCTTAAGAATAATAAAAATGTCATCCTGTGTCGTATCACTTGAACGGAAGAAAACAGTGATTAGAACGGAAAATGTATTTCATGCTTAAAGATATTTCAGCGCGTATTCAGAAATCCTTTCTGGAATAGTTGCGGGAATTGACTGTAAAGGTATTATCAAGAAAAAAATGAAACGGCGTGAGCATCCCATATTCAGCTTGCTAGGGCAATACCGGCGTCAAGGCTAGATAGAACAGGTTGAAGTGATTTACACAGCTATGTAGATTCTCTTTGAAGCGCGAATTTATCAGGTGAGACAACGTTCTTTAAGTGGGTCTTGTACACTGGAGACCGAGTGACTTCTGCAGGATTTACAGAGAAAGGAAGAAGTTCCTTCCAGTTTTCAATAGTGTATTTGATAATGTGTCGAAGCAAGTGCACTTGGCGATTCACTGCACCTCAGTCACCGTGCTAATGCGATGAATAGTCCAACATGTAGTAATTATAGTATTGAAGGGAGAATCGTGTTTGTACTTAGCCATAGCGCTTCCAGTGCAAATAAATATTACCAGCTAGAAGCTAAGCTTCGCCGCCTTGATGGACGACTACTTTCTGTAGAGCAGATCCCGCGCACTCGGCTTACGCGCTGCATGCTCAAGGCTGCAAAGGCGCTACTATGCTTCAAGTCGACGGGACTTCATAAGCAACTTTGAAAGATCCACCCGTGTTTGTGATTCAGCGCATTTGTGCGCATGTTCTAACTGTCCTCTTATTTCCTTTTTCCTGCTCTTCTTTCCTCTATGTCATCTATTATTCTCCCCTCGCCTCACCAGTGGTAGGGGAGCCAACCGAGCAACTACTTGGTTAACCTCTGTGTCCTTTCTTTTCATTTCTTTCGCCCTATCTCTCGGACTTCTTTTATATTGCAAAGCAACAATGGTAAAACAAAAAGAACAAAACTGTACGAACAAAATTTGAAAAGGAGATAATTATCCCATAGGCTTACGCTTTCACGTACTTCCGCAGTGGGAAAAAATTGCAATGAAAACATACAGCACGTGCCATACGCAATACGTGTAGTAATAGGCAAATTGGGCTCACCGGCTGAATACAAACCAATGTCGTCCAGTGTCCGCCGACATGGTTCGGGCGCTTTCGCGGGAGGTTGTCTCTTACGAGGTCTCGAGGTTTATTGTAGTGTGAGTTACTTTGGATACTTCGGAAACAGTGCAAATTGCATTTGTAGACAGAACAGACGGACAATTTTAGCGCGTCACATAGCACTCTTCCATCGAACTGCATGTGCTGAGTGTGAGTGAGGCAAGCACTGCCTCACTCACTTTCGAGTATTGCCTCACTAATGTATTTCAGGCGCGCGTGATACGCTCCCCATTCATTTCCCGTGTAAAATTCTTGGCTCCGACATCGTCAATAGGTATGTTAAAACTGTATCGATGCGAGCTCCTTAGTAAAAGTCCAAGTTAAATAAAACAGCCCAACTTCACACAAAGATGAAGGAGCAACATACGAGTACAAGCGCTGATTGCCAGCACCAGTTGGCAGTCGGCGCTCGTCCTCGTGTATTGTTTCGTCTATGTGTGGGGTTGCGCTGTTTAATTCGTGATGGATGCTCGATGAGCATTCGAGTTCGGTATGCTCTTTAAGTTACATGGTGCCGTTGCTCTAAACGATGCTGTCGTACAATGCTTTAAGGAGAAGCCACAGTATGCGCAAGTCCGGTATCCGGAACTGCAGTACGCTACGAATCGCTTCCTACCCGTTGAAAACATGTTGCAATACTCTGCTGCCACCTTCGTCGAAAGAAGATCATGGAACGCACACGCGAACAAAAAGCATGCTTTTAAGAACAGCACGGCCACACATGCAAACAAAAAATGGGCAGATCCCACGTGCAGTGGGAATCAAGAAAATGCGAAGCACGCATCAGGAACGTAAAATGGACTTGCATTGTTGCCTCGCTATACCGAGTTTGGTACATATAAAGTTAACGAAACGGGCGCAAGAGCGCCATGACTGTGGCATGTAAATCATGCCGGTCATGACACGCGTGTCATGATTTTAATGTTATGACCTGTCATTTACGCTCGTCATGCTGTCGTGTTGTGCCATAGCAATTTTCGTATACATCCCAATAACGAAACGCCTGGCATGTAAATCATGCCGCCCATGACATGCATGTTATGCTTTTCATGGTATGACCTGTCATTTATGTTCGTCATGCAGTCGTGTTGTTGCGTACCAATTTTCCTCTACATCCCACTAACGAAACTGCCAAGCGAGCACCAAGACCGTGGCATGTAAATCATGTCGCTCATGACATGCATAGCATGATTTTCATGTTATGACCTGTCATTTACGTTCGTGAGGCAGTCATGTTGTGGCATGCCAATTTTCGCATACATCCCGTTAACGAAACGCGTGGCACGTAAATCATGTCACTTATGACATGCATATCATACTTTTCATGTTTTGACCTGTCAGTCATGTTCGCCATGCAGTCATGTTCTGGCATACCAATTTTCGAATACATCCCATTAACGAAACGGCCAGGAGAGAACCAAGACCGTCGCCTGTAAATAATGTCACTCATGACATGCATGTCATGATTTTCGTGTTATGACCTGTCATTTATGTTTGTCATGCAGTCATGTTGTGGCATGCCAATTTTCGTAAACATCCCATTAGCGAAACGGCCAGGAGGAGGAGGAGGAAGGGGAAAACAGAAAGGCAGGGAGGTTAACCAGAAGGGCGTCCGGTTGGCTACCCTACACTGGGGGAGTGGGAAGGGGGCCAGGAGAGCACAAAATTGTAGGCGGCTAGATAGATAGATAGATAGATAGATAGATAGATAGATAGATAGATAGATACGCTCAAACTCGCCGAAGTTCGCTAAGAAATGCTTCGCATTTCAAACACGAAGCACCATCTGCGACGGCGCCGACAGAGCAGCCACCGTGCAGATCATCTCACCGCGTGCGGCGGCGGTTTCGCAGGCGTTCGGGGGAGAGTGTCATCGCCTAACAATCGTATTATTCGTTCCTGTGTTTTTAAGGGCAAAGCGGCAGTGTGATTGTGAAAAAGGTCATAGCTGACGACTCCGGTAATTTTCCCCACGTGGCGTTCAGTAACCTACTGAAAACGCACAGTATATGTTCCTCTAGCATTTTCGCCTCCATCGCGAATGCGTCTGCCGCTGGCGGGATCGAGTTTGCAATTTCCGGGTAAGCAGCCGACCACCGCAACCACAGTACCCCAATGGCGGCGTTGATAGTTCGCAATTGTTGCCCAGTGTTGGGAAGCGCTAGCAAACACGGATAATGGCGGCTGAGAGTATGCTTTATTTGGGGCGAGTTGGACCACCGTAATTCTCACTAGTTGTTCTTACCGCTTGGTAACACATGCTACGTCGGCTACCCGTCTGCTAGTCTGGCTCATGTTACCTAGCAATAGATGATGTTGGATACTGACAAGTGAATTAGTCTTGGCTAGAGCTGGGCAATGCTAGTTAAGCACCGCGTGGTGTTGTCTAACCCTGGCTTCAATCGCGTAGTATCCGGCATCCGTTATGAGCGTAATAATTATTTCGTGTCACTGTCGTCGCACTGATGTTGAATGAAACTGAATTGAGTGACTGTCGCTTATAATGTAGTGCACCGCCTCGGTAGTGTAGCGGCTACTGCCCATGCTGCTGATCCAAAGGACGCGGAATCGAATCTAGGCTGCAGAAGGCTACATTTCGATGGAGGCAAAAGTATCAGAAGCCTGCTTAGTCTGCGATGTCAGTGCACGTTAAAGAATCCCAGAAGGTCGAAATTTTTGGAGTCCTCCACTAAAGCGTCTTTCAAAATCATAGCGTGGTTTTCGGAAGAAAAAGTGCATAAATTATTATTAATATCATCTATCGCTGCAAGGCCCCACAGATAGATACATGACAACCAATGTTGCTTGTAATATGCACACCAATTCGCTGTATCCAGCATATTACTACGGTTAGATCGACTACTGCATTGGAAAGTGGCTTCTGTCGTTAGGTGTGGCCTACCCGCCCTTAGACTTCACAACTATGTCGGCGTGAGTGCGAAGCCCTCGTGACTCACGCAACTACCGATCGTCCTAGTGACGCTGAAAGTCAAACATAACACTGTCCTGAACGATTCAAAAAAGGCGCATTAAAATATTACGTGATATTTGCCGGAATTTTTGTCATTTGGGCAAGGCGATGGTTGTCCTATGTGGGGGATAAGTATGAACGGAGCTTTCATTTGAACGCTGACTGACTATCTTGTGTTTACAGGGGTGTCTAACCTGAAATATAGGACATCAAATTGTAAATGAAAAAAAAAGAAGTGGCCTGACATTGTATGAAAGCATTTAAGAAAGGAACAACCAAGTCAAACTTTCGATTCATGGCCAATCCCCCAGAGTGGGTACGAGCCACAGCCTTTTGGATCGTATCGTCACATTACCACACCCGCAGTAAGTACTTGCCACCTCCCTTAGAAAAATGTCTATTAACATTGAGTACACCTCCTATTAACTTTCTATTGACCTCACTGACAGCCTACAAAATATTTATATTTTGGTAGCATTCGTTCATACACCGCATAAAGAGTTCCTTCTTACTTCTGTATAAAGCATATTAGAAGTACACTGTCTAAAGACTTCCAGCCTAGTTCTGGATAAAAAATCTCTTAAATACACAGTGTAAAGACTTCCTTCGTACTTGTGTATTAAGAATGCTTTAGCCACAATATGTAGAGGCTCCTGTCTTACTTCAGTACAAAGAATATTTTAAATACACCGTCATATGGCGTCGTTCTCCGTACGGTACAAATATTTTAAACGTACCATAACCATTCCGGCCTAGTTCTGGATAAAAAATCTCTTAAATACACAGTTTAAAGACTTCCTTCGTACTTGTGTATTAAGAATGCTTTAGCCACAATATGGCCCCGCCACGGTGGTCTAGTGGCTAAGGTACTCGGCTGCTGATCCGAGGGTCGCGGGATCGAATCCCGGCCGCGGCGGCTGCATTTCGATGGAGGCGAAATGTTGAGGCCCGTGTGCTGTGCGATGTCAGTGCACGTTAAAGAACCCCAGGTGGTCGAAATTTCCGAAGCCCTCCACTACGGCGTCTCTCATAATCAGAACTGGTTTTGGGACGTAAAACCCCACAAAACAACACAGACACAATATGTAGAGGCTCCTGTCTTACTTCAGTACAAAGAATGTTTTAAGTACACCGTCATATGGCGTCGTTCTCCGTACGGTATAAATATTTTAAACGTACCATAACACGACTTCTTTCGGACTTTCGCACATTTCGCAATATTTCGGCTACTAGCCAGTATTTTGTTCCAGGAGCTGTCCGACCACCAATATCAACCTGCGCGCCCACACACGCGCGTCTAGTTCAATTTTATACAAAGTAGCGGGGACTTCAAGATCAACCAACGGCTCCACAATGTAGGTTACTTTTCAATCGCGGTAACTACTTGTCACCGTCACTTTGCAGATAATCTACCCTGTGGAACATGCTATCGGTGTCGCGCTTAGTTGTGAGAAGGCTGCTGAACGACCGCCGGAAATCGTTATAAAGAAACGGATTTCATGGGCGATAGGATTTTAAAAGGCCGTATGGGGCGCCCTGCCGAAGGCTAATGCAATATATCTGAGTGAGCACTGGCTGCGTTACGCCCAGAAACGCCCAATTCGAGTTTTACATATTGAAAAAATTTATCGGTGATATCTCCAAATTCACTCGGTGTCACTTAAAAACTGCAATTTATGCTCCGTGAAACCAGACGGACGTATTGCACAAATTCAGCGAACCCTATATTTCCTAGCTCTGGTTTGTATTGCTGACACATCGACCCCTTGGTACAAGGAAGAACACCGACTGTTGCTCTAAATTTAGAGCGAATCTTTATCTGCCACATTTAACGCGCTGCATTTGCCTGCAAATCACCAGTAAAAGAATGCGATTGGCATATAGTTTACACAGAATTGTTGTAATTGTGTGTAAAGCCAGGTGTAAGTAAAACCAAGTGTAGGCAGCGTGTAGGTAAAAAAAGAAGTTTCTTTGTCGATTTATGCATAAGCTGTGAGTACCAGAGCCCCCAGAAGCTATTGACAAATAGAAATCGTAATATTGAACAGCGCAGTTACTATTTGTATGAATGAACAACCACTGGGCAGTCCTTCCGTTGCATGGCGGCCTCCGGGATTCACAAACGGCAGCCAGAATTCTCAGAGATCGTCAGATAGCACCATTAGGTTCGCTCCCTTCTATTTTTGCGAAATACGTCGTCATACCCAATCTTCATTCGCCGTCATGACGAAATAGGCCGTCATACCCTTGGCACAAGGAAGAACATCAGCTCTCCCTCTAAATTCAAAGCTGATTTTCTTCTGCCATGGTTCAGACAGGCCCGGGAAAGTCTCAAGTTCACGCGATCGCCACAGCGGGCGAAAAAAATCAACGGCGCGTTCCATTGAGTTGCGCGCAAAGTGCAGCTACGATCTCCTCTTTTAGCGGTCGGATACTTTAGTTTGCATTTTCTGTGCTACGGGCGCTCACCGTGAGCAAAAAATTGATATAAAACCGTTTTGAAAGCATTTGAAAAGCTGGATTACAGTGTCATTTTTCATAAAGTAAGTACAAATATGTTTTCCTTGAATTTTAAGGATAACATACGAGCTCGAGTCTAAGTTTTGAGATTACTCTGACGCGCGATGAGCAGCAGCCCATTGGTATCGATTGCATTTCGGCCGTTTGCTTGATTCAATTTGTACCGCGGTGATTTCCTTTGACTACGCAGGTTCGCTTTACGTTACCTTGTTTAGATAGCCGCTGCCACAAAGCGAACGTGTCTAACAACAGTGAATTTTGCCAGCTGCGACAGCTCACTGGCATGACGGTCGCATAGCTTTAGCGTGAAAAATTGATTGCCAGAAGTAAGTACAGTGCGCCAAGAGATAGCCTATGAAAAAGGATTGACCTTGCGCCACGTGGACATAAACACCGGTGAGTAAAATTGCGCTGCTGCGCTTCTTCCACACTAATTATTTTTACACCTGTGTCACACGCGCACATTTGTTCGCGATCAGGGTAGATTTCGATTAGGCTCGATGGTGCTCAGCTACTGCTATATAGTTATTTGTGAGCGTGATCAGGCCCGATGGAATCGTGATGATCGTGATCTGGAAGCCATATTACGATTTGGCTAATATGAGCACCAAACTCTATCCAGGTCAGTCCTGATCGCGATCAAAAGTGCTCGTGTAACACCGCCATTGCTCGCAAAACGGCTAACGAACACGTTTCACGAAGTTTTTTTATTTGTGCGGCTAATCAGAAGCACGGCTTCTGCGTACCAATGATGTTGTGTAAAAATGTTTATTTAAATATCTCACAAATGTATAAATATCTTTACCGTGAAACATCTGTTACGGACCTCCGCATAAGCTTTGCCTCTCTCTGCCAAGTGCGTTACAGCAGGAAATGTGTACATACATCCACGGTATGTTAGAGGCAAATGTACATAAGAGTATGGAGAAGGAATTCTATATTTCAGTATACAAAGTAAGTTCATAAGTGTTAATATTGCATGTTTATGCAGTGGGACAATTTAATTGCTTACTACAGAAACAAATGTCCCTTGAGTGAAGCTTGGCTGAGCACACCACTGAAATAGATGCTTAAGTAAATCTTACACGCATGCTATTCATGTTTGCAGCATTGTTGTATGCATTGTTATACATGAATTACAAAGTTATTCATGTTTCTACCATAGTTACTGTGGCTCTTTCTTTTCTGATTGTCAACCATAGCCTTCAAGAAACTGCGCATATCTGCATCCACTTGGCTGCTGTTATATCTGGACCTACCTGAAGTCAGCAGAGATTGTGTTGCCAATGGAAGTAACCTCAGGGGCAGAAATCCTCGCACGGTATGTTTGTGGGCATTTAATTTATGGTTCTGATTCACTTATTTATTAGATCAAGGTTTGATTCACCATTTTCTTTTCATGGCTTCCTTATGACCTCATTTATTTTTCCTATTCAGGACAATGGACAATAAAAGCATTGTTAGTTTTCAAGCTACCCCTACCAAGCCGCAAGAAGCTCAAAAGTCGCCATAGTGACAAGGGGTCTTCCTGAACTCCATCCGTGACCAAAAACAGTTTACAAGCTAACAGGTGAAGGAATGGAAACTGTACAACAAAATGCAGCAGTAGTGTGTGGTATGTTGAACCAATGCAAGGTTGGCTGCACAAGTGATTTTGGTGCACGAAGCAACCAGTGCAAGGGAAATGTGCCGGCTTAGGACTCCTTTGAAAGTGACTGTCGCATGGTATGCTTCTGTAAGTGTGTGTCCATATTTGTATCGAGTATTGCATATAACATGGTGGAAAACGAGCCATGTCTGCGATGAAAACATGTCTGTGCACAGCATTTCTTCCTCGCACTGGGTGTAGATCGTCGTAAATGTGAACATTATTTTGCACAGCAATGCCAAGGAATGATACAGTAAGGCATAATACTGTCTTTCAGTGAGCTACATTGTGAAAGCTTTTGAATGTGAGAATTGTGTACAGGCACTTGACCCTAAGTTAAAGGAGACAGGCCATGTAGTGGTCACCTGGAGAATAGCAGCCATGACTCTACTCCCAAGTACGGTTTGAGTATTAGGGCAGAAGGAAGGCTGCACATAAAACTTCAGGCAGTATTTTGTTAAACAGGCTGTGTTATTTTTCATGCATTTACTAAGGTCAATCCTAGTTGCAGTGAATGAATTCTGCAGGTCTATTAAGGAGCTTATGTGAGGAGAGACATTCCATCCACAAAGCACTCTTGCATGTGTCGAAGCAACTCGCTTTTTGTGTGAGGCTCAGTCACAGGAATGCGGCAAATAATAAAATCAGTTCCAGACAAGAGGCCAGAAGTACATCAAGATTTAAAAAGTATATTTATACATTACACAGAAGAGGTATACTCAGATCTCATTAGAGCTCTTTGGCTAGCATTTGCTCGTATTTTAGATTTGAATGTGTACTGAGTGCTATTTCGTTGAACTACAATGCAGCTCAAAAAGGCCTGTTTTAAGAGATTTTCCTACAGACCCCCGTAGGGGAGGTGTTCACGCCTCGTTGTCTTTCTAAAAGAACCCCCTTAATTTTTTTATGTTTGTAACAAATTTGAAATACCTGGTGCTTCACACCGCCCACTGATGTCTAGACCCACCTCCTAATTTCAATTCCTGGGGAAACCTCTGGTTTTGTGTGACACCCATGCTAAGAATGAGGCACAGCTAAACGGTAGTGAAGAATAAAACTGTAACTTTAGCAGCGACTTTGAAAACTATGCACTCACATAACCAGAAAAGGCTGACTCATTCACTTATTTATCAGTTCATCAACAATGGACAAGCAGGAATATAGCTTGATCCTTGCAACTTGTCTTCTGTAACGGCCTTGAGAAATATGCGTGCCAGTTAAAATACTGGCTTCAGGCTGAGGCTTTCCTTGTTAGCCAACTGTCACTCGATTGAAGTGCAAACCCTTCACCCCTTTAGAATACACGAACAAAATGAATTTTTCAACGGGATACCGTAAATTTTGCTTCACAAGTACTGTATAATATACAAGTTGAGAACCACTGAAAGATGAGCTGGTTGGTAGCAATTTGTTGTTAGAAAGCAGTTCAGACAGGGACGCGGGAGAAGGGAAACGGAACGCAGTATCAAGATCACACAGTGTGTGCACAAAAATAGTGGTTTATTATCACTTTTTTTTCACAGCCATGTGCCCCTCGCCAAGTGTTGTCGGAGGGTAATCTGTTACCAGAGTAATCTTGGTGACACTTCACCTATGGCGAAATTTTGATGCTGCCTGTTTACTAACGCTGAAATCGTTAAACGCAGACGTGTAGAGTGAACTACAACGGGCGACAGCGTACGCAAATACTGTCTGTATACAGTGCTATGCGATTGAAGCGTGATACTCGAACAGCGCGATGGCCGGCGCATTACGTGCTATTGGAGTGCGCTTGCTAATCACAGAGGAACCGAAGTGAATCACAGTGCTTCAGAAAGTCTCCCGTTTTCATTGTGTACCCCAAGGAATCACCTCGATGGCCTCAGAGCAAAGTGACGACGCAGAAAGCTCGTCAGCCGCGCGCTTTGAGTGCTGCCAGTGCCTTCTCTATAACTGAAAGGCACTGAAAGTTATAGAGACACTGGTACTGCGTTTCAAGGGCAGCCCACCGCAGACATGGTTGTCTGAAACATCGCTCTCCTTGAACAGGATGAGATCAATTTCAGCTAGTAGTTGTATTAAACAGATGGCTGTTTATGTTGCCTGTATGTTCAAATCTGTCAGCGACAGCAGTGCTCGCTTATATGTATGCTGCATCCATCACGATTGCCAATAAAGGACGTAAGCTTACTAGCTTGGTGCGTTTATTGCCAGTTGAGGCCTCTCGGCCACCTGGCGACACAACAGAAATATTTCTACCCGAGAATAACGCCTCGGGATAGCAGTAACCGCACGCCTAGAACCAGCGAGAGAGCAGCGTGACCACCCGCACGCAGCAGCAACGCAACCGCCATATTGTTTTGCGTGATGATGATGATATCTTGCGCAGCGCCGTCCCTCGGTCGTATACTTTTGTTCACGACGCCACTGCTACCCTTATTTTCGTTGCACGGTCAAAGGTACAGTTTCCCTTTTCTAGTTCGGTCATAGTATATGTGTTCTGTGGTTCAGACGAATTAATGTACTGAATTTGCCTACGCATCACACTTCAACAGTACAACAATGATATCGACTAATACGACTGCGCACGAGGCTTATGAGAACACTGATGTCTTCAGCGGATACGACAAATCGTTCTGTGACAGATATAAAGAGCATGAATGCTGTCAGCTGTAAGATAGTGCTCGCATCAACCTAAAAACCAAGCACCGCAACTTTGGTTTTGTTATTGAGATCACCGTGTATGAATGCATTTCGCGGATTTATTAGGCCTATATTCGTGTGATGATTGTGGTTCGGTTGAGGAAAGGACGTTAATTTTTGCAGCCCACGCCGGAAGCACGACTAAGTGTCCGTGGCATTAGGGGAGAGGGACTGAGAGAGCCTCAGTGGAAAGCTCATGAAATTTTGACCTCCTTGGGTTCCTTAACATTAGCTGACAACGCACAGGATACGCTCCTCTGGCATTTTCGCCTCCGTCGAAAATGCGACGAATGGAGGCGAAAATGCCAGAGGCACGTTTGTGCACGTTAAGGAATTCCAAGTGGTCAAAATTTCCGGAGCCCTCCACTACGGCGTTTCTCTCCTTTCTCTCTCTTTCAGTCCCGATTAGTGAGTGAGGTGTTCATTGGCTCCCTTCCCGCCACTCTGTCGTTTGGCCGTTTAGGCAGTGAGTACAGGGCCTGTGAGACTGTGTGGGATAGGAGCGATTGACTCGTGTCCTACACAGATGAATACGTGCATGTTCTATCGTGCGATGTAGGGCACCCGTCGCTGCGCGTTCATTCACTGTGACATCCCAGTCATAAGATTGCAGTGCATGACCGTGGAATTTACGAGCACGCTTGCGCGATCGTGTACTCATCGCTGTGGCGTGTCAGCAGAACAGGCGCAGGCAGTCTATGACATCTTGTGCTGGTGCAATGACTTCGCGCAGCTCAGCACTGAGATGAGCTTGAGTGTTGTGCGTGCGTTCTCGGTCATATGTCACAGGCATGTGACTCTTTACAGATTGTTCATTATTATTGTTATCACAGCGGCGGGTAGGGATTGCCTACGCTGTCGCCGTTATTTACGTTGAGGCACGTCGGTGTTAGTAAATCTTGCAGACAACGAATGACAGAGAATAACACGACCTTATATCTGGTTCTATAATATTGTTGCAAGAACGCTGCTGTGCACAGCGATCTACGGTAGGCCATGAGCTGTCCGTTGCTGGTCGGGAAGTGCACGGCAGAGATAATGAGATGACAAACGAAGAACCAAATTAATAGGTCAGACTGTGTGTGGGTGGTGTGTTGCGAGGAACTATGCACAGGCACATTTGGCTGTATTTTCTTTATTGTATTATGGGCCGCGCGAGCTTGTTCGCTGACCGGATCTAGCGGTGCATGCCGAGACCTGCCCTCGCCACTCGGCCGCCTCCAGTCCCCGCAGTCCTTGCACAAAGTGCTACGCTTGGTACAATTTCGAGCACATTACGCGCGTACCTCTGGAGGGGCTCCCGCGACGATTCAGGTCTCCTTCGGCGTCGGTTTTAGATCCGCGACGTAGCAAACCGTGAAGTCGCAGCGCTGAGCTTTAAACTTGCAAGTTTCATTATGCACATATATGTTACCCTTTGCAGCTATATCAAGTATTGTCGTTTGATTACAGGACCTTCAAGTGCGTTATATCTTGTGCCGAAGAATCAGCGTGCAATGTTTGCACCGCTCATTCCATTGCAGCAGGTGAGTGGGGCCGTTTACACGAATCTGAGGGCAATCTTTTCTTTAGTTTTGAGGTGACGAAATCTGCGGTTGACACTTTGTTTTTGCTTCGGTGATCTGTATGATTTGTGCTCAGTAGCTTGTTAAAAACTACTCTTCATGGAGGTATGGTTGTGGGCATATGTGTTGTAGGAGCGCCCGTGTACTGGGCAGGGAATACGGCCGTTGACACTGAAGCTTCAGGCATTGCAAGCGAAATTCCATAAAAGAATGTTGGCAAGATTTTATGGCTCAAGAGAAAGCTAAGGCGGCTTGGTATTCAACACTTGGAAATTTTGTCTTTTTCTGCGTTTTTGCTTCTGCTGCCGTACTTCTTTTATTCCCGAGAGATCATTCTGTGCTCAGCACGCCTGATAGAGAATCGCAGGAAAGCGATTCTACAAAGGTCGTTAATTCTCATATTTTGCATCACTGGTACTCATGCTATACTCAATATCTTATAGGCCAATTAGTCTTGAGATGAACATTTTTTGTGCCGCAGAATATCGTGATGCCTAAATATAGGTTGAAAGGAATGCTCAGTAGTATAGTTTCTTGCGGCCATAGCCTTACTGTTAGATGTAAAAATAGCGTAATCATGCGGCGATGTGAGCGCTGCCTTGTTTCCCTCTCTAAATGCTGTACCATGTAAGCTCTGCCGCTTAACTCTTCTACACAAATTCAGTCATCTAGTCGAATGCTGTTCCTTACACATAAGCAAACATTACAGAGGCGCAAGAGCACACGAACTTATTGTTCGCCTCTGTGTCTCAGCTCTCTTTCAGTCCGCGTTAGTTTCGCTGGTGGCAAAAATATCGCGTTTCCCTTTACTCCAGTGTTCCGTACCTTAATTGCACCTTGACGTCTTGCGCTTGATCGGCGACGGCTTATCTTGTCGGTGCTTGGCCTCAGCGAAAAGAAGGCATTGGCCTTCCAGTGAATTCATTTGCCGAACGGAAGTGGCAGACGAACAGACTGACGGACAGACAGACTGCAATGAACTTTATTCAATCTTGACGAGGTACTGTTAGGACTCCCTAACGGGAGGTCGTTGTAACCGCTAGCCGCACCCACATGGACGAGAGAACGCCGTGCCACTCCGCCCTTTCGTGGGCCCTCTGGATAGCCTGGGCTTGTTTTTGGAGCGCAGTGCTTCTGATGGCCTCCTCCTATTCAGCTTAGGTGTAGAGAAAGTCGTTAGGTAACGCGAAACATCGCTAGAGCATGTGAGCCATATTACAAAAGGTTCCACTGCAGTTGGGACAGCCAGGGTCCGCGGCCGAGAGATAACCTACTGAGGAAGTCCAGGGACGGGAAAGAATCCGTCTGCATCATTCGAAGTGTAACTGACTGACCTCTGCTGAGCTTCGCAATTATATTTTTATTGTTGGTATAAGGAGTTACCGCTATCTGTCCACGTTTCGGTGCCACGACTGGCTACTCGAATAGCCGTTCAAATAGCGGTATGATAACTAGGCAGCTTGGGATCGTCTGCTTACGGGCTAGTTGGTACATTGGTAAGGTAGAGAAGATTGGCGCAAAAACTCGTACCGGCATGCGCGCCTTGTGCTTCTTGTCCTGGTCCGAGTTTTTGCGCCACTCTTCCATACCTTAACTAAGCAGCCCCAGGCGGATGCGTTGCGCATCATTGGTCGTACGTGCAAAGTAGCCTTACAGAGAGGCGCGCCCGGCATTTCCACGTTACAAGATAGACTGAACGCGCAATCATGATTGATTCGTGGTGTTTAACGTCCCAAATATACGGGCAATCAGCGCGCAGGTGCGTTATTAATAAATATAAAACGATCGACACTTTTTGCAGAAAGGAAACGCCCCTGTGCGCGTAGAGCCTTATTTTGAGACCGGACAGATGTGTCTTCAGAGTTTATAGGGGTACTATGCTTTGAGGTTTAAACACTTAAACGAAAAAAGAAGCTTGCTGTGCTATGTAACGCATCCCTTATATAGATACCTATTATAACAAAGGCATCCTTTATATAAATACCTGTATAAAGGATGCCTTTGTTATGTAGATACCTTTGTTACTGTTTGTGAACGCACCAACTTACGGCATGCGCAGGAGGCGCAGCAAAATGCTGCAACATAATGATTTGATTTGTGGGGTTTAACGTCCCAAAACCAGCTCTGATTATGAGAGACGCCGTAGTGGAGGTCTCCGGAAATTTCGACCACCTGGGGTTCTTTAACGTGCACTGACATCGCACAGCACACGGGCCTCAACATTTCGCCTCCATCGAAATGCAGCCGCCGCGGCCGGGATTCGATCCCGCGACCTTCGGATCTGCAGCCGGGTGCCATAACCACTAGACCACCGTGGCGGGGCAAAATGCTGCAACATAAGTGGCACCAAGTCGCAAGTAAGTGTGTGTGCATGTCCGTGTGCATGCGTACTTGCGAGGACTGTTTTACGTTTTTTTTTAAAGCTCCGCTTTGATGTGAAATCGAAGCCACGACGCAATTCATCACTGTTTGCTCGGAACGTGTTACACACTTTCCTGCTATCCCTCTACATAATCGCCACTTCACGTGAGTCGTATTTCGTTGCATTTCACTGACCTTACTATAATCTGCCCATGGAAGGCAGCCGCCGTCTGAGGGCAGTATTTCTTTTCAGTTTCTGCAGGCGAAGTCAGCGCCACAACGAGAATTTTTTGAAGCTGTGTACAATGGCGGTGCAGAGTCTGTATAGCGTGCCGTTCAAACGCGCGAAGTCGCAGTTGTTAAAGGGGCAATGCAACATTCTGCACCTCGACAGCAAGCGATCCCTATCAGTATTGGAGGTTCTTATGAACGTCTGAGCCGAATTTTATTGCGTAGCCCGCACCAGTGAATTTTCTGTGTTTTAAACACAGCTTGAATGCGCGTGCTTTTATTTAGATAAAAGTCACTAGGGAACCGACCAAGTTCCTTGAAGCAGAAATAACATTGGTTGCTTTCATGACTGGAGAAAGTTAGTCTAAATAAGTTATTTATTTGTTTTGCATTAAAAGATAAATGTCAATAGATGCACTCGATGTGGCGAGTGACGTCACTTCTTAAAATAAGAGCACACAATTTCTACGTCAGCGCTGCTAGCGACTCCGCCTGTTTAAAGAAGAGCTGGCTGCTGTGTATAAAAAAGCTAAATTCACTGCTGCTTGCAACACAATAACATTTGACGCACACGTTCACGGAAGCCTGAACGGCTGATTGGCAGCGTTTTCTGGGTATGTTCTAAAAGTGTTGCGAAAAACGCGCAGAGAGTACCCAAACACGCCTCAAACAATAGTCTCGTCCGCTACCTGAGATGCCCGTGAGTATGACGATGCATCTAAAATTAAAACAACGAATGAGTAAAGTCTACTATGAGGTTCATGAGTGACATAAAATTACGGCAGTGGTGCAGAACATTGAGCCAGAGCGTATCTGAGTGTCGGGACGGCATATAGTTCCTTGGGACAGACGGCGCGCACCCCACTATAAACAATATATGTTTATGCGGTCTCTTTGTTAATATGCCGTGGTGCCACGGCCGCAGTCCAGAGGAAGCAGGCACTGGAGGAAAATTCGTTTTGTTAATGACTGTATCAGTGCGTGTTGCAGGACATTATTTCGCTGAGCTCTTCCAGTAAAGACTGCAACGTGTACGAAAGAAAATGTCTTTCAAGTTTCTTTCCTCAAAACCGTATTGCAGAACAGCTTAACAGGAAATGATGGCTCCATATCTCTTTCCTTTCCAGGAATAGATGCTAGTTAATCGGTGAGGTAGATATCCTAATCACGTGCAGCACCTGCGCTCTACCACGGCCCAGCCGCGGTTCTACACTGAAAGCATTTCCGGGACAGCGGTTTCTACGTCTCGTACAATGGCAGGACTGTATTTATCAGCCGTATACTAACTAGTTTTGAATGACAGTAAGCGCGAAACAGTTGCGCATTTGGTCGAGTCTGCAAGCTCAAACGAATCGGCCATTCGAAGTGCTTTGCGTAACGACTAGGCATAATGCCACTGTTTTTGAAATGTGAAAGAGCTTAAAATTCGCAGACTTTCAGCTTGATCCTGCACATGCACACCTGTTGAGTGTTGGGAGCCATGTTTAAGAGTAGTCCTACAACTGGATCAGGGTACTGTGCTAATACATTTATTTGGTGCTTTGCAAGTAATGCTTGCCAGTGTGGTACCACTTGCTGTCAGATTTGCATAGATGTGTGTATCACAGTGCTTTATAGAGAGCCATGTTTGAATGTGTAAGTGGGGAATATTGCTGTTCCTGTAGCCCATATATTGTCTCCAGTGTATTGAACTTGAAAGACGTAATTATGTAGCTTAATTGTTCAACTGAGGGAGAATCGTTGTAACGTTGGTGGCTGTGACAGAATGCGCACTGCATTGCGATGTGGCTCATTAAGCTGAAACGCTCCAAAAGAAAGTATCGGTGGTGAACCGCTTTGAAGTTACAGAGCTATGGAGATCGCTAAAAACCATGTGGAACAGGGAAAGTCACAGGAGCCAACTGGCTCCTGCGACATTCCCGGTAACACATCGTTTTCAGCAATCTGTTGACCGATTCAAGCCTCCATCTTCCGCTAAGCTTATGTTCTAGTTTCGAGCACTAATACAGGTGGCGTCACAGATCCTTGAAGCGTCTGGGAAACCCTACATAACTATTTATGAGCGAGAAGGACATCCATTGTGTTCCGACGGAGCCGCACATTTAACACGTGGAGTTTCAAGACATTTGACAGAGCGCATTTGGCGAGAATACACAAAAAAGCGAAATTTGCCTTCTGACGACACGAGGCTGAAGTTCTAAATCAATCAAGTAAATATAAAAGCTTTGTTCCGGTGTGCAGCGGACGCTGTATAGCGATGGAATTGGGCGAAATGTGTCTTAATACACCTTACGAGGGCGCAACTTCTCTTCGGTAGTTCAGGCACACATTGCAGTACAAATGATACAGTATTATATTGTCGCGGTGCAACGCGAACAGAATAAAACACGACCTCTGACAACACAGCACAAGAGCTTGTTGAACAAGAAAATGGACGTCGTCGTCTTCTTCTAATCCCTTCTAGCAGTCCCACTACATAGAATCCCGTAGTGTTCTTTATCGTCATCGTCTTCTATGCCACAGCACATGCGTCAATATAATGTTATATATACAGTGTTATAGAATGTCTCAGTTATTTAAAAACTAAAGCTTTGACTCATTTTATTTTTTGATATTGAACATAAAATCGGCAAATCAACATTGCATTCTCGAAATATATGTTAGCATTTTAAACAATTCCGCATTTGATTTGAGTGTCCCTTTGAAGTTCTGAAGGTACTGGAAACATGAAGGCAGTTTTCCCACAGTCACCCATTGTTCTGCCTGTGCTAATATAACGGGATATGCTGCTTTTATGCTAAAATGCACGACGAAGTGCTTTGTCTCTTCGTTATTGTGTGGCTACCTCTAGTCGTTGATGATTTCAAGATAGATTACTTCGTACTTCAGTAGTCTTTCTTTTTTATGTTTGTCGTTTGATTTCCCTCACATTTGTGGCTATTTTTTCAGAAGCTTGCGCAGGTTACTTTTCCAATAGAATCTTGACGTAGCACTCTTTTAACTTCGTAATCATTGGCACAAGGGCCTCCATGTTAGGCCCCTTGCCAAGGAACTGTCTATCCTCCCTCGTAAAAAAGGTATGTTGTTGCCATTTTGGTAAGCTTGTTTCACACAATAGAAAGTATGTGCTACATTTGTATTTGTAAGTATGACAACAAATTGTAGCTTAAATTGCAAGACTTATGAAGCCTTTTCATACAAATACATGCCTATCTTACTGTACTGTTATTGCACTCGATGATGATGCTTTGAGCCAACCAGCAAAAAATACCTTCTTGACATGTACGACGCCGCGGCTTCTTCCCAGGGCGTAACTACAGAGCGGTCTGCTTGGAAGAACTCTTCACTATGGAGTGCCTAAAGGCTTATGGTACAGATGGAAACATAGCAAGGTACAATTGGTGGCAAATAGGAGGAACGGCTCCCGTAGATCGGGGGTGCCGCCCTAAATACCGATCCCGTTGACACCCTGAGAACCACGGAGTTAATGCATTGGGGATGCAAATTCCCTGGGGTCATATGCACCCCTAAGGCATTAACTCTAAGATCATATTTTTATTCACATCTTCTGACGGCGGTAAACGGGCCAAAATAACGGGAACGGCTCCTTCTGCTTTCAGGTTCACGTTTCAGGAACAGCTTTCTTTTTGAAGACGTCTTTAGGAAGTCCTTAAATGATTGAGGAATCTCTGAAAACGGAATTATTGGAGTCTCCTGTAAGCCGCATGTAAGACCAGGTGTTTTGACGTTAACGAGACGTCTCGTATATGGGCTACAAGCCGTATAATAAACGAGATATTCGCCGCATTCTACACTAAAGCGTCTCACACTTGCTGTCTCAGAGGCGTCGTTAAAGTCTCGGCTATCTATTTCAAAGACGTCATAAATCCTTTGTATTCTATCAGGGGAGGGGGGAAGGTCGCTGTCTGAACGGTGTCGCTGAGCCTAAGAAAGGAGGGTAAATTGTGGGTAAAGAGGAGCCGCACCATTCTGAGTGCAGAAAAGTACTCTATGCTTTTTTTTACTTTCCTGTACACACCTCCCATTTGCGCTTGTCTTTGCAACAATAAAGGAAGTCCACATTTAAGTGTGGTGACCCAGTGGAAGCGCTCAGCCTAGTCTCGAAAGTGACGAGAAAGGGCGCTGGGTACTCTTTGGCTGGAGAAGCCGTGCTTCCTCATTTCTCGACGAGGGGGAGTCATCACACCACCCGCTCCCCTTGTTCCCACGCCCTGTGCACATGTTAGGAGCTTAAATCGCAATGACAGCATAAATCGCAACTGATATCCAATTTATGAAGAGGCCATGAAATGTGTTTGAAGGCCTACTTAGTGATGTGTACCAAGAAAACTACCCATGGCTCTGCTATCGCAAACGCGAAAGACCAGCGAAGCTGTGGGAAGCCAAACTTGCTTAATCTATCTCTTGCTGGGCTTCTCACTAATGCGCCGGGATTTGGTGTTTGCGATAATTGTGATACGACTATGCAGAATGAGCTGCTAAGATTAGCGATTTCTGTACTAGAAGAATCGCAGTAGTTCAGCAACTAAGCATGCGAAAATCAAAGCATTTTATTGTTCAATGAAATCCGAAACTAATCTTAACTTTCGTTTATACTTTCTTGTTCACATTCAGCAAGCACATCTGTGTTGAGCGGGATCATGATTTACCTAGGGGAGGCATGGTTTTGCCACACTTTAGCTTTCCTGGCGCTCCGCTGTCGCCGCATCAACTCATGCTTAGCATCTCGACGATGCTCCAGTAAAGCGGCTTCCTCCTCGGGAGTCCTTGTCTTCGCCATCGCTGAGCAAATATCATGTCTGTTCATTCTACTGCGAAATGCGAAAGCTAGCGAAACGCGGTTTTCGCTGGCGAAACGAGGTCTTGGTCGGGGAGAGAGGGAATATGTTATTACTGAATGGAGATGTCAGCCTAGTTATTGGTCTGGCTTGCTGCTTCAGGTGTTTAGCGGTGGTTATGATATTTACAATGATCACGCGTAACGCAACACGTAAGTGTATTCACACTCCCACACACTCTCTCTCTCTTTCTCTCTCTCTCTCTCTCTCTCTCTCTATACATATATATATATATATATATATATATATATATATATATATATATATATATATATATATATCATCAGAACCTCTCTTGTTGGGCGAGTTGGTACATTCTTAAAACCTAAAGGCACCGGCGCAACCAGACGACACAGAAGGAAAGACAAGGACACACGAGCGCGGGTTTTTTTTTTTTTTGTGCCTCAAAGAAGCATGGGAAATGGAGCCGCGCTCGTGTGTCCTTCTCTCTCCTTCTGTCTCGTCTGGTTGTGCCGGTACCTTTAGGTTTCAAGAATATATATATATATCGTTGCAAATGCGCACAGGAAAAAATGGTTATCTCGGAAACAGGCACTGCCCATTACACAGCCCTTTCGGGCTGTGTAAAGCGCCAGCAACGTTCGAAAGGTTTATGGACACCATACAGCGCGCCTTGAAGTGGGAAATTTGGATGTGCTACCTAGACGACGTTGTCATTTTCGGAAGAACATTAAGTAAGCACAACAAGCTCCTAAACCTGGTAACTAACTGTTTAGAGAAAGCCGGCCTTGTGCTCAATTCAAAGAAGTGCCACTCTGATGGACGACAGACGCTTGTGCTTGGACACTTGGTTAACAAAGAAGGCATACGACCAGATCCCCAGAAGACTGCTGTTGCAGAAGCATTCAGGGTGCCTCAATCTATCAAGCACTTGCGAAGTTTCTTAGGTTTATGCCATTACTTCCGGCGATTCATTCTCAGATTTCTGACTTGGCTGATCCTCTTACACGCCTTCTCCACAAAGGTGTTCCCTTTCAGTGGACCACAGAGTGCGACTCATCGTTCCGTCGGAAGGTTCTCCTGACGTCCAAGCCCATTCTCCGTGACTTGAATCCCTCATCACCACCTGAGGTTCACAAATACGCAAGTGGTGTCGGCATCGGGGCCGTACTAGTCCAGCGTGTTGGGGACAATGTGCGCGTGATCTCGTATGACAGCCGCTCCTTGTGTCGCTGCGAACGCAATTAAACAGTGATAGAACAAGAGCGTTTGGCCGTCATCTATGGACACCCATTTACAGTGGTCACAGATCATCATTCACTATGCTGGCTCGTAAGTCTTCGCGATCCCTCTTGTCGACTAGCGCGCTGGGCCCTCCCTCTACAGGAATACGATTTTGTCGCTCGCTACAAGAGCGGCCGCCCACATGTTGACGCTGACTGCATCTCTCGGATGCCGCTTCCGACGACTGAGCGCGACGTTGACAACTTTGATCAGTATATCGCCTTTGTTTCCCCGGAATTTCCTGATATGGGCACCTTCATGTCCGAACAAAAGAAGGATGAGAGCTTAGAGCCGCTCTTCGCGGCAGCGCAAGAACCTTCTGCTGACAGTCGTTTTCGCCTGCGTGACGGCGTCCTGTATGATAAAATCTATGCGACCACTGGTGCGCGCTACCTCTTAGCAGTTTCCAAAAGCCTTCATGCGCAAGTTTTATCTGCTATGCACGATGAACCAACTTCCATATATCTTGGTTTCATACGAACTGGCCTAGGATGCGCATCAATACCGAACGGTACATTGCCAATTGCATCCAATGTCAGCGCCACAAGCGACCCCAGAACGTGCCGCTTGGCCGCCTGCAGCCGGTTCCGCCTTCCAGTGCGCCTTTCGAACAAGTTTGAATAGATCTTTTTGGTTTTTTCCCGTGTTCTTCGAAGGGTAACCGTTAGATTGTCATTTGTGTGGACCACCTGACCCGTTGTTGTGAGATGGCAGCGCCGCCAGCGGCCACAGCATCGGAAGTTGCCATGTTTTTGCTGTCTTACGTCATGCGCCGACAAGGACCGACTGGCGTTGTCGTCAGTGGCTGTGGCGGACAATTTACCGCGGATGTAGTGAGAGAGACGTGTCAACTGTGTTCATCGAGCTTCCGCCATTCCACGTCCAAAAATATCTAATCTAATGATCTTGCAGAGCGCACGGATAGAACACTTGCGAACATCATGTCCATGTACGTCGATTCTGCCCAGAGGAACTGGGACACTGTTCTACCTTTTGTCACCTATTCCTTCAATACGACACGACACGAGACAACGGGTTATTCACCGTTCTATCTTCTCTATGTTCGTCCGCAATGATACACACTAGACACTTTCGTATTTCTCTCATGACAACGAGTCGATTAACAAGATCTTCTGTCGAGCTGAAGAAGCACGGCGCCTCGCTCGGCTACGCACCTTGGCCTCTCAGGACCGGTCGAAAATCCGCTACGATGGTTGTCACCGACACGTTTATTTCGATTCTGGCGACCTTGTGTTGCTCTGGACGCCCTTCCGCAACCTGGCTTGTGCCAAAAGTTTCTTGCTCGTTATGTCGGGCCATTCGTCATTCTTGAGCGCCCCAGCGAAGTTAACTACTGCGTAGCATGACTCACGAGCAGCGGACGACCTTCGGCCAAAACAGAAGTGACGCACGTCGCCCGCCTGAAGCCTCACCGTCCACACACTACTGATTGACTCGCCCGGCCGTCTTCGTTTGCGAACGGGGGAATGTTGCGAGCGCGCGCAGGAGAAAATTGTTATCGCGGAAACGGGTACTGCGGCGAAATGGAAGAACCTCTTGTGTGTTCAAGGTCCTCTTGTTTGTTGCATGTAGAGCCCAATGCAAAATCAGACTGTTGTGTCTTGTGGTTCGTCAGCTCGTCTGTCTAAACCTCGTGGTTGACGGAAGCTGCAGGCTGGGTCAATAGCATGCAGTTGTCCGTACTGATTTGTTGAGTCACACGAGGAGGACCACTGCAGATTCCAGGCAAACGCCGATACCATAGTCGCCGCATATTTTCTTGAGAGAGGTATGACTGTTATGGGTGCTTTATCACCATGTGCCGTTATGGCAGCACTGTCGGCCCGAACGTTTCCTTGTATTCCACAGTGGGCTGGTAACCACTGGAATACAGTGGTTACCGGGGAATCAGTATACTCGAACACTCGGTAACGTGTCTAGCCCAGGATGATATACTCAGGAGCAGCTTCAGTAGGAAATATGATACGGACAATTTCTGACATTCTCAGTCACCGTACTGACTTTACAGGAGCCCTTTGATGGAGCGTCGATAAAATGTCCTGCTGATCAAAGTCCACAGGAACGCCCTTGACGACGCATACGCCACAGTTGCTAGGCCGTGGTTCGTAGGTCTGAAGACCAATAATATTTGTAACCTTTAGAAGACGTTCAGAGGCTTCTGAATACCTAACGAATACCTAACACACCTTTCATTAGGTATTCGTCGTTGCATACCTACGCATGACTGTATTGGGTACTGATTTTCTGACTCACTTTGCCCTCAGTGTTAATCTCGGGACTCGTCGCCTCGTCGGCATGACGGCCAGACTATCTCTAGGAGGTATCGTAGAATCTATATCAACAAGCGGAACGCCGCCACAGATACAATCGTCTATGTATGCCTCAATTCTGTCAGGCTTCCCGGCCACCACGATATCTTCCAACCTTGAGCTGCCGGTACGTCCTAACGTCACGCATCACATTGTCACTACAGGTCCTCTAGTGTTTTGCCGACCCAGGCACCTTGCTGGGTACCGCCTTGCAATCGCCAAAGGAGAATTCTACCACATACTGTGCGACAGGGCATCATCAGACCTTCGTAGAGCAGTTGGTCGTCGGCTCTTCACCTGGGTCCCGAGCGTGACCCTGGATACTGGCGCCTGTAAAGCGATTCCGTGCCCTCAACGCGCACCATCCCTGATCGTTATCCCCTCCTTCCCATTCACGACTGCTCTTCCAACCTAGCTGTGCCGGTGATATTCGGCAAGGCAGATTCGGTAAAGGCCAACCAATAGATTCCAGTTGAGCCTGCGGACATTCCGAAGACGACAATTGTGACACCATTCGAGCTTTGCGAGTACGTTCGCATGCCGTTCGGGTAGATAAATGCTGCTCAGACATTCCAAAGGTTTATCCTTGGAACTCTTATTCGTGGACTCTTATTCGTACTTGCATATCTCAAGGACCTCCTCTTGGCTAGTGTTTCCCTCGAACAGCATTGTGCGACCGTTTGCGCCTGCTATTTTCTAGGCTCCAGGAACACGGACTTCTCATCAACCCCGCAAAGTGCGTCTTCGGTGTCGATGAAACTGCGTTCCGTTGACACCACTTCACTTGCAATGAAATCAGACCATTTGAAAAGAAGCATCAAGGCTTGCGTAATTTTCCTCGGCCAACATCAACGGGAAAGCTCCGCAAGTTCCTTGGACTGCTCAACTTCCACTGCAGTTTCCTTCGCAACGTCGCCCGCATTATCATGCCACTCACCGACCTACTCAAGTCCGCGAAAGCTCCGAGGACCTCCCCGCTGACTTGGACGCCTGACGCCGAAGTGTCCTTCCAAGCTGTCAAAACGGCTTGGCAGACACATCACTGCTGGTGAATCATTTGCACGTTGCATCAATGGGCATTACCACCGATGCATCTAGTACGGCTGTCGGCGCGGCGTTACAGCAATTCCAACACAAGTCCTGGTATCAACTGGGGTTTTGCTCGCAGAAATTGATACCAGCAAAAATGCTGCTGGCGTTATTAGGCGTGCGACGTTTCCGACACCTGCTGGAAGGCTCAAGCTTTCGCGTCCTCAGCGACCACAAGCCTTTGACATTCGCTTTTCATGGTAACCACAACACTTAAACCACCCGCGAAATGCGGCACCTCAACTTTATCTCCGAACTCACCATGGCCGTTCGGTACATTGAAGACCCCGTCATTACGGCCGCAGACGCCCTGCCCCTTATCGACGCGATGCAACACCCACGCTTTGACGAAATCGCCGCGGCACAACAGAGCGACGTTGAACATCGGGACATCCGCTCATCCACCACGCACTGCTGCTATCCGACGTTTCTCTTCTTTTTCTTGATCACGTTCACGCTCACGTTCTTGATCACGTTCGCACAGACACGTTTGACCTACTCCCACCATCCAGAGGTGCTAGCTAAGTACTTACTTGTGTGGACCGTTATACCAGCTGGCCTGAGGCAGTTCCTCTCACCAACATAACGGCCCTTACCTTGGCTTCAACGTTTGTCAGTGGCTGGATCTCACGCGTCGGATCCCCAAGCGTTGTTACCGCTGATCCCGTCCTTCAGTTTGAATGCCATCTCTTCCGCGAACTCACGCTCCTGCTTGGCGTCCGTCACATCCATTCTACCGCATAACACCGACCGCCAATGGCATGGTTGAACGCCTTCGTCGTGAACATAAAGCCACCAGGATGGCTCGCCAGGGTCGCGCTTCTTGGGCTGACGAGCTTCCTGTCATCCTGCTTGGCGTGCGCTCATCTTTCAAGGAAGACCTCTGCTACACAGCTGCGGAGTTGGTCTATGTGGACAACGTTGCGCATGCCTCGTGAATTTTTCGCGCCAGCTGCTGTCGCCACGCCCGATCCAGACAGTTACGTTCCAAAGCTCTGCTTCCTGTTTTCACGCCTGCACCCTTGCCTTAGCCGAGATACATCACTTCCTTTGATACATACTCTACCATGAAAATTTTGGTGCCTAACGTGTGAACGAGACTACCAGGTGAACACCGAGATGTAGGCGACTACGTAGATACGATCAAAGTGACTCAACTTTGTGAAGAAATCCTTCTCATTTAATAAAGATATTCGGTGGGTCCATGGAAGGATGCATGATAGAGAAACAACGAGTATGGGAGTAGAGTCGCGCTCTGGTGTTAACGCCCGGGCCCCTGTGTATTACAGTGACTGTCACATTTGATTAGTCTTCCGCGTTCGTACGTTCAGGGAGCTATGGGAAATCGCAATATTTGGTGTCTCGTAAAGAATAGAGCGAATAAAAGATAGCGCCCTTCTTTATGTTTTCCTAGTGCTTACGACAAAAAACATGACCGATTTCAGAATCACAATGTTTTTAGTGCTTAATACGTGTTTAATGCACTGTATTATGGCATACTGAAAAGTCCTGAAGCCACTGTATTGTCGTTTTCTCTTTCTTCCAACAGAACATCGAGTGCAACGGAATTAAGGCTTGCAGATCCGGCACGTACAGGCGATCCGTAATAACTCAGATCCTCTCAATCAATCATACTTTATTCATCGTGTAAAAGAGCAGTACACTACATGTAAATATGTGGGAGTAGGTGCGAAGGCTACAAACCGCAGGCGGGACCTCTCATGTTAATACATTGGAAAGACTAAATAGCGAACAATAAATAGCAAATCCCTTCTAAATGTTCGTACTGTTAAGGTATTCAAGGTAATGCTTAGCAAATTTTACACATACAAAGGAACTGAACAAAGTTAAAGGGAAGTAGCATACATACATGAACTAAGCACATTTTGAAATTTTGCCGAAAACATAAACCTGCATCATTTATCTTAATTGACGTGATAGCGAATTGCATAGCGGAATCGATGAGAAGAGGAAGGATGTTTATTACAAACATTAGGTAACTGACGATTCTTATGCACAGCGAATTTAGATATATTGAGATTGCACAACAAGACGGTAGGAACAATGTCGATTACGACGGCGCAATAAAAAAGAACAAAGCACACACGCTGTACATATACAGCTCGGAGATGAGTAGTAGGTCAAGTTGGATAAAGAGAGAGGCAGTGAAGGCGTCCAACGTGAACCGAAGGTCATTAAGGTCTGGTAAAGATACAAGACGGATGCCCTCCATAGTCATTATCACACTCACACCGTTCTGGCACAAGAACACTTCGGCCAGTGTGCTGCAACAAAGAGAATAGAAAAAGAAGGTTACGAATAAGACAAACGCTAGAAGATTACGTTGCGACTAATGCATCGCGTAAAATGTGTAAACTGTGGCAAGATCCTTACGTTGCTTTAAGAAGACAATACTGCAATGTGCAAAGCAGATTTATGGACAAAGCTGTTTCAATGAACAAATGCAGAATATCGCGCATGGTGCGTTTTGTTTGCTTACTTGACCTTTGGGGTACGATGATGCTATAGCAGCGAGTGAGTCGCACACCGCTCAAAATAGCCTGCGTAAGTGTTCCCGGATTAAATGGCTTTTTCGCGGGATGCCGCACATTGAAGGGCAACTCCGGCGATTTTGCACTTTCCACTGATCTTAACGAGTTTTCGATGTGTATTCTCCTCGGTACTATAATAATATATGCCAAACCGCACGGCTGCAATTAATTTAGCTTTCCTGCAAATTAAGTGTGGGCCACCCACGGGCCACCTCGTGTTTTTGACGTCATTTCATTACCTTCAGCGCTGCTAAAATTATTGTTGCGTTTCAAAGGAAATTGAACCACCCTGGCTTCTACAAGACTGCTCAGTATCATTGGACAACATCAATATCAGAACATCGTGAAAAAACCGCCGGAGTTGTTGTCGTGTGGGCTTTAACGTCCCAAAACCAGCTCTGATTATGGGAGACGCCGTAGTTGAGGGCTCCGGAAATTTTTCTGACCGCCTGGGGTTCTTTAACGTGCACTGACATCGCACAGCACACGGCCCTCAACATTTCGCCTCCATCGAAATGCAGCCGCCACGGCCAGGATCCGCCGGAGCTGCCCTTTAACCCGAAACCGCTTGTGTACGATTCTGTGAGCCACCGCGACGAGCAACGAAATATGCGACGAAATTGGCCGGCAAGCGACGGGTCGCTTGGTGGATCGCTCGGTTTTTTTTTTTGGAAATCTAGAAAATGCCGCTCATCGCTCAGAAGTTGTACGATTAAGTCGTACAGTCCATCCGCAGCAGCCGGTGCAAGTTGTACGTAAGTGACGCAATGCCCGTTCTCAAAATCAAATCGTGCTTGCAAACGAATGTCAGCTATTACCGAATACCAAAAGAAAACCAAACTACTGAAATAAATCCAAACCTATGCAATATTATTTTGCACAGCTGAACAGTTCACCTTAAATTATTACTACGTGCATCACCCCAGTTTTGGTGCAGAGTAGATGGCAACACCGGGTAGCCGTCGGTTTCATGGGGTTTGATTTTTCAGGTGACGAGTAATGCGATGGGTACACGGGTCGGGTCGCTCGTGGCGATCGCGCGCGAAATTGCGCACATTCGGTTCCTCTTTTACCCTCTGATTCATTGCGAACACTGGATGTTGCTCAAAGTGTGCGCGATAATAAACGTAATGATAATAATCTTAGCACTGCAGATAGCACTGCAGATACATTTTTGTGTATTACATGAAGCAGGAAAGCAATTATAATTGTCGACGAGAAAATAAAAGCACATATACAACGTATTGTGAAAAGCAGTCGTAGAAAACGTTTTCGTGCAGCGGCTTCCCCGAAATAACGTGCAGCGGCTTCCCCGAATTTCCTGCATATGGCTTCCCCGGAGAGCTCGTACACACACAGGAAGACATCAACAATAGTAGGCCCGCATGAACTGCGATCGCGCACGCTTTCCATGCTGCGCCGAGTGCACGTGTAAGGGGTCTTGGCGTAACCAAGCGAGGACGTCCACAGGTAAATGGGATCGTACCACTAGGATATATGACACCGAAATATCGAGTTCTAGAGATCTCCTTGGCACCAGCTTTTCCGTTCTCATTCCGAATAAAGCCTTCAGCATTGACTGCGTTGCACAGTACGTGTACCGAAGAATCCGTCATCCCGTTACGTCTACGACGGTGGTGAGCGTGGAACGGTCTTTTCGGAAGATGGATGGGGAAGATGATTGTGGTTCGGATGAAGAAAGGACGCTAATTTCTACAGCCCATGTAGGAAGCACGGGTCAGCGTCCACGGGCTAGGGGACAATGATCTGAAAGAGACATTAAGGACACAAAAGCCATAACGCAGGGCTCAAGAAATTTTGACCACTTGGTGGTATTTAACGTGCAGTGACAACGCACAGTACACGTTCCTCTGGACTTTTCACCTCCGGGTGATCCAGCGGGGTGATCCAGCGCATCCGCTTAGGGTGTTTCGATGTCTTCCTCCACGGCCGTTCCTTGCAGGGTGGCTACGTACATTGGACAGTAAATGCCACCGATTCCGAGCGCGCCTGCCATATCAGTGGCCACGCTTTCGCTCACACGCAAGCCGGCATGGAGGTTTCGTGAGTGCGCAAAGGAAAATCTGCCAGGGCGTTGCACGCCTTTGTCCAGGAATCACATCAGGAATGGTTGGTGTAAATGCTAAGACGACAGGGGCTTAAAAGAACCTCAGCCGGAATCTATGGCGTAACCACAGTGGTGTTCGAACGTTCTTGTTTTCCTTCACCGGCTGGCTGCGTTTATTTAATTTCGTGTTCTACGTACTGCCCCGCCCCAGGAGCACTATGCATCTGCAGGTGGCCAGGAGGAATAGAACGGGCCTTTTTAGTACTTTGCCATCATGTGTTTTGATGGAACAAGCCCGTAATTGTCCATCGTAGCCAGGATATACTTGCAGTACTCTAGCCAACGGCGAAAAACGCCGGTTCTTTTTATCGTCTCGCAGTTAAACGATGTCGTTGACGATTTTATTTCGGTGAGATTTAGTGGTAATTGATGCCGGGACGTCATTTCCAGGAGATATTCGTTTTTCCATCTTTCCCAGAGATTATCAAATAGATTCTACTGGTACTCTAGTTTCCGGACAACATCTTTCCTAGCAGTCTGGGCCCAAGTAGAAATGCCAGTGGACGTTGATCTCGATTATCGAGGTTTGAACTCCGGAAGAGAAATTGTGCCGGGCATATCGGTGACGCTTTTCCAGCTTGTGATTATGCAAAGCTCATTGGATAACTGTTTTGACTTCTAGATGTACAGTACTCAACTCCTCGCGTTCTAGCTGCTGTTTTCAAAAAATTTGCAAAGGGATGACTTCGACTGACCGCATTAGTCGTTCCCATCACCCTCAAGGATAAAATATCACTGAAGCGGTTTTTAATATTTGGCGTTTCGTGTCCGCCTTGACCCAAACTAGGAACTGCATTACAGCCCTTGAAGACCCTTCCAGGTAATGGTCTTCGGTGTTCCAGTGCATGCATAGAACTTCTGCTGTACTACCATCAAGCACTTCTAGACTATCTTCGTTTAACTCAAAAGCTTCCTGGAGCTGACTATCGTTTGTCTTCCACTTCCCCAGATTCATTCCCGCGCTTCCCAAGATTGACGCTGCTTATTTATACACATGTAAGCTTTCTTCGAATGCGTCGGCTTCTACCAGGAAGTCGTCAACATAGAAACCGTGCTTCTAAATGCGGGCCACAGCTCAGTCGGCTTCACTTGCATTCTCCAGGTGGTGGTGTACTGTTGCCATCAGAAGAATAGAGCTTTATGTGGACTAGTAAGGCACACTCGTCACTCGCCATGTGACAATGTTGTCACCTTTACAAATTTTATCGCGATCTGATTCTTGTATCTCTATCTGCAGGAAAGCTATCTCGATGTCGGCACTGATGGATATTTGATAAGACAGAAAGCGAAGCAAAACATGGAGCGGCTTGGGATTCAAGTTTTTCCCATTTTCCAAATAGTCGTTGAAAGAAAAGTATTCCTTTGTAAGCGATGAAGCGTCCAACACTACTCGCAGCTTCCTTGTGACTCAGTTTTCTCGCATAATTTCGCTATGCGGCGTGTAGTGTGCTACATCATCATAGCTTCGTGTTGGCACTACTTCTGCATGCGTCATGTGCAAGTATTGTTGTATGGTGGCATCACATTTCACCAGTGATCCATCCCGGTGAGAGAGCCTTTCGACAAGCCTTTTGAGTGGGTAGGCAGCAGTGCGATATTTATCGTGTAAAAGATGCTTGCTGTCG
This sequence comes from Hyalomma asiaticum, assembly GCA_013339685.2. NCBI lineage: Eukaryota > Metazoa > Arthropoda > Arachnida > Ixodida > Ixodidae > Hyalomma > Hyalomma asiaticum. Next base: position 52,131,269 of record CM023482.1, read on the forward strand.
TCTTTCCATGGTAGAGCAACATAGTATCGGCCGCCAGACTACCTCATCTTCTAGTTCAGCTGTCCCAGTGTCTTATCGAAGTGAGCTACGCTGGAGTCAATGATGCCAATAGCCTCCGTTTTCCAGAAAGACTGAAAGATGGCGGATCTAGATTTTTTTAGGTGCGAAGCAGCTTATGGTGGGGGGCGGGGGGCTATGTCACTCCGTACCTCCATCCATCCATCCGCCTTGTGGCGTCCACACGCACTGCGCATCCTCCTCCCCGTCCTCTCCTTGCCTCATCTCCTCTCCTCTCGGCATTCCTCCTCTCCTCTCCGAACGGCGCACGTTGACTATGGAAACGCTCTTTCTTCGATGAACGCTTTACCAGCTCGCAAGGAACGAAAACGCACCCTCGCCCACTAGAGACAACGCTGACGCAGGCAGCGTCTGCTAGCGTCAAACCCATGCAAACGCTGTGTGCACCCCCCGTGCTGCTTCGCATCGCCTCATGGTCCCCTTTAGCGGGAGATGGTGTAGTTTCTTTTTCTGCTGCATGCACTCGCAAAGCGCTAATAATAAGAATGCGCGTGCCACAGTACAAAATGGTCTTGGGAGAGATTGGACCTTGTACTGTTTACGCGAATATCGTGTCTATGGCTACCGGACCTGGAACATCTGGCCATCTCATGGTGTCATTGGTGATCACCTCCCACAGACAATCAGAATCTACGAACAAGCCGATTCCAGAGTCCGGGGTGTCTTTATCATAATAATCGTTCGCTAGCACCTTTCCTTGGTTTCTTAACATTTCAATAAATAAGTTGTATGCCGTCGGCATCGCTACATCGTGCCAGATGATCGGGACGGCTACCGCTTGTATGTACAGGGGCTTCTTGCTGTATTTGTATCGAAGCGGTACTTGTACCATATTGCGCTGTCGTACTGGTCAGTAGCAAGCACTGCCGAAGGTGCTGAGTGGTAGCCGTGTCTTTTGAACCACTTTCATGTTCAGTCTAATATCTGCGTCTTCCTGAATGAAAGTTGTGCAGCTACCTCCATCCAGAATTCTGCGAAAGCATTTACTCTTGTCCTCATTCGTTATGTTAGCGTAAAATGCTTGAGCGTACACTGCGTGGGTTTTAGATAATGGATCAGTGGATGATGCGTCATACTAGGAAGAAAGAGTGCTAGACAAAAGATATACCGCAGTACTTTCCGATGTTCCTTTTGTCGACGACGGCGCGGCCCTCTTGTAATTGGCGCCGTACATACTTGAAGCATGTCTACCGCGGCAAGATCTACACGTGAGCTTAACCCAGGAACCGTTCGGTTGGGGGCCTGTTCACATGAAGCGAAAACAGCGGTTACATTTTCTCAGCTGCTCTTTCTTGACGTCAAGCGGAATATCGATGTTGTAGCGGCAGGTCCCATGTTGATCAGTGCGGCAGAAATAACATTTAAACGTTGCGAGAGATGTGGTTCGCAAAAGAGATGCTGCAGGTGTTACACTGTGCCTTCGGTACGTGCGATCGTCCAAGGATGTGGACGTGGCATGGCGTGCTGCTTCCTGCTTTCTAATTCGACCCGCGGAAACTGTAGTAGGTCGCTGAGCTCGACACCCTAATAAACTGTGGTGAAGTTGGTGCAGAACCTTGCATAGAGGGTAAGTCGGATGACCGTGGCAAGGTTTGGTGTCTTGTCTCTCTGATGTAACAGAGGCTGACGCCATAAGGCAAAGCCTGCTGCAGGATGTCGATGAGCATAGCTGAACACGTTACTGTGGGTACACTAAGTGCACCGAGACAGCGAATATTTAGTTGCATGGCATCCTACAACCTACGCAAACCAAGCACGTCATGGGGTGCTTTCGCGTTTGGGAGATTGCGGAGTGCCGTAAAATGTATTGAATGATCCCTATCGCCGAATCTTTCTTTAAACAACGCGATGGCATCGGTGTTGCACGATTCTGATGTGGGCAAACCCACGCCAGTTGCCGCCGCGTCACCAGACAGGAAGCTCTTGAAATAATTGAATTTGGTGGAAGGCGTCAGATCGTTATTGAGGTGAATCGTTTGCTGAAACTTTTCCCCGAAACCCGCCTACTGAGTGATGTCCCCTCTACGTTTGGGATGTGCAGCTGCGGGAGTCTCATTTCTGATAGTAGCGGCGTCTGTAAATTCGATAGTAGCCGCGTCTGGGCTCTTTTTTTATCTGTTAGCGTTACCTTTTTTTCTGTGCTGTGGACGCTGCGGAGTGTAGTTTTATCGGTAGTTTTTTCGTTATCCTCCATGTTTCGGCACCGCACGTTAGTACCGGGAGCAGGCAGTGATCAATAATTTTCGCTTGTGTGGCAGCGGCAAGTTTGCAGTCATGATTTTGGATTGTGTTCCGTATGCGCACCAGGCCACTCTTATTCTACGGAGAGTTTACTTTTGACAGGTAGGCCTGACTGTTAGTCACTGCCTTATATATACGCATTCGTTAGAACATTCTCAAGGCTGTTTTATAATTTTCAATTCTTGTATTTTAGCTAGAAGGTTGAGGATAATTGTTGGTCTTTGACTGTTTATTTTTAACCTATTGTTAGCAATCTCCTAGTTTATGTCCTCAGGCACGTTTTGTAGCTCGTACTGTCATTGCTAAAGAGCACAATGTTGCCTGCAAACGTTCAGTTGCTGAGTTATTCGCTAGCAATTAAATGCTCTCCCGTTGTCGGGACAGTTGAGGACGTAGACTGGCACCCCTAAAAAATCAAACTAATTTATTGGCCGAGCCCTTGCCATGCACAGCAGGCAAATCACACGTTAAAAGGATAGCGGCAAGCCTAGTCGCCTATAGTCGATAAAAAACTGATCAGAGGAGAAACGCGTCGGTTTTCATACCTGCGTCACGCATTCTATTGCTGTCACTGGTGCTCATGTGCAACCTGGAAGATGCTCAAGCACACGCTTAGGGCATGCGAAGTTTGCAGAGCAGTAGTCAGCACTCGCCAAACAACAATGAGACTAAGGGCGACATGAAAGTTAAGCGCCACTTCCCGAGAGATAACGTGCGTCACAGCAAAGTGAAAAAAATCACGGATCTCCACGAAATGAACCCTGATCTGTGGGTGAAGCACTGGGGATCGTTCGGTGTTACCGTAAAACGCCCGTGACATTGCCGACTCGCGCAGGCGAATGAGTGACAACGCGTGTGTATATTTACACACACGTTTTCATTCATGCTCCTGGTCTTTACGAGGTTCCTGCGCTCCCACGTCGTAGACCGTGCCGAGTTCCGGATAACTTTTATTTAACGCGCACACTGGAAATGCTTATGGTTTAACTACGCACAGGAGAAATTTCCACCGGCACTACATTACAGGTCAAGATCCAGTGCCTATATATACGGGGTGGCGGGTGAACGGTTGTGCAGCGCGAGGAGTTGGCTTTTAAAGACGATAGGCTTTGTTGGGATATTTCAACGCGGAAATTTTGGTCTGTCTTTCTGTGTGTCTGTCTGTCAAATGATTCAGCCATTCAGCCATAGTTTAAGCATTTGCCTAACGTCCAGCCATTTTAAACTGGTAGCTGCGTTCATACTTGTGAACATTGTCGATCAAAGAGCAAATATTACGCATATCTGAGCCGTAACATCAATACGTAAGTATTAGGTGGTGTGTTCCTTCACTAGAAAATACAGATTCGTATTTTTAAACACCGTAGTGGTTAACGACCCTGGTGTTTCTTAGCCTGCGCTAAAAATGCGACTCTATGCACGAAAAAGGGCCCTACCGACGATTTGGTGCTGCCGCCTGGCAGTTGCCCAGGGATTCTGCACAAGCTCATGTTTCCCGACGGCGCTGCCAGATGGCGTCCATGTCTCACGCAGCGTAGAGTTACTGTATATATTCCCTTTGGGGAACAGGGTTGCGTCTCTGACTTAACGTGCCGCTCGCACAGTCATTGGCGAAGAGGGCTCACGTGCCCAAAATGCATCCTTTTGAGGAAAAGCCAACTTCACGGATGTGCCTGCGCTGACGCTTGCCACGCCAACATGGCCGCTACCTACCGCCGCGCCACCGCTGTGTGATGTTCGACCGTGGCCCCCTGTGACGAGTAGCAGGCCAGAGACCCAGGCCGACATCTCCTCATTTCCTCTCATTAAACGCTATCTTCTTCTTTTTCTTTTTTCGACCGTGGCCTCGGTAATCGGCGACGGCAGCTACCACAGCCGATCGCGGAGGCCATGGTTCGACGTTCAGGCAGAGCTCAGTTCGCTCAGCTGTGATGTAATAACGTTGGCTGTGGCAGCGTGATGTTTGGTTTAAATTTCCTGGAAACTCTGTCTTGTAAAAGATGCGCCAAAGAAAAAAAGGAAATGACACTCGAAGCAAAATGATTAAATAGTCGTGGTCGGCCGTCGAAATCTGCGCAGCAGGTTATGTCGGCTGCCCTATGCGACCCAATATTTATTTCAGCTTAGCAGTACGTTCTAGAATGCACATCCCTACATACACCACGCACAAGATATGTTTTCATAGGGGAATTATAACTCTCGTTAGCAATATTTTTGTGATAGAAGCCGCAAACGTTCAGGATATGTAGGACTTCACGCCCACTTAGTAACAGATGGCAAGCAGGTGACGAAAATCGCACCGCAAAAAACAAAAACTTGCGCGTTTAAATATGCATAATGATTCACCTGGTATCGATCTAGCACAGACTGCTACGCAGCATAAAATTTTGTAAGCCATATCCAGTTTCCATAACGCCAGATATACCAGGGAATCTGCGACGATTCTCCGTGACGGTAATCTTTTTTACTTTTTCAATGTATCCATTTTGTACTTTAAAGCCTTGCGTCAAATACGACGTGAAGCCAGCGATTTGTTCAGCTGATACATTTTGTCCAGAACAGTGTTTTCATTTGACATTGAAAAGAAAACGCTTCTACCGATAGTGAGGGCCATCGAACAATTTATAACACCACTTATGTCTAAATTGGTAAATTCATTATTTGTTCTAATCACCACTATTTTTCATTTCTGGAAGCGAAAGTCTTTCGGCCAGCGACGCGGAACAAACGAGTGACAAAACGCACGCCACAGCTTAACCGCGCCGTCCTTACATTCGAGAGGAGCGGCTTTCCTGCTTAAAGGGACAGAGAACACACCGAAAACTTGAATTCAGATGACCCCACTGGCGGAAAGATTGTGCGTTGCAGTGGCTCAACCGCGCCACTTTTCCTCAATAAACACGGGTTTATGTTTTTATTTCTTCATACAAACTCGCGAAAACTGACGCCTGGTAACTCAAGCAAGCGGCAAACATACGAACTAGCGTTAAAGTGCGGTCACGTGACCTTCTACAAATTTACGCAATACTTTATCTGTTTATTAGTATCGGACGGCATGAAAATTTTGATATTATAAGCTTTTTGTCACTTATAATGTGCAGATAACCCTTCGTTTGTAGAGCGCGTTGCTAGCGCACGCTTCTGCCGTCACGTGCGAAAGCGTGGTTTCGGATCTAGCTGGCCTGGCTTGGCTCGGCTATGGCCAGAGTGGCGGCACCGGAGCCCGGCCATTCATGAAGTAGGCGCGGACATGCGAAAGAACGCGTCACAAATAAAAGATCCGCCTGGCAAACAATGCCAGCTCGTCGCACCGTCTTTTTTATTTCAAAAAGTGGTCGAACAGGTCAAAGTGCGGGTGGTCGATCGCAGCTACGTTCACTCCTGCGAAAGCAGAACGATGTCCGGAAGCGAGGCGGATTATCGGCATCGCGATCACTTTTCAACGTTGCTAGAGTGCGCACTCTGCCTTTTTTTAGAGGCTTCTCAGATCGAAAAATTCTGCGTGCGAATGATCGACGTGCTTTTTGAAGAAAGCGCTGCAGGTGAAAACAGTACAGGGGGCGAGCTTTCCACTGCGTCATAAAAAGAACGGTTCTAAAAAATCGGTTGTCAGTCCATTTAAGGATAATGGATGGGCGAGATGGCGGACCTATGCGCAACTCTTACCTTAGGGAGCAGCCCAGTACGGCCGGTAGAACACTGTCCTCATTCGACGACATTTGCAACCAAGCACGCAAATACGCGGCCAATTTTAGGGGCGAAGCTCCTCTTGCTAGGGGCAAGTCCCTCGGCGCGCCGTGTTCACTAGTTCTCGAGGCGACTGCTAAAGGCGCAGCTGTGCAACAGCTCATAGGTCGCCCGCTAGATGGCGCGCCGCCACTCATGGCGGTGCAGCACACACCTGTACTAGAGTCTACCTGTACTCCTCTGTCTACACTGCTCCGCTGCGTACTCGGGCGCGCGCTCTAGTTACACGAGCAGTTTGGGCGCTCTTCCTTTCTCATCGCTGGGAGCTCAATGAGTGCCCATCTTGACGCTGCGTCAGAGCGGGTGCGGGAAGCGGACGCTAGCTGAGGTTTATGACGCCGACGCGGGCTTCAAGCGCGACTTCCTCGATCGCTCGTTCGGCCTCAGCTGTAAGGTATGCGACCGCTTGTGGTTTGACAACAACCTCACCACCATCGCCTCCATCTGCAACGACCAGTCCCGTGCCAACGCTACTGCCGTGCTCATGCGCAAAAGACAGTTCTATTGCGATAGCAATTATATGGACAGTCTCGGCTGGTTTTTGCCGTCCCCGTCGCCGCCGTCATGAACCGTACATGTATAGGCGTGCATATATATATATATATATATATCACCCAAAGAAATATCATTCAGATAAATGCTTCCGAAGCGCGGAATCGAGCCAGGAACCTCCCGCTCCGCAACGCGTGGCCTTAACCACGACGCTACAAATAGCAGCTGGTTCAGGGAGCTAACGGCGAGCCTTATATATACACCCTTTACCGCTGGCAGGACTCGGAGACGGCAGGCGCTTATAAGCGTTTCTTCATTACCAGCGAGATGGCGCGAGGAGCGCAACGTCATCGGCCAGCTCGCTCGCTTCTAATATTTGCGCAGGAAGACGCCCTTCCCCTGGCTGCTCGCGTGGTTGTCGCGTGGTGAGAAGAGGGAGGTTTCGAGTTTTCACCGTGATGTCCGCGCTGATGTTACGGGAGCGTACGAAAGTCACTCGAGCTCAAGGGACGCCGCTAAACGAACAAACAGAAGATGAGCGCGAACTATCAAGTGTCACAGCTCGACACTTGAAGCACGCTAGTTTCCTTCGCTGCTTCGAGCGCCTTTGCAACAGGAGCGCTGTTCAAACTGAGAGTATCCATTGTCACAGCTTATTCGCGCTCGTTTGGTGTATATCTGTGCGATCGTTTCGTGCGTGCTTCACTTGATATTTAGCGCTCATCTTCTGTTAGTTCAGTTAGCGGCCTCCCCTAGCTTTGTCTGTGTAGCTTTGTGACACACAACGTACAAAGCCCTTCGTACCAGCACGCGCTGCCCACGGGGGGCGCTCACTTAGCAGGTGCATGTTTGCTGCAATTAATATTGCGCCTGAAGCTGCGAGCCTCACTTCGTATAGCATTACAGTTTCTTGCTATCGCATTCATTGCTTCGCCCTTGCGAAGCTCCATAAGGTTTGGGTCTGTCCGTCCGTTGTAGCGCGTTACCTACTAGGAACGCGCTACTAGGAGGGCGCGTGCATGCCGGCGCGCGAGCTCTCTCACTCTTCCATATGCTCTCTTGTGAGAGAGGAAAGCCTAAAAGTAGGTTTAAAATAAACAGTCAAAGACCAAAATTTATCCTCAACATTGTAGCAAAAATACAAGAACTGAAAATTATAAAACAGCCTTGAGAATGTTCGAACGAATGCGTATATCTAAGGCAGTGACTAACAGTCAGGCCTACCTGTCAAAAGTAAACGCTCCGTAGAATAAGAGTGGCCTGGTGCGCATACGGAACACAATCCAAAATCATGACTGAAAACTTGCCGATGCCACACAAGCGAAAATTACTTGATCACTGCCTCCTCCCGGTACTAACGTGCGGTGCCGAAACTTGGAGGATAACGAAAAAACTGCAGATAAAACTACACTCCGCAGCGTCCGCAGCACAGAAAAAAGATAACGTTAACAGATAAAAAAAGAGCGCAGACGTGGCTACTGTCGAGTTTACAGACGCCGCTAGTATCAGAAATGAGACTCCGGCAGCTGCACATCCCAAGCGTAGAGGGGACATTACTCAGTAGACAGGTTTCGAGGAAAAGTTTCAGCAAACGATTCACCTCAATAACGATCTGACGCCTTCCACCAAATGCTATTATTTCAAGAGCTTCCTGTCTGGTGACGCGGCGGTAACTGGCATGGGTTTGCCCACTTCAGAATCGTGCTACAGCGATGATATCGCGCTGTTTAAAGAAAGATTCGGCGATAGGGATCATTCAATACATTTGACGGCACTCCGCAATCTCCCAAACGTGAAAGCACCCCATGACGTGTTTGGTTTGTGTAGGTTGTACGATGCCATTCAACTAAATATTCGCTGTCTCGGTGCACTTAATGTACCCACTCTAACGTATTCAGCTATGTTCATCGACATCCTGCAGCAGGCTTTGCCTTATGACGTCAGTCTCTGTTACATCAGAGAGACAAGACACCACACCTTGTCACGATCATCCGACTTACCCTCTATGCAAGGTTCTGCACCAACTTCACCGCAGCTTAGTCAGGTGTCGAGCTCAGCGACCTACTACAGTTTCCGCGGGTCGAATTCGAAAGCAGGAAGCAGCACGCCATGCCACGTCAACATCCTTGGACGATCGCACGTACCGAAGGCACAGTGTAACACCTACAGCATCTCTTTTGGGAACCACATCTTTCGCAAGGTTTAAATGTTATTTTTGCCGCACTGATCAACATGGGACCTGCCGCTGCAACATTGATATTCCTGTTGACGTCAAGAAAGAGCAGCTGAGAAATGGTAAACGCTGTTTTCGCTTCACGTGAACAGGCCACCAACCGAACGGTTCCCGGGTTAAGCTCAGGTGCAGTTCTCGCCGCGGTAGACATGCTTCAAGTATGTACGACGACAATTACAAGAGGGCGCCGCCGTCGTCTACAAAAGGAACTTCGGAAAGTACTGCGGTATGCGTTTTGTCTAACACTCTTTCTTCCTAGTACGACGCATCATCCACTGATCCATCATCTAAGACCCACGCAGTGTACGCTCAGGCATTCTACGCTAACATAATGAATCAGGACAAGGGTAAATGCTTTCGCAGAATTCTGGATCGGGGTAGCTGCACAACTTTCATTCAGGAAGATGCAGGTATTAGACTGAACATGAAAGTGGTTCAAATGACACGGCTACCACTCAGCACTTTCGGCAGTGCTTGCTACTGACCAGTACGACAGCGCAATCTGGTACAAGTACCGCTTCGAAATAGATACAGCAAGAAGCCCCTGTACATACAAGCGGTAGCCGTCCCGATCATCTGCCACGATATAGCGATGCCGACGGCATACAACTTATTTATTGAAATGTTAAGAAACCAAGGAAAGGTGCTAGCGAACGATTATTATGATGAAGACACCCCGGACTTTGGATTCGGCTTGTTCGTAGATTCTGATTGTCTTTGGGAGGTGATCACCAATGACACCATGAGATGCCCAGATGTTCCAGGTCCGGTAGCCATAGACACGATATTCGGGTAAACAGTACAAGGTCCAGTCTGTCCCAAGACCATTTTGTACTGTGGCACGCGCATTCTTATTATTAGCGCTTTGCGAGTGCATGCAGCACACAAAGAAATTACACCATCTCCCGCTAAAGGGGACCATGAGGCGATGCGAAGCAGCACGGGGGGGGCACACAGCGTTTGCATCGGTTTGATTAGGTGTCGCGTTTGCATCGGTTTGACGTTAGCAGACGCTTCCCGCATCAGCGTTGTCTCTCGAGGATGCGTTTTCGTTCCTTGCGAGCTGGTAAAGCGTTCATTGAAGAAAGAGCGTTTCCATAGACAACGTGCGCCGTTCGGAGAGGAGAGAAGGAATGCCGAGAGCAGAGGAGATGAGACAAGGTGAGGACGGGGAGGAGGATGCGCAGTGCGGGTGCGGACGCCACACGGCGGATGGATGGATGGAGGTACGGAGTGACATAGCCCCCCCGCCCCCCACCATAAGCTGCTTCGCATCTAAAGAAATATAGATCCGCTATCTTTCAGTCTTTCTGAAAAACGAAGGCTATTGGCATCATTGACTCGAGCGTAGCTCGCTTCGATAAGACACTGGGGCAGCTGAACTAGAAGATGAGGTTGTCTGGCGGCCGATACTATGTTGCTCTACCATGGAAAGACGACAACAAGCATCTTTTACACGATAAATATGACACTGCTGCCTACTCACTCAAAAGGCTTGTCGAAAGGCTCTCTCACCGGGATGGATCACTGGTGAAATGTGATGCCACCATACAACAATACTTGCACATGACGCTTGCAGAAGTAGTGCCAACACGAAGCTATGATGATGTAGCACACTACATGCCGCATAGCGAAATTATGCGAGAAAACTGAGTCACAAGGAAGCTCCGAGTAGTTTTCGACGCTTCATCGTATAAAAAGGAATATTTTTCTTTCAAAGACTATTTGTGAATTGGGACAAACTTGAATCCCAAGCCGCTCCATGTTTTGCTTCGTTTTCTATCTTATCAAGTATCCATCAGTGCCGACAACGAGATAGCATTCCTGCATATAGAGATACAAGAATCAGATCGCGATAAATTTTGTGAAGGTGACAACATTGTCACATGGTGAGTGACGAGTGTGCCTTACGAGTCCACATAAAGCTCTATTCTTCTGATGGCAACAGTACACCACCACTTGGAGAATGCAAGTGAAGCCGACTGAGCTGTGGCCCGCATTTCGAAGCACAGTTTCTATGTTGACGACTTCCTGGTAGAAGCCGACACATTCGAAAACAGCTTACACGTATATAAATAAGCAGCGCCAATCTTGGGAAGCGCGGGAATGAATCTGGGGAAGTGGAGGACAAACGATAGTCAGCTCCAGGAAGCTTTTGAGTTAAACGAAGACAGTCTAGAAGTGCTTGATATTAGTACATCAGCAGTTCTATGCATGCACTGGAACACCGAAGACGATTGCCTGGAATGGTCTTCAAGGGCTGTAATGCAGTTCCTAGTTTGGGTCAAGGCGGACACGAAACGCCAAATATTAAAAACGCTTCAGTTATATTTTCTCCTTGAGGGTGATGGGAACGACTAATGCGGTCAGTCAAGGTCATCCCTTTGCAAATTTCTTGAAAATAGCAGCTAGAAAGCGAAGAGTTCAGTACTGTACATCTAGAAGTCAAAACAGTGTTATCCAATGAGCTTTGCATAATCACATGCTGGAGAAGCGTCACCGATATGCCCGGCACAATTTCTCTTCCGGAGTTCAAACCTCGATAATCGAGATCAACGTCCACTGGCATTTCTACTTGGGCCCAGACTGCTAGGAAAGATGTTGTCCGGAAACTAGAGTACCAGCAGAATCTATTTGATCATCTCTGGAAAGATGGAAAAACGAATATCTCCTGGAATTCACGTCCCGACATCAATTACCACTAAGTCTAACCGAAGTAAAATCGTCAACGACATCGTTTAACTGCGAGACGATAAAAAGTACCGGCGCTTTTGGCCGTTGGTTAGAGTACTGCAAGTATATCCTGGCCACGATGGACAATTACGGGCTTGTTCCATCAAAACACATGATGGCAAAGTACTAAAGAGGCCCGTTCTATTCCTCCTGGCCACCTGCAGATGCATAGTGCTCCTGCGGCGGGGCAGTACGTAGAACACGAAATTAAATATACGCAGCCAGCCCGTGAAGGAAAACAAGAGCGTTCGAGCACCACTGTGGTTACGCCATAGATTCCGGCTGAGTTTCTTTTAAGCCCCTGTCGTCTTAGCATTTACACCAACCATTCCTGATGTGATTCATGGACAAAGGCGTGCAACGTCCAGGCACATTTTCCTTTGCGCACTCACGAAACCTCCATGCCGGCTTGCTGTGGCTTGCGCGCGAGCGAAAGCGTGGGCACTGATAGGGCAGGCGCGCTCGGAATCGATGGCGTTTACTGTGCAATGTACGTAGCCACCCTGCAAGGAACGGCCGTGGAGGAAGACACCGAAACACCCTAAGCTGATGCGCTGGATCATCCCGCTGGATCACCCGGAGGTGAAAAGTCCAGAGGAACGTGTACTGTGCGTTGTCACTGCACGTTAAATACCACCAAGTGGTCAAAATTTCTTGAGCCCTGCGTTATGGATTTTTTGCCCTTAATGTCTCTTGCAGTTCATTGCCCCTAGCCCGCGGACGCTGACCCGTGCTTCCGACATGGGCTGCAGAAATTAGCGTCCTTTCTTCATCCGAACCACAATCATTTTCACCATCCATCTTTCGAAAAGACCGTTCCACGCCCACCACCGTCGTAGACCTAACGAGAGGACGGCTTCTTCGGTATACTTAATGTGCAACGCAGTCAATGCTGAAGGCTTTATTCGGAATGAGAACGGAAAAGCTGGTGCCAAGGAGATCTCTAGAACTCGATATTTCGGTGTCATATATCCTAGTGATACAATCCCATTTATCTGTGGACGTCCTCGCTTGGTTACGCCAAGACCCCTTACACGTGCACTCGGCGCAGCATGGAAAGCGTGCGCGATCGCAGTTCATGCGGGCCTACTATTGTTGATGTCTTCCTGTGTGTGTACGAGCTCTCCGGGGAAGCCATATGCAGGAAATTCGGGAAGCCAGCTGCCCGAAAACGTTTTCTATGACTGCTTTTCACAATGCGTTGTATATGTGTTTTCACAATACGTTGTATATATACGCGCTCGCCCTCGGCGCGTGCCTCCCGGCGCGTGCCTCTCTCTCTCTCCCGGCGCATGCCTCTCTCTATCTCACTCTTCCATCTGCTGTCTTGTGAGAGAGAGAGAGAGAGCGAAAGGCGCGCGTTGACTATGGAAACGCTCTTTCTTGGTCCGCCTCGCAAAGAAGGAGAACGCGCCCTCACCCCCGAGAGACAACGTTGGCGCAGGCAGCGTCTCCTGGCGAGTTTGTTCATTGAGATATACCAACTGCTCGCGTCGGAGAACCGTTTACCGGCCACCCATTATATATATATATATATATGCACTGGTTGTTTACTTGCAATGAAGTGCCGGTGGGAGATTTCTCTTGTGCATTGTTGAACCATTCTGGAACTCGGCACGATCTACGATGAACATCCCGAGCTTCGCCCACTCATCATCATTCACTCCGTCGATATGCTGTAATTTTTTTATTAAACAAGAAACTCGCTAACAGTCGCTGCCGGCGTCGGCGTTGTCTCTCGCGGGCGAGAGCGCGTTCTCGTTCCTTGCGTGCTCGTACAGATGATGCTGAGGACGATTGTGGTTCGGTTGAGGATCTGGATGGATCGATGGATGGATGGATGTTAGGACCGTCCCCTTTATAACGGCACTGCAGCCCGCAGGCCGCCAAGCTCTACCTTTAGTTTATCTTTTACTAACATTTGCTTTTCCTGAATCACACATATTTTCACATTTCTTTTTCTCCTCCCCTACATATTTGATCTATTATCGTTCCGCTGTGAAGTAACAATTATTCGAACTACCTTGCGATCTTGTAGTGCACCGCCCCAGGCGTATTCTTTGTATCATGTACTGTGGTGTCATATACTTGACTGAGATACGCATATGGTCGGTTTCTGTGCACAGATGTTTTCGTTTTATGGGCGAAGCTCCTTACGCCGTGGGTCAGTCCCTCCTCCGTCGTAGCCACCTCGTCTAGTTCGTGAAGTGATCACTAGATGGCGTTGGTGGCACTCGCTCCATAGAGATACATGGTAAACGCTAGTGTGACGGCATATCACTAGATGGCGCTATCGCAGCATAGTTGACGCATTAAAATACGAGATGGCGCTGCGGCGCTCGCTCCATTCAGATGTATGGGAGCGCATAGTGGAATGACCGATCACTACATCATTGGATGGAGGCGATCGTTCGAGATATTTCGATGCAGTGCGATGGGAGACCGCTAGAGGTGAGAACTATAAAATGCGCTCGCTCTTGGTGCGCTTCCTCTTTCGCTCGGAGTCGCTGCGCCATATGGAAGACAAGGCGGTGGAGCGCAGGGCACGGAAAGCGGCTGCAGCGCGCGCTCGCAGACAGAACCCGGATGTGAGAGCCCGCGAAGCCGAAGCTGCACGGAGGCGCCCAGAAACGGATCCCGACGTTCGAGCCCGCGAAGCAGAAGGTGCGCGGCGACGCCGAGAAGCGGATCCAGAAACTGTGAGAGCCCGAGAAGCGGCGAGGAAACGCGACGCCGAGAAGCACAGCATATCCGCGGGGTGAATGGGTGAGGGACGTGCATAGACATTGCATTTACGAATGTCCAACTGCAACCCATACAAGAACCGCTCCCCTTGCATTTCACGGACCATAAAGCCGTCATTTGGAAGGGACAACGGAAGCCAAACCTCATCTAAGAAAATGAATAAAAGTTCTTATATATCTTCACACACTGGTTCTCACGTCTTTCATGATGATGTAACGGGCGAATTTTCATGGAAGAGTCATGAACATGCGGAGCTTCGTACACTCATCATCATTCACCCCGTGGATATGCTGTGATTTTTTCGTTGTGCAGGTATTCAGTTTCGGTATTGTGTAGCGTAATGGACGCGTACGGCGACAAGGCTACGCCCTAAGGAGCTTCGCCCCTAAAACCTAGAAAAATCACAGCATATCCACGGAGTGAATGATAATGAGTGGGCGAGGCTCCGCATGTTCATCGTAGATCGTGCCGAGTTCCGGATTAATTTAGTTAACGCGCACGCTACGAATCCTTATGGTTCAACTACGCACAAGTGAAATCTCCCACCGGCACTTCATTGCAAGTCAAGATCCAGTGCACACACACACACACACACACACACACACATATATATATATATATATATATATATATATATATATATATATATATATATATATATATATGGGTGGCCGGTGAACGGTTCTCCAGCGCGAGCAGTCGGTATTTTATTGCGATAGCAATTACATGGACAGTCTCGGCTGGTTTTTACCGTCCCCGTCGCCGCCGTCATGAACCGTATCTGTATAAGTATGTATATATGTATAAGAGTCCCAAAGAGAAATAATTCGGATAAGTGCTCCCGAAGCGCGGAATTGAACCAGGAGCCTCTCGCTCCGCAGCGCGTGGCGCTAACCACTACTCCACAAAGAACAGACCCTTCATGGAGTTAACGGCGAGCCTTATATACACCCTTTACCTCTGGCAGGACTCAGAGACGGCAGGCGCTAATAAGCGTTTCTTCATTACCAGCGAGGCGCGCGACGGGCGGCCGCCTTTGCAACAGGAACGCTGTTCTAACAGAGTATCCATTCTGAGAGCTTATTCGCGCTCATTCGGTGTATAAGTGTACGTTCGTTTCGTGCTTGCTTCACTTCATAGTTCGCGCTCATCTTCTGCTTGTTCATTTAGCGGCCTTCCCTAGCTTTGTATGTGTAGCCTTGTGACACACAACGTATAAAGCCCTTCGTACCAGCACGCGCTGCCCACGGGAGGCGCTCACTCAGCAAGTGCATGTTTCCTACAATTAATATTGCTCCTGAAGCTGCGAGCCTCACTTCGTATAGCATTACATTTTCTTGCTATCACATTCATTGCTTCGCCCTCGCGGCGAAACTGTGACTTTTTTCAATCAAGAAGCTCGCTACAAGACGCTGCCTGCGCCAACGTTGTCTCGCGCTTGAGGGCGCTTTCTGCATATTTGCTAGTTGGTAGAGCGTTTATCGAAGAAAGAGCGTTTCCATAGTCAACGCGCGCCTTTCGCTCTCTCTCTCTCACACACACAAGACAGTAGATGGAAGAGAGAGAGCTCGCGCGCCGGGAGGCACGCGCCGAGGGCGAGCGCGAGACTACCGGCGCGCGAGCTCTCGAGCGCGAGCCTCCAGGTGGCGCGAGGTGGCTACATACATACTACTACTACTACTACTACTACTACTACTACTACAGCAGAGGAGGGAACGACCCACACCTTAAGGAGCTTCGCCCCTAAAGGCCACGATCGCATAGGTACCGATAAGTACCTCTGCGCCCACTCTTGCACAATTAAGGCCAGCTACGCCCATTTTAGCAGCGAGGCTCCTTAAGCTATCCGTAATATGCCAGGTGTGCCAGTTTTGCCAGCGAAGCCGGTTAAGCTCGCCGTACTTTTACAGGCACCATGCAATACCATGTGACATTGCGTTGCGAGATTTTGGGAACATGCCACGTTACACTGGGTTGCGTGAATTTCACGGGTACATGTCAGATGACATTTCGTTACGTGAATTGGTCAGAAACATGTGCCGCGACATTGCGTTATGTGCTTTTGGATGAAACATGCCAGGTTACATTGCTTTAAATATTGTTGGCGCAAACTGGTCACGTGACTTGCCTTACACGATTTTGGGGAACATATCACGTGGTATTGTATTGCGAGATTTAGGCTGAAATCTGTCATGTGACATTGCGTTAGGTCATGTTGGCGCGGAACATGTCACGTCACGTTGAGTTACGTGATTTTGGATATTCACGTGATATGCTTCCGCCAAAATCACGTAAGAAAATGTCACGTGACACATTGCCACCTATATTCGCATGACTATCAAGTCACCAATTTCCTTAAACTATCGGCCGGCTTCGATGCGAACTGACCTCGCATGACCCAGTGGAAGCTGCGTGATTTTTTAAAAAGAGGCTTCAGGGCGAGTCTATTTCATTTGGTCACCTGTAATACTTCTTTAAAACGTCTGAAACGATCATCGCGATTTGAGCAATGAAAACGACATCGTCAAGGTAGCGATGACGGTTCTTCCATCTTTGAAATGCGGGTGCTGAGCTGTTATCTTGTGGCGGTGACTTACGACTATCATGTGCGTGATGCGGAAGTTGGTGAGCACTAGCCAGGCGACCTCCGTGTAGGGCATGTGCATCAGGAACGTCGCACACTGCTTTGAAGAGGACATTATCGTCACGTACTCTCCAACTGTCAGTCTAAACGTATCCTCCTTGTAGCCATCGTGGCGAAATAATTGAGTTATTGTTTTGTGCTTCGTACCAATGCCAAGGAGTATTCTGAAATGATAGAAACCGTTTAGTGCAGGTTGCGCAATACTCAGGAATCAGTGTTCTCGAACAGCCAAACTAGGTAAAGATGGCCAACATGATATCAGAAAGAGCTGCGTTCTAGATGTGCATTTTTATGCAAGACAGCTTGATGATTGATTTGGTTCATCTCTGTTGTTTTACGTCCTAAAACCGCTTTTTGGTTATGAGGTATGCCGTAGTGGAATGCTCCGGAAGCTTCGACCTCCTGGGGCTTTTTAATGGGTTCGCACTGTACACGTGCCTTAACATTTCTTGTCGACCGAAATGCAGCTACCGTGGCGGGCATTTCAATGCGATAGAGTCTTTACAGGCAAAAGTATAGCGAAGCGCTTCATCCCTAGAATCAGTGAACGTTGGCAGACACAGGAACAAAAGTGAAAAAATTTGCGCGAAAGTTATTACGAGCTTTCGTAGCTGAAAGGCGGCCGACTGGAGCTCGTGTGTCTTTCTTGTCCGTGTCATTTGCGCGCGCTAAAAAGTTTAAAATATGGATACATACCAACTCGCCCAGTTATCAGTCTTGCTGCTGAATTGACAGTGTCTAAACAGTTTCAAATACTGAACTTGTAGTTCTGACGTCCTGATTTTGTGCTGCATTGCGCCGGACGAATGCGCATTGTATTCGTGTGTTCATTCAGTTGTAGTAACCATCGTAAGGTTTATTCAAGTGCAGTTTTGTCAATGGTAATTTAAGTGATATGCCTGGTTTTAGTCTTGTATCGAGAGTATCAGGGCCAGATTTAAGTTAAACGGCACTAGAGAAAGTTCAGCTGACTATTTTGGGCCGCAGGCTCGATGTGTGTTCGTTAAGTTCTTTTCGCAGTGTGTTCGATAAACGTCATAATTTCTTGTCTGCGAATTTCTTAATTTCGTCACCCAATTTTACTCTGTTGCGCGCGGCTACGCTACGCCTCTCTTGGTATCCACTCCGTCGTTCTAACTGTCCGTCGGTTATCTAGCGCTCTCATCATGTGGCCTGCCTAAATCCATTATTTATAACATCCTTTATTATTTCAGCTACCCCTGTCTGCTCCGTGATGCAATTGGCTGCCTTCCTATCTCCTATAATGTGAGCCCACCATTTCCTTTCAATCGCCCGCCGTGTGCTTCTTAGCTTTTCTCAAGCTTCTTTGTCATTCTCCAAGTATCTGCCCCTTATGTGAGCACTCGCAAAATGCAGTAGTAATATAAATTCCGCTTGAGTGACAATGGTAAATCTATAAATCTATGTTAATGAGTTGAGAATGCCCGTCGTTTGCGCTCCACCCAGTGGTACGATGGATTTTCTTAACATGAGTGCGCCCTCGTGTAAGCAGCTGTCATAGGTGCATGTATTGTTTTCAACTTCTGACTGCTTTTCAATCGTGAAGACTCGCTTTCTCGCTGTGCCGCCTATGTTTACCTTTGTTTTCTGCGTGGTCATCCTTACTTTAGTGCTTTCTGTGCTTAAATCTTTAATTATCTTCTGCAATTCGTCGTCATCATTGCCGAAGAGGACTATTTCGCCGTCAAAGCGCAAATTGCTTAGACATTCCAAGTTAATGCTTATTCCTGTTTCGTCCCACTCGAGTCCTCTGAAGACTTCTTCCAAAACGCAAACAAATACGTAGTATTCAACTTTCCTTATTCCAAGTCTGACACAACACGCATGCAAATTCACCTTGTAGGTGGAACTGTAGGACAGCTCGACCACGTGATATATTTAGGGGCATTACACAGCAGCTTGAACTGGAGACCACATATATGTAGGACATGCGCGAAATTAGCTTCTGCTTGCTATGTACTGTTAAAATGCAGATAATGCCTTCACCTTATACCTGAAGTTGTTTACTTTTTCATATTTTACGGTCACATCATATACACTTCCCAATCATGGTCTAGTACATATAAAACATACCTATTTCCTTTCTTTTGGTCATAGAAAGGTTCCCTGCGCATTATACACAAGTCCACATAATAATGGTAGCATGCTGTTACGATTGACACGGCACAACGGCACTTCGAACGAACTCCAAACACGGTGTTTGCCCGGGAAGCTCGGCCCCTGAGCCAGCCTCTTTCAACTCGCTCGTCGCACGTGGCGATTGTGCGTGTGTAGTGTGTATGTGCGGGGTAGACGTGAGCCCTTCTCTCCAGCTTCAGAAGCTCGCTTCAACCCCGCTGCCGATGACCCGCAAGGCACAGGCGCTTCTGCTGAACCAAGTACAGGACCCAACAAGCGAACATTGTAACGAACACGGGGAACGCTTCACGAAAGGGTATAAAAGGCGAGAGAGAACTCGCCGCCCAGTCAGTCACTCTCGTCAGCCACCTTGGCGCCAGTGCTGTGCGCACGTATGTAATGATCTCTTGAACGCCTCGCTCACCTGTACCGATGTATTAAACGTTTCTTGTTTATGATGATGCAGGTCATACACAAGGAGTAAATTTGTATATAATTTCGCTGACACTTCGTCTCTCTTTTTTTTTTTCTTTGCTTCTTCTCGCGTCCATATAACTATCTTCTGTGCTGTGTTTGGTATCAGTATGTTTTCGTAGTTATGTGTATAAGCGTATATATTTTAAATGCGAAGCATTTCTTAGCGAACTTCGGCGAGTTTGAGCGTATCTATCTATCTATCTATCTATCTATCTATCTATCTATCTATCTATCTATCTATCTATCTATCCATCTATCTATCCATCTATCTATCCATCTATCTATATCTATCTATATCTATCTATCTATCTATCTATCTATCTATCTATCTATCTATCTATCTATCTATCTATCTATCTAGCCGCCTACGATTTCGTGCTCTCCTGGCCATTTCGCTAATCAGATGTTTACGAAAATTGATATGCCACATCATGACTACATGACGAACATAAGTGACAGGTCATAACATGAAAATCATGATATGCATGTCATGAGCGGCTTGATTTACATGCCACGGTCTTAGGGCTCTCCTGGCCGTTTCGCTAACGGGATGTATGCGAAAATTGGTATGGCACAACATGACTGCCTGACGAACATAAAGTGCAGGTCATAACATGAAAATCATGACATGCGTGTCATGAGCGGCATAATTTACATGTCACAGTTTTGGTGCTCTCCTGGTCGTCCCGTTAATGGGACGTATAAAAAAACTGGTATGCCATAATATGACTGCATGGCGAACATAAATGACAGGTCATAACATGAAAATCATGACATGCATGTCATGAATGACATGATTTACATGCCACGCGTTTCGTCAATGGGACGTATACGCAAATTGGCATGCTACAACATGACTGCATCACAAACATAAATGACAGGTCATAACACGAAAATCATGACATCATGTCATGCGTGACATGATTTACATGCGACGGTCTTGGTGCTCTCGTGGCCGTTTCGTTAATGGGATGTATACGAAAATTCGTATGCCACGACATGACAGCATGGCGAACATGACTGACAGGTCACAACATAAAAATCATGATATGCATGTCATGGGCGACATGATTTACATGCCACGCGTTTCGTTAACGGGATGTATACGAAAATTGGCATGCCACAAGATGACTGCATCATGAACGTAAATGATAGGTCATAACATGAAAATCATGACATGCATGTCATGAGCGACATGATTTACATGCCACGGTCTTGGTGCTCTCTTGGCCGTTTCGTTAGTGGGATGTGTAGGAAAATTGGTATGCAACAATATGACCGCATGACGAACATAAATGACCGGTGATAACATGAAAAGCATAACATGCATGTCATGGGCGGCATGATTTACATGCCAGGCGTTTCGTTAATGGGATGTATACCAAAATTGCTACGGCACAACACGACAGCATGACGAACGTAAATGACAGGTCATAACATTAGAATCATGACACGCGTGTCATGACCGGCACGATTTACATGCCATGGTTCTGGCGCTATACTGCCGTTTCGTTAATGGGATGTATGGGCTCCGTCTACTGACCAGAGGGCGCTACGTAGCTCTCGTCGGACGGCTCAGTCGCGCACGGTGGAAACCGAGGCGATAGCGACGCGCGCGTTTCTTCGCTGCTTTCCGGGCGTGCTGCGAACCACACGAACGCTCGCGGCGTCGCCCTTTCGAACAGTTTGCCGCAGGTTTGGAGTGCGCGTCTCAAAGGAAATAAAACGAAAAAAGGTGGGACGGGCAGTCGCTGGCAGACGCGCATCGCGTTCGCGTATTTCCCTGTCACAGTCTGCCCAATTTTGCTTCTCTCCGCCAGGCAGTGCATTCTGGCGCTGATGTCGCACATGGAAAACTCGACCGCACGGAGCGTATACGAAAATTGGTTTGGCACAACATGACTGCATGACGATCATAAATGACAGGTCATAACATGAAAACCGTGACATGCATGTCATTAGCGGCATGATCTACATGCCACTCGTTTACTTAAAGGGATGTATACCAAATTTGCTATGACACGACACGACTGCATGACGAACGTAAATGACAAGTCACAACGTTAGAATCATGACATGCGTGTATGAACGGCATGGTTTACATGCCACAGTCTTGGTGCTCTTGTGGCCGTTTCGTTAACTTCATATGTACCAAACTCGGTATAGCGAGACAGCAATGCAAACCCATTTTACGTTCCTTATGCGTGCTTCGCATTTCCTTGATTCCCACTGCACGTGGGATCTGCCAATTTTTTTTCTTACTCCGTATTCTGGAACTGTAATGCTAGCTTATGGTCACTATATCATTATTACACATCTTTGTCATTGTCCCAACTGCCTTGTATAGGGTTCGCTGGCCTCGTCAAACTGTGCATAAACAGCTTTTAGCCAGTGAACGTCTGCAGAACTTATTTCTTTCTGGGAAATAAAAATGATTGGTTTGGATTTGATTCACTACGCCGCCTCGTCTTCCCTGCTGGCCCTCCAGTATGGGCAACTTAGTTCAAACTTCAAGCAGGTGCTGCTAAAGGCTTGCCACGCCACGCTACCGCAACAACGCTGTTCGGTCTTCCGTGCATATTACCATTGCCTCTGGCATGCTAAATGAAAGTTTCCATTTCGAGTAACAAAATTTTACGGGGAAATCACCCACTATGGCCAAGTCTGTTGATCATACGGAATCGAAATACAGAATGTGAAACAAATTTGAATTTTAACCTACGAACCACCCGCCACATGTACGGCCGACGACTACGTCAGTTTCGTCGTGGCTAAATTTGGAACACAGTATCTCGTGAGGTAAAAAGGGCCAACCATTTCGTGTCTGCAGTTAAAAGACTGTACTTGTCAAAAAGTGCGCGATTTTCTGTCACTCTCGAATGTGTTACTTTTCCGCATAATGTGCTGTTTCTGTTTCTCAGCTTTTTGTGCGTATCTGTTATTACAACGGTTCCAAGTTTCATTACCAGCTTTTTCTACGAACAGTTTTCTTGTTAAGTGGTTTTAAGTGAATGTATCCACCTAAACTTATGAGATTGTGTTACTAATAGCTATATATTCGCTGAGGAGGAGGAGGAAAAACTTTAATAAGAAAACAAAAATTAAAGGCAGTTCAGGGTGGGGCCCTCAGTCCAGGGCTCCACTGGTTCTTGCGGCTCGCTGGGCTTGGTCCAGGAGGGCCAGTTGGCTCTCCCGGTCCTCGCTTGCGAGCAGTGCCTCCCACTGCCGAATGAAGTCTGCTACCCTCAGAAGGGGTGAGTTGATGTTTTTTGGTCTAGCCGCACATTCCCACGTGATGTGGGCTAGCGTAGGTTTTTCGCCACACCACGGACAGGTGTTTTTGTAACAGGCTGGGTGCATCTTGCAGAGAAGGTTGAAGTGCGGGTATGAATTGGTCTGTTATATTCGCTGAAATATGTGGCTCCCGCTATATGTATATTGAATATGGGCCCACGCTAGACTTTTGCTACTGGCCCAACATTTCTGTATGTATTATTACATTATCAAAAAATAAACTGAATTGAATTGAAATAACGCTGGAGAACTTGCATCTCTGACAGCTTTCTGTATTGGGACTTTCCTGTTGTGTTAAGGAAGGGGAGGGTCGCTGCAGGAGCTGTGTAGGCATTGGAGGTGGTATTTAGGTAACCATAACATATTCCTTCGCGGCGCAATGCCTCCAGAACTTTTGGTATCTCTACTGAGTCAGAAGCCTTGTCGATGTATATGAATGCCATATAGAAAACGTTCATGTATTCAGTGGATTTCTCGACTACTTCATCGATCACGAGAAGCTAGTCTATTGTGGCCTATCCTCTTCTGAAACCTCTCAGCTCTCTTGGTTGATTAAACTCACGTGTGGATCATACTATCCGTGAGAACCTTTGTCAAGTTTTTGTGCAGTCCTGGGAGTAAATTGATCGGCCTGTAGTTCATGTCGTACATCTCCCTTCTTGCGTAGTAATTAACCACTTACCTTCTTCCAACTTACCGGGACATTTGAAGTATCTAGTCTTCGTGTGTATGGCGTCCCAGGCTATTAAGATGGAAAATCTCCTCAATCTTTGATCAAGTCAGTGGTTATTCCGTCTTGTCCAGCTGCTTTCCCGTGCTGGATGCTCTCAATTTCGTTCCTCGACTCGTCCGTCCGTAGCGACACATGGAACTTCGCTGTCCTGACCGGCGTTAATTACACTAAAGGTCGTATTTCTGCTGCAGAGCTGGGAATATAAATGCCCGGCCACCCTGGCTGTATCATGGAAGTTACTAAATATTGCCATGCCTATCCTTCACTGCATGCATTATGTTCCTTCCTGTACAAGACTTCCTCTTATTTGTTTTGATGCTGCCTCCTTTTCTCTCGGCTGCTTCCATTTCATTGGCGTTATGGTTGCGTATGTCCCTGAGCTTTGACAGCTCGCGAATTCTGTCTTATCTCCTGTGTTATTCTCGTTTCTTGGAGCAGGTTAATGAAATTTTGAGTACTGTGCAAAAGCTTCTTCACATTTTTTCTTAGTGCGTTCCCTCAGACTTCGATTGCTGCTTCGGAGATTAGCCTAGTGACGTTTTCGTACATCTCTATGTCCTTATTTTCCTCTTATTCTAGACCCTCATACTTGTTCTTAAGTGCAATCCTAAATTCTTCCATTATCGCCTGACAACACTGAAATTTGTTTTTCTCCAGTTATTGAGTTTCTTCTTGTCCGCATTATATTAAAAGTTACCTTCGCCCTTACTACTCTCCGATCACTAATCTTTGTTTTTACAACCACTTGTGTATCTTGTGCCATGCCTGGATCACTGCGCATTAAAAATCTATTTCCTTATTTGTTGCTCCGTTATGGCTTTTAATGTCCACTTCCTCTTCTTAAGTTTTCTAAAAAGTGTATTCCTTACACAGAGTTGATGTTTTTTTCAGCGAATTCCGCTAGAATTTCTCTTGTGCTGTTCCTATGGCCTATACCGTAGTTGCCGACTGCCTGTTCTAATTGTTGTTTGTTTTTCAATTTTTCGCGTTCAATTCCCCCATTTTAAACGTATATTGGGTGCGCACGATGTGGCTTGATCATTTGGCATTCTCATAATACTGTTGTTCACCTTCTCACTGAATGAAACAGCATGAAGAACGAACACATAAAGAAACGTAGGAGAGGACGAGCGCTGTCCCGACTTTTTGTTTCTGACATTGTGACTTCTGTTTCTTTGTGTCTTCGTTCTTTGCTCTGTTTCATCGGTTGAAGGTTAACTAACTAGCCCATTTCAATATCCCAGTACATCCTCACCGTTATGGCATTTTAAGCTTGTACCTCCTATTTAGTTATATCACGGTACCGACTACCCTTTTACTAGTGATGTGTAATGCTTTCCTGTTACTGGCAGTACCTCCTGGATAAGAAATGGCGCGCCATATTCGCGCTCTTCTGCCAGTCCTCTCTAGCAGAGTACACTTGTCCTGGTTTTACAACCTCGCTCAGGCCAATGATATTGCAATAGAAACTTTTATTTTTTGTACTAGTTCGGATAGTCTGCCTTCACTCGAAAGAGTTCACGTGCTAAGAGTTGCTGCACCGAATTTCCGTTGACGGCCTGCCCGAATTGAAAAAAGGTGTTTAAAGCCTGTTGTTGTATCAGTCTTGCTGCATCCGCGAGAAAAGGTTCCGTTGTGCTGCTTACGTATGTCCGCGGCCTGTTTAGTTTGGTCATTCGGGTGGTGCTGGTCGGGGGTGTTGCACCAGGAACTCTGCTCCTTTATTGGTGAGGAGGTAAGTGACACAGGTGAGGAAAGGGCGTGTGAGCCCATATACTACCTGCCTTGTCCAATCGCTTACGAAGAACAGGTCTTCCAAAGGTTTTATAGTGTACGTATAAGGCCGCAGATAGCATAATCGGTGAAAGGACAGGAATAAGGAGCAGCGTGTATGATACAGAGCGACCTAACACAAAAAGGAAAACGAAGAAAGAAAGGGGAGGGAAGCCTAGTGTATGCGAGGGATGCTCTGGTCTATAAGACAAACGGGGCCTAGCTGTGGTGCTCCACTTGCCTTGTTGTTTACGAAGAAATTCCTTCAACCCGCTTCGGCGAATTGCGATGCAACCGATTCTAAAATGTCCGCGATAGCTGTTTCGCACAGATAGCTGCTTCGGTCCCGCTACTGTCTCCGCCGTTCTTAGTGGATCCGTCCCACGGGGGTCTTTCGAGTCGCTCTTTTACGTGCATTTTTTACCATGACCAGGTGTGTGTGTGTGTGTGTGTGTGTGTGTGTGTGTGTGTGTGTGTGTGTGTGTGTGTGTGTGTGTGTGTGTGTGTGTGTGTGTGTGTGTGTGTGTGAGAGGGGGTATGTGGATGTTAGACCTAAGAGTTTCGCAGGCTAACGGGTAAAGACGTGCAAAGAGGTTGCGCAGAGAACGAGGTTGCAGTAAAGGATCCATCGTGATAATGAATTACATAACCGTTCATCGCTGTTATAGGCTACGTCGGAAATTGTTCAACGTGGTTGCCGATTTCTGGGGAATACCGGTTATGCCTGTTCCTGAAGAGAAAAAGTTCTTGTCACGTGCTACGCTGGTACTGATTTGTTGACAGTTTACACTAGCAGAAGACCAGTGCGAAACGCTTAAAATTTTATCGGTATTTGGTTATCGTGAATATTAAGTCATGGTAATTATACAGGGCGTGATCTTATTTTGGTCACTAATGATGATAATTACGGTACGTGTATTAAATGGGTGCATTAATAGTCTAAGGGCAAGCGGAAAGCCACCGCACATGGTGGCATGTTGCCTCCCCAGAAATCAATCAGCTATGTAATATCGCCATACAAGATACAATCGATTGTCAATTGGTGAAGTGTCAGTGCGATATGGCCTAAAGTCATCGCGTAGAGGAAGCGAAGAGAGGAGGTATGCAGGAGTACAGAAATGTAGAAATTAATGATAGTCACAAGCACTAGCAGGACCATCGCTCCGCACTCGGGAGGGGCATTTGTACTTTCCGCCTGTCTCATGCTCTTTACACCACTGGAGTCATGGAATCGCCCAGCAGTCTGACCCAGAGCCGTATATGGGGAGAGTCTGGCGAATGGATGAGGCGGTGACGTCGCGGCGGGGCGATGGCGCCGTTCACGTCATCGCCACGCCTCGGCTCCGGCGCTGTCCGCCATATATAGTCTTCCGCGCGAAGGCCGCACGTTTGAGATTATGTACGCGCCGTTCACTCG
Source organism: Hyalomma asiaticum (assembly GCA_013339685.2). NCBI lineage: Eukaryota > Metazoa > Arthropoda > Arachnida > Ixodida > Ixodidae > Hyalomma > Hyalomma asiaticum. The sequence goes on from CM023482.1 coordinate 52,158,015, forward strand.
TGAAATCTAGCGCTGCTAAACAAATTGCGAAAGCGATTTTGTGCAAGCGCATTGTTATACAAGCTTAATGAAGAATATGGAAAGAATTAGATCTGTCCAAATCATCGAAAAAATTGGCAGATCCCACGTGCAGTGGGAATCAAGGAAATGCGAAGCACACATCAGGAACGTAAAATGGATTAGCAATGTTGTCTCACTATGCGGAGTTTGGTACGTATGCAGTTAACGAAACGGCCGCAAGAGCACCAGGACTGTGGCACGTAAACCATGCCGCTCATACACGCATGTCATGATTCTAACGTTATGACCTGTCATTTACGTTCGTCATGCAGTCGTGTTGTGCCATAGCAATTTTGGTAGACATCCCATTAACGAAACGAGTGGTATGTAGATCATGCCTCTCATGACATCCACGTCACGATTTTCATGTTCTAACCTGTCATTTCTGATCTTCATGCAGTCATGGGCCCAACCAATTTTCGTATACATCCCATTACCGAAACGGCAGCATAGCGCCAGGACTATGGCAAGTAAATCATGCCGGTCATGACACGCGTGTCATGATTTTATTGTTATCACATGTCATTTACGTTCGTCATGCTGTCGTGTTGTGCCATAGAAATTTTGGTATACAGCCCAATAACGAAACGCGTGGCATGTAAATCATGCCGCCCACGACATGCATGTCGTGCTTTACATGTTATGACCTGTCATTTACGTTCGTGATGCAGTCATGTGGCATGCCACTTTTAGTATACATCCCGTTAACGAAACGCGTGGCATGTAAATCATGTCGCTCATGACATGAATATCATGATTTTCACGTTGTGACCTGTCAGTCATGTTCACCATGCAGTAATAGTGTGGCATACCAATTTTCGAATACATCCCATTAACGAAATGGCCAGGAGAGCACCAAGACCGTCGCACGTAAATCATGTCGCTCATGACATGCATGTCATAATTTTCGTGTTATGACCTGTCACTTATGTTCGTCATGTAGTCATGTTGTGGCATAGCAACTTTCGTAAACATCCCATTAGCGAAACGGCCAGGAGAGCACAAAATCGTAGGCTCGGTTAGAAACGATTCTAATTTCTGTAGCTCATGTAGGGAGCATGGCTAAGCGTCGGTGGGAGTAGGGAAAAGGGAGTGAAAGAAAGGAGAGGAAGGTCGTAATGGAGGGCTCCGAAAATTTTAAACACCTGGGGTTGTTTAACGCGCACTGACAACGGACAGTACACGGGCCTCTGGCATTTTCGCCTCCATCGAAAATGAGACCGCCGCTGCCGGCATCGAACCCGCGTATTTACGTGCCAGCCGAGCACCGTAACCACTACACTACCGCGGCGGACACGCACGCGCTGTGCCTTTAGAGCGCAGCTCTTAGGCGCCTCAAGGAGATCTAAAAAAAAAAAATGCAGGAGTGGCAACGCCCGCTGAACCTTACCGCGACGGGTGAAGCCGGCGTTTGCCGATGGTTCAGCCCTAAAGGAAACCAGTGTCATTTCAAACGTTCTTGATATGCTAAATTGAACTCTATACTAAATATAGTGTAGAAGCGCGTTGTTTTGGATGAATAAAGAACCATTGACCGAGTATCAATGCCATGATATTGCAGAGAAATTTTCGCGATGGTCAAGTTTCACCCCAGCACACGTAGCACAAAGAGGCACATCAAGCAAAGAGGCGCATCAAGCATATATATATGCACTGGATCTTGACTTGCAATGAAGTGCCGGTGGGAGATTTCACTTGTGCATAGTTGAACCATGAGGATTCGTAGCGTGCGCGTTAACTAAATTAATCCGGAACTCGGCACGATCTACGATGAACCTCCCGAGCTTCGCCCACTCATCATTCACTCCGTGGATATGCTCCAATTTTTTTCTTTTTATTTTGTGCTAGTTGGATGCTGCAAGTCGATTCCCTGAGTAAGAGTGCGGCCGCCGGCTTCACCTTTAGCACAAAATCTCCACTCCAGAATTTCTTAATTTTAAACCTCCTTGGACGTGACACACCACTCCTACTATCAATGCCATGGCTGAGCACACTATGTGCTAAGGCAGCTATGGGCTTATCTCTGTCGCCTTCTTCCTTACCATGGCTGTTCCTCCAAAACTCGATCAGCTGCGGAGTGCGCGCTATCGACGACTGCACCTCCCGCGTCAGCCGCTCTGCCGAGCCCTCCGTAGCGACATAGCGCCCCGATATCTTTACTGAGGTCGCCAGCCTCGGCAGTGCTAGCCCCTGTAATAGAGCGCCGCCGACTCGTGTGTACGCCGCCAGATGTCGCGATGATACCGTTGGCTGAAACGAAGGAGCGCGTAGTAGGAGCACGTTGTTCGCAGTTACGTTGGGAAAATTACGCGCACGTCACTGGTTAGGGGTCAATCAGCGGCCTCCCCATCCATCGTTCGATAGCGGGGGCGTTTGAGAACAAACGCCTTTTGGCGAGCCGCTGCGATCTTTTGCGATGCACGTGTTCAAAACCTTAATTGTAATAACACACCTTACGCACAGCGCTGAAATATGTCCTCTAATCATCCTAATGACTCGCTCTACCGGATCACTATGTTTGCACAAAAAGGTCAAAAACCCTTTAATAAGGCAACACTAAGCATATTGAATGGTTGTTGTTATTTATTGTGGCCCAGAGAACTGTGAACTTGGGAAGTGGGCTGTTTCATCAATGGTAATTTGCACGCACATTGCAATTGCGTTTACTGTGTACTGACTACGTAGATCTGAGAACGCTTTCCTTCAGCAGAATTTTCTGGAAATGCGCGTGACAGCCTAGCGTGCAAAGGCGCTTATTCTGAGTAATTTGACGCAACGTGGTCTGAGCAGGCAGTATATTACACTGGATGAAAATTGTGTGAAGCAATAAAAAATGGATAAGTTTCTGAGCCTACAAAGCGTGCTATTCATTATGAACCGCGTAAATTGCATGATGCTCTAGTTTGTAGTCGAATACTTAGAGCGGATATTCTTTTGTTATTTTATAAGACATAGGACTGATTGTGAGCAGTGAAGTTCCGTTGGTGCTTTGCAATACGTTGCGAGCCCTCATGCATATGCATATACCACTTTAGGAAGTACTTACGTTTCTCGTACTGTTGTTCGCATCACAGGAATCAAGCGATTCTCAGGGCAGCACGATGGACAATTCTACCGTATATTAAATCGACAATATCCGCCGCAGTAGCACAGTGATTTGTGGTGCTAGGCATTTCACCCGAAGAGCACGTGTTTAATCGCCGTCGTGGCGAACGGACAGTTGATGAACACGAACATCCTACACGGCCAGGTACTGTACGTTTCGGAGCATTAAAGCGAACCTGAGGTGGTTGAAATTTCATGAACCCTACATTACGGCGCGCACCAGACTCATATCGTTGCTTTGGCACCAGCAACCTGACCAAATATTATAGAATTGACGATGGCGAGCTTAGCCGAACGACACAGACGCAAATGGAGTCGCCACTGTAGTCTTGAAGGAGCTATACGAAGCTACTTGAGCAAGGCAACTGAACTTATGAATTTGGGCAGAACAACGTTAATATATGCTCCGGGAACGTCTTCAGCCTGTCTGTGGGATTAAACAGAGGCTACTGGTCAGGCAAACCGGCTCAACGTGAAGTTGCACTAAGTTGCGACATTCGTGGTAGCGACATTCGTGGTAATTTTTCTTGGTAACGAAGTGAAGGCTGCGGTTCGAAGTTGCGCATGTGCTACCGCTACGGAATGTAGTCCCACAGTTCAGGTCGTGTTTTTTGTGTGCGATAAATAAAATAGGCAGCTTTGCTTCACTTTCTACGGGAAGAGTTTTGGAGACGCCGCACACACCACTGACATAGTCATATTTGTTCTCCGTTTCACTTTCCGATTCCGTCTTTTTGCACGTATGTGGACATACACATGTTTTTGTGCACCTCAACGCGCAGTGACGTATTCGTTCTGAAGTGAGTGTTGATGGCTTTCTGGTTCTTCCGTCTACTCACCGGAAAGGACTGCGACGATATTCATCTGCGCCCCGCCACGGTGGTCTAGTGGCTATTGTACTCGGCTGCTGATCCGAGGGTCGCGGGATCGAATCCCGGCTGCGGCGGCTGCATTTCGATGGAGGCGAAATGTTGAGGCCCGTGCACTGTGCGATGTCAGTGCACGTTAAAGAACCCCTGGTGGTCGAAATTTCCGTAGCCCTCCACTACGGCGTCTCTCATAATCAGGACTGGTTTTGGGACGTTAAACCCCACAAATCAATCGATATTCACCTGCAAATTAATCTCTAATCCTCACGCTTTCCTCGTTTTCTCATCCTTTCTTTGTCTGAAGAAGTGTGCCGGAACTTTGGAAGGTTCACAAAGCGAAACGTGCGACGAACCGAGCTATTTGGCAGAGACGCACACCTGCAGATGCTCCGCCCCCGCAGCCTTCCTTTTAATTTTTATTTATTTTATTTATTTATAAAATACTGCAGGCACATTCAGGGCCCAAGCAGGAGTGGATACATACATAGGTAATAATAATAAGCATTGAAACAACGAAATATACATACTCTTACATATACATACTCTAAACGCCATATAAACTTAAAAAGAAATATAAACATACACTTAAACGCCTTACATATACAAAAATAGGAGAAAAACAAAAAAAGTAAACGACTGATAGGTAGAACAACTACAACAATGTGCTCTATGCCTATAAGCAATAAAGTAAGTGCCGACACAAAATACTGCAGCCTATGATAGCCTATGCACAACATCGCCATGCACAGCTTTTTTGATCACCTATGCACAACAAGGTACACCACAAATCACAAAAATAAAAATGATACTATTATGTCCTATTTTACCATTTGTTCTATGAGCTCTATGAGTTCTATGCCATGAGTTCTATGCCAAGAAAATTGTCCCGAATATATTTCTAGCTTGCAGTTTTCAAAAACCATTCATGGTTATCCTCTCTAGGGTGGTGAAGGATAAGTCAAATCAAAAATGCTTCCCTTTAAAATAGAGAACTCACCCATTCACGTGTTTGCTGTAGGGCATGTAATATCCAGTTAGCTTGTAGGAGCCTCCAGCGCTTATGTGACATAAGTTGTAGCGTTGCAAACTGACCTGGAAGGACAACAGGAAATGCTAGTTTAGCACAGAAATAACACGCTCAATGCAATCTTTATGCATTCGCCTGTGCGTGTTATCTGGACCTGCTTTAATCCTAGAGGCACCACACCCGACATACAGAGCCATAATATCTGCACAACCTGGAGACGTTCCTTCGACGGACAGCGTTCTTCCAACACACGTCGGCGCTTAAACACTGGCTCTGAAAAATAGCCTACTGTTGCACCACGTGGATGCTTTTCGCGCGCGCGTTTCAAGGAACTATAAAAGGCCTGTACATAAGTGCCGCGCCAAGGCATCCGGTACCAAACACGGCCGCTCTTCGCAGTTGAGGTATGCATAGAATCGGGATGCTTACGGCTCCTGTCGATACTGGAGCGCAGCGCACGGCTTTGCATTTGCTTCGAAACGGCACCCCAGCCAGCCTTCAGTCGTGGACCGAGTCACTCCTGCGAAGCTTCGGCTGTTCCGTCACTCCCATTTCGGTAACTACCATTTTCTAACCTTACCTAACCTAACGCTGGACCTCCAACTACACACCGAAGCCTGGAGAGAGTTCCTTCCTGCATTTCCCGTTTTGAAGGTCTGCATGCCGACATGATTCTGGGAGCTGCTTCCACCTCTGTGGCGAATTTCTCACCATAGACGCCGGCGGGACCGATCTACACTCCTTGACTATGGGCGCGCCTCGGCACAACACTCACAACGTGGGCCCACAACGCCGCCAGCTATATTACACAGATCGCTCTTTGCTGATGGTATCGCGCAGCTTCCCAGAACCAGCTTGGAACACCGTATAGCAACGAACAATAGTGATGCGGGGCGATACCGTTGCGTCGTTACGGCCAACGCGAGACGGCAGCGGCTGCAGAACAAATACAAGAAATTGTAGGGGCGAATATCATCAGGCCTTCTGTAGCCCTTGGGCAGCTCCCGTAATATGAGCCCGAGAAAAAATACGGTAGCGTGCGATTTTGCGTCGGCTATCGGGAAATCAATAGGCACACCATACCCGATTCATAACCAATGCTGCGTATTGATGAGGCCATTGGTACAGTGCAAAATCAGGGGTTATTTTCTTCCTCAGACCTAACACTCGGATATTTGCAAATCAACGTGGCGGAGGAAGTTAAACAAAGGACGGCCTTTCATACTTCCAGATGGCTTGCACGAGTTCAAGCGAATGCCTTTCAGACTACGGTAAAGTACGTTTCAACGTGACGTCGAGTAGTCGACTTGCTGAAAGATGCCTTTGCGTTTTGCTGGTATATGATGACAAGAATGTTAACGTGTTTTTTATGAACGATGCTTGTGTTTCGTAGAGCAAGTTGGATTTTATCCCGTAGCCAAAAATCTTAACGTGTACGTTATGAAGGATGCCCGTGTTTCGCTGAGCACGTTCAATTTTATCCCGTATAAAATGCTGTCTTTAGTAGAACAACTGCGAACTTCTCGATCACAGAAATTGGTGATTATGTCGGTTCCTGGCTGGAGCTGCTGCTGTTCCTGGGCTATTTCTACTCTCTTAGCACTGTAACTTTTAGTTTATTTTAGAGACACACAAAAATGCGGAAATATGCTCCTTTACTAAAGATTAAATCACTTTACCTTTTAGTAAAGGAGCATATTTTCACATTCTTGTGTACCTATAAGAGCAACTAGAGGTTACCGTGCTAAGAGTGTAGTGGACCTGCTAGATGATATTGCAATATCGTCGGCGTAGATCGCCGCTGAGGCATACCGCACTCCACCTATAAGAAAGGTAAGCGAGCTCATTGTTATATTAAACAAAGTTGGGGAGTCAACAGCTCCCTACAGGACCCGTACTTTATTTGGATATTGTTCACTGATAAATGAGCCCCTTTTGGAGCAAAACGTCCTCTCCTATCGAAATTTTAGAATGAAATTGTTCCGCCTTCTGCGAAGAGGCACTCCAGCCAGCCGTCGGAAAATAGTATCACGAGTCTTGGAGTCAAAGCCCTTTTTTGCGTCTATGCCTACAATAGTGCTCAGTCAATATGGCGAGGTGGAATTCAGGACATCGCAGTGCAGGCGCCTGGGTGTGTCCTGCGATGGTAAGTGGGGGCGCAAAGCCACTTGGAGTGCCACGATAATACTTCCCATTTTCCGAAACACGCGTGAGGCGCCTAGTTCTCGGCACTTCCGCGGCAGTGCCATTGCTACGAAATGGTTGAGAGCGTTCTTTTGGCCGAGTCCGCATACCCCGCGAGGCGCTGCGCGTCTCGCGCGCATTTTATTGATGCAGGTTTTCTGCTCTCTCTTTCCAAATTATACAAATTAGAAAGCTGCCTGCAAGGCTTTTCATGCACCCGACAGACCGCTGTTGGTCCAGAATGTGCTGGAATGGCACGTCTTCGCCGCATGCTTTGAGGAAAACAACCACTGTGCAAGGGAAGTGCACGTGGCAACCTCTTTATCCTGCGAGCGCTTTTGTTCCAGTAGTGATTTTATTTCCGCACTTGATACGCTTCCTGGCTGGTGAAAGACAAACCCCTTAAATTAAGCATTTTACAAATGATAGGCTAATGAGACTCTTTCGAATATTTTTTGATAGATTACTTTCAGCTTTCTAGAAAGATGAGGTAGCTGTTTATGCCGGACAGTGTGTTTAGAATTTCATGCGAATACGATTGGCTGAAAAAGTTTTTCGGCGTGAATACAGTAATCGCATGACGCAAGATTGGGGGATTGTATCAAATGTTACTGTCTCTTATTTTCTTCACATGAAGCCAGGGAAAAGTGCCTCGTTCAACGGGTTTAAAATTATACATCTCTACTGATCGTGTCAGAGGCCTCTTGGAAAGTTTTAACCGAGTGAAATTCCGCTACAAAGTCAGATTTTTGCTATTCGCAAAAAAATTGTAGCGCTGAAGTTGCCTGGGCGTGCATATAGTTCTCGCGGCTCTACCCGTTTTTCATAAGATATATGAATAAAAAATTGACCTGAAGGTTTGTTAGAACCCTTACTTGTTTGACGAGCAAAGGAGTGTCAATGAGTAAATTTTCTTCGAGTGGAGCTGTCCCGATAGGAGTTCCCTGCCTCCTTTATGTTCAAAAAAGTTGGTTGAAAGGGATTTTGTAAGCTCAAGGAAATCGGAGGAGGGGACCATGAGAGTACTGTTGGTGGCGTGCCGCGCGGTGTCAGCCACGGCAGAACACGCGCCGAAGATATCGCGTCGTCCCTAATTGCCTAGGGAGTTGGGACCGGTCAACAACGTACCACGACGCGATAGCTCGGGAGGCTGTATCCAAAAGGGGTCCTGAGTGAAGGGATTAAATTATGACGAGGGCAGCGACTGTTTGAACAAGTACGGCATGTGCCAGCGCGGCATTGTTTGCACATGAGTCGGCAGGCTCTATCCCCTTAAAACGGAGCGACAAGCTGGAAGGGAGGGTCGTTTCTAGCAGTAAGATGCGATTCAGGGCTCGAGCCTCTCGATGGCGGGCGCTGTCCGTGCAGAAAGCTTCACTTTGTGAATATTGTTCCCTGCATATTACTCTTTCTTTGATCACCTCAACCTGCAAATATTTAGTATATAAAGTCTCGCACGAAGAACTTCCTCGCCGGGCACATCACAGTCTCTCACATCTTAGCAATCTTAGGGGGTTGCCTTTCCACAGCGCATGGCTAATTTCGTGAAAAAGTTTGGCAGTTTGGGGAAAACGCTTAAACAATAAATGCTTGTTTGGCGGCTGTGACGGCATTCGCCACACAAAAGCCAACTTGCCCCACTTATTTTCACCGAAGTTCACTTTTCTACTAAAATATCTACTCGTTTTCAGCTAGCTTAGGGAAGCAGTCCAGAGGTATGAGGTAAGCCGTAAGCAACCAAATCAGAACAAGTAGCTCAGGACAAAAATATGTGAGCGCTTGGCGCGCTGGTGAAGGGCTGCCCATATTATGGAAGACCAAAGACCTATATGACTCTCTAACCTTTGCCCATTTCGTTAATTATCGGAGAATGAAAACCTTTACGTTTTATACTCAGTCCTGTATTCAACATGAAGACATTCTGTGACTTATGTGGTCACTCCAATTTTACCATTCATATGTTCCACACACTTTTCTAGTGTGGCCCGGCATGCAAATTGGCACACGTTTTCCAAAGCACGCTTTCCTATAATATTATTTCGTTGTATTTGGACTTCGTGTCGCAGTAAATTCAGACAGGTTTTTTTAACAGGAAAGTGTTTTATGCCGGGGTTCACCAAGAAATCTGTGACGTACTTCCGTAACGGAAGCAGATGTCTGAAAACTAAAGACGCATTTAAGATTGAAAAAATACTCCCCAGTGGGATTCGAACCCACAACCAGCCAAAGCGCGACCGTAGGAGATGGACGCGTTACCGAACACGCCACCAACAATATCTTTTTGCTTTATTGTGTCTTTGTACATGCCCTGTACAAGAGCATACTTCGGCAGATATATACAACAGATAGACTCAGTGCAACTGAACAAACATCATGTAGAATTCCTTGAGCGTTGTTAAAGCTACGGCCCTCGACAACCGCTCATGTTGGCATTCCATCGTTTTCTGATATTCAAAAAATTTTAACATAGATTCTGGAAAAATATAGACGCGTGCCCCTTGCATCAGGTTCACAATAAAACCCTGCCATGCGAGCTCGCCATAGGCAACGGAGGCCCGTTAACATAATTAAATCCAGCGGCAAGCCTTCTTCCTCATCAACTGGAAGAAATCTGAACCCATATAAATCTAAAGCTAAATCGTTTTTTAAAGTTCTTTGAAGGACATCCCAAAAATATACGCCCTCCCAGCAATGTAAAAACACGTGGTCAATCGTTTCTGGCTTTTTACATATAAGACAATTTGAACCCCAAGGTGTAAACAGACCACGATCTTCTAGAAATGTCTTCACAGATAAGGTCCCTGTATGAAGTTTAAAAAAAGAATGACTTTGCAGCAGGCGCTACTTCCATTGTTTTCACGCGCTTAAAGGGTCCCTGAAACGTTTTTTTCACATTGCGTCCCTGATTACGCAACACAATTGTGAAATCATTCACACCATAAATAAAGCGAAGCACCATGCGCTAAGGCAGCTATGGGCTTATTTCTGTCGCCTTCCTCCTTACCACTGCTGTTCCTCCTCAACTCGATCTGCTGCGGAGTGCGCGCGAGCGACGACAGCGCCTCCCGCGTCAGCCGCTCTGCCGAGCCTCCCGTAGCGACATAGCGCCCCGATATCCTCACTGAGGTCGCCCGCCTCGGCAGTGCTAGCCTCTGTAAGAGAGCGCCGGCGACTCGTGTGTACGCCGCCAGATGCCGCGACGATACCGTTGGCTGAAACGAAGGAGTACGTTGTAGAAGCATGTTGTTCGCAGCTAGGTTTTGAAAATTACGTGCACGTCACTGGCTCGGGGCCAATCAGCGACCTCTCATTCGATCGGTCGATGACGGGGGCGTTTGAAAACGCCTTTTGGCGAGCCGCTGCGACCTTTTGCGATACGCGTGTTCAAAACCTTATTGTAAATTACACACTTTACGCACAGCGCTGAAATCTGTCCTGTAATGGTCCTAGTGACCCGCTCTACCGGATCACCATGTTTGCACAAAATCGTCAAAACCGTTTCAGGGTCCCTTTAAGGACGTCCTGCCCTTGGCCTCCACTGTATATGGCTCTATACAGGGGGACGGGGAATACTGAATCACACACATCTTTGTACAGCTTTTTACGCTTCACGGAGAAAGGGTGTTCGCTAGAAAATGTAACAGACAAAAAGCGAGCACTTCAGATGACCTCTTTAAGGAACCCACGAATAGACCCTGGCATGTGATCAGTACTAACCACATATTCAGGCAAAGCTCTCATCAACCTCAACTGCCACACCGTGCGCAGGAAAGGATCTTCTGTTTCACGAAAATAGAAGAACGTGTTAGCAACCTGTCTAATGAAAAGTTGTGGTAATCCCAACCCTTCATCCTTCACTCTTCCGAACAAATTAGTTTTACTGCACCCTTTCCCAATTTGAAGCTCAAACAAAGACTGCGAAAATTCGATGTAGCTTCTATATGTTGGTCCGTGAACAATGTAGTACTTGATTACATATCATAGTTTAGCGCCAATAAAGAGGTTGCAAACAGTAGCTTTAGAAAGCATTGGCACATTGTTACCTTTCCACCTATTCACCTTCAACTGTGTCTCTCTTATCTGTTCTTCCCAATATTCATTATTATTTTCATAATATTCGAGGGGGACACCTAGATATTTAACAGTGGTTGTTACCCAATTAACATTGGCGAAAATATCTAGCTTTGATAACCATTGCCCAGGCCAAAACTCAAGGCACTTTCCTCGTAAACGGGGGAACTACCACGCCACCAACAGATTCACAACATGGAGGAAAAGACGGGCCTTATGTTCACTAGACCTGCTTTACAATTTGAATCTAATTGATGCCCGGTTAAAGAAACCGTGTTTACCAAGCAAAGTTACTGTTAAATTAACATCCCCTTCCTTTCAATGCACTTTTCGTTCTCAGCAATGGTACCGCCACCTAGGAATGATGGAGCGAAGTCGTAAATTGTGGCCACGGCCGGACTCGACTCTCCTCTCCTCCGCGTTCCTTAAGGAACGCGGAGAGGAGAGTCGAGTCCGGCCGTGTTGTGGCGTTAATATGCACGCCGGCGGTTAGCGTTTCGGTAGTTTCGACGCTTATCGCCGCGCAGGCTTCGGCATCCTGCTGGTGCGTTTCTTCAGCCAGGTCCACTACATAATTTGTCTTGTGTGACGCGTATGGTAGCCAGTTGTTTCGCGGCGCCAGGAACGCAAAGACAGCCGTGGACAGCAAATGATGCGCCTTTCGCACTGCGAAGCGTGCGTTCACTGTCCTTCCGAATGAAGCTCCTTTCAATGGGAACGCGTGTGACAAGCGAAATCGACAGACGCGGCCACAGTGGCGCTGCACATCTGGAGCTCTCGCGTGAACGCGACGGCGAACGCTGACAAACGCTGTCATTGGGGACGGTGCAGGTATCCGTAGGCGGGCTTGTGAAAGTACAGAAAAGGGTCTTTTTGTTTGATTGTGTTATACGTGAACGTGACCACGGCTGGCTAGCTGCCTGTGCCACGGCGAACTTGAGGCACACGTTTCCAAGGGAGAAGCGGTCCGTGCGCCGGGAAGCAAGCGTTGCGAATTAGCGCGCTTACTGTCGAGTGTTCCGTTACGCGGTTTCTAACGTGGGTATCAGATGCGTTACAATATAGGCAATGCCAACGATCTGTTGTGTGCCGCGATGCAAATCCAATGCTGCGAGGAACTCTGACCTTTGTTATCACGAGCTACCGGCAAAGCAGCAACTCCGGGATGCCTGGCTCCGACACATTTCGCGACAAGGCAACGTCAAAGGTAGCCAGTGGGTGCCAAACTAGAGGGCCATGAAGTTCAGAGTGCAAGACTAAAAGGTCGGAACCACGACGGTGACCGAGAAGACCCAGCTATACCGGACGCAGTCTTGGCAGTGTTGTGGAAGTTGCAGCATGTGATGAAGCACGTCGAGGTCCCTGCACACCTTGAGTTCGCACAGCTCACATACATGGCGGGGTACCTGGCTTTCGTTTGTGAGCAAACGGTGAGCTCTATTTTTCTTAAATGACCATGCCTACTCTACGATTAGTCATTTAAATGCTGGTCAAGTTTAACATTATTGACGGAATTAGTGAAATCTGAATCTGTGAAATAATGCAGGTGGCGTGCCGTGAATGCAAGGTGCGACTAAAAGGAAGTGCTTCGCGGGCTGGAGCGTATCAGTTCACATTCAGCCTTGACCAATGTCGACTGAGCCACCCGCGATGTGAAGTCGACTGATTATGCAAGCTGCTATGTACTTTCATCGAATTAGCTCTGCAGTCTGCTGAAGTTCATCGCTTTAGGAAACTGTGCCAGCTCCTTTCATGCGCGGTGCTCCCACACCTCACGGTTTGCCCACTCATGTGGTGTGCCAAGTGTACAGACCATTATCACTGTGGATAGCTTTGTGGGACATTGCTAAAAAAGTTCCTGAGACCCCTCCTGGCGAACTGGGCTGGTGACCTTATTAGGTCTTTGGACAGTGTGTTCAGGCTTTCAAGAAAGCCTCTTTCCCGCAAGGTCCTGCGTTTGTAGAGAAGACTGGACAAACCTTGAACAGTAGTGTTCAAATATAACCAATTTGCATTCTGTGAGTCATGAGTCATCTTAAACGAAGCCCTATTCTTACCTGTGCTCAGAATCAACAAAACCATATTTTTCACGTCATCAACGCCCTATATTTTTAGTTCCATATCTGAAGCTGGGCTTCCTTCACGACACAGAAAGCAACCGAACATACTCGTAAAGCCACTTCATTGGTGAAGTCATCGGTGTAAACACGCACGAATAGAGCACTTAATTGACTCTGCGGTACCTACCTGTCTTTTTTTTTTCACACTGTCTTTATCTCTTCTTCTTTCTCCCTTGCCGAATGTCGCACGTGCCACTCTCTCGCACGCGTCGGGCATTTCCGCGCAATCGACGCACATCTCCACGCCGTCTCGCACGCCGGCGCGCGTTGCCTCACCTCAAACAAACAACCGCATTTTCAAATGTAAGTCCTGGAACCATTGCACTTTTCCACAGTTCTGTTGCATCCTTCCCAAACATAGTTCTCAATCACTGGCGGTTCTTCCGAGTCTCTAAGGTGCGTTTCTGTAACCGCATGCACACGTATTGCCTGTTTAACTGCTGCACCTCAGTCTCTAATCGCTTTTCATTTCTTCTACCGCCGTGCATATTCATGTTGCCTATTGCACGACGAGCTCTCAGTTGAACCCCTTTTCTGTTACTGACGGTGATGCTAGTCTGAGGTTCCCCCCAGGGACCTTCTTCATTACTACCTACCCGGCCTCCTAAACCCCCGCGGCCTCGCTTCTTCGCCGATGTGCAGCGCCAGCGCCGGCGCGGCGGAGGGAGCAACAACTATTGCCATCACCGGCGGAGAGGCACGTTCGGCGGGCCGCACCTTGTTTCCATTAAGCGGCCGTGACTAAACGATCCGCAGACAAACAGTTCAGTTTCGCTGGTAACGGTTTCACAGTTTGCGAACGCTCCTGGTTTCTGGCAAGTTTGCGGAGGGCGCTGGGACATTCAGTGCTGTGTCTCCTGAGTCGTTCGAGAGCTTTCGCTTGCGTGCATCTATCCAAGATCCCTGTACAGGTGTCGAGGTGCCCTTGACGTGTACACGCAAGGGGTTCACATGTCCACAGTACCCAAAGCATCTCCCGGAGCTCAATTCGTCAGATTGCCGCTTATGTGCGAAGGCTGGTTTCACTTTGGTGTTATGCCGATTATTATAACAGAGGGATCAACTACATTTTTTCCCTTTCAATTCACCGGGATGACTTCAGCAGTAAAACTGCTGGGTTTGCTCACTCTCCTTGTAGTCTTGGAGCCGCCCTGCCTCACTATGTCATGCACTGCTCGCAGTTTCTGAAGTGCATTTTCCTGTCATTTAAATATTTTTTGAGCTGGCACTCTAGATTTTATATAGCACGACACGTTTATGAGGCATGAGTTCAGCGTTGTTTCATAATATCACGTCGTGTCTGTGTCGCCCAGTTGGTCTATAAAACTGCGCGATAGATAGGCAGCATCATTATGGAGGCGACCAGACTTGTATATGATGCAGCAGTCATATCCTTGCAGGCGGAACGTCTAACGTTCAAGTCTTCAAGTGTGGGCCTTCACTGAAGAGAGCCAACACAGGGCATTGTGATCTGTTATGACAGAGAGGCTGCAACCGAATAAGTACGGACGAAATTTTGCGATTGCCCATACGAGTGCAAGACATTATCGCTCAGTGATGGAATAATTTTGTTCTGCCGTAGACAGAAGGCGGCTGGTGTAGGCGACAACCTGGTCATGACCCTGTTGACGCTGAGCGCGGACAGCGCCAATTTCACAACCATTCGCTTCAGCGCGTAGTTCAGTGGGCGCAGAAGGAAGAAAACGTGACAGAATCTGTGAGGTTGTAAGTGGCTCAATAAGGGTAGAGAATACGGGCTCTTGGTTCTGCCAGTAAGTGGTTGAGCTGAAAGTCCACGAAGGACAAGCGACGCTGGAAAATTTCCGCACAAGCTGATGGAAATAAGAGCATAAGCCCACAGTAGCGCGAACATCGTTCGTTGATCAAACAAGGGGAAAATTGCGTATCGCGCTGCTTTCTGTGGATCACGTTGTATTCCTGCTGTGTTGACAAGATGTCCAAATATGGTTATTTCGCAGTGACCGACATGGCATTTCGACGAATTCAGGCGACCAGCATTTCGAAACTCAGAAAGCATGACGATGAGGCGCTGCAGCTGGCTTTTGATGGTTGGCGAACAAACAACGCATCGTCGAGGTAACACAAACATGTTGATCACTTCAATACCCGAAAAGCGATCATTCCGTCGGATATAGGTGGCACACTTCATAATCCAGAAGTCATGACTTTAAGTTGGTACACACATCTGGTGTTACGAAGGCTTTTCTTTTCTCTATACACCTCACCTACGGTACTCTGACAGTAGCCCGAACCGAGGTCAATGTATAAAAATTATGCGATCCATGGAGGCACTGAAGGGCGTCACTTATGAGGGCAGTAAATATACATTATTTTTCCTTATCTTGTTAAGGTGACGGTAGTCCACGCAGACGCCCCACCGGCTTTTATGACCGAGATGCGAGGCACACTCTCTCTAGTATAATAGAGAACGCGAGCCGGTGATATGGCTTGAAGCTCATGGCGAAGAATGCGCGTTATGTCGTCCGGTACCGTCGGATGTACCAACTGAGGCAGCTCTCCCTGCAATGAAATAGCACTTGTATTGGCAATCTCGCGAACTTCTGAGCAACGCGGCGGCCTTTGGCTTGCAGAAAACGTCGACACTCCTTCATGATGGCATCCAGTGAGGTACAGCTTTTGCACATTGGACGTTGTCTGCAATACTTCTCAAAACATGGGCGACCTTGTCTGCCTCGGTCATGTTGTTATCAGCTTTGCGGCAGAGGGCCAACACATCCTGTATGTACATGAAGTAGGATTCGGTTGACGTTTCAGCGGGGCATGCAAGAACATTTTTTTTTTCGCGAACTGACTACCGACAGGTCTGCAAAACAGGTCTCTCATTTCTTTACTTGCCGACATCGCAGCTCGTTAGGTCATCTTCATTCGTATCGTACCACTGAGGCGCCGTTCCTTTAAGAGAGATCAGGTTGGTTAGCATCACTTGTTATTACACTCTTAGCACGGTAACTTTAGTTGATTTATAGGTACACAAAAATGTGAAAATATGCTCCTTTACTAAAGGTTAAAGTGCTTGCACCTTTAGTAAAGGATACATTCCGGATATCTTACTGTCGAGGGCACCATAAAAGGAACCAGCAGCGTCTACACTCCCGAGGGTGCTCCTGTTCCAGAATACGTCTGTCGTGTCTTTAAACTTGGGCCAAAGTTTGCAGTGGAATATACGAGGACTTCTGCCGAACTTCTCGCCCTTGTACTCTGGGTTTCAAGGTGTCACTGTTTTCCCAGCTCAGCCCACTTCCCGCTGCGCGACATCGTAGGCCGCCCTCGTGCCTCTTCATTGAGCGGCGATGCGCCGAGGATCCGACTGCTTACGACATACTCGTGTCTGACGACGCCCAATGCAGTCCAGTGGAGATGCAGTACACACAGCACCTTCCTCATATAACGCGCGTCTCTCAGATCGCCTTCTTCATTCGTGGATCTTGCGGTCTCCGCAGGCCGGCGCTCGTTGTATTCCTGAAAAACTCGCAACATGAATTGAACACGGCGCTGGCTCGTATCAAGCAATGCCACCTACTCAGAATTTTGAGGTGCGAGCCGAGCGCCACTATCCCGAAAATCAAAATCTCCCAAGCACTGCATACAGTGAACCAGCAAAGCTGAAACGTGAAGCCCGTGTTTTGCAGTGATAGTCTATTGAAGCCTTCTCAATTATATGTTATAGGCCTGTGTTTTTGAATGAGTGTACATGCACGTTCGGCTTGGGTTTGCTGTGCAGCACAGAGTTTCTTACTTACACGCTATAGAGAAATCTGGCCCTAGTGTTCAGCGGCGCTTCAACCACCATGGGAATTATGGGAAGTACAGACTTCGGATCTGCTTCGGATGGATATTGTTCTTGAGACTCGCGACGACTTTGAGCTTTAACCAATATGAAAAGAAAATATTTTCTGTTATTGTTTGCGTTCGCCTCCCGCATGTAACAACTGACACGCGAAGTTTGCATAACTGTGAAGTTGAAAGAGAGCAAATGCTAATTTTGCCATCAGGGTTTGCATGCTTTCACGATTGTGCTCTAGATGCGGCGGCACAAAAAATTAATTATGGTTTTTCCATCAATGTAAACAAACATGTGCGTTTGCCCCTGTAAAGTAAGCAGCATGCATTTATCACAATAAAAAAATGTCACACATATTTGGGGAGCAGTGTTGAGCTTTCAAGTGAAACATTAAACGTATCGCCTGCTTCGGCGTCTGCTCCGTCCGAGCTCGGGAACAGCGAGCATCTCGCAGACGCTATCGAGAACAGCACGCGTTTGGTTTTTAGGGGCGAAGCTCCTTAAGGCGTGGGTCGTGCGTCCCCGATGTATGTAGTAGTAGTAGTAGCAGGGGGGTGAAAGCTCGATATGCTACGAATCGCCATAGATGGCGAAAAAATCAACCGCGGCGCGTTCCAGCTTCAACCGCGGGGAGTGGATCTACTGACCCCTCTCTTAGCTCAAGCTATGGAGGCCGCCATTCGCCCTATTGCACTTTTATGTAGGGGCTCCCGCATCGGTGCCTAATTTCGATACAGAATATATTGAACAAGGCGAAGACTTTTTCTTTGCCTGATATTAAACTTGCATACAACAAACTGCTGCTTTTAGTGAGCGTACCTTTGAGATACTACGCCATCCTCCTTTCACTAAATATTTTTTGCTTCGGCTGATTCGGCAGTTTACCGACATCGATACTAAGTCATGCTCGTTTTTTTAAATTCAAACTACGCGGCGGCAGAAGTCACGTTAACCGTTTGCGACGCGTTCGGGCAGCGACGCAAGCTCGTGGTGTTTCGTTTTGCTGTAAATATTTCGTGAAACTGACGATTGCTTTCGTAGTCGGTGATATCGGCTTGCTGTTCTTGTTCGTTCAAAGCACGTTGAAATGCTTCCACAGAGCGCTTTCCCCTGCTCCTCGTCCTTCAAAGCAACGAAGTTCGTTTCAAGCCCCAGCGTGCATGGACCGGTAAGTACAAACCCATTGCTTTTGTTTATTACAGTTGGCTTTGTTTTTGCGACAGTCAAGCGACACACAGCAACTCGAAAATTTTCAACGTCTCATGTCCCTCCACCGACGGAATCCGCGTTCTCTTGAGCGACGTGGCTTCACGTAGGATCGAGCTGCTGAGTCAATAGAAATGCATTTCTGAAGTTTATATGCAGTCTGGACGTGTTCAAATACACTTCTATCGCCCCCGCACACACGTCCGTAACTCACCATGTATTATTACAAAGTGTGTTATAAAGTTTGCTACATTCACATTAAAAAATTTAAAAAGAAGTGCCTGAGAGAGAGAGAGAGAGAGAGAAAACTAAAGCTAGTTCCACATTGTGAAATTTGAGTAAACAGCAAAGCTGGGGATCTCCTTCTTGCCTTATTGTTTATCTTGTGACAGCAGTTTCACTTATAGGCTTACTTTCATTTAGTGTCACATAGAAACCGGCATTTTAATCATGGATATATTCTTTTTCTGTCACAGCCTCCTGGCTGACACCTGCAGTCAACATTCCTAGTGGACGCACCTCGACACCATGGGCAAGGCACATGCTACGTTAGAGCACAAGCCTTACAAGGTATATATTCATACATGCATAACATGCCGCAGTTGACTCGCTCACTTTGTATACTGCTACAATATTCATACCTTGTTTCTGAATGCATGATGATTTCATAACCTGCTCCTTTTTTTCTTTTTTCAGAGCTGCCATGCAACATCAGGCTAACTGCCCTCGAAAACACAGCCTGCAAGCACAGTGGAACAACTAAACATCTTCTACAGCAGGTCACCTCAAACTTCATCTTTGTGATGCTGTAGTTTGTACTTGGTAGGCATGCCATGGAAATATGTTACCAATAGTTGTTGTCCATAGGTGTTAGGTGCCCATTTTGTTATATAATCTACAGTACAATAATGATGAAATTTAACACCAGCTCTATACAATAGTTACATCATGTCAGACTTCTAAGTCTGACAATACGCATTTGATTCAAGGCCATGGTGGTCGCATTTCTATGGTGGCTAAATGCAACATCACCCATGTGTACAGGTTTACGTACGTCTCAACAGGCCCCAGATTGCACCATTAAGGATGATAGTTGGCCTAGTAGATACATACTGATTTGTGGCACAACTAATTAGCACAAAGAAACCACAGGCAACACAAGGGAATGCACGAGTGGTTTCTACGCTAATTAGTTGTGTCCCACATTATCAACATCAATCCAAAAAGCTTGGGCACGTAAAATTCCAGGTATTATTAGTCATATTACAGCCAAACAAACATCAGAGCAGTGAACGGACATTGTTCCGGCATTTAGTCATACTTTATGAGAGGGTTTACAAAGTTTGTCCGAAACCTTCTTTTTTCTTAATGCATTGAATTGTAACAGTCTCCAAAAAACAAAGAATGCCGTAGCTTCAACAAGCTAGCCAGTTCAATTAGCCTTTGAATATATATACAACACATTTTATTAAGTTGTAAACAGCTAAAAAACAACAGATATTAAGTTTTGCAAGCACTATTCGCGGGATATGAGTGTAAAGGATATTTATGTTATAGGCCAAATTGTGTTCAAGGGATTTGCTCATTTTCATTTTATATAGCACAGAAATATCCATAATTTGTGGCTGAGCATGCCTACTTCAGGTGGCTGTGACGCCCGTTAACATGCCACCCCTTTTCTTTTTTTTTTTTGGCGTGCGTTGCACTGTCATACTGCACTGCCTATGAAAAGACTTCACAATGTTGCCGCAAACAAAGGCTAGGAAATCGAAGATATTAAAGGGGCCACAATCAACAGCAAAACTTTGCTGGATGCAAAAGTCGCAAAAGTGCATTATGGCTTAGCCTCATAACACAGCCTCTAATTTGTTTGTCTGTACATCGCAACAACCTCTACCCATTGAAACATTTAATGCGAGGCTGTGATCAGAGGCTAAGCGGTAATATAGGCGTTTACAAAGTTTTTTATACCGCAAACTTTTGCTGTTGACTGTGCATACGACACATGTGCAGCTACACTGCAACATTGTCGATACTTTGATCTTGAGGTTCTACAATTAGCAAGAATACGGTTTATTTTCAAAGCACATGTTTAAAAAGTGAATAACCCAACAACAACAAGCACATATACAATAAGCATGACCTTTATTTTTTCCGGCACTATCACACATTCACGTAATGTTCCTCCACTTCAATTTGTGTGCATGTGTGTGTTTGTACGAGAGGTGCATAATTTCTGTTGATATGTCCATGCATCACAGGCATTGCGCTCATGGCTGAGCGATTCTTTGCCGCATACATCAACCTAGATATGTAACGTATTCCTAAAGCTAATCTGCCCATAATTGTGCCTCTATAATCAGCCTGCATTATCCTAGCATCTCTGTCTTTCTATAGTATTCATATTTTGTTCATGCATTGTAGAATATCTGCTGTCGATTATACCACCTTCACAGCACACTTGAGCTTATTGGTGCGGTCATTGGTGCCATAGCATTCTCGCTCTACACGAACTGCATAGCTGAACCATAATAACCCATTTAGCGACAGCGTACACAATTGTGCACTTGTTTTCGGCAACTTGTTCTTTGGCAATTCAATCGACAAGCGGCTAAGAAAGTGCAAGAAAGACAGCTTTGGATGAATTGATGTATTCAGTGTGTCATCAGTTTGCCACAGTGTGCTGTGTACTCGTGCAGACAATTTTGTGAAGGCATTACCATATTTTAAGAGTGGTTTTACGTGGGATGTTCAGGGAGCGACAGCAAAAATGTGATTTTCATTGGCTCATAATGAACTTAGCCAATAACAAACTGCACTCGCGTTTCAAGTCTAACTTCTGATTAATTTTATGACAAAGATAAAAGCTGACTGGCCTTAGAAGAAACTTACATTGAATTATGCTCTAATTACATTTATTTACTGGGTAACAAACAGTTCAACACATAACCGAGGTTTCTTTCTGTGCAGTGTTGCGAAAATTGTGAGTGTTAAGATTTGGTGCATTCATAGACGCTTTATCGCAGTTAGCGCTCGAAACAAAAGTGAATGTTTTTTTCGCCCATTACCTACACACCTACGGTATGGGTTCACAGCTGATAGTTGAATTCGTGCCTATCCTATTCGGCACAGCGCGACGCTTCTTGTTTGTAACTCATTCACTTATATTTATCCAGAGACGGTGCATCCGCGATCGTTTAGGTAACGTTAACTAAGCGAAGCTAAATCGGTGTTACTGTGACATCTGCCAACGTTGCGCACGTTTCAGATTCTGCATCGTGGATTTACGCGCGCTCGCTCTCTGAAAATCAACGCTAACAGAATGGGACGGCGCAATGCAATGAGAGAGCAACATTCGTTCGATCGTATCCCGTCTATCCATGCATATTTTGTCAGCATTTAGCATGGTTGTGCACAAGTTGGAGCGCACTCAGTATGTGTTTTGTTTGGACGCGACTGCTAAATGTTGGCCCATGTGTGCACTGTACTGTACGTTGTTTGTACCAGCTGTGGTGCCGCAATAAACGATGCAAACCTTACTTGACTGACATTGTTTTTGCCAGTAGAGGCCTGTTTGGTCACCTGGCGATAAGCTACAGTACCTGTGTACGGAAAGTACACACGCGAGACGCGGTTTAGCGAGAGGAATAAGCAAAATACTACAGCGGGTCTAAATGTGGGAGGGAGAGGGCGGGGGGGGGGGGGGTTACAGCAGGGGGCGACCCAGCAAAAATGCGGCTTTTCCCGATGATGATGATAGTACTTGCAGCGCCATCTCCGTTCGCCCTAATGCACTTCACTACGCCGCCGCTACTCTTATTTGTGTTCTACAGTGGAAGGTACAGTTTCCGTTCTCTAAAACGCGTATATAGGTGTTCTCTGGTAGTAGTAGTCGTCGTAGTAGGTAGCCACCGGCGCATGCCTGCCGGAGGGCACGCACGCGCCGAGGGCGAGCGCGTGGCTTACGGCGCTCGCCCTCGCCGCGAGCGCCGGAAGCCACGTGCTCCCCGGCAAACTCGACACTGCCCCGGCAAACGCGAGAGACAACGCCTGCGTCTCCTAGCGAGTTTCTTGATTGAGAAATACCGACTGCTCGCGTATATATATATATATATATATATATATATATATATATATATATATATATATATATATGCACTGGATCTTGACTTGCAATGAAGTGCCGGTGGGAGATTTCACTTGTGCATTGTGCATAGTTGAACCGTGAGGATTCGTAGCATGCGCGTTAACTAAATTAATCCGGAACTCGGCACGATCTACGATGCACATCCCGAGCTTCGCCCACTCATCATCATTCACTCCGTGGATATGCTGTAATTTTTTTGTCAAGGTGACTGTTTCAACAGCTCAGGCGGCAGCTGGATGCCTGTGCCCTCCTGATAGGTTCTTTTTTTTTAGATGCGAAGCAGCTCTTTGACTAGCCTGTATAATGCTGTCCCTCCCACAAAGTCGTTGTCCCTCCGTACCACAATCATCATCATCATCCTCCTCCGCACAAGCGCGAGGCAACGCGCTTCCCTCGGCGCAGGTGTTGGAGCGGTGCCAAGTAGGTCACGCTCCCCTCGCACGCTTCCCTCGCAGGTGCGCGCATACGTAACTCCCTCACCCGCCTGAGCGCCCGCAGCTGCCGGCTGTAACGCCCGCTCGCCTCCCGTGTCTGCGTTTCAAACAAACGTTTACACCAGTAAACGCTACACCGAGTTTCGCTTCAAACATCTTCCAGCACCCGCGTTAGCGCCGTTCAACCCGTGATGCCACCCGTGCGCAACGCTGCTGCTTCGCATCCCATCAGGGTTCCCTTCGGGGAGATGGTCCAAGTTTTTTTCGTTACCGATTACTGACTGACTGAAGCGCGCGCGCCGCTTGTCGTGATTGTCGCGTATCCGCTACGCAGCAGCTTGGATGCAGCAGCCTTTCATATCACAAGTTTGTGTTTACAATTAAAACGAGTTCTTTTCACTGGCGGATGGATCGAATTTGCCGAGGCAAGCGTTTCTATTGTCTGACCGCCCTTTCCAATACGCCACTGCACCACGGCAAGAAAGTACATGAACGCGGCTTGAACGCCCACGTTAGAAAGCTCGCTTTTCGTGCAGGCTTTCTATCTAAAGTCCCTAGATCTTTCTTACGTTTTTAAGTAGCGACAACTACCTCCTCTCCCGGCACCCTCTCGCTCAAAGCCCGCGTCGGCACAACACTAGGTGGTGTTGGTCGGCAGTCATGTTCTTCCTAAACACGTGGAATGGAGCACGCGCGCGCGCGCAGATAGCGTCCGGCCGTCAACATACGCGTTCCTATCAAATATGATAGTAGACGTGCCATATGTAAGGAAACGCCTACTGAAACGCGCAGCTTTCTTTGACGTTCTCTCGCTGCAGCATTCAAGTAACAGCTTTAGGAAGAACATGGCTGCCAAAAGCAACGCCGACTAAACAGATGCGTCAGCGGCACATCAAAGCTTTTCGCTACTTAAAAAAAACGAAAAAAAAAATATCTAGGGACTTTATTTCTATCGAGAGTGCACCAAACCCCTAAGGAAAAAATACCGAGTGGCGAGCATAACAAAACAGGCTGGCGGAATCACATCATGTGGCAATGCGACGCTGGTTTTTCGCGTTGTACTAGCTTTGGCTGTAGTCGAGGCTGGTTATCTTTCTAGCTTTTGTTTCTCCTGAGTGCGTTGCATGCCTCGAACAACCTCGCGGCAGGGTACGCGGGAAACAAAACCAAAACTGCGGAAGTGAATGGCTCGTGCACAGTTCGCAAGCCAACGCCAACCAATCCAAAGCCTGTACTTCCCATAATTCCCATGGTGGTTGAACGATCCCAGCGCCAGATGGCCCTCTAGTTTTATATTAAGAAAGTATGCCGTGGAGTGTTTATTTCACATGCCGCACACTGTGCCTAGCATGGTCACGGTCATAGAGGAGTGTAGTGAGTGGTTAATTGTGTTTGACTTCCGCCGAAAGCAGCGGACGCTGGCTCGGCAAACGCATTCCCGCCATTGCCACATTCCAGCTCCTCAGCCCGGAACGCCGCTTCCTCGGTTCGTCGTTGTCGCCTGCGCTGGATCTCTCGAGCCAGCTCGGCATCGTGATCAGCAGCCCGCCATGGCCGAGTTGATCCGCTTGCCGATTTAACGCGGCTTTAAAGGGTGCCGGACCTGCTGTCGTTTTGCTGCTGCGCCACTGCTGGCGCTTTGCTAGTGCACCAAAGGGATATGCACTTTATTGTCTAAGCTTTCGTGGGGTCATTTTCGGAGATGATACGCCGGTTCTTCGAATCTTTCCCGGCCATTGCCTCCCGTGTCTCATAGCTCGGGATCAGTGACAACGTAGATCCGTCGTTCAAACGGTTCAAGCAAGAAGCATGGAAGCCTCACGAAAGGATGATATTTTGAAAGCGGAAATTGTCCGCAAATGCTTAGAGCTCCCGATGCTATGTATTAAGATAAACAGGTAATAAGCATAATCTAGTCAGAACCAAAAGCACGTAAGATTTTTAGGCTCCCGAAATACTGCCCATTGTTAAGGACACCGCCTCAGTACGCGTGCGCGCTCTACGTGCGCGAAGCTTTTTAGCAACAAACCTGCTTAAGGTTATCCGTATTTATCAGGCGCATATGCAATACCAAGTGACACTGCGTCAAGTGATTTTGGTTACATGATTTTTGGTTACTCTGTTACATCGTTTTGGTGGACACAAGTCATGTGTTTACGTGACATATTTCCGATTGATTACTGGGGTTTAACGCCCCAAAACCACGATCTGATTATGAGAGACGCCATAGTTGAGGGCTCCTGAAATTTCGACCACCTGCGTTTCTTTAACGTGCACCGACATCGCACAGCACACGGGCCTCAATATTTTGCCTCCATCAAAATGCAGCCGCCGTGACCGGGATCCGATCCCGCGACCCTCAGATCAGCAGCCGAGTACCGTAGCCACTGGACCACCGTGGCGAGGCTACGTGACATGTTCCCACGAAGATCAAGTCCCACAATGTCACGTGTCATATTCCCGCAAAAATAGTGACACGTGCGGTTGTTTTGGTTTAAGTGGAAAGCCGTTATCACTTCCCAGTGACACGCGCGCTCCCTTTGATTGTTCTCGGGGAGCGCTGTTATCACTTTGTGTTACACGCAACGCAGGTCGCGCTTATCTTGCATGCTACTTTTACACAAGTAGCTACCTTTACACAAGTCACAAGAAAGCATTTTAATAGTGTGTTCAACTCATAAAAGTAATTATAAAACTCTAATTACGACTTGTGCATGCAGTTGGCTTTCAACACTCACTGTTGAAGTGCTAAGGGGTCTCTCCTTGAGTGTTTTAGGGGCGAAGCTCCTCTTAGTCTAAACGTCACGCGTCCGGCGTGAGGCGTAACCGTCAGTATCTCCCGAACAGTATAATAGATGGCGCTGTCTCATAGAAGTACATAAAAACTGCAGTTGAGTGATGATATTCTAGATGGCGCTGTACACAATCTCTATCGTCATCACCATTTCTCGTCTCATTTCCTAGATGGCGTTGGTCCAATAGAAGTGTGTGCAATTGTGCGCCTGTGTGAATCGCCACTAGATGGCGGTGGAAGTGCCGCTACTCTCCGATTGGCTGCTGCGCGGGCTGTGCCTGGGTGCGCGCGGAACGAGTGCCTCTCTCAGTCTCCTGGGTCGGCGCCGTTCCAAGACGACGCCCGCCCGGCCCATCGACGGAGACCGATTTGGCGCTACAGCTGCGGCGGCATCGTAGCTACCCCGCACCGTCTCGGGATCCGCCAGGCGCCGTGCTCGATTCGCCGCCGCTTCTCGGGCTCGCCTTTCGGGGTCCGCCGCTCGTAGTGCACGTTGCGCCGCGGCGTCATTGGCACGCGCCGTCTCGGGATCCGCCAGGCGCCGCGCTCTCTTCGCCGCCGCTTCTCGGGCTCGCACCGCGAGGTCCTGGCGACGAGCACGAGCCGCCGCGGCCCTCCGCGCCCGCCGCTCCGCTTCTAACATGCCCCACCAACGATCCGACACCCATAACTCCGGAGCTTCGCCCACCTCACCATCATCCACCTCGTGGATATGCTGCGATTTTTTTATGATGCTTTCTGATTTTGTGTAGCACTGTGCTGGTGTGAAGAACGAGACTGCATAACGACATGACCAAGTGCAGTTCGGTTTATTTCCCTCAATTGCATCAGGGCCTAAAAAGTGTTTCGAGAGACAGGCGCAAGTAGTACAGAAATTGCACCGTGAAAGAATGTCAACAACTCGGTTACAGTATCAATTTAAAGGTTTCTTTATTTATTTAATGATAGTACACAGCAACATTCTTGGCCCTTGTATCAGGGGCTTCGAAACGCATGAAAGAACGATGCAACATAAGTAGTAGTGAACAAATCTTGAACGAATGAAACCAAAATGTACACACACATAATTCACTCATGGGAATATCATGCTAAAGGTTTCAGAAAGCTAGACGACTGGAAAAAGGCCTTAGGAAAAAAGTTACAGCCAGAAATGGTCCATGGGAAAACCGTGTTTGAAAGTTGCAGTTCTTGAAAAAATTGGTTTAGACATGACGGCTTCCAGTGTGCTGTGTCCATCTAATGGAAAGGCAGTCCTTTGTTCAAGAATAGCAGACTAAATAATAGACTTTATAAAAGGCACTGAAGGCACTGTGTGTGGTGAACGTGCAAACACATCACATCTTCCTGTCCCTATTATCAATCCTTCCTCCCTGCAAAAAAATGAAAAGGGGAGCCTTTTCATTTTCTACCTGTGCAGATTTTCTACCTGAGCAGGCCAGAGCGCACTAAGGCCAACATCTGTGCCTTCCAATAAATTATCTCTTTCCCTCTGAGCAGACTGAAAAAATTATGAATATTGAGCTGCATTCAGCATGCAGTCTCAGAAACACATTGTGTTTTCTCCACCCCTAAACTTTTTCCTGTATCAGTTTTGAGTATAAGGTTACATATGCCAGCTGTAGTGATTAGCATAATAGGAAAATGCGATGATGAAGAATTCGTGGAAAATGAGTGAGTGCATCCATCATCAGAAATCAATGCCGATTTAAAGTGGTCATTAAATGCTTTGGTAACACTGAGATTATCTAACATGACTTATCAAAAAAAAAATGAAGAAAGACAGCTCTGACTTGGTGGACTGACGGCTTTCCAGAACTTTGATGGCTTGTTTTTATGAATGATAGCAAAGGATTATTGAATTAAGCATTGGGTTGTTCACGTAGGTGCCTGATACGACAAATTGACTAATTACGAAAGTGTATAATCTGAAGCATGTACCAAGGATTTTTGGGATGGCACTTTACACACTTGGTTCGAATGTGATAAGTATACAACGGTTAACAATTGCATAAAAATGGTTTGAAAACACGTCAACATTGTAATAGTTGGCACTGCTCGAAATCTCAAAGGTGCATGCAAACATCTCGGTTATGGAGTTATCAGATAAGCAAGCAGTGTGCTCAATGCTCAAGACATTTAAGGAAACTGCTGGGTAAGAAGTGAAATTCTGCGCCTCGTGTTTCATTATATAGTTTTACGGCCTCACATTCCAATTTTCCATTTCCATGCCAAAGCGAAATAACTTGTCTGAAAAGCACAGGCTTATGTGGTGCATTGAATAATGGTATGCAAATGACAATGATTGAAATTCCTCACTTTGTACCATGTTATTTGTTTGCAGGTGGCAAACTGGACCCTAAAATTTCGCTGCAGTGGTGTTCACTGTGTGTGTGTCATTCACACTGCCGGGTGATGTTAATTTTGTACTATGGCCTGCGATTCATCTTGCAAAGCTCTCATCAAAGGAACGCTGGCTGTTTGTCTACCTCAGGAATGACAGATTGAAGCTCTGCAGCGTCTGCGTCTGGCACTGGTGCTGAACCGCGTGCTAGCTGAAACCTCCACGTTGGTGATGGGGCACCCACTGCTTCACACTGACTTGATGCATCCAGATGTGCACATGTGTCAGTTTCCACACCTGCTTCTTTACATGCGTAGGCACTGAGGATGGCCTTTGAGGCTGTAAAATTTCCCATATAATGTTTTGAAAAACTACAGAGTATCCATTTTTGCTATGTTGAACAAAGAAGTGGCCATCAGATTAACAACGCACTTTCACATTGTTGGTTGTGTTTTGCTGTTTACAGCACTGTTTTTCACTTATTTTGGTAACTGAAGTGTTTACACAGGTGTACAGGCCTTGTGGTAGGAGTGCACTGGCCTTTGTGCCACTCAAAACAGGTAAAGCTTGTACCTGTACGATTTAAAAACTACCAAATTTCAACTTTGTTGTGCTAAAGGTTGTCTCATCCAAAAGTCGTTGCTTGCTCAAGTGATGTTTTTGCATGGTGTCACTGCCTCCTTATATGGGGTCTCTGTAGCAACTGTCTTGTTTATGATGGCTGTCTGAGTGCCAACATTGCACACAACAGGAGTACAGCTGCATCACAGATCTGAACCTGCAAAGTTACGCTCTTTGAACTGAAAGCTGCATAGAGCTTTAAGACATTTTCAGCACAGGATTACAGAAAGCTTGAGGGCATCTGGTGCTTACTTGACATGACACTTCCATGCCAGCTGCAGATGAATGCACATTGCAGGACTCAGTGCCATGCTGAGGCTGTGAATCAAGTGTTTTAGGTAGAAGGGCATTATAGTTTCTGTACACCTACTCACCCCCTGTGAACCTCCAGCCTGTGTGTCGCAAGATAGGGCTGTTCTGGTGAAGTAGCGATCTAGTTCTTCGTGCACTGGATCACTGGGATATGCAAATATGTATCACTGTCATATTAGACCACTGATCGTGCTAATTGAATGTCACTTCACGTTGCCATAAATGCCCAAATGTGAAATAGTGCTTGTGTGTTTAGGATGCCAATCTGCTACACTCACGTATTTGCCTCCAACGACTGATTGTTTAATTACTACATGACACTTTAGAGACAAAGTGAACGTGTATGTGTGGACAGGGTTTTCAACTGCTCCCTGTTCCATGAAATCTTGACACTCTGTATGTACACGACATGCACACATATAAGCACCCACATGCACACACCTGCAGTTGTGCTTACTGACCAACACCCCTCTATTGGACCACCCAGAGGATGTTTAGCATGATATGAGGCAGTACAGCAGACTGTGAACTAGTCTAAGCATGTTGTTTGACATTTTATAGCTCCCTGTGCTGAACTGAATGGCAACACTACGTGTGTTACATCATACAGGTTCTATGGCCTGCCATGTAATCCAGCTGGCTGATTAATGCAATAGTACAATTTTCAAATTAGTGAATCATTAAAAACATTATGCAACACGTAAAGAAAAAGTGAGTTCATTCACTGAAACATAAAGCCTGAAGTAGTGTACATTGCAGTCAGTTTAATTGAAAACATGTCATTGGCCACAATAACGTGGTACAGTTTTACTTCTGTTTTCTTAGTGAAAGTGCTTAACAAAAATAAAACACTGCATGCCAATTTGCTTTTTGTCACTTTCTTTAAGGATGCATATTTGGTACTTGCTCTCAATTCATGCTTGTTTTGCTTGCACGCACCAGCATTGACCTTTTCACAGAGCTGCAACATTTTCTAAGGTTTACTCGGCTCATAATGCTCATTAACAAATCAAACATTGGTACGTTTATGCGACTAGTATTGCGCCTTATATAAATGAAACTGAAGCATAATTTGGCTTCCTGCCTCACTGAACGATTGGTAAGCTCTGAAAACGAATGCGTAGAAGAGTCACTTCTACTGAGCTACTGTTACGTACGGTGTTGTGTTGTGAGCATAAATACATACATGCTACAGATTTGAATGCTGATTACACCATCCATGCCACAAAATTTATATCCCCGACTACGTAAAATATTATATACAGTACTTTCTCCTGCGTTTAACTGGCGAGTGTTCCATCGCACTGCTACAAAAGTTAGGAACAAATAAAGAGCGTTAAGTATGCACTTTTCACTTGCCTGTATGCCAGGAAGAAACAACGTAGGCAGGGCATTTCGCTCCACATGAAAACGTGTCCAACTGATTCCTTCACCCTGCGCCAGTTCGGGATCGTGAAGGGAGGCACCACGGCGAAGTGTCTGCCGCAAAAGTGTAGGTTGTTTCGCTTCTCCGTGGGTGGAAGGCCAATACGCTCGCTGCAGCCATGCACACCTCAAGGCGTCATCGTGAGGCAGGGTATATCAGGATTTCATGCCTTTCCTGTCGCAGACTTTGCAGCCGACGGCAGCGCAGGGCACCGTTTGTTCTTTGCCCGTTACTCCCTGGGTTAGGTGTGCGCGCAGTGCGCGCTCGCTTGATGACGCCGACTGCGGTGCAGAGTTTCACATTCGCCGGATTGAGCCCATCCGCAAAAACCGACAGCCAGCTCCGGCATAGCTGTTTAAGCGTGGCCGAAACTGAAGAGTGGATCTCACAGAAGCAGCCGAAGGACCACTGCAGTGGATGCGCGCCAACTCCGAGAGGATATATCCCGTCGGTGAAAGTCCACAGCACAGGTGCATCTTATCACGCAAGCTGAATCTCCCAGCAGCAACCAAAGGTCAATTGTTTAGGACAGATAACACGTTTCCTTAAAAGTTGAACGTCGCTTCCGCTGCATCTGATCGTGGGAAACGGGCTTTGTGTGCTGCCTTCGAGTGAAAGTTCGTGACAGTGCCGCGGCGTTACAAAGGGTGCGGCGTCAAAAAGGAACCGCAACTTCGATAACCTAGGTGCATTAGCGCGTGCTTGTGGTACATACGCGAACGTTATTTTTCTTTATTATTGACGAAACTTACGGGATTCAAACAAACGAAGCACCAACTCCATAGTGCCAAAAAGACGCGCGAGCGCACTGAGTAGTGCAGACGACAGTTTCTTCCACCGGAAATGCGTCATTCACATCAAAACTTTAAACGAAGTTGATAGATTTGTTGTTTACTTCATCTTGTTTATTTACTTGCAAAAGATATTATACACAATGAGAGCATAACTAAGGTTATTTGATTCAAACATGATTCAAACATTGCTCTTAATTTATGCCGGCTACCAGCCAATAGCAGCAATCTGCTCCATTTCGTCATAAAGCATATTAAAAAAAGAAAGAGTGAGTACCGGCCTTTTTTTGAAGCGAGAGCTCCTAGGTAAGGGACAACTTTGTGCTTGCCCTGTTAACTCTACGCTTCGCGCACGACTGTAGAATTCGTGTGAGCTGTTAAATGCAGCCTACACTGTCGATGGAACGTGTTTTTTCGCGAAGTCCGACAGGTGATTCAGGACCCCTTCAAATGCGAAGCATTTGTTAGCGAACTTCGGCGACTGAGCGTATCTATCTATCTATCTATCTATCTATCTATCTATCTATCTATCTATCTATCTATCTATCTATCTAGCCGCCTACGAATTTGTGCTCTACTGGCCGTTTCGTTAGCGGGATATATGCTCAAATTAGTATGGCACAACATGACTGCATGACGAACATAAATGACCCGTCATAACACAAAAATCATGACATGCATGTCATGAGCGGCATGATTTAAGTGCCACGGTCTTGGCGCTCTTGCGGCCGTTTCGTTCACTTGATATATACCAAAAGTGGTATGGCAAGGCAACAATGTATGACGACCATGGGTGACACGTTCTGAGAACGTGAAAATCGCCACATACATGTCTTGAGGTCATGATTTACATGCCACGCGTTTCTTTAATGGGATGTATACCAAATTGCTGCGGCACAACACGAGTGCATGACGAGCGTAAATGACATGTCACAACATTAGAATTATGACGTGCGTGTCATGCGCGGCATAGTTTGCATGCCACAGTCGTGGTGCTCTTGCGGCCGTTTCGTTAACTTTATATGTATCAAAATTGGTATAGCGAAACATCAATGCAGATCCATTTTACGTTCCTGATGCGTACTTCGCATTTCCTTGATTTCCACTGCACGTGAGACCTGCCAATTTTTTCATAGAAGCATTTATAAGGTATAGCTTCTTTAAACAAATTTTTACACTGCTATATCGGAAAACTTTCCACACGTGCCTTTGACACGAACAGTGACTTTATTAAATGCAGCACGAAGGCCCAGGGAACCCAGTGTTTCAGCCGAAGCCGTATGTGCATGATTTTCTGCACGACGGGGACGAGTGACGCGATATGTGGGGAAACTGGCAGTCGCGCGACGGGTCGCTTGTGTAGTTGAATCAGTACCGGGAACCTACTAGACAACACACATGTTTATTGCAACTTGCAATACAACGGAATGACCCGCAGCGCGCACACGTGGCGGTCTTATAAGCTAACAGAACTAACAGTGACGTCAGAGAGCCAACCACTAACACGTGCATCTTATCTTAGGTATGACACACAAAGCACAGAGTGACGTCAGAACACGACTAACACACGTTCTATCTTAGTTGGAATAACACAACACTCCCTTCCCCCCCCCCCCCCGCGTGTTTTTAGTAACGGTCAGGCGGTCGTCTTTGTCGGGTGCTGCGTCGAAGTTCCGGTTGGGAAAGTTGAGGCTCGCCCCCGCCGCAGTCCCCGCCAGCAGATGAAGTGTCCGGTAGGTGGCCCGGTTCTTTGCTGGCATCGTCTGCCTGCTCCTCGACTTTCTCGGCATCCGACGTCTCTCGTCCACCATCGATGGGTATAGGGGAACCTAAAGACCTGCGAGACCCAACGTCTTGGCTACGTTCTGGGAATTCGTGGTTTGCAGCCGGCACCTGAACCGATGGCGGGGAGCACTCCTGGAATGTTTGTGGTCTCATATGATCAACATGCACATATCTCTCCTCGTTCCCTCTCCCTATCACGTAAGTGCTTAAACTCACGCGTTTGTTTACCTTACCGCTCAACCACTTTCCTTCCCCGGGGCGTAGTCCTCGCACGAAGACGTCTTCCCCTTCCTCGAAGTTTCTCCAAGCTCCCCGTCCCCGATTGGCCGACTGCCTTGTTCGCTGCAGTTTTTCTTTCATCCTTTGCTCGATATCTGGATGGAGAAGGCTCAATCTGGTTCTAGGTTTCCACGATAAGAACAGCTGGGCAGGCGTCTCTTCGGTAGCCCACGTTGGCGTGTTCCTATAATTGAATAGGAACTGGTCGATCCGGTGCTGGAGAGACTTCATCTGCCCATTCCTCTGCTCGTCCATGACCTGCTTAAGAAGTTTTTTTTTCAATGTCTGTACACAACGCTCCGCGCTGCCGTTCGATGCCGGGTGATAAGGCGGCGATTTCGTGTGCCGGATGCCGTTCCGCCTCATGAACGTCTCAAAAAGTTCCGAGGTAAATTGCGGACCATTGTCTGTTACCACTTCTTCCGGTAATCCGTACGCGGCAAATACTGTGCGTAATTTCCCTATTGAAGAAAAAGCTATGTACTCCGACACGTCATCCGAGTTCCTCCTAAGCGGCAGGCGCGAGAGTGCGTCTGCATTGCCGATATCCCGTGACTTCCGATAAACCCATTTGTAGTCATAAGGAGCAATCTGGAGGGCCCATCGCTGCACGCGTGCCGCCGACATAGCAGGAATTGGCCTATCCTGTCCCACTAATCCCGCCAAGGGTTGATGATCAGAGTATATTCCAAGTTTTCGCCCAAAAAGGTACTTGTGAAACTTCTTTAGCCCGTACACTACAGCCAGTGCTTCTTTTTCGATATGGGCATATGCCTGCTCAGTTTTAGTGAGAGTTCTAGAGGCAAAAGCGATTGGACTTTCTTCGGAGCCTACCTTGTGAAAAACGACTGCGCCTAGACCATACGCAGATGCGTCGCAAACGAGCCCTGGCTCCTTTGAAGGGTCATAGTAGGTGAGTACCGACGTACTCAGCAACCAGCTCTTGGATGCCTTGAAGGCTTTTTCGGCGACCTCCGTCCATTTCCACTTGGCACTCTCAACTAGCAAGTCGTGCAATGGTGTAAGCTGTGCCGACATGTTTGGTACGAACTTCCCATAGAAATTTAACAAGCCCAAGTAAGCCCTCAGCTCAGTCTTGTTTTTTGGAGTTGGCGCTTCTTTGATAGCACGCACCTTGTCATCTGAAGGGCGGATTCCGCTTTCATCAATCACGTGACCCAAATACGTCACCGACTTCTCAAAAAACTTGCATTTTTCTTTCCGCAATTTCACCCCCCCCCCCCGTTCCTTGAACCTTGTCAACACAGTTTGCACCCTATCATAACATTCTTCCATCGTTTTCCCCGCTATTAACACATCATCAAGATAACATGACACTCCGTCCAAACCCCTTAGCATGTCATCCATTACCGCTTGGAAAATGGATGGAGCACTTGTTATACCGTACGGCATACGGGTGTATTGAAAAAGGCCTAGGTGAGTGTTCACAGTCACCAAGGGTTGCGACTCAGGATGCAGCTGCAATTGTTGGTACGCTGTCGACAGGTCAAGGACAGTAAAACACTTGCATCCATGCAACGCTACAAAAGTATCTTCCAATGTTGGGAGAGGGTAATAATCTGTTCTCAGACAACGGTTCAAAGTCACTTTGTAGTCTCCGCATATTCGCACTTTGTTGTTGGCCTTGGGGACCACTACTAGAGGCGTTGCCCATTCACTTTGTTTTACTGGAACCAGTACTCCGGATCCCACTAGTGAATGTAATTCTAATGCTACTGCGTCCCTGAGTGCGAATGGCACCGGGCGATGCTTGCAGAAAACGGGCGTACAGCTGTCTTTTAGCACTAGTTTGACCGACGTGTCAGCTATCAATCCTAGTGACGGATTAAACACTTCCGAAAATTTCTCGATGAGCGCGGTTGATCTATCAAAGCTGATATTACACACGCTAGGCCAATTCAGCTTCAAAGCCTCTAGCCAGTTGCGGCCCAACAACAAAGTGTCACAATTTTTTTTCCGTTCGGACTACAATTAACGGCAAGGTCGCGGTTTGCCCATCGTGCTCTACACGCACCGTCAACTTTCCGGCAATTGCTAGTGCGGAACCTCCAGAAGTTTTTAACCGTAAAGTACATCTTTCTAGGGGCACCTCCGGCCAGTACTGTCTGTACATTTTTTCCGGCACAATAGAACAAGATGTCCCGGTATCAACCTGCATAGTGACATTTCTGCCTGCTATCTTAAAGGGTCCCTGAAACGTTTTTTTGACATTGCGTCACTGATTAGGCAACACAATTGCAAAATCATTCACACCATAAATAAAGCGAAGCACAATGCGCTAAGGCAGCTATGGGCTTATTTCTGTCGCCTTCCTCCTTACCACTGCTGTTCCTCCTCAACTCGATCTGCTGCGGAGTGCGCGCTAGCGACGACAGCGCCTCCCGCGTCAGCCGCTCTGCCGAGCCTCCCGTAGTGACATAGCGCCCCGATATCCTCACTGAGGTCGCCCGCCTCGGCAGTGCTAGCCTCTGTAATAGAGCGCCGGCGACTCGTGTGACGCCGCCAGATGCCGCGATGATACCGTTGGCTGAAACGAAGGAGTACGTTGTAGAAGCACGTTGTTCGCAGCTAGGTTTTGAAAATTACGTGCACGTCACTTGGGTCGGGGCCAATCAGCGACCTCTCATTCGATCGCTCGATGACGGGGGCGTTTGAAAACGCTTTTGGCGAGCCGCTGCGACCTTTTGCGATACGCGTGTTCAAAACCTTATTGTAAATTACACACTTTACGCACAGCGCTAAAATATGTCCTGTAATGGTCCTAGCGACCCGCTCTACCGGATCACCATGTTCGCACAAAATCGTCAAAACCGTTTCAGGGTCCCTTTAACTATCACAATGTAGCCACCGTAACTACTCCGACATGAAAAAATATGACTAAGCAAGACTCACCACTTTTATCGTCCCAGTCACCGGAGTGCTCTAAGCCAGTGCTCTCTGCCAGAGAGTGCACCGAACGTGTCGTTCTGCATACCCTTGCCAGGTGTCCCATCTTTTTGCGAAAGGGGAAGGTGGCGGCGTCATGCATTGCTCCGCACCGGGAACAGTCCGTTGACACGTCATGCCGTTCCGTGTCTTTGCTTGCGACCTTTCTTGTACCGTGGTCCGTTGCGGGTGTTGCTGTACCAGGTTCATGTCGCCGAGTTCTTTTGGGTGAATTTTTCTTGTTTCTGTGCGAGCGAGTTCCCCACTTTTCGCCAAGTCATAGGCAGTCTGAAACGTCAGGCTACTCTTCTTAAGCAGCTCTGCTTGTGCCGTTTCATCTCTCAGTCCGGCCACGAATCGATCCCGTAAGGCGTCATCCAAGAATTGCCCGAACTCGCAAGATCCAGGCAGCCTTTTCAGTTCCCATGCAAACGCGGAAACTGGCTCATTTTCCAGCTGAGACCGCCCGTTGAACCGGAATCTTTCCGCTATCACCAAAGGCTTCGGCGAATAGTAGCCTTTCAGTATCTGGAGCAGTTCGGCATACGTTTTCTCTTCCGGCTTGGTCGGAGCCAATAAATTTTTCAGCGTGCGGTAGGCCCCTTTTCCAATGGCGGTGACAAAGACTGATACCTTCAAGTCTTCACTGACCTGGGTGGCTCGGACGTAATGTTCAAAGCGTTCCGCATACGAGTCGAAGTCTTCGTCTCCCTCCTCCGTGAACAGTTCAAACCGGCCAAACGAAGCCATGTCGTGGGAATCCGCCCAGACGCTTCCGCTCCTAGAATACCGAGGCCCGAGAGAGGGGTCCCACCCTCGTCGCCACTGTAGTAGAATCAGTAACGGGAACCTACTAGCCAACACACATGTTTATTGCAACTTGCAATACAACGGAATGACCCGCAACGCGCTCACGCGGCGGTCTTATAAGCTAACAGAACTAACAGTGACGTCAGAGAGCCAACCACTAACACGTGCATCTTATCTTAGGTATGACACACAAAGCACAGAGTGACGTCAGAACACGACTAACACGCGTTCTATCTTAGTTGGAATAACACAACAGCTTGGTCGAACGGTCGGCTTTTGAAGGTCAAGAAATCGTCGCTCGTCACCCGGAAGTCGTATGAGGGACGGCCAATCGCAAGCAGCCGGCCGGTAAAAGGTGCACTTGAGTGACCCACTGCCGCCTCTCACACAAATGGGCGCTTGCAAACAACTGTCAGCAATTGCCGAACACGAAAAGGAAACAAATCTAGTACAGTACATGCAAATCTATTTATTCTTACGTTTCACGGCTGAAGAGTTGACTAAAATATAACTGTGTGTACCCACCTAGTTTTGGTACCCCGGCTTCGGCGGCTACATTTCGATAGAGGCGAAATGTTGAGGCCCGTGTGCTGTGCGATGTCAGTGCACATTGAAGAACCCCAGGTGGTGAAAATTTCCGGAGCCCTCCACTACGGCGTCTGGTTTTCGGACGTTAACGCCCACATAACAAGCTAGTTTCGGTACACTACAGCTGGCAACCCCGGAGGGCCGTTGCTTGATATATCGCTCGAGGCGTCGCTTGCATCGGGTTATCATTTTTCAGGCGACAAACAGTGCGACGGGCAGATCAGTAGTATCGTTGGCGACGATCGCGCACGAAATCGCGTACATGCGGTATCTGCTTCACGGAACCATGTCGCAGAGGTACACATTATTATATTAAAAAAACTAGCACTTTCGTTATCTCCTGCTTTCAGCAGGACGTGTTTTATACGTGAATAAAATGCTTTCTAAAATATTCATACATTTGCGAGAAAGCCGTTAATGCAAGCACGAATGACTGCAAAAGTTTCAGGTCCACATAGAAGCAGTTAACCGTATATGCTTCTGCACATGAGATATATTGCGGAAAAGAATATAAATAAATCATTCACGCGTGCGAAACTTACGTAATCCACTCCGTTATCAACGTAGCCGCGTATGGAATCTGACATAACTTGCAAACATATGTGATGCTCCGTAAACATCTCGCGCGTTGAAAATCCGCAATGCATAAGGGTCGGTAGTAGTGCTTTTACGTTGTGCACCTCAGGGTAAACACGATCCATGGAACTGGTACCATTCGTAGTGAACTGAAAAAGAAGCGCAATTGATTAGGCTATGCAGTCTTGGGCAGTAACTAGTTACTAGTAACGCGTTAACGGTAACTGGTTACTTTTTCCAGTAACTTATAACTGTAACTAGTTATTTTTAATTTAGAGGAACTTGTAACTGTAACACTGTTACTTCTTACAAGGTAACTGTAACTGTAAATACCGTTACAGTTACTTCCTTTATAAAATATCCAGCAGCAACGCTTCTTAAAGCAGCGCTCGGCAGTATCGCGATACAAGATTATCACGATGTTTCTCTTAATTATTCATGACTATGTGTACCTCTGCATCTAGATAAATTTGCAAAGTGTATTTGTATCTGACTACTAGAATGCTTTTACGGTGTATCGTTTGTATCGCGATGCTGTGCAGGACACGGACATGTCTCGGCCTTTCTTTTCTTTAGATGTGCTTGACATGTTTCCAGATCGGAAATGACTTTTTTTTTCTACGAAGGCAAGCAAAGCACTGCCGCACGGCGACAAGAAAGGGCGGGGAAGGGTTCTTCCCCCCACCCCCATGCAGAGAAATGTGCGCGACACCGCAGTATGGTCGGCCTAAGTGACGAAAGTCACTGCTGGTCGAAGGCCGGTGCAGCATCCTTAAGTTGTTTGCGCGGCCAGCCATTTCTTCGTGACCACCCGCGCGGAAACCACCTAGAAACAGAACGCTTTTCAATGCCTCGCACACGTTCAGTATTCAAAGCGGCGGTACTTCCAAAAAGCACTTCGCAAAATGCCGGGAGTGCTCGAAGGGGCCTATCTTCTTTGTCGCATCTCAGGTTGAGCTCCCCTTTCATTTACGATCGTGCAGCAGTGCTTCGTGGCGCCCCGCCACGGTGGTCTAGTGGCTACGGTACTCGGCTGCTGATCCGAGGGTCGCGGGATCGAATCCCGGCCGCGGCGGCTGCATTTCGATGGAGGCGAAATGTTGAGGCCCGTGTGCTGTGCGATGTCAGTGCACGTTAAAGAACCCCAGGTGGTCAAAGTTTCCGGAGACCTCCACTACGGCGTCTCTCATAATCAGAACTGGTTTTGGGACGTTAAACCCCACAAATCAATCAATCAGTGCTTCGTGGCATCAGGCTGTCCCAACGTACTAAATGCGAAGCATTTCTTAGCAAACTTCGGCGGCTTTGAGCATATCTATCTCTCGAGCCGCCTACGACTTTGTGCTCTCCTGGCCGTTTCGTTAATGGGATGTATATGAAAATTGGTATGCAACAACGTGACTGCATGAAGAACATAAATGACAGGTCATAACATGAAAACGATGACGTGCATGTCATGAGCGGCATGACTTACGTGCCACGGTCTTAGTGCTCTTGCGGCCGTTTCCTTAACTTGATAAAAACCAAAATTTGTATGGCGAGACAACAATGTATGACGACCATGGGTGACACGTTCTAAGAACAAGAAAATCGTGACATGCATGTCATGAGCGGCATGATTTACATGCCTCGCGTTTCGTTATTGGGTGTGCACCAGAATTGCTGTGGCACAACGTGACTGCATGACGAACGTAAATGACAGGTCACAACATTACAATCTTGACATCCGTGTCATGAGCGGCATGGTTTACATGCCCAAGTCTTAGTGCTCTTGCGGCCGTTTCCTTAACTTCACATGCACCCAAATTTGGTATAGCGAGACAAAAATGCATATCCATTTTACGCTCCTGAAGCATGCTTCGCATTTCCTTGATTCCCACTGCACGTGGGACATGCCATTTATATTTGTAAATAAATTTCCGAAAATCAATAAAAAAAGGTTGTTGCAGAAAATGAGGCGTACGCAACGATTGCTGGTGTTAGGCTTATGAGTGAGCCCACTCAATTCCTTTCATCTGGCGCTTTGCTACGAGCAACTCACTGATAACTTTCCGATACACGAAGCAAGAATAGATGTACTAGTTGGCATTTCAGACCATAAGATAACTTATTGTAGGATACCTATAATTGACACTAAAATGTCTGCATACGCAGAGGAAACATTTCCAGACTTTAGTAAAGCTGATGACATAGCAATACAGGACTTACTGTTCGACAAATTGCCATCATTTCAAGAATTAACCTCTGACTCCACTGCGGCTACGGAAATGTTGTGGCATAAATTCAAAGAAATTGTTCTTTATTGCTTGCAAAAGCACGTTCCATCGAAAAAAAAGAAGACCAGAAAGGTGAATTCGTGGGTCACACGTGACGTTATACATGCTAAAAGAAAGGTGAAGCGTTTGAGGAAAAATCTAAAAGAGACACCGTACATTTATAGCCGACAAAATCTGAGCGCAGGCATAACGGACATGAAAAATAAAATAAAGGCAGCCTAGTCTACTTATTTTGAGAAAACTCTACCTCGTTTCATAAAAAGTTCCCCAACAAAATTTTGGCAATACATGAATCGCAAGGCCCGTAAAATCCCTTACAAAAATGCTGTATGTGGCCATATCTGGAATTGGGCAAATGTGGCTATAAATGGCGCATGCCATATGTGGTCTTATTTGCCCAGATCGTTTTAGAAACATATGTGGCAATGAAAAACACACACGAGGAATGCCATGTAACACTCTGATGCATATTGGGCAAATGCGGACACGTATGGACACGTGCCATATATAGCCAGATATACATATATGGCCATATATGTATATCTGGCTATATATGGCACGTGTCCCCACACGTTCGTATTTGCCCAGTACGCATAAGAGTCGTACATGGCATTCCTCGTGCATGTCTTTCATTGCCACATATGTTTCTAAAATGATTTTCGCAAATACGGCCACATAAGGGCACATGCGGGCA
This sequence comes from Hyalomma asiaticum, assembly GCA_013339685.2. Lineage (NCBI taxonomy): Eukaryota > Metazoa > Arthropoda > Arachnida > Ixodida > Ixodidae > Hyalomma > Hyalomma asiaticum. The sequence goes on from CM023482.1 coordinate 52,199,300, forward strand.
CGTGCCATATATAGCCACACTTGCCCAATTCCTGATATCGCCATATATGGCATTTTTGTAAGGGATGACCCAAGAAGCGCCTGAAGAAAATCCCTATTCCGCAAACGCATTAAATAGCTATTTCCTATCAATTTTTACAACTGATGACGGAAAACAGCCTCACGTAGGAATTAGAGACGAGAAATCTATTAAGCGGTTATTCGTATCAGAAGCGGGGGTCTTTAACTTACTGTTGAAGTTGGATGGCAAAGAAAGTCCCGGACCGGACAACATACCTAACGCGTTTTAAACATTGTATGCCGAATGGACATCAAAATACCTGTCCCTGCTTTTTAACCGATCATTGTCGTTTCGTACCACACCAAAGGATAGGAAAATAGCAAGAGTGATTCCTATACATAAGTCCGAAAATAAAAAAGAACCTTCCAATTATCCGCCCATCTCGTTAACATCTACGGTTGGTAAACTAATCGAACACATAATCTTAAAGCATATAACGGACACCCTTGAAGAACACAAAATACTGTCCCCTTCTCAACACGGCGAAAAAACGCTAGGTGGCGTCCGGGAAGCAGATGCGGCCGCGTCGGCTCCCGCTTCTTTAAATGTTTTCGGACATCTTTGTTGTGTTCTCCACAGCTAATCTGGAGTTTTCTAAACCAGTTTTGTGCAAGCTTTTCGACGACATCGTTCTCGCTGCGGTGAGTGGACTTTTCAGCAACTTATTGAACTCTGAGTGCGCGAGGTGGTGGACGGACTCCGAAGGCTAAGCCTAACCACTCATAGGCTTAGCTTCGAGTACAGCACTTTCGTGGTAGCGTCGGGCCTCGTGAGGCCCCTGGCGCCCCTGAACAGACGGCGAAGATGCCCGAGGTGGTGACAGTCGAAGGCATGGACATCAATCCGGATGAGTTCCACGGAGCGGGGTGGACCACCGCCCTTGGCGTCCGACGGAAAGGGGATCCGGCAAGGAACGCGGCGGCCGCTGCCGCCGCCGAGACGAACGCCAGCGCAGCAAAGAAGCACGGTCTCAACGCCAGTTCCCGCTCGACAGTAGAGAAGGTCGTAGCCGCTTCGCGGCTCCCTCGGCTACCAAGAGATCAGATTAAGGTTATTGTACGGCCCCGAGGAGGGCTCGACGTTTCGAAGGCGGACTTGGTGCTGCTTGCGAGGGCTCTGACAATGGCCGCAGCGCTAACCGACCAAGAAGCATCGGAAGATACGATCTGCCCAAACAAGGTACAGAATATACTTGTTATTTCGACTCCAGTCAAATCCAACGCTGTCGCTTATGCCGCCATCCAGAAAATTCACACGAAAGTCAGCGCTTTCGAGGTTTCTGCCTACGTGGCCGCTCCGGAAAACGCTTGTAAAGGCGTCATCAGGAACGTTGACCCCTCGATAGAAGAGAGTACCCTCAGAGGTATGATTGTAAATCAAAGAAACCCGACCGCCATCGAAGTCAAGAGAATCAAAAACACGCATGTCGTTGTGATCCTCTTCGATGAGCTTCGAGTCCCGAAAAATGTCATGTACGGAACGGCCCTAGTGCCGTGCTCGCTTTACAAGCGGCAAGTCGACGTTTGTCACGCCTGCGGCCGGGTCGGGCACCGCGCCGACGTGTGTCACCACAGCAAGGAGGAGAGAAGTAAATGCCACAACTGCGGAGAAGCACTCCGAAACGGCGCTGGAGAAGCACACAGCTGCACCCCAAAATGCAAGCTCTGCGAGGGCGATCACCCCACAGGCGCCCGTTGCTGCAAAAAAAGATTCCACATCCCATACGTTGTGCGACGACGCAGGAGACAACCACGAAATCGCTCCGAGAAAGAAGCCAATCCGGACGAGGCTACCGACCCAGCGGACATGCAGCAGGAGGTGGAAGAAGGATCCATCCCCAAGCGGCGCTCCCGCTCCAGAGAGCGCTCCCGCTCCAGGGGCCGATCCAGGTCGCGATCGAAGCCAGCAGCGGATGGTGCCGCACCCACCTACGCGGCGAGGTCAAGATCCAGCTCCAGGCGGCCTGGCAAGCAAACGACCTAGGCTGCCATAGTCGACAACAACGGCTCAACGACATCTACCAAGCAAGGTAAGGCACAGCCAGAGCATGTGGCAGATCCACGTATACACACACTAGAGCGGGAAAACAAAGCACTCAAACAGGAACTAGCTGAACTCAGGGCAACCCTAGCTAGGCTAGAAGGACGTATTTTAAACAACACACCGACACCCATACCCCAATCTTCAGGGACCGTGGTCGCGTCGTGTACCCCACACAAACGCAGGGCCATCGTCATCCAGTCAGAAGACGAACCTTCCGACGTAGACGACATTACGTCTGAAGTCAGCGAGGCTCCTTCTAACGCCTCCGCTAGTGACAGCAACGCCAAAAAGCGCAGCAAGAAGAAACGCAAGTTCAGCGCATTTCAATCGGCAATTACTGAAATTAAAGAGGCACTCATGCAAATCTGTGGCAGACTCGACCGCCTAGAAAGACCAATCGCTCAACCCAAAGCTACGAGAACAATCTCCACGCCGGACCCAGGGCTCATCTCTTCCCCGGGACCGCACCCTGCGCTGCCCACACACCCCCAGCCACCAGGACCAATAGGTGAGATCAACCATCAAGGGGTCATGCCAAAACACCACCATGGATAACGCACCACAATTTTTCAAGATTTCGCAATGTAACTGTAATTCATTCAACAAAAACAAAGCTACCCTAACGCAATTAGTCAGATCCTGTAAAGAAAAGCCACACGTGATCATCCTGCAAGAGTGCGGGGCAGAAAAGAACATTCAAAACATGTCCTTCTCGGGGTACAGGGTTTCCAGGCCGACCCTGGACCCCGACTTCAAACAAGCCAGGGGAATTGCCACCCTCATCGGCAATGACGTCAGCTTTGTGGAAAGGGACACCCTCACATACAAGAAAGGCCTGGAATCCATGTTCACAGAAATCATTCCGAGTCGAGCCCTTAAGGCCCACCTTTACATACTGAACCTTTACAGTTCCCCGACTGACCGACTCAGAAACTTTACCAAGCTTTTCACATCAGCCGCTTTGCAAGTCAAGGACAGGCCGCTGATTGTTGCCGGTGACTTCAATGCACACAACACTCTCTGGGGCTACGCCACCAATGACAGGAAAGGGATTAACCTTGCCGCGTGTGCGGACACTCTAGGCATGAAACTTATGACGGACTCAAGGTTCCCCTCGCGCAGAGGCAATTCGGTTCAGAGGGACACCACCCCGGACCTGACGTTCCTGCGAAACGTGGACGGGTCGTGGGACAACCTGCAAGAGGACCTTGGCAGTGACCACTTCATCCTAGAAATCAATGTTCGCATCACACCGGCTCCTCCCAAGACGTATAACTACGTCGACTGGGACCTCTTCCGAAAAATGAGGGGTAGTGAGGACAGCCAAGAAGAAACCTTCGAAGAGCTCCTGGAAAACCTTAAAGGAACTGTGGCCAATGCGCTAAAGAAATAAGCTTGTACCTGGAGGTGCCAGCCATGGATTCCAGACTCGCACACCGCCTGGAGGCGAAGAACGCATTAAGAGAAAGGTGGAAACAGCACAAGCTGAACAGGAGGCTGAGATCTAAACTAACGGAATTAAACAAAAAGATCGAAGAACACTCCAGAAAGCTAAGTGTGCAGCAATGGGATGAGGTTTGTAATGAGGCGGACGGTAAAATGAGACGGGGAAGCAAGTGGAGCCTTCTCAAGAACCTATTCGCCGACAACAACAAACCGACCAAGAGCAATGCCCGGATAACGATCGAGAGGCTCATCCACCTACACACAAATGAAGGCACTAGTCCCCGGGACTTTGCTAACGCCCTGGCAGACATCTACCTGCCGGTACAGAGCAAATCTGTCCCCTGGGTTGACCCAACACGCGAGTACAAGGGGACCCCTCAACACTCGCTGGATCGCCCTTTCGAGGTCTCGGAGATTGTGCACGCCCTTCACAACCTAAACGGACGCTCGGCCCCCGGTCCAGATGGAATCACAAACAAACTACTAAGAAATCTGGATGACAAAGCCATACAAATCATTACGAGAAAAATCAACGATGTATGGGCTGAAGGCCGGGTACCAGACGAATGGCGAACTGCCAATGTAGTCCTCATCCCCAAACCCGGAAAACCACTGCACGCGGAAAATTTGAGACCCATCTCCCTTACGTCGTGCCTCGGGAAGGTCGCGGAACATGCCATCCACAACAGAATTGCAGAACACATCGAAGAAAACAGCCTATTCCGCCACAATCTCATAAGCTTCCGAAAATCACTATCCACGCAAGACGCCATGCTCCTCATCAGGGGTGCCGTAATCGACAATAAATCCAGAGATGTAAAAGGCATCCTGGCGCTCGACCTAACCAAGGCCTTCGACACGGTCAGCCATGAACACATCCTCAACGAAATCTCCACTTTAGATCTCGGGGGAAATTTCCACAACTTTGTAAGATCGTTTCTGGCTGACCGAACGGCCACCATAAACGTCGGAGAAATCAAAAGCCGAAAGCACAAACTAGGCAACATCGGCACCCCGCAAGGGTCGGTGCTCTCGACGCTTCTTTTCAACATCGCAATGCACGACCTCTCCAACAAACTCTCCAAAGTCCAAGGGGTAGGACATGCGATTTACGCGGACGACATCACCATTTGGTCTGCGAGCGGCCCGCTAGGCACTCTGGAACAGAACCTGCAGGAGGCACTGGACACCACGGAAGCTTTCCTTAACAATACGGGTCTGAAGCTCTCTTCCAGCAAATCAGAGCTCCTTCTGTGTAAACATGGCCCCAGGAAGGGACAGCTCCTTAGCTCCCTCCCCGTCAACCTACATACCAGGGACGGAGGCAGTATCCCCAGGAGTAACACAGTCAAGGTACTGGGTATGATCATCGGGCCTTACAGCAATGACAACGCGGAGGCACTCAAACGCATAGAAAAGAGTGTCCTCAACTTCACCAGGATCATATCACGGGTTGCCAACAGAAGGAACGGCCTGCAAGAGGACAACCTCATGAAAGCATTTCACGCCTTTCTCATCAGCCACATAATCTACGCCGCCCCCTTCCTCAACTGGAAGACGGAGCTGAACAAAATCGATACGCTAATCAGAACAGGATTGAAAAGGGTCCTGAGCCTCCCTCGAAACACTAGTACAGAACGACTCCTCCAACTGGGCCTGCATAACACGGCAACCGAACTCTTTGAGGCACAGCGCAACGCCCAAATTAGTCGGCTCTCACTCTCAAGGGCGGGCACCGCAATTTTGATGGAAGCCGGCATCCAGCCCCTCTTCATGCTACCAGAGAAGTCGCAACTATTCACAAACGCCAAGAAAGCGATAACCGTTGATCCGATCCCCAGAAATATACACCCGACCCACAACGAAGGACAGAGAAAAGCAAGAGCCAAGGCCATACTCGACAAGATCAAACACAACGAAACGAAAGTCCTCTTCGTTGACGCGGCCAGATATTGGAATCGAGGCGCCTACGCAGTCTCCGTGGTGGACGCCCATGGCTCCCTCGTCAACGCAGCCACGGTAGTTACCAACTTCACCCATGAAGCAGAAGAAATGGCCATCGCGGTGGCTCTTCGAAGCTGCACGGGAGCCTCTGTCATTTACTCGGACTCCAGAACAGCCATACGAACTTTTTCGGCGGCCCTCGTCTCTTCAAAGGCAGCTGCGGTTGTTAACTGCTCAGAGTTAACTGCTCAATTCAAGGCTGTCCAGAGGGCCCGGGCCGTCGCCGAAGGACTCTGTCTACCGGCCCCGACCTGGGTGGAGCCGCCGGATTGATTGACGGGGCCTCCGGCACCGCCTTCTTTCTCCTCCGGACCCCAAATAAAGTTCATACTCACTCACTCTCAACACGGCGTCCGCCAGGGCATGTCTACTGTAACACAACTCATTGAAATGGTCCATGATGCCTCATTAAGCGACGATCATCAAAAAAATTGACCTTATTCTGCTAGATTTCTAAAAAGCATTTGATCGGGTGTCGCATAGCAAACTCATCTTGAAACTCCAACTTTCTCTGGGCAAGGGCCAAATTCTTGACTGGATTACTAACTTCCTCACAGACAGGTCGCAGTTCGTGGAATTAAACCATGTCTAATCTTCAATCGTACCGGTGACCTTTGGCGTACCGCAAGGCAGCGTAATGTGGCACCGGTATTATTCTGACTTTTCGTTAACGACCTTCCTTCATCTGTTAATGTTGGATGCAGGTTATTTGCATATTACTGCATCTTGTACAAAGAAATCAACTCACACGATTACCATATCGCCTTAAATACGGCCCTCGAGGCGGTTTCAGCTCGGTGCAGTGATTGGCAAATGAACAACAACGAAGAAAAAGCCGCGCTCTTATCCAAAACTACAAAAAAATTACACCCGCATCTTCCCCCGGGGGGAACTCGAGTAAATGCGTCACAGAGTGGTGGAGGTATCGCGTGAATGTTGCGTAATTGGGTATGGTTTGGGAATGCTTAATTGTTATTTCGTCAGGCGAAAGCCAAGTAAAGACGCCCTTGACTGAATTCCGAACGCGCGCTCCGCCGCTTATATACGCACCGCCCGCGTTCGAGGGAGAGGAGTACGGGGGAGAGGTCCGCACCACCACTGCGCATGCTCGGCTTGCTGAACGCCCGGTGGGCCGGCACGAGACGAGCCGAGCATGCACAGTGGGGGGTGTGGACGGCGCCGCCGACGCCGAAGCGCGACATCGTGCGACTAAGAAATACTCCGCATTTAAAAAGCATTCATCCTATTTCAATTACGTCATCAATTCAGCTATCCTTTCTAAAGCCACGAAACATAAGTATCTAGGGGTCATTCTGTCACATGACCTACGATGGGACGCTCATATCCATTACATCGCATCATCTGCGCTAAAAAGACTGTTATTTATAAAAAGGCGATTACAGCAAGCACCACCGCACACAAAGTTGCTGGTCTATAATACACTTATTCAACCCATCATGGAGTACGCAAACACTGCCTGGTTTCCGTACACAAAAAAACTAACCAGCAAGCTCGAAGGTGTTCAATGAAAAGCGCTTAGGGTCAGTTTTAACAAATTTAACCGAACAGATTCGCCTACGGAATTGCTTAAAAAGGCTGGACTACTAGCCATAAAAAACCGGGCGATATTGGCACGCTTAAAGCTAATGTACCAACTACTACACGGTCACCGAAACATAGCATTACACTCAAGGAGTGACGGTGACCAGATAAGTGTCGATGCTGGCGCGGTGCCAGAGCAGGCAGCCTGCCGAACGTCATTCTTCTCTTCCATTTCGCGGCAGCGCCCGTTTCAGCCGATAGCCATTTTTCTCCTGCGCGCTCTCGCAACATTCCCCCGTTGTCAGACGAAGACCGCCGGCCGAGTCGGTCAGTAGTGCGTAGACGGTAAGGCTTCAGGCGGGCGACGTGCGTCACTTCTGTTTTGACCGAAGGTCGTCCACTGCTGGTGAGTCGTGCTACGCGGTAGTTAACCTCGCTGAGCCGCTCCAGAATGACGAATGGTCCGACATAACGAGCGAGAAACTTCCGGCACAAGCCACGTTGCCGCAGGGGCGTCAAAAGCAACACGAGATCTCCAGGATCAAAATAAACGTGTCGGTTACAACCGTCGTAGAGGATTCTTGACCGGTCCTGAGAGGCCAAGGTGCGTAGCCGAGCGAGGCGCCGCGCTTCTTCAGCTCGACAGAGGATCTGGTTAATCGATTCGTTGTCATTAGAGAAATACGGAAGTACCGTGTCTAGTGTGTAGCGTGGCGGACGAACTTAGAGAAGATAGAAAGGTGAATAACCCGTTGTCTTCTGTCGTGCCGCACTGAAGGCATAGGTGACAAAAGGTAGAATAGTGTCCCAGTTCCTGTGGGCAGAATCGACGTACATGGACATCATGTTCGCAAGTGTTCTGTTCGTGCGCTTACAAGACCATTAGTTTGTGGATGGTAGGACGTGGAATGGCGCAAGCTCAAGGAACGCAGTCGAAGGGTCCCTTTCACTACATGCGCGGAAAATTGTCGCCCGCGGTCACTGATGACAACGCGAGGAGGTCGTTGTCGGGAGTCAGGTGGTGTGGCGTTTTTTTAGTTTACTCTTCTTTACAGCCATCTGTGCATGATGTCGGGCACGATGATGTAAATTTGGTGTGGTGAACGGTGACCCCTACTGCTTAGTAATATATGTAATGCCGGATAATTTCATCGACGGCCAAATTCTGGCCCAGGTACATTGCAACTGTACGACAAATTTCCAAAACAACAGATCAGTTTGTTCTTGCTGGCCATTTGAACCTGCGCAATTTCACATGGAGTAATGAATATAAATTGGGTTGACTGGTTGTCGCGATAGTATCAGCATGAAAAATGGCGACAAATTTAGTTCTAATGCGTTAGCATTAACAGAACAGGTAATAACAACATGGATTTGCTTCTTTATAATTCGCCAACTTTTGTTTAGTCTGTCACATGTATTCCCGGTTGAGGTGACCATATTGCTGTTGTAGCAACCAGTAAAAGGGAGGTGAAACGAGCCAAGCCCCGGCAATTGAGGAATGCTTACTTTTATGATATGTGGGCTGCGATTTCTCAGGAGTAATATGCTCATTTGTCTCTTTTCGAATGTCATTACGAGAACGCCAATGTTTCATAACTGTGGTGCCTCTTTAAAGCCAATCTTATAGAACTAAGAGAAAAATATGTGCTCAACACTAACGCGGTTATGCTGAAGAAGTGCAAGAGGACATGAGTGACGCCAACGATCGTTACATTAATAAGGAAGAGACCACGAGTGTACAACGCAATTAAGAGAGCCCAAACTATTTACGAGTACAGCTGGCTAGTCGATATAACTAATGAATATAATTCTAAAGCTCTTAGTGCCAAGGCTCAGTGCCTGAGTCGGATGAACGAAAGCTTGAAAATAAACCCAAACCCCCTTGGAGATAGGTGAGAAACTTCGGAGCTGATTCAATGGGAATAAACGAGACTCATCATCCAATCAGATCTTGTCCAGTAATAATATTAAGACATCCTGTCATAATGAGTTCTTTTTTATTGTCACCTAAAATGGATTACGAGAAATTATCCATGTTCACTGAGCTACCTCTGGGAGCTCAACCATTATCCACCGGTGAAACTCTGTGTAAGTGGTATCGGGTCTCTGCTAAAAAATGCAGGCGGAACGAAGGCCCGTGCTCCAGACGGTATCTCCCCTTGCGTAGTAAAGCGCAGTGCCTGCCCAAAAGCATCTTATCTTTATGTACTTTACAGAATATCTCGCTGTACTGGAGTCCTGCCAGAGGACTAGAAAATGGCACATGTCGTTCCCATTCATATGACCAGTTCCGAAAAAGAGGCACACAGTTATCGGCCTACTTCTTTAACACCAATTTCCTGCAAAATAATAGAGCAGATTTTATACAAGGATATACTAAAACACAAATTATAGTTAATAAGCGGCACAGTTTTCGCAGAGGCCTGGCTTGCACAACACAACTGAGCTCTACCATGATTTAGTGTCCGAGGTCGAAGAAACAGACTGCGTTTTTTCTTTCATATTTTGGAAATGCGCTTGACACTGCATGCCACCTCTTGCTTCTTCTCAAACTTGAAAGGTCAAATACTGATAAAATCTATGGCTGATCTCTCTGCCAATGGAATCAGTATAACACGAAAGTGAAAAGTCTGTCTGCATAAGCCGTTGAACGTTTACTGTTACATCGAGGTCAACTTGCCCATGGCTATCGGTGTTTCGCTGGTACGGCACCATTTGAGGTTGATTAACTCACGTTTATACATCGCCTCCATAACATCAAGGGCCAACCCTTTGTCGTAACTGAAGTGGTTTACCTAATAACTAGGTACTGTCTATAGTAACTGCCACGCGACAAAGGTATCAGTCATATTTAGTTGCGCCACATTGACCCGTCAACGCCATTGCCGTGCTCTGGCGCCTAACGCAGAAATCTGCCAAAGCAGACAATGAACGAGGACCTGCTCAAGCTAGTTCCGATACCATCAATACGAGACATCATAAGGGAAGCGCAATTTCGAATGCGATGCCGATTAGAAAACACACCACAGGAAAAAAGGTTGCAGTGGCTTAGCTCGGCTATGCCCGGATATACGTAGCGTTAGCAAAGGTTCAACTGATTATTCTTAGCTTTCCTGGTTGTCCTGGTTGCTAGACGTTCGTCCCTTTGCTCCAGTGTCTCCGCCGCACGTTTAGCCTTCTTCTGTTCATTCCTCCTACGCTCAGCCGCTAATTGCCAGGCAACTACTTCGGGATCCGATGAGTCAAGCTTCTCCGTTCTTCTGCGCTGTTGAGCAGCATTTGCGCTCTCCTTCTCCATGGCTATACCACACTGGCAAACGCCAGTCAGAAGCGCAGCGGCTCCAGCGCAGTGTGAGACGGCGACTGCACAGCGAGCGCGCGCCGGCGCCAGTGCGTCTACCACGGCTACGACGTCACTCCTCTGGAATGCGCAGACCGGCGGCGGTGAGTCGCGCGCGGCGGCGGCGGAGTGCGCGAGAGGTGCCGGCTCCGGTGCGCAAGCTGTGTGACATCACTGATCCTTGCGCATGCGCAGCACGGCTCTTTATGTGCCGCGCGAAACGGGCTTGGCTAGGCCAGTGTAGCTAACGCTACAAAACAGGTCACGGCATGGGACAGCCGAGCCAACGCGACGCCGGTGGCTCAGGAACGGCTGACAATGCCACCATGGGAGGCGCCGCTAGGTACACGGAGTAAAGAACGCCCTATCGCCCAGATTAAATGTTAAAACCAGAAAACTACTTCAAAAGCAACTAAACTGAAGAGACCTCAGAACACCGTTGATATGCATACTGAGGCCACAATCAGAGATGAAAGAGCCAGCATGGCGTGGGTTAGCACATCTGCACCACAACGCAATGGATATCACACTTGTCATCTTCCCGGGCTTGCAACTCTGTACGCAGAGGTATTCGCAATATGGGGAGCGAAGAATACGATTCCCTTCGATTTGGGAAACATCAGCAGCACAAGAATTCACTACCACATCCTTGCAGTCTCGTACGAGGCAGTAAATGAACTAAACGCGCCACGGCTGAAGATGCTGTGGCCAACGACGCCAGCAAAAAGCTATATATATATATATATATATATATATAGCTTTATATATATATATATATATATATATATATATATATCCAGTGCCTATATATATATATATATATATATATATATATATATATATATATATATATATATATATATATATAGGCACTGGATCTTCACTTGCACTGAAGTGCCGGTGGGAGATTTCACTTGTGCGTAGTTCAACCATAAGGATTCGTAGCGTGCGCGTTAACTAAATTAATCCGAAACTCGGCACAATCTATGATGAACCTCCCGAGCTTCGCCCACTCATCATCATTTACTCCGTGGATATGCTGTGATTTTCTTTTCTTTTTTCTCTCAATAAAGGTGAAAGTCATTCACTGCCCCGCCACGGTGGTCAAGTGGCTATGGCACTCGGCTGCTGATCCGAAGGTCACGCGATGGAACCCCCGCTGCGGCGGCTGCATTTCGACGGAGGCGAAATGCTGAGGCTCGTGTGCTGTGCGATATCAGTGCATGTTAGGGAACCCCAGGTGGTCGTAAACTTCCGGAAACCTCCTCTACGGCGTCTCTCATAGTCAGTGCTGGTTTTGCGACGTTCAGCGCTGCAAATCACAGTCAGTCATTCATTTTTCCCGTCGCGCACGACAAGCGGTTGGCGGGGAAACGCCACCCGCGAGGAAAGGGGACCGGTGCCCTACCATTGCGCTATCGGTGCATATACGCTGGAGGCTGTACGAACGCGGCTATGCAAGTGGCTCTGCACGTGTTCATCGAGGCGGACTTTGGAACGCACCTGGAATGATGCCGCCATCTCGGAGATACGAAGTAAAGCTGCTCTCCTGGATGGCGACACCGTTCCAGGCAATGTGCGCCTGGATGTGCGCGTGCTGAGCCGGACGAGACAAGAAAGCGCGTTCGTAGAACATCGGGCATGTGCGGGTGGTCTCGGATTAGTCCATCGCTTCGTCAGGCAAATTGTTTCTCGCCTGTTTTTCTTTCGAGAAAGTGGCCACCCGTTTTTGCGTGAAATGTTACAGATCTGATTAGTTACCTTCTTAACATGGTAGTGTGATCAGTTGCCGCAGGTATTTCATGGGCTCCTTGGTGATTCCTCAAGGAAGTCGTTGACTCATTTTCCCCCTAAAAATTAGGTTTAGAGTGGAGTAAATTGTAACCGCTAGCCGAAAAGCGATTTCTGCAGCACTGTTGGACTCAATTTAGCCACACCTTTGTATCGTTATCCTCATTTAAATCGGCCTTGTCAGGATGTACATAGAAAGGTTTGAAAAATGTGTGTTCCTCCCGGTGTTAAAACATTTTTCTTTAAACTTCATTCGGAAACTTTCCCTGCTAAAACCTGGTTGATTTCGAGGGGCTGCTTCGCGCCGTGGTCCACGAACTGCCGACTCTGTCCCGGAGACGAAACAATTGATTACTTTTTTATTGATTTTACGGACGCAACGTTTTTAGGAGATTCTCCAGTGAGCTCTTAAAAAGGAAATGGACATCTCCGTACACAATTAGGTTTCTACGGCTTTAAACGATTGCCTGTCCGCTCTATGACATGTCCATAGCACTTGCTTTGTAGAGCTTTATGAAGCTCGAGACTTTGTGACCGCCATGCCGATAACCCGCGTTCCACTATATAAATCTACCTTGAAACCATAGCCTAGGAAAAAAGTGTGTATGCTACGCAAAAAACTGCCGCCGGACTGGATGCACTTGTTGGACGCGTGTGTGTGTTTGCCCTAGCTTTGAGTGTGTTGGTATTCTCTCCCTGTAATGTGACTTCAGTTTTCATTTCCATGTCATAAATAAAAGATTACACTACCTACCGCTAAAGGGGGCCAAGAGGCGATGCGAAGCAGCACGGAAGGTGCACACCACGTTTGCATCGGTTTGACGCTAGCAGACGTTGCCTGCGTCAGCGTTATCTCTCGCGGGCGAGGGCGCGTTCCCATTCCTTGCGAGCTGGTAAAGCGTTCATCGAACAAAGAGTGTTTCCGAAGTCAACGCGCACCGTTCCGAGAGAAGAGGAATGTCGAGAGGAGAGGAGGTGAAACAAGGAGAGGAGGCGAGGAGGATGCGCATGCGCAGCTCGGGTGTGGACGCCGCACGGCGGATGGGTTGAGAGAAGGAGGGAAACAGGGACATAGCCCCGACCATAAGCTGCTTCGCATCTAAAAAGAAGTGCGGAGTTAGCACAGTGGTAGCGCACCGGGCACCTTTCGTCGTGTCTCGGGGGACTGAGTTGGATTCCGAGCGCATCATCAGAAGTTTTAGGGGCGAAGCTCCTTAGGGTGTGGGTCGTTCCCTCCTCCGTATATAGTATGTAGCCACCTGTAGTTTTATGAAGTGCTCACTAGATGGCGCGATGGTGGCGCGGTGCTCGCTTCATTCAGATGTATGGGAACGCGTAGCATGCAGTCTGTCTGTCCGTCCGTCCGAGCGCTGCGGTGCTGCTTAGCTAGTACGTGAATTGATCAATAGATGGCGCGGAGGCGCTCGCTGCATGCTCTAGTGTGATAGGAGAGTGCTAGATGGCGACACACAGTGTTTGTCACGTCTTTGATAATGTACTGGGCAAGATTCACGGTTTTTACCGATGAACATTCGGAGCTTCGCCCACTCATCATCATTCACTCCGTGTATATGCGTGGATTTTTTTCTGAGTGCTTTATTTATTATATTTACATGTTTGTTTTACTGCATGACATCCGTCACGGTAATGACGTATAGGGTCGTGGATTACCCCGGCATAAAACAGTTTGAAGGCAGCTACTGTGTTTAGTTTATTTTAATGGTGTTCCTGAAGGGATATTTTCTCAACTACGCTTATTTGCTGGAGACTCAGAGTGGCGCTTTCAACGATGTGGCGACATAACGACATCCTGGACAACACCATAGTTCACGTCACCAATGCGGCCAACACTTTGTAGGGTTTAGAGTAGCGACTGAGCAGCTTCTCAGACAACGCCTTTGCGGCGAACCGGAGTCCACGTCAAAACGTGACCGTCCGGGCGGTATTGCGCACATCGATGGCGATTATTCTGGTGACATGCGTGTGAGCCCTGCTGTTGCGTGATGTACAGGCGTGCTAATGGGCGAGCTACTCGGGCCAGCTGGATAAGTTGTTCAGCGTCAGATGTGAGTGAAGCGGTGTGATCCTGTGGAAGCATGACATCTAACATGATCTGAACTTCACGTCCGCGGACAAGACAGTACGGTGTAAAGAGCGTTGTTTCCTGAGTGGCAGTGTTGTACGCAAATGTTACGTACAGGAGCACCTGATCCCACGTTTGGTGCCGTACATCTATGTACATTGACAACATGTCGGCGAGGGTACTGTTCAGTCGTTCCGTCCATAGAGTTTCCTACTAAAATATTCAAGGGAACTGTGGCGCTACTGGCAGTGGGAGTTTCAAACAAGGCGGTTGAGCCAGCATGAAAATGATGGGCATTACATGTATTTGCCTAGTGTTCGTTGTTCTGGCTTCATATGGCATTCCCATGTCAAAAAATTGGTCGTTTACGATAAAGTATTGCACTAAACCGAAAAATTTTGGAATAACTGTGTACGTGCGCCGATACTAGTTGCTTCATTGCGCTAAGAACGCTAAGAAATTGAGCAATATCGTGCGACATGGCAATGCTGTGCTCTCTGATTGTGCCCAGACATTGCAGCCTTCATGAAGGTTTAAGTTCCAGATATAGTTGTGTTCGAACTTAAGCATTCTTGCTCTTGTAAGTGATGTGTTAACGTTTCGAAGTATTTACATACTTCAAAATAGGCGCGTCTTCTAAGTATAACAAACGGGCTTTCGCTCCCTTCTTTGAGCGCACTGGAAGTGCTTCAACTGCCTTTTCACAAGCTATATGTGTCAAGCCGCTGTGCGAGGCCATAGCAGAAGCGCAGTATCGCCAATTGTTTGGTGGTTGGTTTTGTACAAAAACATGATGTTAAATAAGCAGCCGTGCCGAGGGGTTAAGCTTCGTCGGAAACTGCGTCCGAACCATTATCTGCGCCGACTTTTTGAGCGTCGTCTGCAGGCTTCTGCCTATCGCCCCGTCGGCGACTGGTAGGCACGATAACTGAGCCCCTACTTAGCGCGTTCGGTCGGCGTTGAATCAATGAGATAGCGGAATAGAAATGCTGCCGTACAAGACGTAGGAAGGAAGGAAGGAAATAGTAGAGAGGGAAAGGCAGGGAGGTTAACCAGTGTATGACAACCGGTATGCTACCCTGCACGAGGGGAAGGGGACAGGGGAGATTGAAAGGTGAAAGGAAAGAGGAAGAGAGAGAGAAAGGAACGGCCTTGTCACAAGGGATGTATATCAACCACGAAAGCGATGCTACGATTACAGATCCTGTAGCATCTCATATAAAATAAATAAAAAGCACACCAAAACTGCATCCATGAGGCTCGCCAGACGCAGCGCAAGTAGTTCTAATGTTAAATTCCAATGGCAGACCCAGATCAAGTTTTTCTGCCTTGTACGAAGCAGTTACATTCCAATGGCAGATTAGGCGCATGAACTTTGTATTCCAGTGGCGGTTTGGGAGCAGCCGCAGATCCCCGATCGCTCCGTGGAGCAATAATTCTTGCCCCGGCTAAATCGACGGATTTTGCCGGAAGTCCGCGTGACGTCATTTGTGCGGCCGCTTCAGCCCGGCTCTCTTCCCGTAACGGCAGCCGCCATGGACGACAGGAAAAGGACTTCCCGCCGTGCACTTATGCTGTTTCTGCTAGAGAGTCTAGAGTTGGACAGCACAACTGCCGAATCCAGTGAGCATTCTTCGGACACAGACAGCAAGTGTGTGGCTGCTATGTACAAACGGGCATTCGACACGATTTTCTGCCTCCCTGCCAAGAGGCCTAAAGTGATTGGCTTCGTCGAGAACGTCGTTCGGCGATATTTGGGCGATCAGGTACGGCACAACACTGGTGTCTCTAGCGTGGAAAAAGGAACTTATCTGAAATACTGTTTTCCTCTCGTTCCGTAGGCACTTCCGTCAGTCGCGGCATGTAGCAAAGCAGCTAGTTGCGGGATTTGCTGCTTCACGTACGTGCCCGTCAAGCAGCCACAGTGGAGTGCCCGAAAAGTGTGCAGCAACTCATGTGCTGACTTTCATCTGGTTCCAGGCCGCTACCATCACACCGGCCTGGAAGAGCACCAGAACGTGCAACACTCGCGCAAATACCGGAAAAAACAAACCGCACGGAATGCTGGGATCATCCGGGTCCCCTCTACGCTAACGCCCTCTCGCTCGATTTTCTCGTACTGAGTGCTCCCGCGGGAGCGAATGCACTCCAACGGCAGATTTGACGAGAGCGATCTTCCTCGGAGCGGCGCGCTCCGTTCGCGATCCGGATGAGCGCTCGCGATCTGCCATTGGAATTCAACATAAAGTAGGGTAAAATACCACTGCAAATAACATCTGTAGTGATCAATCAACAAAACAACAACGAAACAGACTGCACAGCACCTTACCATTACAAACGACTTTAGTACATGCGAGTCTGGTGATCTTTGTTGTTATGTGGGTTTAACGTCCCAAAACGAGCTCTCAAAACCTTCGAAATCGAACATGTCGTTCGCGCAGTCACTGCATCTTGCCGGAAAACTATCGGTACATCGGCCGAACTTGGGGCCGGTCTGCCCGCCCCTATATGGGAAACTAAAAGCAGCAACCGATGGAGGTGCGGTTGCCGCACGCCGCATTGCCGAAGTTCCTCCGCCGTCGTAGACAAGAACGACCGCGAAGCGTAATCCCCCCCGATGTAGTCTCACCACGCTGTCTGGCCAGAGCTTTCATCACAACGTTTCGCCGCTGAAAGATTTGCCGACGCTACATAGCAGTAGCGGACCGAGCCGACGCAGCCGTAATCCGACGTTTCGAAGTTACCGCAACGCCCGACGACAAACCACCGGCCTCAACGTGATTATCGACGGCCACAGCGTCACCGCCTTAGCAGCCGACACCGGAGCCAAATACGCTGTCATTAATGGTCTTTTCGCCTCCAAGTTGAAGAAGGTAAGAACTTACCGGGAATTACCCGATATTTGAAAGGCAAGGGGCCGCCTTAACACTCCGACTCCACGGTTAGCGTCACGAATGACAGCCAGCGAACTTCAGTGAGCTTTTTGGTCCTGCAGAAATGCTAGAAATACTTGATATTAGGTATGCCTTTCCTGGACCAAGACGGCGCAATCATCGACCTAAGATCCAGGTCAATAACGTTTTCCACGTATAATGCAATGCCACCAGACAGCGACGTCTCCTACCATGCCTTGAATGTGATGGAAGAGCAGGTAGCTTCCTAGCGTCACCATTTCACCCCCGCACCAAAGCATCAGCCGACTTACAAGGCGTCATCGAGGGCGGCCAGCTCCTAAACCGTCAGATGTGCGTCGCAAGAGGCATAGCCAAGCTGTGCAATGGCGAAACCAAGGTAATGATGACAAATTTGAGCAACGAATACAGGCACCGGGATAGGAGTACGACGGTCGCGACATACAATAATTTGAGGAAGCGAGCTATGCCTTCATCCTGAGAAATTATCGGGGGCCTGTGCCAACGGCAGCAGTGTCCGAACCCACATTCGACGTCAATCAAGGTCCTTCCAGGCAACAACAATAAAAGCTGAAGACCTTGCTCCACCAATACAAGGAGTGCTTCACATCGTCATCGGGGCATCGTCACACACCTCGCCACACACCGCATCATAACAGGCTGTTGCGATTCCACCGCTGCCAGCCGTTTGTTGGGATTCTACCGCTGCCACCAGTTTGTTGGGTTCTTCCGCTGCCACCCAGAGCGTTCTTACCCGCTGCCACCATTTGTTGCGGTTCATCCCACTGCTCAGCATTCAGTTTGTTGGGACCGGCCTGTCGCTCCACGGAGCCGACCCATTTGGTAGCGTGGACCTTGCGGAGACGGAATCATACCTCGGGCTCCGAGACTCCCGGAGATACGAGCCGAGGCAGATCAAGAGACCGGGGCAGAGGAAAACTCAAATGAACGTTTATTGCATGGCTGAGAATGAGAAATGCGCCGAGAGAGAGCTCGGCAGCTCGTTTTTCTACAAAAATTGTCATCCCCAGATCCCTAGCTGGGGAATAAGCCTTAATTACAAATGTCCAATCAACACACGATAGCGTCCTTCATGGTCACCGCCCTCAAGTGGGCGTCAACCTCGCACTCTCCCAGCGTTCGCCATAGCCGCGAGGAGGGCACGCGCACACCCATCCGGAACCCGCCGGATCGCGATAAACCATGCACACATGCTGACCACTGCGCTCACACCCCGGCCACCCAGAGCGTTCGTCCGGAAGTGCCCTAATGTCCGCGTCCACATGGCCGCACACAAACGACCGTTCCTCGCCGGAATCACACGAAACACGAGGTGCCAGAGAGCCACGTCCGCGCCCGTGCGCTGTCGTCCCCGGTGCAGTTGCCGGCGGTGTCTTGCCCGAAGGTCGCCGGGTCACTAATCCCGCAGCAGGGGTCCTTCCGCCGCGTAGCCGAAACACGGTGGGCTTTCGAAGAGGGGCTCGCACAAATGTTTTCCGAAGTGCAAACCCCAGTCGTAACAGCCTCTCCGGCGGGAGGAGGATGATCTCGATGGGCTGAGGTTTGCAGCCACAGTCCGGAGAGATCGGGCTCGCACAAATGTTTTCCGAAGTGCAAACCCCAGTCGTAACAAGGCGAAAAGGCGTGTCCTCTCCGTCAGAGCGCATACCAAATTTCGGCATGGGAAAGGAAGGCCATCAAGGAGCAGGTCGACGAAGTACTAGCCGACGTCATCATCCAGCCTTCCAAGACTCCGTGGGCGTCTCCCGTCGCTTGAACACAATCATGAAGAAACACGTGTATCCTCTGCGAGCGACCTTGGTTGGCATCAAGTTGGTAGCCAATAACTTCTACTCTTTTCCTTATACCACCTTTAGAATTCTGGAAATATTCCCGACATATTTCAGCTCAACTTGATAATCATACCTACAACATACGGGCTCTCTATTCCCCACTTGTATTGCACACTTGCTTCCGAATCCCTTTTTTCTCCCCTCGATTGTCTTTTTTACCAAATTTCCTCTTGGGCGATGCCCCTTTTCTATTTAATTGGCTTCAAGCCCAATACACCTTCTGGTGGCGCGGTCTTCCCCCACATTTCCTTCAGGTTCTTTTTAACACTTGGGGGGCGGCACACTTGCCATGGACAGATGCGCTGGATGAACTCTGCAATGCTGAGCATTTTGTGTCGATGGAGCGCAAGACCGTCTACTGGCAAATTGATGCCGACAGGAGAGACCGAGAGAAGACTGCCTTCATAACAATGGCCTGTTCGAGTTTAAGGTCATACGCTTCGGTCTTTGCTCGGCGCCTGCGACGTTCCAACGCGTTACGCACACAATACTGGCAGGCTAGAAGTGGCAGACATGCCTCGATCGTTTCCTTGGATGATGCCGTATTAGCTTCAAGCGTTGACGAACACCTTCGGCGCCTTGAAGCTGTTCTTGAGGGAATCAAGACTTCCGGACTTACCTTGAAGCCGGAAAAGTACCGCTTCACATTCGAAGATTTCTTGCTTTTGGGCCACGTTATCAGCACAGGTAGAGTACGCCTTGGCCCAGAGAAAACAGTGGCGATCACCGACTTTCCACCTTCCACCGACAAGAAAGCACGGCGCAGATTTCCTTGACTGTGCACCTATTGTACGTGCTTCGTCGAGGGCTTTGCAAGGATCACAGATCCTCTGGTATACCTCAGAAAAGCCTACATCGAATTCAAGTGCGAAATACAAGATTGGAATAACTCAGGCAAGAAGACTCGGGCCACGCCTGCGCTCGTCACCATTACGTGCAGATTCCGTCAAGCACGCAAATCGAAATACACACCGATGCAGACAACGTAGGACTAGGCGCCGTCTTTGTGCGGAAAAGCGACCGAATTTAGAGGGTTATCAGTTACGCTAGCCGGTCACTCTCGAAGACGGCAGCTAATCATTCCACCACAGAAAAGGAAAGCCTTGCCGTCATCTGGGCTGCAGAAAAGTTCCGCCCCTACCTGTATGGCAGGCCCTTCAAAGCCGTTAATGACCGCCACGCCTTTAGTTGGCTAGCTAACTTGAAAGATCCATCAAGGCGGCTCGCACGATCGCGTTTCGGGCTTCGACATCACCGCCGTCTACAAATGCAGCCAAAAGAACTCCGGCGCCGATTGCTTGTTTCGCGCCCCCCTCGACCCAACGCTGCAGTGTGTCCAGGATGATGACTCGTTCTTGAAACCCAGATGTGCGATAGTTCGTGCAGCGCCTTCTCTATTTTCTCAATGCCAGTGCAAACGCTCGCTCCTAAATGGGAACCGTTGGTCAAGCTTAGTTCAGGGAGTTGTCGTTGTGAGACACCACCTATAGGGTATGGCTGCTTGCGTCACATGTGCGTCTGAGAGCGTGTCGCTGTCGTTGCCAAGGCGACGCGGTAGACGCTGAGTCCCGCTCTTCTACACCTTTTCACAGAAGGCTCTCTGGGCACCGCCATAACCCCCGCTGAGCGGCGCATCATATGCGTGATCCCCCCAAAAAGCCCTGCCGATGTTTCGTAGTAGCAATTCGCGATAGTTGGAGGTTGTTCATTATCAAACAGCGCACATACGCGAAGACAAACGGCATTAAAAAAGCAATGATTTCTTTTACTGCCGTGCACAGCCCAATAGGGCGGTGCTCCATGCCTCCTGTGAAAAGGTCTATACAACGCGTCTCTCAGATTTCTTGCTTCGCGCCTTGGTACTTCTCCTTGATAGCTCTCTCTGTATGCGCTACGCTGCGCTTTTTCCGTTTGCGATAATTTAGAGTCGCACTTGAAGGATCGACAGCTTTCTGCCATCGCGGCATCCTACGGTAGCTTTATTCGCAGTGCACAGTGCTCGTTGTGCTGACGACTGCTTATCGCTAGACATGTGAAGCGCTGTACGTTATCACGTCGTTTTTCCAGGCGCCTCGTTGACAAACATCATTTTTCTTGCGTGTGTAGATAGTGTGCTCGAAATAGCAGAATATCTGTCTTCGATGCAGAAGGAAAACATCGGTGATCACACACGCCACAAGCTATCACAGGCCGCCACCTGCAAATGTCACGTCCCGTCAACACCCAGTGTGATACCTAGCATCGTAACCAAGATGGTTTCAAAAGCGCCGCCCCGCGCATATAGGCACAACTTATAAGAAAAATAGTTCTTCCGGCAACGCCTATGAGGCGCCACATAGAGGGTACTCTTCCCCTCTGACCATGAAGCAGGCGCGAGCGCTAGCCGACGGGGAAGGGTAGGAAAGAGTCGACCGAGAGGGTAGTGAACAGCCGGATCAGACGAATCCGTTTGACATTGAAAAAAATGGAAGAGGAGCTGGTTCGGGCACAGACATCGAGACCCATAGCCTCATGGACTACCTGGAAGGCACGGCCGGCGTTGTTAAATAGTGTTACCACTAGGACTGGCTTGGTTTTCCTCCGAAACGACGTTCTCCTGAAAAACTTCTCGCCACTCCGAGCTAACCAACTCTTCGTAATGCCTTCAGCGGTACGTCTTGAGTGTCTGGAAGCTTTACACGACGACCCGACGGCAGGGCACCTTAGTGTCTCCCGTAAACTCGCGAAGATACAAGAAAAGTCACTATCGGCCTCACCTCACGGCCGACGTCGCCCTTTATGTAGGGATGTGTAGAGACCTTCAGCGACGCAAGACGCCGCCAACTAGGCCAGCCGGACATCTGCAGCCCATCGAACCCTTTCGCTGGTCATTCCACCAAACCGGTATTGACTTTGAGGGGTCATTCCCGACGTCGAGTTCCGGCAAGAAATGGATTGTCGTAACGACTGACTACCTCACCCCGCTACGTCGAAACAAGGGGTCTATCCAAAGGCAGTGTCTCCGAGGTGGCCAAATTTGTAGTAGAGAACATCATCCTCCATAACCAAGCCCCGTATGTTCTCACCACCGACCGAGGTACGGCCTTTACGGCTGACCTAAACCGTGGCGCTCTTGAGGTGCAGCCAAACAAGCCACCGCCGAGCCGCCGCCTAGCACCCGCAGAATGGCCTCACCGAAGACCTAAATGTCAAGACCATTGCCGACATGCTGGCCATGTATGTACGTCGACGCCGAACAATAGATGTTAAATACTATACTTTCATATATGGCCTTCACGTACAAAACAGCTGGCGCCATACAAGCTTGTCTGCAGACGGACCCAGCTACGACGCCCGACGCCAGCTACTTAGAGCGCGCACAAGCTCGACAGCTCACCCGTCTGCCTATCAAGAACCAGCAGATGGTCGACAGGCGCCAATACAACCTTCGACGACGCCACACAGAAACACCTGTAGCACTACTTTGAGCTCTACATGGTACTCCGCCATTGTGGTGCACTGGGATATGAAATCGTGCCCGATGGTTTAACAATCTCACCAGCTCCGGCATCACCCGATATTGTACACATGGTGCTATTAAACTTTGTAACGTGCGCTGATTAACTGCGACGTATCGCTAGTTTATCTAATTTATTCCATGTGTTCTCACTTTTATGTGCTGTTTCCAGAATTAGGGCGATGCCGTTTCTGAGGGGTGTAGTGACACGCGCGCTTGTTTTGCTTTGTTTATAAGGAGCACTGTTTTCACTTTCCTGCAATGCGCAGCACAGACCGCGCTTGTCTTGCATGCCGCTTCGAGAGTGGTGCCGACCGTCCTACAAACTTTGCATGCCCGTTATAGAATATCAGGTCCCGTTGTGGGTTCCGCCCGGACCGCCGAAGAGAGAGGACGCCTTTTTCGCCGCTCCTAGAGCTTCGCCCTTTCTCTTCCGCGCCAGCCGCAACTCCTTGGCCTACGCTTCGCACGAGCTCGGCGCCCATGCGCGCTGCAGCTCTGCCTTCGTCGCCACGAACGCGTGGATTTGACCCTGCTGACGCCGACCCATTCTGCGGCATAGTGCCGTGCCACGTGTACGTACGGCAGCGATAGAGGGCAAGCCCTTCGAGTACGAGGGACCATATCGCCCGGACCCCTCATTGTCCTCCTACGAGAACGCACAGCTCCAGTTGAAGTGGGACATCCGGTGCATGAAGCACAGGGAACAGCGTCGCTTGGAACAGCAAGCCGCGTCCGCCATCGACAGTCGGTCCCAGTCAAAGGCGAGCGAGGAGCTTCCTCAGGTGTCCGCGCCTTCCAGACCTGCACGATCGTGCGGTGTGGCTGCCTTCCCTGTCGACGCCACACCTACCGCTTCGAACACCCCTGCTGCTGCCATTCCTGTCGCAGCAACGAGCTCCACGGAGGTCTGCCCATCGTCCGCGCTCCTTCCCCTCTCATCGGACGAGGAGATGGACGTCACGAGCACGTGCAAGCGTGCACGTGAGCCCAGCGAGGACGACAACGCTGCAGCCCCCCGCAAGCAGGCCGCGAGCACCGTGCCCGCCGCAGCTCCTGCCGAAGCCGTCCCTGCGACTTCGGCCATCGTGAACGTGCCGGCCTCCGCCGCCGACATGATTTCGACGCCACCGCAGCCACCCATGCCACCTCCGAGTGTTGCCGCGGCAGCCCAACACAGGGTAGCTGCGCCTCTAACCACGCGGAAGGCTCGGAAGCAGCGGAAACGGCGCAACGCCAAGCGGCCGCGGAAGCAGCAGCCCCGCGTCCCAAAGCAAGCCACGGAGGAACCGCCGACCCCGCCTCCAAGCCCCACGCTCGTCGAGAGCGACTTCCAACTCGTTGTCTCGAAGGCAGCCCACCGGCGAGCGAGGGCACTCGAGGCCGCAGTACTACCATCCGATCCTGCGGTCGTGGGGACGGTGCTCTTCCGTCCGTCAACACCCGGCAGCAGTTTTCGAGGATCGTCTCGACTGGCGATCGCGGCTGCGCTCTCCGCGCGGCCCGGTGTGGCGGCGGTGCGCATCAACCACCGTCGAAACATCGTGGCTGCGGATGCGTCGTCTGCGGAATGCCTCTCGGCGCTCCTGTCCATCAAGGAGCTCAACGGCGTCCTCGTCGCCGCCGGGAAACCTGCAGATCACCGTACGTGCACGGGCTTCGTGTACGGCGTTGATGGCGACCTGACCGATGCCGAACTGCTCACGGCCGTGACCGCGAGTGTTCCCGTGCTCTCCGCGGCTCGCAAGGAGCGGGCTGTGAAGCTCCGCTTCGCCGGCACCGTTCCCCCCGAGACCATGACCTTCTGCAAGATGCCATTCCGGGTTCGCCCGGTGAGGCCTCGTCCCCTGCAGTGCCTCCAGTGCGGCCGCTTCGGCCATGTGCTCGCCACGTGCCCACGCCCGGAGGACTGCATACGCTGTGCCCGAAAGCACCCTGCTTCGATGGACTGTGCTCCACGGTGTGTGAACTGTGGTGGTGGCCATTCCGCAAACACCCCCACCTGCCCCAGATGGCAGGAGGAGAGGCGCGTGGCTACTATCATCGCAACTTCACCGAGTCCAGTGTCTCGGCGTGCTGTGAAGGCGGCGGTGCGGGATGAGAATCATCTTCGCTCGTACGCAGCTGCCCTCAAAAACGGCCCACCGACCAAACCGCCAAAGGAAGGCGCACGCCCCACCCCGGCGCCGCGCCGCTCCCTCACCACGCCAGCAAGCTCTGCCTCCCCGGCCTCGCCTGCTGTTTTGCCTGTTGCTGCTCCGCCGGCCATGCCTTCGGCGCACGCTCGTACCGTGCGTGTCCCGAACTCGTCCATGCCGGCGTCTCTGAACTCATCTGCTGTACCAGCAAGCCCCGCCCTCCCGGCCCCGCTTGCTACAACGCCGACCCCCACGAAGGAAGCAAGGGACGCTCTTATCCAGCTTCTTTCTGACTTGGGAAGGCAAGTCGCCGAATTATTTCCGGCGGACAATCCGCAACGTGTCGCGATCCTCAGATTGCCAGCGTATTGCGCAGTACTGTGCTGAGCATGTAGAACTTCATGCCGGCGGCGGAAACGCCAAAGCATTCGTGCGGCTGCTGCCTCTGGACCGGCTGCCTTTGCGAGCAGTGGAACGTGCTTGTTCCTGCTGCTATCGAACGACCTTTCTCTTTTCCTTCTTTTCCTTCCTTTCTTCTCTTCCACTTTCATATCCCTTATCCCCTCCCCTAAGGCGCTTAGCCGTGTCCCCAGCATGGGTGACAGAAATTAGCGTCTCTTCCTTCCTAATAAACCACTACCCCCCCCACTACCCCCCCGTTGTGACTAGCCTATTAAAGCCGACGCATTTCGCGTTGCTCAGTTTTTTAGCGTCGACCGACGACTGTTCACGCCGCTGTTCTCAGTGTGATTTGCTTTCCTTTGCTTGGCACAACTTCACCGAATGAACAGTCTACTGAGAATACATTAAGTTGTGCTGAGCCCTTCATTGCCACTTAACAATATATTCTGTAATGCATTTCATGTTCTAGCGAGTTGCCTTGACGTCGTAGGTGACCTCTATAGTTTTCATGACGGTCAAATGAGGAGGACGTGAGCTAGGCGTGAGTTCTGTAAAGCATAAAACTTAACCGTTATCAAATTTTCGAATAGCTGTTCTCGCCCAATATTGAGGTATGGGTTGCTCTTACTAGGACTTTCTTAGGACATCAGTGGTTCACTAGGTAGTGGGTGCAGAAACTGAGCGATCGATATTTATGTTTTTTGTTCTTGCCTCGTTAAAGAAACTCCTTATGTGAATTGGAAAAAATTAAAAAAATACGCAAGAGAAGTTCTAATCAGATGTGAAAAACATGATGCCTATAGCGTTAATTATGAGTGGTGAAGCTCTCCTCCAGTATACTGTGGGTGCAGGTGCACCCAAGAAATCGACATAACGCCCAGCATCTTTCCTAAACGCGTGTCGAGGATGTGCTTGTGACTACAATACCGTCATTAAGAAACAAACTTGTAATACACAAACCATACAACGATCATCGTAGACCTTCACTGTCTGAACCATGTAATCGGCGTCATGAAGGGTGGCACGGAAGTAGTCAGATGTACTAGATTTATCACCAAATTTCATATTGTAGAAAGACACTTGCGAATCCCAGTCACCACGAACACCATGCATAAGAGAGTCATTTCCACCAGGTGATGCAAGTCGAGCGGCAAATCTGCAAGAAAAGAACAAGGAAAACGAAAATGATGACAAGCGAAATGGCATCTGCACTCTAGAAATTCCGTAGAGCAAATACATCGAATATACTGGGCGGCGTAGGTAATTGCGAAGGGTGATTTCATCCGTCTGGTCTTTAGAGATTACTTCAGATGTTACGTCCTTTGATTAAATAGCACGCATATCCCACGAATTGTAGGGATCAGTGTCATGTCAAGGAGTCAGCGGCGAAATTGCCCACGAGCACTCGACCAAGGGCCATGGTAGTATCAAGCGTATGAGTGGTAACCAGCCACGTCGACAGCACTGTGGCAACAGAATGGTGGGTCATGCATGGAACGACGTAACGCTCCACTTCGTGCACACCAGCAATATCAGTATTATCGAAGAAAATGCGCGCCGCAGTGTGCTGACGTGCGTATCATAAACATCGTTCATTGAATTATTCCTACGGGATCGAGCGAAGCTTGACAAAAGCACGCCAAGCAGCACTAAAACATGCGTAGTTATTTATACCGCTACGAGAACATTTACCACACAGAAGCTCAGTCGACGTTAGACAAGCGCCATTACGATATGTTTGTAGAACTCTAAGACGAGAGTCTAAAGAGAGCCTGCACGCTAACTCTCATCACCTGTCGCAGAAACCCACAAATGAGGGCCAAAATTTCTGAGGCGTCAGTTGACTCCATAGGGCTCGCGACTCTTGCAAGAATACTCATCGTGAAAGCGGCCTTTTGACATATACAGGAGATACGAAAGAATATTCTGTATGTGTGTGTGAGAGAGAGAGCTAGAGCTCTTTATTGAAAGGTAGAGAATTTAGCCAGCGCGGAAATATCACTGACGTGCTACTCTGCGTGGGGAGGGAGTCTGCGGAGAGAAAGACGAGTAGAAAGAAGTGCAAGAGACAGCGATAAAGAATGAAAAGTTGGGCGTTGTGCTTGCGACTATGATCACCAATAGCGTCCAAAGATATTTCACCTTTGCATTGTACATGTGTGTGTGTGTGTGTGTGTGTGTGTGTGTGTGTGTGTGTGTGTGTGTGTGTGTGTGTGTGTGTGTGTGTGTGTGTGGACTTTTCCTATAGCTGCACGTGTGAAAGCTTTGCGAAATAAATTTTATAGGTTAACTACCATTTACATGAATGCGATGCGCCTGCTGCGGTTATTTTCCTGCATATGTTTCATTACTTAATGTGTATACAAACTCAGCATGACATGATATTAGCAGTAGAACGAAGGATTACGCGTAGTGAATATAGCAATTCAAGAACGAGGGGATGCTGACAAAGTCGGCATTTGGATGTTCGCATAGAACTATTTTAAGCTTATATTGCGCAATAATAAATGCATAACAAAATCGGCGCGGCATATAAAAACCTGTATTTGCTCACGTTCCATACCGTGCAAACTGCCTAGACTCTATATAAATTTATTGCATTAGAAGAAAACTGGACTGTAATGAAAACGAAGTTTTCCAAGCTTAAATAGTGCACTGCCCCCCCTCCGCCTCCCCCCCTCCTTGTAAACAAGCTCGGGGCGGTAAAGGGGGCGTGGAGATGAGAGTAGTGTAGTGGGGAGGAACGAACCCACGGAATATAGTGGGATGCTGCCTAGGCAAGAGGTGCGAGCCTAGAGCGCGAGCTGTTGGTGCCGAGGCGGACCCCTGCTAGTGAACGCTGCTACTCAGTGGACGCGCCTGACCGCTGCTACTGGACGCGAATAAAACCCCTTCAAAGTGGTGGAGGTGCTGGGTCTTCAAATCTGGAACTCCGAAGCCGGAAACTGCCCATCGCCCCAACCATGCTTGGAGAAAACATCCAGCAAGCCCAGCCAAACCACCAATCCATGGCCCAATATCCACCCGTCATCGTAACTGGTGCGCTGCGTCAGCGCGATCCCCCTTTCTTCAGCGGGGCGGATGACGAGGATGTCGAGGATTGGTTGTCCACGTTCGAAAAGGTTAGCGGACACAATAAGTGGGACGACCCCTCCAAACTACAGAACGTTCCCTTCTATCTAAAGAACGTTGCCGACCTTTGGTTCCACAACCATGAATCCGCTTTGACCACCTGGGCTGCTTTTAAGAAGCGCTTTGCCGAGGTCTTCGACCGTCCTGCAGTACGCAAGCTCCGTGCTGAACAACGCCTGCGCGGACGTGCGCAGCAACAAGGCGAAACGTTCACGAGCTACATAGAAGACGTCGTCGACCTATGCAAGCGCCTCAACCCTTCGATGACTGAACAGGATAAAATCAAACACATACTGAAAGGCATAGACGACGATGCCTTTCAAATGTTGTTGGCAAAAGACCCACGAACCGTATCTGAGCTGGCCACCTTGTGTCAGAGCTTCGACGAATTGCGCAAACAACGTGTCTTAGCTCGGCGGCAGGCAACCCCAGAGGATTCTCTCGCCTCTTTGACTGTCGGCGGAGAAAATACCACGCTCTTGTCGCAAATCAAGGAGTATGTGCGTGAAGAAGTGGCCCGACAACTATCGTGTTTATCGCACTTGCCGCCCACGGAAACTCCGCATTGCTTAACGCCGACCATACGACAGGTAATTCAGGACCAAATCTCCGAAGCGGTGTGGTCTCAATGGTCTCAGGACGCAATCTCCGACGTCCGACAACACCATTTACTGGTGTGCAGCCGTACCACGGAAATCCCTGGCGCACTCCTGACAACAAACCAATTTGTTACGCCTGCGGGATTCCAGGTCATGTTGCACGCTTCTGCCGTCGACGACTTCCGGCGACCCCGAGCACCTGGACCTACCCCGAGTATACTTTCCGGCCGCCATACCACATTCAACGCGATCCGCCACCAGAAGTGCACACCCGCGACCCCCAGCCTTCTTCCGATTTTCAGCCCTTCCATTCCCGTCGTTCACACTCACCACGACGCCGGTCACTGTCACCCATGCGTCGCCGACCCACTACGCCTGAGACGGAAAACTGACTGCCGCAGCTCCGGAGGCACGAGCTGCGTCGTCGTCCACCCGTGCAAGTCCTCGCCTGTCTCCCGCCAATGTTATCGAAGTATTCGTCGAAGGTGTACCAACTCTTGCGCTTGTGGATACTGGTGCCGCTATATCTGTGATAAGTCAGAGTCTTTGCCGTTCTATTCGTAAAGTGACGACGCCACCTTCGGGATTCTCTCTCAGTACTGCAAGCGCACAGCGAATTCGACCTGTTGCAGCATGTACCGCCAAAGTCTTCATTCCAGACGTACTGTACCATATCGAGTTTCTTGTTCTCGCTTCGTGTTCCCACGACGTCATCCTCGGGTGGGATTTCTTGTCGCGCCATCACGCTGTTATTGACTGCGCTCGCGCTCAGCTGGAACTAGCTTCATTTCCCGATACTCCCCCTGCTGATCAAGCCGTACCTGGTGAGTACAAGCTTGCCGTTGCTAGTGACACTGACGTCCCCCCTCTCAGCGCCGTCATGGTTCCTGTTCTAAGTGCTGAACCTTCTCACTCTATTGTTTTGTTCACGCCGTCCGACCTGTTTATTCGTCGCCACCACACGTCGCTGCCATTTGCCGTGCGGACACTTGATCGGAATGACGCTGGCATACTTGTTTCTAACACGAACCCGTGCCCTATAACCTTGCACCGTAATGAGACACTTGGCCACGTTCATTCTGTGGACGGTGATGTAATCGTGCCCATTGATTCCCGTGAGACCAGTCCAAACCCTCACCTGAACGCGCTGACTCCTCACCGTGCTTCAGATGACGTGTCCTCGGATACACTTCACCGTTCCATCGACAGTGGCCTCGCTCCCGATCAACAGGCGCAGCTTATCACCCTTCTCAACGAGTTCAGAACCTCATATGATTTCCCTCACGCGTCCTTAGGCCGAACGAACACCACTGTGCATAAAATAGACACTGGTACTAACCCGCCTTTCCGGCAGCGCCCCTACCGTGTGTCAGCAACGGAACGTCGCATCATTACGGACCAAGTTAACGAGACGCTTCAGCGAGGAGTGATCGAGCCTTCCTGTAGCCCTTGGTCTTCACCTGTTGTGCTCGTAAAAAAGAAAGACGGCTCTATTAGATTTTGTGTGGACTACCGACGTCTCAACAAAATTACTAGAAAGGATGTCTACCCTCTTCCTCGAATCGACGACGCTCTCGATTGTCTGCAAGGCGCCGAGTTCTTTTCTTCTCTCGACTTGCGATCGGGTTACTGGCAAGTTCCGGTGGCCGTGACTGATCGACCAAAGACAGCGTTCGTCACACCGGATGGTCTCTACGAATTCACAGTCATGCCATTCGGTCTTTGCAACGCGCCAGCAACATTCGAGCGAATGATGGACAGCATTTTACGGGATTTAAAATGGCAGATATGCTTATGCTATCTTGATGATGTCGTCGTGTTCTCCCCCGATTTCGCCACGCACATCGACCGTCTTCGCACAATTCTACAATGTCTTACCAATGCGGGCCTTCAACTTAACCTGAAGAAATGTCGCTTCGGAGCTACCCAGCTAACCATACTTGGGCACGTTGTATCGAAAGACGGAATTCTTCCAGATCCTGATAAACTCCGCAGCTGTCGCCGAGTTTCCAAAGCCCACAACGGTCAAACAACTACGGAGCTTCGTGGGCTTGTGCTCTTACTTCCGTCGGTTTGTCCGGAACTTCGCCTCCATAATAGCGCCTCTGACGAAAATGCTTGGTGGTTCTGGTACTCTCTCAAATTGGACAACAGCCTGCGAAGAAGCCTTCATCAAACTGCGACAACTACTTACATCGCCACCTATATTGCGGCATTACGACCCGACAGCGCCTATCGAAGTTCACACAGACGCTAGTGGCGTGGGACTTGGCGCAGTACTCTCGCAACGTAAGCCCGGCTTTTCAGAATATGTTGTAGCCTATGCTAGTCAGGCCCTCACGAAAGCGGAAGCAAATTACACGGTCACTGAAAAAGAGTGTCTGGCAATCGTCTGGGCGATAAGCAAATTTCGTCCTTATTTGTACGGCCAATCTTTCGACATAGTGACCGACCATCACGCTCTTTGTTGGTTGGCATCCCTCAAGGACCCTTCTGGTCGCCTTGGACGTTGGGCTCTTCGCCTGCAGGAATTTGACTTTCGCGTCATGTACCGATCAGGCCGAAAGCACTCTGACGCGGATGCACTCTCCCGCTCGCCACTGAACTCAACTGACGAGCCACTCTCACCCGTTGCCGTTTCCTTAGCTGCATTTACCGTCACAGACATGCCATCTGAACAGCGGAAAGACCCCTGGATCGCCTCTATTCTGAATGTTCTTTCCGGCTCAACTTCTGCACACACCCGTGCTCTTCGCCGCCAAGCCACGCATTTCGCGGTACGGGACGAACTATTATATCGTTGCAATTATCATACAGATGGTCGCAAATGGCTGCTAGTCATCCCCAGCCACATGAGGTCCGACGTTTGCGAATACTTTCATGCTGATCCACAACATGCTCACGCCGGCGCTCTGAAAACGTATCAGTGGCTCCGTCAACGCTACTATTGGCGTGGAATGTATACATTTGTGCGCAAATACATTCGATCCTGCCCATCCTGCCAACAACGCAAGGCGTTTCCTCATTCGTCCGGACTCCTGCAACCTCTACCGTGTCCTGCACGTCCCTTCGACCGAGTAGGAATTGATCTTTACGGCCCTCTCCCGAGCTCTGTCTCTGGCAACAGATGGGTGATCGTGGCTGTGGACCATCTAACCAGGTACGCGGAGACAGCCGCCCTTCCTTCCGCCGGTGCTCGTGACGTCGCCAACTTCATTTTACGCCATTTCGGTCTCCGCCATGGCGCGCCACGCGAACTACTCAGTGACAGGGGACGTGTGTTTTTATCTGACGTCGTTCAAGAGCTCCTTCGTTCATGCCGTACTATTCACCGAACGTCTACTGCCTACCACCCCCAGACAAATGGTCTAACGGAGCGCTTCAATCGAACGCTGGGAGGCATGATGGCCATGTACATCAATTCCGACCACTCCAACTGGGACGTCATTCTTCCCTTCGTCACATATGCCTATAACACCGCGACACAGTCTACTACAGGCTTTTCTCCATTCTTTCTTCTATATGGCCGCGAACCCTCCACACCACTCGACACCATTTTGCCGTATCGACCGGACCCTTCAGAATTCAGCCATGTTTCAGAAATCGCCCGGTACGCCGAAGATTGCCGTCAGCTGGCTCGCGCGTTCACTTCGGACAGCCAAGCCCTTCAGAAGTGTCGCCATGACCGCGATCTCTCGGTGGAGACTTTCGCAGCTGGCTCCCACGTGTGGCTCCGACTACCGTTCCACTCGCCTGGTCTTAGTCCAAAGTTTGCTCCAAAGTACCACGGACCTTATCGCGTCATTGAGCGCCCATCTCCCGTCACGTACGTCATTGAGCCTGTGAACCCTTCCCCGGACAAGCGCCGCCTTGGTCGCCAGGTGGTCCACGTGAGCCGCCTCAAGCCGTATCATGACCCCCTTATTCTAGCGTCCCCTTGAGTCGCCAGGATGGCTCCTCTTCGCCACCGGGGTATTGTAGTGGGGAGGAACGAACCCACGGAATATAGTAGGATGCTGCCTAGGCAAGAGGTGCGAGCCTAGAGCGCGAGCTGTTGGTGCCGAGGCGGACCCCTGCTAGTGAACGCTGCTACTCAGTGGACGCGCCTGACCGCTGCTACTGGACGCCAATAAAACCCCTTCCAGTAGGAACTATCACAGTGTCCCCACCTCTGCTCCGCCCAGGTGGAGAAAATTTCTGGAGCCCTCCACTACGGCTTTTGTCTTCTTCCTATCTCTTTAATTCGCTTTCCCGTATCCCCACGGACGCTTAGCCGTGCTCGCGACATGGATTACAGAAATTAGGATCCTTTCCTTAACCGGACCACAATCATCACTGCTCGCTGTAGCAGTGCTAGCTCAGCAGAAGCCACTCTCGGCCCTTTTAAGGCGCAAGGATGTCCCCTGTGTTTCCACAAACTAATACGCGTGTCACGCGGTGCAGGTAAACGCACGTTGCAGTATGCTGACGTGCGTATCATAAACGTCGTGCTTCCAATGTCCTACTGGAAGACCTTCGAGGCGATGACCTTAGAAAAGCCGACAATTCTAACGACTCAAAGGGGTTCTGGTGCTGCTACACGGTAGCTTTAAACAGCTGTTGAGTCGCCGAGTGATTTCTCAACAACATGGCGAACACCAAAGCACGTGCTTCAAATCTAATTCGCACTAGTTGCTATCTATTTGCACCGATGGAAAGAAGCACACTTTAAGTTGAGTCTCCCCTTAATCTCATGTACCAAAAGGGACAAAATATTTGCGACGTTTTACAGTCATTATTCAGAAAACGTGCTCATTTTCACACTGCTACTCCTAAGTTCATAGCCACCCGACATCCCGTATCGCACGCTCTAGAAGTCCGTTCGCCGCGGGGTGGTATGGCGGCAGAACTTGATCAATACATTATGTTCTCGAGCCCATCTTGCTAGTCTTTCACTCCTGAACGGTGGACCCTTGTCAAACACGATCGCCCTCGTTGTCCTAAACATCCTTTTCGAGGAAAGTGATGACGCTATTTGCATCCTATCTTCCTGCGCGTGCTGCGACCATCCGTGTGCATTCATTAATGGCCAGAACAAACGCTTGCGTTTTTCTGACTCATTCTCGTTTCTTATTTAGTTCGACAAAGTCCAGGTGTACGACTTCAAAAGGCATGTTCGAGGGACAAGGAAGTGTCATTTCATCCGTAGACTGCTTATATTTCACCTTATTCACTTGACCAATGTGGTATGAACGAACGTACTGCTTGACATCTTCCTTCATGCGGGGCCACTTAAATCGCTTGACTAGTTTGTTGTAAGTGCGCCAAGATCCGTCGTGTCCTCCTGACTGTGGTCGGTCGTGGTAAAAATAAAGAACATTAGGAACCAGCGTTGGCGTAACTTGATAACGACCTTCAATAAAAGTCAGGTGTTCAGTGCCTTCCCACAATTTCACTTCATTATTTTCTGCCGGTTTTTGTTCGCTTGGTTGTATCATTAATCTCGACAAAGCATCTGCATCAGTTAAAAGAAGTCCAGGTAGGTGGGCGATGGTGAAGTCAAAGTGCTGCAAGTAGTTCACCAATCTTGCAATACGTCCTTTTGGTTGAGTCATATTGAAGAGATGAGTCAGAGCCTGGTGATCCGTAAACAAATTGAGCTTCGTGCCTTCGAGGTAAGTACGGAAGTACTGAATTGCTTTAAAGACTCCAAGTGCCTCCTTTTCAGTAGTGGTGTAGTTCGCTTCATCTGGCTTGAGAGTATAGCTGTAATACCCGACGACTTGTCGCTTTTCGTGGCCGGATGAATCGTGGCACTTCTGATGAAAAACTGCACCTGTTCCGTAGTGTGAAACGTCGGTGTTCAGCTCAAACGGTAAACTGAAGTCAGGTATCCGTAGAACAGGGTCAGCAGAGATTTTGTGCACCAACTCACGGTAAACGTTCTCACATTGATTGTTCCACTCAGAGGGAACTTTCCTTTGTGTAAGGCGTGTGAGGCATCTTGTTTTTATCGCAAATTCCTTTATGAAAGGCCTGAAATGTCTTGCTAATCCCAAAAGCACACGCAACAAGTTTACATCATATGGTTTAACCAAGTGGGAGATCCTCTCGACGTATTCTTGTTTAG
Organism: Hyalomma asiaticum; assembly: GCA_013339685.2. Classification (NCBI taxonomy): domain Eukaryota; kingdom Metazoa; phylum Arthropoda; class Arachnida; order Ixodida; family Ixodidae; genus Hyalomma; species Hyalomma asiaticum. The sequence continues at coordinate 52,234,253 of CM023482.1, forward strand.
TACTTTTGGTTGTTCCATCAAGGACTCTTCCAAGAAAGAGAACTTTTTTTTTTCTGAAAGAACGCGCTTTTCTTAATGTTGACTTTCAGGTGCGCCGTGCTCAATGCAGTTAGTATCTGAGACAGGGGATCTTGATGCTCAGTCTCTGTTTTCGATAACACGATAATATCGTCTATGTACACATTACAAAATATACCTAGGAAAGGCTTCAGAACTTCGTTCATAATTTTTTCGAACCATGCCGGCGAGTTCTTCCAGCCGAATGGAAGCCTGTTATACATTCTTGTTGCTTCGGTTAGCGAAATCTGCCAGAAGCCTTTGCACAAGTCTATACGGGAAGAATATTGGTATCCACCTGTCTCACCTGTAATCGTGTCTATTTTTGGCATGGGGAATGGTGTAAGGTCGGTTTGATTTTTGAGAGCCCTGTAGCCTGTGCAGAGTCCGAAAGTTCCATCTTCCTTTGGCACTATTGTTATGGGAGAGGCGAAGGGTGATACCGAAGGTCGAATTACATCAGTGTCCAGCATCTCCTGCAGTTCATTCTTCAATATCCTCCGCTCTCTTGACATGTTATAAGGCAATATGCGGATGACTGTCTTTTCAGTTAGTTCAAAAGGGACCTTGCGTGACGTCATTGCTGGTGGGCAGTTGCCTACGCATACGAGTTCAGGGTAGGTCTTTTCAATATCAGCCGCGCACCTTACAATTCGCAGGTTATCTTGTTTACTCTCCTTTGTCTCGTTCCTTGGTAATCTTTCAACAAAAACCGCATCATCCCATACATTGATTTTTCAGTTTCTTTATATCGGGCCTCTAGAGGAGAAAGTCTTATGTCACGCACTCGAACACCAATACTTCACTATCTATCTTGTGACCTTGAATCTCGATGCTTCCTGATTGTGCAATGCCACTTATCCGTGATAACCTTGCACCCGTAGCACTCTTCCGCTATGAATATGACTCGCTCCGCTACCTTGGGAATTAGTATTGACACAGAAGCACCACTGTCTACCAGGGCCTCCATGGGTCTGTCCGCGACTTTCACAGGAATGTGAAGTAGGCTAGAGAAAGTTACATAAACAGCCTTTGTTGTGGTCATCGGGTCGGACTTATCACCCTCGTTTATAAGTTTTTTTGTCGTCGAAGGCGCCTCAGCGTCGGTGTCGATGTAATTCACTCGACCTATGGGGACACGCCAACCCGACTTTGCTGCTCACAATACAGTTCGGTTCTCGTTCATTACACCTTGAAGCGTCCGCGACAGACCATCTGAAGCGACCGCAAGTTGTGGCAGGGCGTTTTTCATCTGAAGTACATTGGATGACCTGAAGGCACTCCAAAAGCCCGTCTACGGTTTTAGCGGACCGTGCTAAAGCTTGCTTCCGAACTTCGGTGTGCTGTCCGTACATTATTAGGGTTACTACAGCAAAGGCTCGGCCACCTTTAAAAGGCGCCGTTTCTCAAAAAGATGCTCGAGCAGGGAGACCTGCAAGAATTTGAATTGTAGTGCAGTGTCCCTTCTCTTTACTGGATTGGTCCGGAATGTTGTCAAGAATGTCATTCCAGTCATTCCAGGGGTTGTGAGCGTCTTCACTAACATGCAACTCGCACCACTTACGTGCAACACCTCTCAACTGCGCATGCTAGAAATCTTGTCATTGTCAGAGTGCCACTTGTTCTTCACAGCGGCATATTCGCTGAATTCTATCCAGCTGTCTGGGCTTGAAGACAAGCCGTCAAATGCGTTAGGCTCAACAAAATTATGCACGAGCTTTTCGGCGTTTAGGGAACTTATCAGCGACGTTACGAGTTGGTTCTGTGGCACAACCTGCTCTTACTGTTGCTGAAGAGCTTTTAAAATGAGGCTCACCTGGTCCATTGAAGACCGTGATCCAGAGTCCTTTCTACGCATCGGCTGAAGGACCAGCTTGTAGAAAGGCTGCAGATGCAGGTCCACTTTCACGGAACCTTTTCGACGTAGTTCTTCGGTGTCTATGGAAGATTCTGCCAAGACCAAATGTCTAAGTTCAGTAGAGTTGAGTTCCCGAGGTAGTCCCCTGCTGGTTCATTTTGACGTGGTATTTCGAAAAGATGATATTCTCCGTGGAGGCCTCAGCAAGGAAGAAGGTCACCCACATCATGCGGTGGATTGTCGGCTGCGCCAAAATAATGTAGCATTCCTTTTTACAAGTACACACTAGAATACACTGCAATGGCACGAGCGTCCATCTTTAATGCCTGCCTCTTCACTTCAACGTCCTCTTCTTTTCCCCAAGGATGCTGCGCCTCTTCTTCTCCTAGGAGAAGGCTGATATCGCTTCTGTTTTTACACTGCTACTCCTAGGTCCATAGCCCGAGTCTCAAAGGTGGTTTGATTCGTACACGCTCGATGGCGCTACCGGCACCGTTTCCCGCTAGCTGCATGATATTTGCTTTTTATGGCAGTGACGGAGTATACGTTCTAGGACTAATGCAGTAAGGTGAGAACGTTGGCCTTGCGGTACGCGTCCAATATTTTTCACCTGCGTATGATTGTACATATTAGTAGTACAACCCTTGAGTTAATATACTGACTTTAGAGCCATACCTGGGCAGCGGAGGGGGGTCCCACCTGTGCGCCACCCTGTTGCGACGTGGCCTGTACAACCATTACTGAAATAGCTAAAGACAAGTGTAGGTTATGCCTACTCCTTAAAAAACGAATAATCTTGTGAAGTGTGAATACGAAGCATACTGAAAGCACTTCCTAAGAATGTAATTATTACATTTCATGACGCACGCATTCGCTCAATAAAACATGGCTTCGGACCTCTTTATTTCTCTTTTGGGATGCTAGTATTCGGTTCAGTGACTTTGGCTGTTGGATATTACGTGTGATTGCGCGGTGACATCGGCTGACGCGATGGCGCATTTGTGCTGTTACTTTATTACTACCACGACCGATTTAGTGTTCTGTGAGCGGGTCCTCTTGATGCGGTGTTGTTCGCGGGCACCGGCTTGGCAGCCGGGCTGTTCGATCGTGCCTCAGCCCGCCTCAGCCGCATTGAACGGGCAAAGGAACTCGGTCTGGTAGGTTGTGCATCGAAAGAGCTTTCTGCGCCCGAAAAAATGAACTGTACCCCGCCACGGGGGTCCAGTGGCTATGGTACTCGGCTGCTGATTCGAGGGTCGCGGGATCGAATCCCGGCCGCGGCGGCTGCATTTCGACGGAGGCGAAATGTTGAGGCCCGCGTGCTGTGCGATGTCAGTGCACGTTAAAGAACCCCACGTGGTCAAAATTTCCGGAGCCCTCCACTACGGCGTCTCTCATAATCAGAGCTGGTTTTGGGACGTTAAACCCCACATAACAACAACAACAACACGAATGAACTGTAGAGCGCGAAGAGGAGGAACCGACAACGGCCACGTTTGCTATGCAGCTGCCTTTATTTTCTTCACGAGCGAACCGCGGAAGGCGATACGCGGGGACGCGATGGCAGAGGGAAAGTCACCAAGCGGGTTTGCAAAAAGGCGTGACGGGATCTGCGCAGTTCCGGTTTAGGCGAGTTTACACAAAGGAGTGACAGGAGCCCCGTGGTTCCGGTTTTACTGCTGCGTGTGTTCGGCGGCGGCAGGTACCACTACAAGGCTCCCCCCCTCCCCCCCCCCCCCCCCCCCTAAAGGGTAGACCGATACGACGAACGATTACAACCGCCTCCGCAAAGTGGGTCTCAGTGTACGCTGTTCGCACGAGATGGGGAAGAGTATATAGAGGGCTGGGACACGATTTGAAAAGAAGCCGACACGGACGAAAGAGTGTTTTCACTGTACGCGGGCTTCAGGCTCGCTAGTGATATAGTTTCTCGGGATCCACTAACATCCACGATAAAGTTCGACAGTAGGCGCTCAGGCACGGGGAAGGGTCCGAGGTCATGGGGTTGCAGTGAACCACGCACAGTGCTGTATCGCACAAACAGACGTGTAACCTTTTCCATGTCTGGCACAATGTAAGCTGCACGGGCTGCGTTCCGTCGCGTTGGTTGGGGCCGCAAGTCGAGGGATGCAGTCCGAAGGAGGCTCACATATTTGCTGGCTGCCGGAGCGCCTGGGTGCGCGACGTCCTCAAAGAGGTGAGCCAGGAGGCGCAGTGTGGTGCCATAAACAAGCTCTACCGTGGCGCAGGAGAGGTCTTTCTTTCTATGCGCATCGGATGCCCAGCACAACGAACGGTAGTGCTTCTCCCCATTTGGTTCGGGAGCCGCGTGCTCTCAATGGTGCTTTAAGATGCCAATGGAAGCGCTCGACGAGGCCGTTTGTTTGGGAGTTTCCTACTAAAATACTAGAGGGAGAACTGGCGCTAGTGTCTATGGGAGTTTCAAACAAGGCGTTTAAGCCAGCATGGGAATGATGGGTTTGGCATGGATTTGCCTAGTGTTCGTTCTTCTGGCTTCATATCGCTTTGCGACTCCAAAAAAAATAGGTCGTTTACGACAAAATACTGCAATAAAACGGAAGACTTTGGAATAACTATGTGCGTGCGCAGGTACTACTTGGTTTTTCGCGGTTAGAAAATAGTGAACGCTCAGAAATTTAGCAATACTGTGCGATATAGCAATGTTGCCTCCTCTGCTTGTGCCCAGATTTAACATCGTTCATACAGGTTTAAGTTCCAGATGTAGTTGTATTCGAACTTAAAAGATTTTTGCCGCTTGTAAGTGATGTGCTGACATCTTCAAGTATGTAAAAGGTAGATGTGTCTTCTAAATATAATAAACGGGCTTTCGCTCGCTTCTATTAGTGCAGGGCAAGCGCTCCACTGTATTTTTACAAATTATATGCATGGGTCAAGCCGCCGCTCGAGGCCGTAGCAGGAGCGCAGTATTGCCCATCGCTTGGCGGTTGGTTTTGTGAAAAATAAAACGTCACGTTAAATAAACAACCGTGGCCGTTAAATTCCATCGTAAACTGCGCCTGAGCTTTGATCCTAGCTGACTTTTTGAGCGTCGTCCGCAGGCGCGTCTGCCTATCGTCCACTGGGCGTTAAGTCGGCGTTGAATTAATCGGATAGCGGAATTGAAATGCCGTAGTACAAGATATACGAACAGCCTTCTGACAAGGGATATATATCTGCCGTGAAAGCGGCCGTACGTTTGCAGATTCTATGGCATCTGATACAAAAGAAAAGGAAAAGCAAAACTGCATCGATAAGATTCGCGAGACGCTGCGCGAATATTTCTATAGTTGGATTAAATACAACTGCAAACAATATGTGTAGCCATCCATCAACAAACACAACAACGAAGCAGACTGCATGGCACCTCATCATTGCAAACCACTTTATAGTACATGCAACAGTCTGATGATCTCTAGCAGTAAAGCGTACTCTACAGCGGCTGCCTTCGTCGCATGAAAAAGTGTAGTAACGTCACTTGCGTCACTGAAGTTAAAAAACAGGAATAAACAAATCCACCAAAAAGTTTGAAGCCGCAGGCACGAAGACTAGACAATCAGATAACCATGTCATGCCCATCATTCCTATGACAGCTTCACGATTGCAGCGCCCGTTTTCCGTCTAGTATTTTAATAGGAAACTCTGCGGTTTGGGGGATGGTAAAGAGCTGTTCGCAGACGGGTCGTTCCTAGGAGCTTTAGAAGCTCTGCGAAAAGTTAAGACTCAAACTGACGGCCCCGGTCAGTGATTAATGTTGTCGGGCAGCCAAACCGTAAGACCCAAGTGGAGAGGGACGCCTCTGGGCTTGTGGCTGAAGGAATGTCAGACACTGGCGTCGCCACGGGCCACCGCGTGAAACGGTCAACGCATATCAACAAATACAGATGGCATTGGCAAGGCGGAAGCGGTCCGACCATGTCTATATGGACTACACCAAACCGTTCGTCAGGTAGCAAGAAGCGGCGGGGAGGCGGTACTGGGTAGTGGTAAACTTTAGCGCGCTGACAAGGGGCACATGCGCGTTCACGTGGGACCACGGGAATAGAGCTGCGACGAGCTTTTGAGTACCTCGATTTCCATGATGAGCCAGGTTGTGGAAGGAGTTGAACACTAGCCTGCTAAAGGCGACCGGAAAAAACGGCCACGGTGCGTCTGTGGAGGTATCACACACAATAGGTATAGCCTGAAAAGTTAGCTCCAGTTGCAGGGAGGGCGTTATTTGATGCGCTCCTGAGCGAGCAGCTGAGGATCTGCTCGTGCCCGGACACGACTCATCATGCCTCCCCTGCTGTTAGCATGGCTAGAAAACGAAATATGTATACTTTGCGCCGCCGCAAAATCGTGTCTGTACTCCTTTAAGGTATTGAGCTCCGCTGTTGAGAGCAACTGTTGGATTCGCGTTCGTTCCGATGCAGGGGCCGGATTCACAAAGCTTTCTCTTACGGGCGATATTCTTAGCTACGAGATCTCTTAGCGACAAGGCATGCGATAGGAAGGGTGCGCATTTAACATATTCCACACTATTGAGGGCAAGGAGGAAACGTGAAAGCAGATGGAACGACAACAAAAGAAAGATGTGTGGTCACATGATAGCCTCGCAGCACTCAAAGCGTCTGGTGTCGAGTTTATGTTATAATCGCGAATCGATCCTCGCTGCACCTCATCTTCCTGTTCCGGGCGTCTGCTACAGTGCCTATGCACATCGCGCTGCAGCAGACGCCCGCGTGGTCAGCGTGAACCCGTGCGCTAGCGCTTTATCAACGACGATAGCTCGAAGAAGAAAAAAAAAAGAATGACGCCCTTGGTGACACCGGCAGGTGCCGCCGAACAACACGACCGGAATCATGAAGCCGCAATTAAGGTAAAATATTAAAGGTGTGCAGATGTCACTCAAGGTTTACTCCTTTCACTGCGATTTCAGATGCATTTTGATGAATATGCACTGCCTCGCAATTGATTCGGGTCGTTCGTACGCAGTACTCTTATTTACATGATAATGTCTTGTAGCTCGACGTAAATTGTTCTTTCGCTAAAAAATCTTAGAACAAGCATCGATGCAGCTTTTGAGGCCATATAAAAGCTGTTCGGCTTGACAAACAAGTTCCAAAAATGCATCCTCCACGTGATGTGTGAAATTGAAGCCATGGGTGGATTTCAATAAATCCGACATACCGAAAGATACATATGCTTATAAATAGGCCCACTTTGAATAAATTAGTTATCAGATTTTTGAATACTACAGCTATTTCATGACTCACTGAGAAAATTCGGTAATTTAGGTAGTGTTTGTATCTTTAATACGTTAGTAAGTGCTGCTTTTGTAAATGACGGCGTATGCAGTTAAGAAGTAACAAAAAGGAGTCCAAGGCCCCGCCACGGTGGTCTAGTGGATATGGTATTCGGCTGCTGATCCGAGGGTCGCGTGATCGAATCCCGTCCGCGGCTGCTGCATTTCGATGGAGGCGAAATGTTGAGGCCCGTGTGCGGTGCGATGTCAGAGCACGTTAAAGAACCCCAGGTGGTCAAAATTTCCGGATACCTCCACTACGGCGTCTATCATAATCCTTGAGTGGTTTTCGGAGGTTAAGCCCAAGAAATCATGAAAAGCGAGACGTCACCTCCCCCCCCCCCCTTTTTTTTTTGTGCGCACGCGCAGAAAGAGCCTTCCATAGCTTCCTTTCGTTGCAGAAGTTAATTTACTTCTTTTTTATTACGTTATGCCGGACATTGAGTGCTAAGCGCCTTAAGAGGGAGAGAGCGTTTATCGCCAGCGACGTGAGAGCATTGGCCAACTGCTATTTTAAGCTCCTCAATAGCCGAAACGAAATTTTCCGTGTGTGCGCGAACTTCAGACGCCTCTGACATACCCGATTGCTGTTTAGCCATCGCCATGCCGAAAGCGCTGAAGCCGAATTTTTCCGCCACCGAAATCTTTGCGCTTTTGACAGTGTCACAAAATAAACCGTGGATGCTTCGTCGTACCTAAGTCATGCGACAACTGAGGTAAACCTTGTAGCATATAAGACTAGAATATTGCCATTTCTGGAATACGCATGTCCGATATGGAAACAACACACACGCAGAAACATTGCTAAATGTGAACGCGTTCAAAATAGGGCTTTACAATTTGTTTTTAACTCATTCAAACGAACGCAGTCGGTAACGGCGTTGAAAGAGCTGCGCAAGCATCGATTCCTAATGTGCAGGAAAGAATGCGCTTCAACAGCCTGAATGTTTCCTTTCCAGATATTGTATGGGAAATATGAAACCGAAATAGCCAAAACATTAATTATTGACACATCACTTTCACGCAGTGGCCCCAGACATTACGTGCAGCCTTTGAGACACAACACACATTCTTTTAAAAACTTCTTTATTGTGTAGGCTATCGATGCGTGCAGCAGGTTACCGCACGATGTTGCAACGTTCAATGAGGTTAAAATCCTTGAAAGGGCTTTGCTGAGTGATTTTACCGATTGTACTTAATGTCGTTTAATAGTGTCGGAATAGCAATTTATATATTCGAAAGCATTGTCTTGTTGAGTGTTCTGCTGAACAAGTTGATATGTGTGTCGTTAAATAGCACCTCGTGCACTTATTTCATTACGTTTCTTTCTGAATTATTATGGTTTTTTTAAGTCCGTGAAAGAAACTACAATCTCTTTGCATTTTTTATTAACAACTGCATTTGTGCCTAATATTGAAACTCCTGTTTTGGCCTGTACGCCATAGAGTGTCAATAAATAAAAGAAATAAAATAAAAAATGCACAACAGAACGTATCCGTGTGTTATTTCAGGTTCCGCACATTAGCCGCTAACGCAAGCAAAGTGACGGTGTGGAAGGACACAAAGGCAAAGCGTAGCGCAGTCTACAATTATGTTACCTGTTGCACTGCTTCCACATGGTCTCTGCCTCTTCAAAAGACTTCGAAGTGTCGACACAGCACCTACGCACACGCCTAGGTCGTATCTTTGTAAACACGGAGTTATCCTGGAAGTAACGCGCCCAAACACAGTCGATGCGAAACGGCGAACGCCACAAAAACAAGCGACCACAAAGCAAGGCAAACGAACTGACCGGTCTTCAAACACACAATGCAGGCTTCCTAAATGTGAGTCCACGGCGGCACACTGACCGCGGTTCCCTGTTCACGAGCACAAAGGCAGAGGCTTCAACAGTGTTCACCGCTCAAATAGAGACACTGGCGATGGTTTTCACAAAACTCTCACGCACCGGAAAAGCGACGGCATTAACAACACATCCCATGGAATCGTAGAGGAGCTCAAGCAAGAAACGTTACCACGAAACAACACCCACATACTGTGTTTACGTCGCCATGATGCTCTTTCCGCCTTAAGAGAGCTCTTAAAAAATACTTCCGTGTTCTTTGCGGTGATATGAAAAATTCTCTTATGTGCGAGGGGGATAATGTGACGACCACCACAGAAGCGCGCTGTGAAAGAAGTGAGTGACATCATTTTAGTGACGTCATAAAATGGCCTGCTGTAGAGAGTTGCCTCGTTCTAACCAATCACATGCTTGGCCTCTCGCTCAAACCGTCGTCTGCTGTCGTCGTCTGCTACGATATTTATGATGCCTGGCGTAGGCTTGGATGTGATGCACGGCATATCACTACGCGATAACTTCGGTTAGGTTAACATTCCAGCCACTATACGCACCTCAAGGGACGAAGCGGCCTTTTGCTGAGACTCTGACGTCCAATTAAAAAGAAACTAATTGTCAAATGCGCGAGTGCAGTCGAGGTGACATTGCACTGCATTAGCACAGGCTTTCGCGTGCATTTTAGGCGCTTGCATTCCGTCCTAAGTATTTGCCATAGCGAAACCTTTTCATTTTCTTTTACGGACAGTGAATGTCTATTAAACGCAATTTATTTCTCAGTTTATGCGCAAAATCACACATATCTTGTATGTGCGGATATGTTGAAGTAATATGTTTTCAGTAAATCAGCCTATAATGTACAGCGGAAGCTGCATTTGGGTGAGCGTTCCTATTGGGAAATAATAAAGACCACTGCAGCTAGAGAAGCTGTAAACGACATAAGGAGTTCGTGAATGGCTGACTGGAGCCTACTGTTCAACTTCCATTCCAATAGTGTGCGACAGAATTTTGTCCGTTCCCTTATGGTGGTACATGTGCGACCAATGCTGCAACGGCAACACAGCTTGTACGCCTTATTGGGAGACGCAACAAAAACAAGCTAAAAAATATTGACCATACACCGCACCGATTTTGGCATCAAGCACCATTCACGCAACTCTTCATTCTTCATCCAATCGCAAGCATTTGCATGCATAAGTTATTTTGCTGCAAATACCCAATAGGCACCTCTAATAACTCCAACAGCAAGCTTACTGGACAAGTGCTAGTGGCAAGATTGTCCAATGCGTAAAAGAGAATTGCAACAGCAACCTCAAGGCTGTGAGCCTTGTACATACGCGAAAATCATCAGCCAGCTTACATGGCCATAATTTCTTTTTTTAGTATCACCTACGGCACCCAAATACCCGCCGCGGTTGCCCGTTCCAACGCCACCATGTTGCTCGTAAGAGTGCTCCGGACCACTCTTAGGATTTCCGCTTAGCTACGCTGTTTTGGCGACCATTTTTGCTTCGTGAATCCACTTACGAGCCTTTTTCGCCTACGTCGCAAATGCATCACTATCGCTGATATATTAATCGGCAACCCCAGCGCTCGCTATAGCAGCGGCCGATGTGGGAACCACGTCCTCTTACGACGTTTTCTTCGCTTCGTGAATCCACTTACGCAGAAAAATTTCTCTTACGCGAAAATTTTCTCGTAAGTGAGTTTTGTGAATCCGGCCCCAGTTGTTCTGTCGAGCAGCGCAGCGTTTAGTTCGTTCTAAGGAGCTGCTGGAAACTTCGTGCTGAAGCAAACCAGGATGTCGGCGCCATCTTCTTCGGCTGTGGGTGAGAGTGCACTGAGGACATGGTGGAATTTCTGAGGCTCGGACGTTACTCGGCAGATGTAGAACTACGATTCCACTTGCAGGAACCAGACGTTTGGGTGTTGCTCCCAGCACTGTGGCAGACGTAGGGACACCACAGAAATTGCTGACCATTCGGCGACTCTGCAGCCTTGAGCGCAACTGAACGGACTTCTCTCTATGGCTCCGTTGGAACGCGAGCGATTTGGCGCCTGCGTAGCCTAGTGCAGCTACGAATTCACAAGCGTACACGCACGAACACCGCACAAACGACACACGAAGACGAAAAACAAATAGGGAGCGGTCACGTGCATTTGCTAGCAGACTAACCGGAAGTCGACGTTCTTCTTCGACCAATCAGTGGTTCTCGGACTCTTCTGACGTAACCAAAAACCACAGTGTTGTAGCGGCTAACTTTGGTATGCCGGAAATGGCCATCGAGGCGCAACCGATTGTTTCTAAAGTTTGTGGCGCGGCACGTAGCGCTGCCCCATTTGACATCGTTCACAGTGGCGCCATTCTCAATTTGATGCACGTGTTCACTTCAAATGTTATAAAAATATCGGGGTGGTTTAGGGGCCCTTAATATGCCATACTTAATCAAAGTCATACGCTCTAGGCTTGCGATGGCCTTCCCCTTCCCCAGAGATGCTTCGCCTGCTCCATTAGAGACGACGTGGGCGACTGTGGTGTTCGTTGGGCTCTCGACAGCACGAGACAGCACACACACTTTCAATGGGCGAACAACGTAAGACAAACAACACAGTCTGGCCCCTAAGCTCACGTGAGTAACCGGCGCGTCCTGCCTGACGTGACGTCAGGAATCCATCATCACCACTCAAAACACCATGTTCCTACAGGCGGTGCATGCTGACAGCAGGGGAGGCATGATGAGTCGTGTCCGGGCACGAGCAGATCCTCAGCTGCTCGCTCAGGAGAGCATCAGAACACGATGCACATCCGATGTGGCACAGAGTCCACGCCCTCAGCAAGCACTTGTGCTAGACGGCAACGCGGCACCTTGGGCACGCTCTCAGTAGACAGTCGGACACGAACCTGTGAGGCACTGGAGCCACGCCATCAGCAGGCGGTTGTGCTGGACTCTCAGGCAGCACGCCAACACAGGACTGATGTAGGCGTGAAGTCGGCCAAAGTCGGCAGCGATATCGCGCCTATGTCGGCAAATCGCCCTCGCGCTTTTCACCCACATCTTCCAAATGACGGCCAGCCAGAATGGCTCGACTGTGGCGAAGCCACCATGGGCCGAATTTGGCCAGTCAGAGTGGGCGAAATTTGGCCAGCCAGAGTGGGCGAAATATGGCCAGCCAGCGTGAGCGAAATTTGGCCAACCAGAATGGGTCGAATTTGGCTAGGTAGCATTGGCCGATGTTGCGGCCATTCAGGCTTTTTTGGCGTGTTGTCGGCCCCGCCGACATGGGGAAACCCCTTGCGCGACCATTCACAGCTATTATGGTGTTTCTAGTGTTTACCCCACGTGTATCGCACCGTTTGGATTGCAAAAATTTTTATTTTTGTATTTTCACATTTTCGAAGGGCTATGAAGGCATTTTCGAAGGCACTATGAAATGGACCAACAGTAGTTTGTGTAAATGTGCCTCTCATGCATACGGGAAAGCTCTATTAACACAGTAATAAGTGGGGCTAAGTGGATCCTGATTGATGATTGATTTGTGGGGTTTAACGTCCCAAAACCAGCTCTGATTATGAGAGACGCCTAAGTGGATCCTCTGTACTTTCTATTAATGCGCTCTAAACAAACCAAATAACACAACAAGAGAGGTTTATAGAGAAAAGCACTATTTAATTTATTTTCTGGTCTTTGAATTGATAATATGCTATTCTCGTGTTGCACCGTCGTAGTGGAAAAGTTTCGGCAATAATGTAACCTGCGGGAAAAGGAGTGAAAAGTTAGCACAGCTTTGGAACACATCAGCACAATACTATCATCGTATGCAAATTATGTGCGATTGACGAACAAACGCAGAAATTCAAGAAATGCCAGAAACATCTCATAATTGGGCACTACCTTAGAAAATAACAAGAGAATGTTCTCCTTTTAAAGGGGTCGTGAAACGTTTTCTGAACATTTTGTACTAAGTGCGTATTGGGGATCCTGACCTTCCAATCAACAATATGTATTGTTCCGTTGCACCGTGTGCGTTGATTTAGAGCGATAAAAAACGCGGTTTCGGTTTCACTGCGCGCGTTCCCCTCAACTCCGCAGATGACGTCATGTTAGTACCGTCATACCTCCGAGATTGGCGTGCCCTCGGAGGCCATGGGAAAACAAACCGTGCTGCCGCTTTTCTTCCGAATGGTGGCACCGCACGGTTTCCAAGTATTTTCTTCCTTTCTAGCTTTCAAGTAAATCGATTCCTTTAGAGCAAACGCGAGTTCGCTGTGCCTTTGAACTTAAAAGTATCTTAACTCAACGTCACCAGATAGTACCACGCCGGCCGGTAGTGTCGCATAGTCGTTTCGGGAGCGCAAGAAAGCCGAGATTTAAAACGGGCGTTGTTAAATGTGCATTGAATATTTCGCCGAAATATTTTAGAATCGGCTTGTCCAATGCGTATTGAAGCAGTGAAAATTACAAACCGGCATCTCCAAATTCTTTTCACGACCCCTTTAACTGTACAATGAATTTATGTTCAATATTCAATCCCCAGATCTTGGCTTCGTGTCGCTTTAGATACCCAAGAGGAAAAAACGTGAGTAAAGGTTCTGTTGCAAAGCAACTTTAAAAGCGGCACATTACTTGAAATAGGTGCATTTTGCATTATAATAAATTTAATATTTTTGGCATACATCGGAAAGGAAAACATGTAGACGTGAGCTAACACGACACACACCAAGGATGGGGTTTTTAGGCAAAAAATGTCCTTAAATGATAGGTGCAAGGTGCATTGTAAGCAGATATTAGAGAAGGAAGATCTTTTCAAGGATACTTTAAAAATGTCATCGCGGGCCAAACTGCCGCACGTGTCCTACACCAAGGATCGCGTGTTCGGTATCAAGTTACCTTTAAAAATACGGGCAAGAAAAAATAATTTTACGAGAACTGCAAGTCACCACACAATAGGTGTTTGATACTAGCACAGGATTAACTACATGAAGTAAAACTGCTTTGGGACAACGTGCGTAGGCTCTTTATTCGAAAATAAAGAGCATACGCACCTCACGACACAAATAATATATAAAGTGGAACCGGTGCTTTAACATCACAACAAAATGTGCCACACCCCATTTTGAAAACTGGTAAGCAACTTACCGAATTTTGGCATCCGCTCTGCACTCTACAGCTGTGAGTCCGCAATACAAATTCGGCGACGACACTACAGTCTCACCACAAGGCACAGGCATGTGTTCATACACAACCGATGTCACAGTTGGGATGGACATTGTCTTAGGAGGTACACACGCCAAGGAATCGCGCAATCAACTTGAATGATAGATAAATGCGGTACATGATAAACGATAAACGCGTAGACAGACTGCGTGCAGCCGTTGAAACTCGTTCGTACACCTTGCACGTTGTTAGCAATGCAGCCGCGATGAGAGAGCGCGGAAAGTTCCCCGTGCACTGTAAATGAAAACATACCCAGCTGGGAGGTCCTGCAAGTATACCTCCCCACAAACTCCCATGACCACAACATTTACCCCCACCCATCGCGGTCGAGGAGGGTATATGAGGCACACGCCGTCATCAACCTCCCTAGGGGCTATAACGGCGCACTTCCCTGACGATACCCCCATGGATGTTCATGAAAAACCCCCATCTCATGCCGGAAAACCTCCCCTGCATCGCGAAACGGGTTTTGGCAGTCGGAGGAGGGACGTCGCCGCCCGACCGACGGGAGGGCCTCGGGAGCCAGAAATAACATGGCGGCCGGACAAGCGACCACGTCGGACGGAAGCGAGACCTTTGCAAAGCTGGCAAAGGCTATTGCCACGTTACGAAAAGGGAAATCGTTTCGCCTATCCTGTGAATATTACAACCGCCGACGAGCGTCAACGAAGGTTATGATCGACAGTGTCAAGCGTCGAGGGAAATCAAATTGTGTGCCGGTGTTGTGCAGTGAACGAATACAACCACGGATAATGGGCGCAGCGGCCGCGTTGGTGAGTGAGCTCTGTATGCTCTTTCAACTACTTGTCTCATTTTGATATAGAAGGAGGGAAGTTCGGTACCATTCGATAGGTCACTATTCGCGATTCCTGGTATAAACTAGTCTCGAAAGGAGTAGTTATAGTACTGAATATATCGCTGAAAAGGCCTGCCGAATTCCGGAAAATCCATTGTTCGGAGCACATGTTCGGAGAGCGAAATAAATGTGACTAACTTGCGTAATTTTGGAGATAAACCTTTACTAATTGGCGTACATAGCGACTGCGTAAGTATCTATATCATCAGTGGAAAACATAATTGTATATATTTCACTTACAGAGTTATAACGAGTTTACTGTTAAGAAGCTATTTTGTTGTATTTACTACATACGTAAATTATATTTCGGGCGCTAAGAAGCGCTAGGTAAGTATCTGTCACCAGGTGCAATTTATTTTCAGCTATCTTGTAGACTGACCAAAGATAAACATAAAAACTGAAATCAGCAATATACCTTTTTATAAAATTAGCCAATTGCGCTAAGGATTCCTTTTTGGTATCGACTTTAAGAGCACATCGATGCGCTCATCTTGGTGAAAAAAGAAATGCTTTAATAGTATCACAAAATCAGAGATATCGACTTAGAAATTTTATGAAAGAATTTCTGTCGCCGCTTTCTTTTCGTTCACGAAACGGTGGTCGATTTTCTTATTGTTTTCTTTTTTTTTCTATGCTTCTGCATGGCGTGCAAGCAAGACCGGACCGGACGCGTTCTGCGAACGACTAAAGAGGAACATTCAACAAGCGAGTCAGCCAGCGCCTTTTGTGTCGAAACGTCTGTGCGCTGTTCGGATCTACAGGCCTCGGCGCCAGCTTCGGCAGCTTCTGCGGTGCCCTGTCCAGTTTTCAACGCTCCAGGGATGCACGGCCGAAGTTGGCTTTCATGTACCTGCCCACAGCAAGTGCGCCGCATATGTTTCTTTTTTGTTGCCTTTCGAAACACGCTTAATTCTTAGCAGCTCTCCCCTTCGTGCGGGTTCGTATGCTCAGTGGGACTTGTGTGTGTGCTTCGAACTCCCCCCTTCCTTCCTGTTCTTTCATATCACCTTCCCCTTGAGTGTACCTGTTGAGGTGTCCTCTCTCCCCCCCCCCCCCCCCCTTTCATATTTCCGTGTTTACAAGAATCTCTTTACTGCTCGCTCTCGTGAGACCCCGACCACTGTCAGGTGAACGCGGCGGCAGAGGGCTATTTTTACGGAATGCATCCTTGGCAATATGTGGAACCCTGCCCTTAGACGCCCTCTTTGTAAGCGATAGATGATATCTGTACATGACGGTCTTGATTATTTCAGTTGTCTGTTTCTCCTTCTTTTGTTTTGCGTTTTGGTTTCGTGATTTTTTTTCGATATCAATATCATTATGTTAGGACAGCTGGCTGCAATGTTTCCTCCTTCCCACGTTTTCGTAGTGAAATAAGAAAAAAAAAAGCTGAAAGAATGCTTCAGCTGGGAGGAGGCAAGTGAGAGGACGATACCGAACACTCAAGGCACTTCAGATGATAACGATACGTTAAACATTGTACCGAAATGAGAAGATTTGTCAAAGCTTATTTTCACTTGTGCAATCATCACTAATTTTAACAAAATTCTCATGCGCGCTTTCGTGCCGCAAAAAGCCCAGGTTTTCTCGCGATGCAGAGCTTTATACAATTCGTTTTTCTTTGTTTTAAAGGCTCCATAAGGCATCGTCATCAGCGTGGCTAAAACTCGTCCTTTGCAGTAATCACAAAATGTTTAATTATTGTTCTAATTAAATATCACTTTGTTACCCAATTAATAAATGCTTTCCTGAGCCTTCGTCACGTTTGCCTCAGCGAACAGTTTCTTTATGAGGAGGTTTTCCTTTTTTTTTTCTCGAACAGCCTATTTTTAAGAAATTTTGCAAGTTTTCACTGAAACACCCTGTATATCCTTACATTGTACTATATATAGTGTTGTGGGGCGATTAATGCGATCAGCGTGGTTATTTTCTGAGAATCATTTTCTTCAGCTCGCTGAAGGAATTAAGCGCCAATACATTAGGGGCGTGGATGGTGCTGGTGTTCTTTCTTGTATGTGCTCGTCAAACGTCTGTATCATTGAAGCAGTCCGTATATGACTGCTTGTTTTTTAGCATATATGTCTTCGCTTTTTGTTGACAAAGTTTTCGAACCCAGTCTTAATGAATGTGCCCCGGAGCTATTTCCACTGTGTGCGCAAAAAATTTACCGCCCAATCGACATATAAAAAAGACGATTAGTGTCAACAAAAAGGTCATAGTTTTATGCAAATACAGTTACACACGAATGCAAGTGAAGTTGCCAGTAAGCATATATAAATGTCAGCATAATTTTATCTTGTGGTTTCTCTACATACGAATAAGCGGTCACACAATGCAACGGCTACTTACATTGTGCTATGAGCTGCAAGTCGGGTTACCTTTGCCCTGTGTTCATCGTATCTCTGTGATTATATGAGACATCTTCAGAAAATATGTGCGAAGATCTTGTATTCACAGAACACCAGATATCTGCGTAGTTCTTGCGGAATCGCTTCTTTCACGGCAGCGCGCACTGTAATATGGTAGGAGTGAAATCGAATAGTATCACAGGATTGACTAACTTTATAACCTGAAAAGCCACGCGTTCAAGCCTAATTGAAAATGGAGTTTACTTATACTGGGAGTTCGCGCCCAACATAATTGCTAAAGCGCGATGCTGCTAATTTCTGCATATCGATAAAAATCTGAATAATTTCACTCAGGAAACACAAACTGAATGGTGTAAGAGCGCAGTTGCAGCTACAATTGGATGTGCCCAGTGTGACGTATACCAGTTTTCCTCCCATTGCCGGCAAGCGAGGATAGGCAAGTGTCATCAAGCGCCAATATTTATTGTTTATTTGCTACGCCTGCTCACGCTTGCCAGAATAGCCGCTTTACAACGACACTTGTTCACTGTTGCGCGGCACAGTAAGGGCAGCAACTACGTCGCACAGAGGACCACGGAAAGTACCGACAACAGTGCTTTTTGACCATTCAATTTCGGTTTCCTGAGAGAAATAAGCCGGATTTCATCGCGCTGCGGCAATTCGAAAGAGGTGCCCTTTTACAAATACTACAACGGATATCGAATTCCCGTATAAGTAACATGCATCTTTCCATTAGGTTTGAGTGTCCGGCTGTTACTGTCTGGTCTTAAATCATTCTAATATTGTTAATTACCGTTAGCATTTTAACATCCTTTGCACGGTACGTGCTGCCATGGAGGAAGGCCGCAAAGATTTTGCAGATGGTTATCTGTGTTCAAAACATTTTTGGACACATTTTCTGAAACACCCTTTATAGCTTTACGTAGACCATTATTCTTCCCAAATTTTAATTATTGCTCTGCTTTCTGGTTTGTGCAGATGGGACATGAAACGTCCGCGTTATGTGTGAAATGTTCAAAGATTTTTTATTAGGGGTGTGCGAAGACCAAATTTTCCGAATGCGAATAGAGTAAAGATATAAAATTTTAGATATGGAATAAATATCGGATATCAAAAGAAGAGTGCCTCTTCCGTAATAATAACGTACTTAGTACAAAAATTTACTTTGAAGAAGTGCGTTATTAAGCGATCAGCATAAAATGCAATGTTATATAGATATGCAGTATTCAAGAATATTCCAAACATTCCAATATTCGCACACCCCTATTCTTGATGTACAAGCACCTTTCTCTACTTAGTTCGTACAAGTTTCACTTCTGCTCTAGAGCAGTGATCTTTTTACACTGATTAGCTTGAAAATTTTGCTGATTGTTTGAGAACCCTTAAATGCTTTTAAATTTAAATGCTCTTAAATTTTCTTCTTGCTGACGTCGTTCTTGTGGTCCCTCAAGCGTCTCTCGAAGTTCCCGCTCTCGCCAATGTAGCAGTTGTCACAATCTGCGCAGGGAAGTTTATAAGTGACGCCAGGAAACTTTTCTTTTTTTATTTTGTCTTTAACAGCCACCAGTTCCTGCCGCAGCTTGCATGCAGGAACGTGAGCGACGTGCACATCGCAAGTACGCATAACGCGGGCACATAAGGAATGGCGGCTCGGGCTCGGCAAGGAGGATGAACCGGTGCTGATGGGCGTGATTGCCGTCGTAGAACGGAATCTACGAAGTGCTTTGGATAGCCGCAATCGCTGAGTTCACGTCGCATGCGGCGTAGGTCAGCAGCCCGATCCTCGGGCCTCGAACAGATGTTTTTGGCACGTTTGGCGAGGGAAGCGACAACAGAGCGTTTGTGGCAGGCCGGATGTACAGAATTGAAGTGAAGATACTGGCCTGCGTGGGTTTCCTTTCTGTACACCTTGAAAGAGAGGAGGTTGTCACGACGTTCAACCAGGACGTCCAGAAAAGGAAGAAGACCTGCGGCCTCCTCCTCTACGGTGAACTGGATGGAAGTTTCCATGCTATTCAGGTGCTGCGTGAATGCACATAATGCTTTTATGTTTAGTTGCTGCTGGCTTAGCACGTGCTAGGATGCTTCTCGGCAGAACACGCTCGTTTTTCTTGCTTTCTTTTTTTTTCTTTTTTGTAGCTGTCTCAAAACGTGGAAGACAGCATGTCTGTGGGGCAAACATTTTGCGCAATGGCGGGTACACCCGCCGGGACTGCATTTGTTAAGTGCAGCTCAGTGCAGCCTGTGGCGTATGCTGGCACGCATGTGTTCTCTTGCCAGCTACTTGTAACACAGGATTTCGCAGAGACTGAACCACCCACTATAGCTAAAAACGCGAGCGAAATGCTGCACTGCACGCAACAAACGTAGCAAGGACGCACAGCGCCGCCATTCTGCTTGAATTTCTGCCATTTCCTGCAGCGCAGGAAAGATATGCACGTGCTGCCTTTCCGCACAAGAAATACTGCGATGGCTCTGTCTCTACGCGCCCTCCTTTTGCCCTTATTAGTTATCAATAAATTAGTTGTTAAATATCAGAATACGCACATGTTTGCTTACATCAACGCCATGGTCTCATACGAACGTCAGTGATAAATCCGACACACCGCACAGAGCATGCAGTCAAGTTCGATATATTCTCCTCATCTAACTAGTACAGCGTAACCCATGGCCGATGTGTAAACGAATTCGATATGTATGGAAAGAACGCACTAACGGACGTTACAGAAAAAAAGCAAAAAAAAATAAAAAAGCAGGAATTATACGCAATGTCGTGGACATATTAAGGAATTATTAGCCTATTGTATCTGCGTGGTAGTAGAGAGCATGGAGGTGGAAAAGGGAGGTATAAGTTTACCCGACTAGACATTTATTTTCTGTTGCTGAGCTTATCCGAGCTGCGATGCGTGCGTTGCGCTGTACTGGAGCTGCTTTTGAAAGGAATGCACTAGTTTCGCGAACAGACTGGTGAAATGTAGTGAAGGGGCACGTGGTCAACAACAGCTTGACTTAGGACGGCTGGTTTATACTGTAACCCTGCATTAACATATGAAGAAACTAGGGAACAGAAGAGAGCTTTGATTTTCAACTGATTTTTTTTCAGTGCTGTTTTTATATACCATAAAATACGCAGATCGCCTGCACAATAACACTGTGTGGTCACATACACTCTAGTAGAACTCACCAGAAAATCTCTCTACTATAGTGTATCTGATCACAGAGTGTTCTTGTGCAGGCGATCTGCGTATCTTATGTTATATAAAAACAGCAAGCATGCACTGAAAAGAAAATCAGTTGGAAATCAAAGCTCTCTTCTGTTCCCTGGTTTCTTCATACGTTTGAGCAGGGTTACAGCATAAACCAGCCGTCCTAAGTAAAGCTGTTGTTGACCACGTGGCCCTCCACTACATTTCATCAGTGCGTTCGCGAAACTAGTGCAATCCTTTCAAAAACAGCTCCTGTACAGCGCAACGCATGTATCGCAGCTCGCATAAGCTCAGCAAAAGAAAATAATTGTCTACTGGTTGGGTAGACAATGCACCTCCATGCTCTCTACTACCACGCAGATACAATAGGCTAATAATTCCTTAATATGTCCACGCCATTGCGTATAATTCATGCTTTTTTTGCTTTTTTGTGTAACGTCCGTTTTTGCGTTCTTTCCATACATATCGAATTCGTTTACACATCGGCCATCGGTTACGTTGTACTGGTTAAATGAGCAGAATATATCGAGCTTGAGTGCATGCTCTGTGCAGTGTGTCGGATTTATCACTGGCGTTCGTATGAGACTATGGCGTTGATATAAGCGCACATGTGCGTATTCTGATATTTAACAACTCATTTATTTATAACCAATAAGGGCAAAAGAAGGGCGCGTAGAGACAGAGTCATCGCAGTATTTCTTGTCGCGCGGAAAGGAAGAAAGGTGCATGTCTTTCGTGCGCTGAAGAAAATGGCAGGAATTCAAACAGAATGGCGGCGCCGTGCGTCCTCGCTACGTTTGTTGCGTGCAGTGCAGCATTGCGCTCTCGTTTTTAGCTATAGTGGGTGGTTCAGCCTCTGCGAAATCCTGTGTTACAAGTAGCTGGCAAGAGAACACATGCGTGCCAGCATACGCCACAGGCTGCACTGAGCTGCACTTAACAAATGCAGTCCCGGCGGGCGTCCCCGCCTTTGTGCAAAAATGTTTGCCCCACAGACATGCTGTCTTCCACGTTTTGAGACAGCTACAAAAAAAAAGGAAAGCAAGAAAAACGAGCGTGCTCTGCCGAGAAGCAACCTAGCACGTGCTAAGCCAGCAGCAACTAAACATAAAAAAAAAAGTGTGTGGGGAGGGGGGCGCGCGTCCCCTCCCGAACTGGCCACCTTTGTCGCGGCCCCCTCCGTGAACATCCATTGTGCTCATCTGCAGTTTGCAAAGAATGTGGTTCTGAACCTGCTTTTGCTGGCGTTCGCTGCCTTCCGAGGGGGAAACCACGAGGAACTCTCTCCGCGCTCTCTCGTCGCGGCTGCATCGCTACCAACGTGCAAGGTGTAAGAACGAGTTTCAGCGGCTGCACGCAGTCTGTCCACGCGTTTATCGTTTATCATGTACCGCATTTATCGATCATTTAAGTTGATTGCGCGATTCCTTGGCGAGTGTACCTCCTAAGACAATGCCCATCCCAAATGTGACATCGGTTGTATATGAACACAAGCCTGTGCCTTTTGGTGAGACTACAGTGTCGTCGCCGAATTTGTATTGCGGACTCACAGCTGAAGAGTGCAGAGCGGATGCCAAAATTCGGTAAGTTGCTGGCCAGTTTTCAAAATGGGATGTGGCACATATTGTTGTCATGTGGAAGCACCGGTTCCACTTTATATATTATTTGTGTCGTGAGGTGCGTAGGCTCTTTATTTTCGAATAAAGAGCCTACGTACATTGTCCCAAAGCAGTTTTACTTCATGTAGTTAATCCTGTGCTTGTATCAAACACCCTTTGTGTGGTGACTTGCAGTTCTCGTCTCGTAACATTTTCTTTTCTTGCCCGTATTTTTAAAGGTAATGTGATACCGAACACGCGCTCCTTGGTGCAGGACATGTGCGGCAGTTCGGCACGCGATGGCATTTTTAAAGTAGCCTTGAAAAGAGGTTCCTTCTCTAATATCTGCTTATAATGCACCTTACACCTATCATTTAAGAACATTTTTTGCCTAACGACCCCATCCCTGGGGTGTGTCGTGTTAGCTCACGTCTACATGTTTTCCTTTACGATGTATGCCAAAAATATTAAATTTATTATAATGCAAGATGCACCTATTTCAAGTAATGTGCCGCTTTTAAAGTTGCTTTGCAACAGATCCTTTACTCACGTTTTTTCCCCCTTGGGTATCTAAAGCGACACGACACCAAGATCTCGGGGTTGGATATTGAACATAGATTCATTATATTTAAAAGGACGACTTTGTTTTGTTATTTTCTAAAGTAGTGCCCGATTATGAATGTTTCTGACATTTCTTGTATTTCCGCGTTTGTTCATGAGTCGCACATAAGTTGCATAGAATTATAGTATAGTGCTGATGTGCTCCACAGCTGTGCTAATTTTCACGCCTTTTCCCGCAGGTTCCACCCTTGCCGAAGCTTTTCCACTACGACGGTGCAACACGAGAATAGCATATTATCAATGCAGAGTTCACAAAATAAATGAAATAGTGCTTTTCCCTATAAACCTCTCTTGTGTTATTTGTTTTGGTGAGAACGCATTAATAGAAACTACAGAGGATCCACTTAGCCCCACTTATTGTGTTAATAAAGCTTTCGCGTATGCATGAGAGGCACATTTACACAAACTACTGTTGGTCCTTCGAAAATGTGAAAACAAAAAATAAAATTATCGCAATCCAAACGGCGCGACACACGTGGGGTAAACTACAAACACCATAGTGGCTGTGAACGGTCGCGCAAGGGATTTCCCGATGTCGGCGGGGCCGACAACACGGCAAAAAAGCCTGAATGCCCGCAACATCGGCCAATGCTACCTAGCCAAATCCGACCCATTCTGGCTGGCCAAATTTGACCCATTCTGGCTGGCCAAATTTCGCCCACGCTGGCTGGCCAAATTTTGGCCACTCTGGCTGGCCAAATTTCGCCCACTCTGGCTGGCCAAGTTCGACCCATGGTGGCTTCGCCACAGTGGCGCCATTCTGGCTGGCCGTCATCGGGCACATGTGGGTGAAAGTAGCGCGAGCGCGATTTGCCGACTTAGGCCCGATATCGCTGCCGACTTTGGCCGACTTCACGCCTACATAAGTCCTGTGTTGGCGTGCTGCCTGGGTTGTTACGGAGTTGTGAAGGAATGGGTTTATTTACAGCAGATGGATGATGGCGATCTCGCTGCTCGGACCCTCAGCACTTCGTCCTCCTCTTCTCTCATTCGTCTAACCTGCTTCTTCTACCATCGTTACATTCCCCACCAGCAGACCAAGCCCGTGGGGCGAGTCAGGAGCAATCAGGGGGGTGGAAACGTTTCAGGCGAGCAACATGAGTCACCTGCGTCCTGCTTGATCGTCGGCCATTTCCTAGAAGACGAGCGATTACATAACAAAGTTCGCTTAAACGTTCCAGAACAACGTATGGTCCGGAATAGGAAGGAAGGAACTTTTGACACATTCCGCGCTTGCGTTGAGGTGTCCAAAGAAGCACCAAGTCGCCTTTGGCAAACGATACTTGTCCGTGACGCTCATCATATCTGCCTTTCGACCGGTGTTGCGAGGCTAAAGTGCGAAGACGTGCTATTCGACGCGCTTCTTCAGCGAGGCACACATTCTTTAACACAGAATTGTCTTCGTGCAGAATAAATGGCAAGAAAGTGTCCAGAGGGCTTGGCGGCAACCTTGCATAGAGGAGGTAAAATGGGCTATAGTTCGTGGTCTCGTATTTCGCCGTATTATATGCGTAAGTTATGAAAGGCAACCCGTCATCCCAGTCCTTATGATTGGAAGAGACGTACATGGCAAGCATGTTTGTCAGTGTCCTGTTTGTCCTTTCAACGAGGCCGTTGGTCTGCGGGTGATACGGCGTAGAGTGACGGAATTCAGAAGTGCAAAGACGAAGCAGCTCCTCAACGGCGTCCGCAGTAAACTGGCGACCACGGTCACTGATGATAACACGCGGCGGGCCATGGCGAAAAACTACGGAACGCAGAAGGAAGACCGCTACGCAGGCAGCTGTAGAAGTCGGTATGGCTGCCGTCTCAGCGTACCGTGTTAGATGGTCCACGCAAACGATGATCCAACGGTTCCGGTTGTTCGATAAGGGGAATGGTCCCATAAGGTCTATTCCGACTTGCTCGAATGGCGTAGTGGGCGGTGTCAATGGCCGAAGGGGACCCGGTGCAGCAGTGGTCGGTCGCTTGTGACGTTGGCATGTTTCACAACTAGCCACATAGTGCTTGGTTGTCTGGTGCATGTTGGGCCAGTAAAAGCGCTCTTGTGTGCGGTGTAACGTTCGCACGAAACCGAAATGGCCAGATGTCGCAGAGTCATGCATGGCGCGTAAGACGTCGGAGCGAAGACTCTCGGGGACAACTAGAAGAAAACGCGCTCCAGTCCCGGAGTAATTTCTCTTGTAGAGCAACTCATCACGGATTCCGCAGCTCCAATACTCTCGGCGACGAGGGAGGGACGCGCCGTCAAGGTGCGTTTCGGTGCTCCTACCCCTCCCGACGTTGTCAAGATCAGCGGGCTGCGGCTTCGAGTTCGACACGTGAAGCCGCGACCACAGCAGTGCCGACGGTGCGGGCGCTTCGACCACGTCGTCGAGGCATGCCGGCGGGTCGGTGCATGCATCATCTGTGGCCGCCAACACCTGGCCACGGATCTATGCAAGCCCCGGTGTATCAACTGCAACGGGAGCCACGCCGCCGACAATCCCACTTGCCCGCGATGGCAGGAAGAAAGGCGCGTGGCGACCGTGCTTGCATCATCACCGGCCCTGCTCTCGAGACGGGCAGTCAAAGCTGCAGTGCGCGAAGAGACCCGCGAGGTGCGCTCGTACGCCGCTGCAGTGAAGACCGGCCCGCCCAAACCACCTGCCGTGGCTCACGGACGCCAGCGCCTCGCCCTGCTACACCACCTGTTGCTGCTGCTGCCGACGCTTTGACGCCGCCTGCTGCTGCCTCACCGGACCTCGACGTCGACCCCCGCGATGTCCTCATCGCCATGCTCATCGGGACCATCAGGGATGTACTGGACTGTGTGCCAGCAGACCACCCGATGCGCGCGGCATGCGTGAAGTTTGCCGGCGTGCACATCCCTCTGTTGCAGCGCGAGTGATTGGACACTCGCCTGCGGCGGAAACGCCACCACTGCTGTGTGTTGCCCTGACGACGTAGGCGGCCTTTTGCGTGCGGTGTGCCCGTGTTTGTGTCACCGCGTCTGAACACTTCCTACTCCTCTTTTTCTTCTTCTCTTTTATCCCCATACCCCTCCCCCTAAGGCGCTTAGCCGTGCTCCCTTAAGGAGCGTTCACACTGAGCAATCCGGCGGCCGGAGAAGCGCGGAAACCTGTTCGGCGACAGCGACATCCGCCGAAACAGCCCTATCCGCGCCGATCGCTCCGGGATCGAGCGGCCGCTGCCGCCGGATTTCCCGCCGCGGACCAATAGGAGCGCGAGTCACAAATTCGAAAAATGGCGGCCAAGTTCGGCTCGATTGTCTCTGTATTCGAAGCCCGTCTGGACATCCAACTGGATCGTAAACACCCATTTTTCTTCGGGGAACGCCGCGCGTTGAGTAGTGTCACGAATAACAGCCATTCTCAACTTACTCGTTGTAGGAATCCACGTGTCCACGTCACAATTTCGCACAACGAATAGCACTTTCACGGCGTCACCAAGCTTCTCGCGTTCATGTATTCCAGGACGAGCACACCACCGCTGGTGGTGTTTCCGCCTGTCATACATCACCAGAACGTATTTCGCAGCCAGCCTAGCAGTACCGCTTCTTTCTCAGGCACACACACAAAACGGACAAGATCCGCACGAGCGTAGAACCGGTGGAACCGCGTGTACATCCGGGCCATGCCGCATTTTAAAGGTTCGACCTGCGCTCGGCAGATGGCGCTATATCACTTTCCGGCGGCGCCGGTTCCGCGGCGGTAAGCAGTGTGAACTACGCGGTTTTCGGCGGCAAGAGAATTCCGTCGAATGTAGACGCCGGATTTACCAGTGTGAACGAGGCATTACGGGCTGCAGAAATTAGCGCCTTATTTCTTTTCCTCCAAAGCCACTAACAACAACATGTGCAACGCTTTTGTGGACTGGTTGTGCAAAGCGCCCAGTTCGGGGCAGGACTTCCCCCGAGATAAGCTTTTAGGGGCGAAGCTTCTCTTAGTCAACCTTGTCACGCGTCAGTCGTAGCCCGCGTGCCTCCCGGCACGCGCTCGCCCTCGGCGCGTGCCTCCCGGCGCGGGCCTCTGCTGTCTTGTGAGAGAGAGACAGAGAGTGAGCGAAAGGCGCGCGTCGGCTATGGAAACGCTCTTTCTTAGAGGCACGCTGTACCAGCTCGCAAAGAAGGAGAACCTGCCCTCACCCGCGAGAGACAACGTTGCCGCAGGCAGCGTCTCCTAGCCTGTTTCTTGATTGAGAAATACCGACTGCTCGCGTTGGAGAAGGCTTCACCGGCAACCCATATATATATATATATATATATATATATATATATATATATATATATATATAGATAGATATATATATATATTGTCACGAAGATAAGCAATACACGATCGGCGGAAAAGGACAGCCTTCTTTAATGGCAGCCAGCACCAAAAGAACGCTCGCACAACTGCGCTCTTCTTCGTCTTCCTCTGCTCGAGATCGGTGCCTGTAGTGGGGAGCTTGCTTCTCAAAACTTGCTCCGCGGTGGGCACTTTGCTTGCGTCAAAATAAAAGATTTACCCAACTTTAAGTCGACTCATGGCTGCTTCGCATACTACTCAGGGTTGGCTTTATGGGGAGATTTCTTTATTTCTGCCATCGCCATGTAGCCTAATTATTCTATTGCTCTTGCACTGTTGGCGTATGTTAATAACACGCTCGAATTTCCTAAACTAGGAAAACAGGTGCGCGCATAGAAAGGAAGCCATTTTACTTACCCATTCGTTAAATTCGGTGTTGGTCGGTACAAGATCACAACTGAGGTGTACGCAAACTTCACGTTACGTGCAGGATCGCTAAAGTCATCAACTGGCGTACGAAAAAGACGGTTATATATTCCTACATTAGTGTCGAACGGTTCCTGAAATCAACGTGCAAAAAAAGGAGACGTTGCGAGACGAATCACGAATGGTTGTAATATGGTCACATATTTGTTCGCTATGCGTACTTAAACTGATTGCTTCCAGGCGAGCACCAACGCGTTCTTTGGAGACAAAGGAAGCTCGGAAGCGGTACGTTACGACGTGTTAAGTGTTGAATATATGGCGCATTTCTTACTGACAAGGTATTCCTTAAAACAAGTAATAGGCAGTCATCTAGCGGTTTCACAAACTAGCCATTGTTGTGCAGCTGCTTTTCCTGCCATGCAGCTTGCCCATCTATTGGCGCCGTAGTCAGTTCTGCAAGATGGTGTGCACAAGCGCACACTGCCCGCCCCTACCACGAAAAATGTGTACTCTGCCTTAGTGGTAGAATCACGCATGAAATGCGAGCCTTGGCATGTGCACCTACAGCAGTGCGTACAATTGTATCATTGCAGGTACCGCCATTAGTCAGGCAAAAGCGCAACACGGAGAGGCGCACTTGGCAATAAAGGAGTGTATCGCAAAATGTGCCCTTCGAGCGCTCATTTTCTCCATGAGAACTTCGGTGTCTTAAGAATCGCGTCCGATCTCATCAAAAGACAAGCCTCCATCACCTACTTTGTGGTCTACTCAGATATTGTTTTGCTTTGGCGATCACCCTCTCTTCAAAAATACCTGTCCGGAGTCAAGGTTCGCGACACCAGGGGCCCATTGTGATGGGATTCTTTGGAATTACATGAACGTACGTTGTGGCTTACGATGGCAACGTGTAAAGAATACGGCAAAGCTGCTTTCTGTGAAAACCTTATAACAAAAAGAGCAACAAAGATCGGCAAAGACGAACCGACTTAACGAATAGGAAAATGCAACACTTCAGAACAGAGGAAAAGAAAAACACGAAGAAACACGCGAGTTAAGTCACAGTCCGAACCAGCCTCGGTGTGTAGCGTCGGCGTGAGCCGGATGTCGTCGAGGTAAGTCGTCGACGACTGGCGCTGCTCCGACACTGGTGTCTCCGTGGTGGCGGCGAAGAGACGAAGGGGTACCGAAGCCGGCACGATACTCAAGGCACTAGTGGCTCGAAGAGGCAGTACATCACTAGGGGCTACGCCCGACCGTGCTGCAGGTGGCAATGGAGATGAGGCTCCCCAGAGTCGTGAACCTGGCAACGAGGTCCTAGACCAGTGGGTCAGCACTGGGGCCTACACTTGACGGTGCTGTTGGTCGCACGGGCGGCTCGACATGCGTTGGATGGGCACAGCGTCGGGAGCTCGGTGCCAAGCGGAGCCGTACACACCGACTGTTGGCGCACACCAGGCACTCGGGACTATACGCCCGACCCTGGTTCTGGCGGAGAGCTCTCGTGCCACGTCCACGCTCGTGGAACGGCTCCTTGCTTCTATGCAGCATGGCGCCTCACGTGCACGCTCCACGCTCCGTCTTTTCTTCTAGCGGCCGTGTTTTAGGGGCGAAGCTCCTTATGGTATGGGCTTGTCCGCCGTCGCGTTGTCGTAGCCACCGCTAGTACTCGGAGCGCCAACTAGATGGCGCTTACGATGCTAATGCGATAGGAGACCCTCGCTCCGACGCCCCGGCACTCGCGGCAGAAGCGGCGGCAAACGGACGCGGCACGGGCGCTGGATACTGCAGCTAAGCGCCTGAAGCGATCGCTACCCGAGGTCGGTGGCGCATATGCGCGCTTCAAGCGGGACTTTCTAGATCGCAGTTTCGGCCACAGCTGCAAGGTTTGCGACCGCTTGTGGTTCGATAACAATTTTCCACGAAACGTACCCGACGACGCGGCCTTCGACGTGCACCTCAAGCTGCGGCTCGTGAATAAACCATCGTACAAGAAGGGACTCGTCAAGAAACGCCACGTGCACGAGTGGTTAAAACATCTGAAACATTCCGCATGTCCTCGTCTTCCTCACCGCGTCACGTGTTGAGCCGGCACTTCTTCGTGGCCACTCTTTCCGTTGCGCCTTCACGACAGCAACAAACACCACAGGCGTGCACTTCTCCCACAACACGAGCCCCCTTTCGAAAAGTTTTTTATGATCGAAAGAAAACTTCGGGTAAGTGCTCGCTTTTGATGTAACAAATTTCGCCAGCACACACGGCACACAGTTCACACCATGCACAGCACAGTTTTAGCGTCCTCGTTCCAAACACAGCACGCGGAAATGCCGCACAAACATCGAGTGCAGACAAACATGAATTCATATTAAGAAGAAAAAAACGAGTTCATTCAGGTGGCTCAAACTCCGGCGCTAAAGATGGCGTGCAAAAATAATTGAACACTGCATCTTGCAAACTAACAACCATGGCGCATATTTACTAGTTAAGTCCGTTGTCCATAGTCACACTCTACAGCAGCAAACTGTTATTTGAGTGGTGCGCTTAGGTTGTAGAGTCCAAAACAAGGCGAACGGCGCTTATTACGTGGTTAGACAACAGGGGAACGCGATATGCATAGCAGTCCCTCCACAAAAGAGAATTCGGCGACTCAGCCCATTGAATGCGCTTGCTTCTGGTAGTTCTGATCACATCTGCCTGAACGTCATACTGAAGTGGATGGCTTTGCAAGCATTAGACGCGACGAAAAGCTCTCGTAGGGAACGCTTCACATGCACAAATACTTTGCTGCGAGCAATAAGTCGGCGTTGCATGCATATGAGGAGATAGGATAACCGGTCCACATGACGGAATGTGTGACTCATCAGCTACCTCGTAGCTGTGTAACCCGTGCGGAAACCCTGCGCTGTCACGAGGCGACCATTTGTGCAGATGTAACGCGTACTTTCACTTGAATCTCTTGAGGATTATTTACCTCTTGCTTGATTAGTCGTCTCCTGTTCTCGACGGGAGACGTTGCTACATTCACAGTCTTTTGAAGTGGCAGTATTTTGAGGCACTTTTCCCTTGTGATTGTCGGCAGTGTCTACGTGATTTGTTAGTGCATGGCGCTGCGCAAGTGCCGAATCTGAAAGGGCCACTTCAGATTTCGATCTAGGGCATTCACCCATGGTGGTGCTACACACTACCGCAACCAACGGCACCCCCGAGGAATCAGCGATAAGCTCTTCAGAGCTCTCATTGTGGTACTCGCCGACGTTACTGGGGAATTTAAGCGATACTCCTTCACTGGAGCTACCCAGACGAGCTCTTGCCGCTTTATTAACAACACTTTGCCTGTGAGAGACTCCAAAGTATTTGGCGCACCGTATAGAGTCCTCTCCGATTCTCGTAGGGCGGCTCCCTGCTTCGCCGAGTTCGTTTGAACGTTGTCAAGTTCCTCGTTCTGTAAAACAGACAGTGGCGTCGTTATCGAACGCGTGAGCTCTTGCAGCATCTTGCGCTTCTAACAAGCGCATGCGAAACAGCAAGTTTCTGTCCTCAATAGCTGCTTTTTCGCGCGGTAATGCCAGCACCGCCTCACGGACACGTGCATCGCACTCAGCCTCCTTGGCCCGCGCTTCGCATTCCTTAGTGAGCTCCTTCCTTTCGCGCGCACTCTGTTCCTCAATCCACGCCCGAAGTGCGTCTGCTGACAAAGCGAGTTTTTCGCCGAGACTAATTTGCTCCTTTAAGTGCATGTCACAGTCGTTGTCTTTTGGTCAACACAGAAATCAGCCCCGCCTCACGTTGGGAGCAATTGTGATGGGATTCTTTGGGATTAGATGAACGTACGTTACGCCCTCCGACGGCAACGTGTTCAAGAATACGGCGAGGCTGCTTTCTGTGTAGATTTTATCAGAAAAATTCACAGCATATCCACGGAGTGAATGATGATGATTGGGCGAAGCTCGGGAGGTTCATCGTAGATCGTGCCGAGTTCCGGATTAATTTAGTTAACGTGCACGCTACGAATCCTTATGGTTCAACTACGCACAAGTGAAATCTTCCACCGGCACTTCATCGCAAGTGAAGATCCAGTGCCTATATATACATATTGTAACGGACATAGAATAAGTGATTTGGAAGAAAGGTAGAAGAGGAGGACGAAGAGCTTAGAGACTGAACTGCGACATCACCAACATCCATCTCCTGTTAATAAAACCATCCTTTCGCAGCCCTTCGTAACAGTTTTGGTGGAAGTGCTCGGTAGCTCTATCCCACTTGTAAGCGCCCACCCGTTTGTAGTGGATGAGCCACTCTTCGACGTCTTCCAGTTTTCCGCCAAAGGGTCGCGCACCTCGCAGCAGTTGAACGGTATTGGCAGGCCCAGGAGCTCCGATCGGCCGCTGGTCTTCTCCGTCACGGAACATCTCGATCTCGGGTGGATGCGGTGGAAGCGCAGCAATGCAACGGCTTCATCGAGCTTGTAGTTGTCTTACCTCCGTCTTCGGTTGTCGGTTACCCAGCACCCAGCTGATGACCATGCTCTCGACCTTGCTTCTACGATCCGACAGATAGTTCGGGAAGAGCTCAGCCTGCACACACAAGTGACTCAAAGGGATGCTTATTAAGGCCGCCCCCAGTTGTGGAAACAGCTGCTTCATCCGTTTCCGCGTTCCCGGTGGATTGTGAATACGTGACTCGAGAGCCACCACATGTCCGTGCAAGAGGTTTTACCTATGGCGCCCGATCTCGATGAGAGCAGCCGCATTATTATGGTCCAAGCCCCGGGACTTATGATGCCGGCTCGCTGCCAGAACAACGTCGACCACACGGCCAGGCCTACCAAAACCCGAATTTCGACCGATGCTATGGATTTCTGCGAGCATCAGGGTTACGCAAGTGAGAACGGACTCGGCCGCCGCCGGCAACGACTTAACAGTTGGTTTGGGTGACTATGTGGTCGACCGTGAACCTCCCGTGTGCTACAGCTGTGGTTCCGAAGGACACGCAGTGCGGTATTGTCCTCATCGCCGTCAGTCGCGAAGGTCACCACCGACGTTTCCACCACACGGAAACCGCACATCCCACTACCCGCGGACGGCCAATTCTTTTCCAGGGGATCGTTTCTCGCACGAGACCAGACGCAGCGATTCGCAGCATCTGAACGTAGCCTTACGCCACCGACTAACTGCTACCGTCGTGCTCCGTCCCCTCGGCGCCGTTCACCTCCGCCACCGTCGGGAAACTAGCATCCGCGGCCGATGGAGGTGAGGTCGCCGGACGGTCTTTGGAAGAAATACCTCTGCCTGCTGTGATGGTTAAAAACAAAGTGAATGTGCTGGTTGACGGAATACCGACGATGGCTATAGTTGATACCGGTGCGACTGTGTCTGTCATCAACCTCACCTTCAAGACGCCTAGGCCATAAGGTTATGTTTTCGTGTGACGACGCTATCGCATTTCGAGGAGTAGGCGGCGAGTGGTTTCGTCCTCTTGGTGTTTGCGCTGTCAATGTTTGCCTAGCTAGAAAAGTGTTTGTGTCAGAGTTTGTCGTTCTTTCTCGTTGTTCGCATGACGTCATTCTTGGTATTGACTTTCTTAAACAGTGCGGTGCTTCGGTTGATTGTGCCAGTGGCGAAATATTTGTTAATAATTTGCTGGTACCAGCGCTCTCCGAAGAGAGCTCGTGTGATCAAGACAGCAACGTACTTAGTGTGCTTGATGATGTCACATTGCCGTCGTGGTGCCTAACACCCGTTCGTGTTTTCTCACCTACTGCTGCCGCTCCTTGTATTGACGTGGTAGTTACGCCTTTCACCGTGCACAAACAGCACGAAAAAGAGTGTACTTGTGCCCTGCGCTGTTGTGTGCATGGCGAAAGGCGTCACCACATTGTGGGCGCTGAACTGTTCAGCAGCGCCAGTTGTCCTTCCTCGCGCTATGAAAATCGACCTTTTCGACGAAGTTTCATGCAGCCCAATAGGGGCGCTAACTGCAAACCTTGCTCCAGTTTGCACCCCTCTCAGTAACGGCCCTTCCGAAGAGATAATGCTCAGTATGATAAGTAAGGATTTATGCACGTCTGAGCGTCAAGCGCTGGTGCAGGTTCTTTCGCGACATGTTGCTGCATTTGACTTTAATCACAAAGATGCACCACTTCAGCTACCATCGTCCCGAGCTCGTCACGGAATAGATACCGGCATCGCGCACCCAATCCGCCAGAAGCCATACAGAGTGTCACCGTCCGAGCGCAAAGTTATAGCCGAACAAGTAAAGGAAATTATGGACAAGGGCGTCGTTCAGGAATCTTCTAGCCCATGGGCCGCTCCGGTAATCCTGGTTCGAAAGAAGAATGGCTCATGGAGGTTCTGCGCAGATTATAGGCGTTCGAATGCAGTAACCAAGAAGGATATGTATCCACTACCACGAATTGACGACGTTATCCATTGCCTACACTCTGCATCTTATTTCTCGACACTTGATTTGCGATCAGGCTATTGGCAAATACCTGTGGAACCTAAAGACAAAGAAAAGACCGCCTTCGTGACCCCGGATGGCCTATACGAATTTAATGTTATGTCTTTTGATCTTTGTAATGCCCCTGCCACGTTTGACGGGTTCATGGATACTATATTACGTGGTTTAAAGTGGGAGGTATGCATGTGCTACCTAGATGATATGATTTGAGGCCGTACTTTTGAAGAGCACAACACTCGCCTCAACCTTGTTCTGGATTGCATCGAAAAGGCTGGGCTGGTTTTAAACGCAAAGAAATGTCGGTTTGGCGAACGTCAAACATTGGTTCTGGGACACTTAGTCGACAGAGCAGGCGTTAGACCCGATTCTCGTAAAATTGAAGCAGTCAGCTCCTTCAAACCACCGCAGTCAGCACGACAACTCCGCTCATTCATTGGCCTCTGCTCATATTTTCGCCGTTTTGTACCCCGATTCGCCGACATCGTTTATCCGTAGGCATGTATGCTGCGGCAGGACACGGCCTTCATATGGACACCAGAGTGTGACGCTTCATTTTCGCAACTAAAGTTTATACTGACATCAGCACCCCTCTTGCGTCACTTTGACCCATCTCGACCCACTGAAGTCCACACTGATGCTAGCGTAATTGTAATAGGGGCAGTGCTTGTAACGTCACAGCAACGTAGAACATGTACTTGCATATGCAAGTCACTGTCTGAAGAAATCGGAGCGCAATTATACGATCACCGAGCAAGAATGCCTGGCAGCTGTGTTCGCCGTCCAGAAATTCCGATGTTATTTTTACGGAAGGCCATTTAAGATAGACCACCATCCCTTATGCTGGCTGGTCGGTTTGCGGGATCCATCTGGTCGCCTCGCACGCTGGTCGGTGCGCCTTCAGGAACACGACTTTGTGGTCTCGTACAAGAGTGGCCGTCGTCACGCCGACGCGGACTGCCTTTCCCGCATACCTCTGGCAACTACCGGGAGCGATGATGATAGTCTTGACGACTGCATTGCGGCTACTAGTACATTCCCTGACACGGCAGGCTTTCAACGTGAGCAACGCAACGATCCCACCCTAGATCCACTCTCTGCCGCAGCCCGTACTTCTCAAGGCACCAGTCATTTCACTATTCGTGATGACACTATACAAGAACAACTACTCTGGGAGTGGAGCGCGTTTCCTCCTGTTGTTGTCCCCGAGAACCTTCGTTCCGACGCCCTACGCGCCATGCATGACGATGCGACATCAGGCCATTTTGGATTCGTACGAACGCTACACCGCACGCAGGAATGCTTTTACTGGCCTAACATGTACCAAACAACCAAGCGCTACGTCGCTAGTTGTGAAACGAGCCAGCGTCACAAGCGACCGACCGCTGCTGCACCGGGCCCTCTCCGGCCTTTAAAGAGGTCCTGAACCACCACTCGGGCTTTGTTTTGAAAACGGCTGGGTGTGTATTGAAGGCCTCTCAGAAATTCACAGCCGAAAGAATTTTTCAAAACGGTTTGTTAGGAGCGAAGATATTGGATCGGAAAAGCTCCCTTTCCAGTCCTGTCTCAACTCTGCGGAATAGAGGGTACAGAGCTCCTTAGGGCGGTGTCGAAGGAGGTGCCCCGCCCACCGGGTTACGTCACCAGACTTCTGCAACGTGTCAGAGTGGCTGACGAAAAGCGCGCGACTACCGGGGGCTGTTTGTCCGCAGCGTGCTTGTGGCCGCCTGCTCGCTCCGCGCCTGGGCTCGGTCGCGTGCCCCCGCGATCACCGCATTTTTTTTTTCGATCCTCCGAAGCTTTGTTTTCGTTCGTCACACACGTTTAGGCTCGCAGGTGTGCGCGCTTACTTTGTCAGTGCGCTGCTTGTCGTCGATATTGCGCATAAGACGGCGTCAGGACAAACAGCGCAACTACCAATGCTGCTCCACCTTGTCATGCATAACCCCAAGTTAATTAATTGTTGATTAGTGGTTGTAGACGGGTTAATCATCCTGTCGGGCTCGAAAGTATGACTACAATGACTCGAAAGGAAGACCCTCACAACTCGAACCCCTGCCGACAGATTAATGTGGAATAAGCTGCGTTGACATGCGGAAAGAAGAATGGATTCATTTAATGTGTCAATACACTAGTCAATTTTAACAGTGAAACTGTTTGAGCTATTGGTGAAACTGGGAAATTTGCAGAAAACTCCGCTAAGCTATGTAATGCTAGCGTAACAATGCCACGCTCTAGTAAAGACAAAGCTTCCTAAATCTAGTTACGTAAGGCTAAGTCTAATTCAAAGGAGCCTAATTAGGAATAATTAATTGAAGCCTAGTTCAGACAGGACTAATCCAACTAAGTCAAACCAAGCCAAACTGAACTAATTCAAGCTTAATTGAGCTATGACAAGTGACACCTAATTATGCGGTTACTAATTATTTACCGTTAATTAAGCCGCGGCACTAAATAAGCCAAGTATAATAGGGATAGGACTAATTATGCGAAGCCTAATTTAGCTGGTATGAACAAGTTTAGTGTAAGCAAGCTTCTGTTTGCACCGTGCTTAATTAACTAGTACTAATTAAACCACGCATAGCTAGGTTATTATCAGTTAAGTCAAACCTAAGCTAGCACTTATTAATCCAAGGTAAATTATGCTAAGACTTAAATGTCAAGCCTCATTAAGCTGAGACTAAATATTTCAGGGGTAATTAGGCTAACACTGATTAAATCAGGCTTAATTACGGTAATACACGCCAAGCGATACCTAATTAAGATAATATATCAAAGCACAGCGTAAGTAGGCCTAAACTAATTAGGTCATGTATAATTAAGATATGACGAATTAACTCAAGCATAATTATATCATGACTAACGAAGCCCAGCTTATTAAGTCATGTGTGATTAGGTTTAAGTTAATTAGAGCGGGCTTAATTAGTGTAACTCTAATTTGGTGCTGACTGATTAAGTTAAGGCTAAGTCAAGTCTTAATAAGCTCCGACTATTAAGTTATGCTAAATTAAGCCAGACATTCCAGACGTAATGATATTAATCCACACTAATTTACCTTAGGCAACCCTAATCTGCTGTAATCCTTAATTCGCCCTAATCTAAGTCCAGCGTAATCCGCTCTATATGACATAGTCCACCTTAATGCGCCTCAGTCCGTCTTAATCCACCCTAATGCGCCTTAATGAGCTCTAATCCACCCAAATGTACCCTAATCAGACCTAGTCATTTAATCCACCTCATAAAAGAAATATTTTGGGTTCGACTCCAGCCATGTTACTGAGTATGAGCACTAGAAGGTGGCGATTCGGAGTACCATACGGAATAAACCCATCTATAATCACTGATGAATTGTTAATTAAAGATTGGGAATAATTTGTGATTTATTACAGGCTGCTGCATGCATTTGTTGGCTTCTTGGAAAACTATATTTGTTTTGACTTTTGCACCGCACCGTTCGCGTCCACACCTAGGTAGTTTACGGACGCCTTCCAATGGCATCTATTAGACTTGCGCATTAACAAATATATTTTTACATATTTCCAGCAACTATTATGCCTACATAGGGGCTCACAACGCAAGGAAAAGCGAGCGCACGGCACGCACGGCACGCACGCGCTTAGGGATTTAAAAAACGCGCGCTGCGAAGGGCCCGCACACAGGCGCGGCGGGCGTGTCTGCCATCGTCCAATAGCAGCGACGCTCCTTGTAAACGCTCTATGACGAAACAGAGCATATACAAGGAGCGTGAGGAGAAACCGCTTTTTGAGTTGAGGGCTCCTGAGGAAGTGGAAGCTTTGTGCTCCGCTTGTGAACGCTACGCTTCGCGGATGACTAAAGCATTGGCTGAGATGTTCATTACGGCGTAGGCAAGCCGTAGAATATGTTTTTGCACCAAGCGCGGGGGGTGATTCAGGACCCCTTTAACCCCTCTAAGTACGCCTTTCGAGCAAGTAGGCATCGATCTTATGGGTCCACTCCCGATATCTGCTAACAAGAACCGTCGGATAATCGTCTGCGGGGACCATCTTACACGGTACGCTGAAACCGCCGCCATACCTTCATGCTTTATCCACCGCTGGTTGAGTGGCGGTCTTCCTGCTGCGTTCCGTCGTCCTTCGTCACGGCCCACCACGTGTTATCATCAGCGACCGTGGTCGGCAGTTCACCGCCGACGCCGTTGAAGAGCTCCATCGCCTGTGCACTTCAGAGTTTTGTCAATCCACGCCGTATCATCCGCCGACCAATGGTATCGTTGAGAGGACACACCGAACTCTGACCAACATGCTTGCCATGTACGTTTCCTCAAATCATAAGAACTGGGACGAAGTGCTGCCCTTCATGACACACGCATACAACACAGCGAAACACGAAAGCACGAACTACAGCCCATTCTACCTCCTGTATGCGAGGATACCACGCAGCCCCCTGGACACTTTCTTGCCATTTGTCCTGCACAACGACGATTCTTTGTCTAAGACTGTGTGTCTCGCGGAAGAAACTCGTTGAATAGCCCGTCTGCGTACTTTGGCCTCGCAACGCCGTTCAAAAAAGCGATCCGACGAGTGTCACAAGAATGTTTCTTTCGCCAAAGGTGATTTGGTGCTTCTCTGGACGCCCCAACGCAAGCGTGGAATGTGCCAAAAGTTCCTTTCCCAGTATTCAGGCCCATTCGTTGTTCTGGATCGTTTGAGTGAACTTACGCTTCTCGTAGCTCGCCTTTTGTGCAATGGTCGGCGATCAAGCAAAACGCACGTGACACATGTTTCTCGCCTGAAACGTTTCTACCCCCTTGTTTCCTCCTGACTCGCCCTATTGGCTTCGTCTGCTTGCGGGGGAGTGTAACGCACATAGAATAAGTGATTTGGAAGAAAGGTAGAAGACGAGGACGAAGAGCTTAGAGACAGAACTGCGACATCACCAACATCCAACTACTGTTAATAAAACCATCCTTTCGCAGCCCTTCGCAACATATATATGGGTGGCCGGTGAACGGTTCTCCAGCGCGTGCAGCCGGTATTTCTCAATAAAAAAAAAATTGGCAGATCCCACGTGCAGTGGGAATCAAGGAAATCCGAAGCACGCATAAGCAACGTAAAATGGATTTCCATTGTTGTCTCGCTATACCGAGTTTGGTACATATGAAGTTAACGAAACGGCCGCAAGAGCACCATGTCTGTGGCATGTAAACCATGCCGCTCATACACGCATGTCATGATTCTAACGTTATGGCCTGTCATTTACGTTCGTCATGCAGTTGTGTTGTGCCAGAGCAATTTTGGTATACATCCCTCTAAGGAAACGAGTGGCATGTAGATCATGCCGCTAATGACATGCATGTCACGATTTTCATGTCATGACCTGTCATATATGATCGTCATGCAGTCATGTTGTGCCAAACCAATTTTTGTATAGGCTCCGTGCAGTCGAGTTTTCCATGTGCGACATCAGCGCCAGAATGCACTGCCTGGCGGAGAGAAGAAGCAAAATTGGTCAGACTGTGACAGGGAAATACGCTAACGCGGTGCGCGTCTCCAACTCTATAGGAGCAGCGACCGCCAGTCCCACCTTCTTTAGTTTTATTTCCTTTGAGACGCGCGCTCCAAACCTGCGGCAAACTGTTCCAAAGGGCGACGCCGCGAGGGTTCTTGTGGTTCGCAGCACGCCCGGAAAGCAGCGAAGAAACGCGCGCGTCGCTGTCACCTCGGTTTCCACCGTGCGCGACTGAGCCGTCCGACGACAGCTACGTAGCGCCCTCTGGTCAGTAGACGGAGCCCATACATCCCATTAACGAAACGGCAGTAATACGCCAGGACCATGGCATGTAAATCGTGCCGGTCATGACACGCGTGTCGTGAATCTTATGTTATGACCTGTCATTTACGTTCGTCATGCTGTCGTGTTGTGGGATAGCAATTTTGGTATACATCCATTAACGAAACGCCTGGCATGTAAATCATGCCGCCCATGACATGCACGTTATGCTTTTCATGTTATGACCTGTCATTTATGTTCGTCATGCAGTCATATTGTTGCATACCAATTTTCCTACACATCCCACTAACGAAACGCCCAAGACAGCACCAATACCGTGGCATGTAAATCATGTCGCTCACGACATGCATGTAATGATTTTAATGTTATGGCCTGTCATTTGAGGTCATGATGGAGTCATCTTGTGGCATGCCAATTTTCGTATACATCCCGTTAACTAAACGCGTGGCATGTAAATCATGTCGCCCATCACATGCATATCATGATTTTCATGTTGTGACCTGTCAGTCATGTTCGTCATGCGGTCATGTCGTGGCATACCTCGTCGCTGACTATGATTGGTTGAACAGATTCATGACGTCATCGTGAGTGCCTTGCAGCACCCGACTCTGCCTTGGCTGTGCTAGTGCGCGTGCAGAAACCAACTTCGCAAACAAACGCCGCAAACAATGCTCCACTGCGGCTACCTTGATCGTCCTCTTATCAGCGTTTCACTCTGTCATCCTCCTTACCTGCACTGTGCGCATGCCGTGGGGTGTTCCCGCGGACGAAGTTCGGGCGCTGATATCGCTGTTGTTTAATTAAATATTACGAAGAAAACCATCATGCGCATCCTGTACGAGGTCACAAAATCCGAATTTCTAATAAATTCGAGAACTGAAAACAACTTCAGTGTCCCTTTAAGTGACAGTCCGAAACAGGCTCGCCGAGGCTGGTCGGCTGGTGCGGGAGAGGTCGACATAGGCGGAGCGTCGGCGTTAGCCGGAGGTCGCCGCGGTAAGGCGTCGACGAGTGGTGCTGCGCGACACTGGTGTGTCTGTGGTGGCTGCGAAGAGACAAGGTACCGAAGCTACCAAAATACTCTAGGCACTCGTGACTCGAAGAGGCAGGGCAGCACTAGGGACTGTGCTTGACCGTGCTGCGGGTAGCAATGGAGATGAGGCTCCACAGAGTCGTGGACCTGGCCACAACGTCCTAGACCAGCGGCACAGCACTCGGGCCTACATCCGACGGTGCTGTTGGTAGCACAGGCGGCTCGTCAGGTGTTGGATGGCGACGGCGTCAGGAGCTCGGTGGCAAGCGGAGCCATACACCCGCACTCTTGGCGCACACCACGCACTCGGGACTACGCCCGACAGTGGTTCCGGCGGAGAGCTCCCCTGGTGGATGGCTCCTCGTGTACGCTGGTGAAACGCCGCCTTCCTTCTTCCCAACATGGCGCCTCACGTGCGCGCTCCATGCGCCACGATCCATCTTGTCTCCTAGCAGACGCATTTCTTGCCTGTCGTCGTCTTCCTCACCACTTTACGTGCTGAGCCGGAGCTTCGTGGCCGCTCTTTCTATTGCGCCTCCGCCACAGCCAGAAGCACCACAGGCGCTCACTTCTCCCATGACACCCATGCACTCTGCATTGTCAATGCAGTGTCCGGGGCCCTCTACTACGGCTTTTCTCTCATTTCCCTCTCTTTCAGTCCCTTTGCCTTATCTCCCACGGACGCTTAGCCGTCCTCCCGACATGAGCTGCAGAAAATAGCGTCCTTTCCTTAACCGAACCACTATCCGTTCTGTACCCGTTACTCTTGAAAGGAGTTGCACGGACACGGAAATCCACGCATTCCTGTCATGATT
This sequence comes from Hyalomma asiaticum, assembly GCA_013339685.2. Lineage (NCBI taxonomy): Eukaryota > Metazoa > Arthropoda > Arachnida > Ixodida > Ixodidae > Hyalomma > Hyalomma asiaticum. Next base: position 52,275,967 of record CM023482.1, read on the forward strand.
TTAAATGCGAAGCATTTCTTAGCGAACTTCTGAGAATTTCAGCACATCTATCTATCTATCTATCTATCTATCTATCTATCTATCTATCTATCTATCTATCTGTCTATCTATCTATCTATCTATCTATCTGTCTGTCTTTTTTTATTTCGGTGTACTCTCAACCCTTCATGGCGTTTTTACAGCGAGGGGTAGACCTAGAGACAAAGGAACAGCAAACACACGGAGTGAGTGAGTCAAAAACTTGGCCAGTGTGTTTGGACCCCCGGGTTCCTGGACCACCGTGCGGTCCCACGCCACATCTACATGGCGATGCCTCTTCTGGAAATGACAGCGACAGCTCGGGTCACCGCAGTAAGCTGCAGTGCCGGGTCTGTAGAGGACAGCAGGACCTCCCAGTCCTCCCAGCTTGAGATAACAGGCTGTCCCTGCGGGAAAGAATCAGCAGGGCAGCCGAACAGGATGTGGGAAAGTGTGGCGTGAGGTTCGCTGCATAGGGCACATGTAGGGGAAGTGCCACAGTAGTGGGGCAGCAGTTGCAGGGAAGAGAGTGTGCGGGTCTGGAGACGCCTCCATAGGACTTGCTGGGAGTTGCTAAGGGTGGGGTTTGGAGGGTAAGCCCGACGGTTCAAGTGGAGTATGTGCGTGAGCTCTGCAAAGGTGTGCGCCAGCTCCTTCGGGAAGGCCGAATCGAGGCTGTCCTGAGCCCGGCAAGTCAAACTCCGGCCAATTTATCGGCAGCCTCGTTTCAGGGATTCCCAGAATGAACCGGCACCTACTGGAGTTCTACTATGCGTGGTAAATTTGGCGTAGGTGCGTTCAGCAACTCCCAGGCAGCCGGGTCTATCCTGCCCCTGGCAAAGTTTTGCGGAACTGTCATCAAATCACTAAAAATGTGCTGTGTGTCTGATTGTGCAAGGGCTAAGGCGATGGCGGTCTCCTCTGCCTCCTCAGGTGTAGAGCCTGAGGGAAGGCGGTGAATCAAGGGATGGGGTAGAGTAGGGTTTTAGGCAACTGCTACAGATTCTTGAGCTATAAAAGCGGCGTCTACCAAAATGGCATCCTGAGCTTGTCCGTAACTCCTACGAAGGGCACTTGCGCGAGCCACGCATCGAGTGACGTGATGCTGAGGATGCATATTGCGAGGCAGGGGTTTCACTATGAGCGAAGTGGGAATATGTCGAGGAAAGCTATAAACGTCGGCTTATTAGCTGGTATGTTGATGCGAAGTGAGGCAATAATATGGCGGCCCGTGGCGCTCGCGGGAAGTCTTAAGTACTGTGCCTGAAGGTGCGCGTCAACTAGCTCAGGATGGGTGTTGTGCATGCCCAGTTCAAAGAGTTTGGCTGTGCTTGTGTTACGTAGAAGGTTCAAGGCCGCCTTAGTTGCGAGGTGGATCATGGTGTCCACGCGCTCGGTTTCTGTGCGGTTCAATTTGAGATATGGGGTTGCGTATAGAACCGTGAAAGCATGTACAACTTTCATGTTTTCCGCTTCGTCCAAACCCTTATGCAGGGGGGAGACGCGGCGCGAAAGCTGCAGCACAGATTGCGTGGAGGCCTTGAGTGTCTTTAGGCTATGGTCATTTCGTCCGGTATCCTGCAAATAGAGTCCAAGGATAAGCAGGGTGTGTGTGAGGGGTACAGGGGTTCCTTGTAACGTCATTTCGATGAGCGCGTTAGCTGCTGATTGCGGTCTCGTTAGGTGGAGCGCGGGTTTAGATGGGTTACATTAGAGCCCAGCAGCTGAAGCATGAGCTGAAATGGTGTCGGCTGCTAACTGAAGTTTCCTCAATTTCGCCGTCCGAACCATGAGTCGTCCAGGTGGTAATATTATCCGCGTAGAGGGTATACTTTAGGTGTGGTATGAGATTGAGTTTGTGGGCTAAATGGATGAGAGCGATATTAACCAGAAAAGGGGAGAGGACAGCGCATTGAGAAGTTCCGACCTCACCGAGCGTATAAGGGGCCGTTCTTAGGTTATCAATGAGCAAAGAGGCAGTGCGCCCAGAGAGAAAGTCACGAACGTAGTTAGGGGCCTACCTGTAGTACCTGGAGTTGCTTTAAGATGGCATCCTGTCCGAATTCTGTCAAATGCCTTAGTGAGGTCGACCGCAAGGATAAGTTTAGCCAGGTGCGGTATCGTATCGTCAAGCACGTAGCGCGCAATTTGGAGGAAGGCATCCTGGGCTCAAAGACGTGCACGAAAGCCCACCATACATTGGGGAAAAAGGTGATTGTCTTCCATGTATGTCGCCAGCCGAGCAAGGATTATGTGTTCAAAGACCTCGCCAAGACAGCATGTCAAAGAGATGGGGCGAATATTGTCAACGGTAACGGGCTTGTGAGGCTTAGGGATAAATATCATTTTTGCTTGCTTCCAGGATGCAGGGAGGGTACCTGCTTACGAACATTTGTTAAGGTAATTCACTAGATCAGATATGGAAGCGTCGTGAAGATTTTGGATAGCAGCACTGGTAATTTCATCGTCACCGAGTGCTGTACTGCGTAATTTCAATAGGGCCGCGCGAAATTCTGACTGTAATAAGAGCGTCAAGCTGGGGTTGGGGTGAACCCGTGTGCTCGGGGTAGTTGGTAGGAGGATCAGTAGTAGTATAGGCGCACTTGATCTTCGTAGGGAACGCATCGGTGTCCTGCCGGTGTTTGTGAGTGAGGCGACGAATGCTAAGAAGCGTCTGAATTTTAAATTGCGTGGGATCTAGCATATGGCGCAAAAGGTGCCAAGCACGGGTTGTAGCGAGATTACCGCCGAAGTCTTCACAGATGTGAGCCCAGTTTGCTTTGCAAGGGGTGGCGCTGTGCTGTACTATTTGGGTTTGGAGGTGCGCGAGTTTGAGTTTTGATTTCCTGTTTTGCTTTTGAGTTTTCCACATCTGCGTAATGTTATCATGGGCTCGCAGGAGATGGGCGAACTTACCGTCGATAACGGGGATTTCTGGGGTTGTATCTAGCGTTTGGGTATGCTGCGAATGTCTTTCTGCAACTCAGCAGTCCACGAGGCAAGGTCGAAGGGTCCCTGTGTTGGCTGCGCGTGCCTAAACTTGCGTAGTTGGTCCCAGTTAATGCTTCTAATGGTGATTTCGCGTCGAGGTCGTTGACAATTCACTGCTATGCGAATTAGGTGGTGCTCGCTGCCCAGTGTGGTTTGCGTGCTTTGCCAGTGCACGTCAGTAATATTTCTGCTAAGCATAAGGTCTGGGCTAGTATCTGCAGTAACACTATTACCGATCCGCGTAGACCAGCTGAAATCACTAAAATTGTTAGGTGGAGCATCAGCCTTTGATTGTATAGGTCCGTACCGTAAGAACGAAGCAGATAAGAACGTACAGGGGGGACTGCACAAGGCTGGGAGGTAAAACTTCAATGAGAGTGTGAGCAATAGGAGAAAGGATGTCATGCTGCAGATAAGGCAAGGAGTTACAGACGTGTGTTATCACGCGAAGAACAGCAGTAGAATCTGATGGAATAACAGTGTACCCTGGCAGTTGCCTGCAAACGGCGTCCTGAATAGCGATAATGTGTCGTGGTGCTGAAGAATTGAAAATAATTTGTTGCATAGGGGTAGTGCTTTCGCCGAAAGCCCCTGCACTGCATAATTTGAAGAAATTATGGCCCGTCAGAGGAGCAATGTTGTAAGATTGAAGGGCGGAGGAAGGGTGTGGAAGATTTCGCTGCGGGAGGAGAAGCTGATGACAGCCCAGTGGTAAGTTGAGCTAAATGCTCTTCCACCTTCGTCATCATGCTCGAGACGACGCTCTCCATAATGCGGGTTATGGTCGCTTCTATCATAATTTGACATTTTGCGGTGACTTGCGCCGTAAGGCACTCTATGAACTTTGCTTCGAAGTTTTGGGTGAGAGCCTGAAATTGTGCTTCCATATCTATAGGTTGGGCAGGGCTCTCATCAGGCCTCCTTGTTTTCTGAGGAGGCTGGTCGGGTGCGGTGAGCAGAGGTGGAGGTTTTGAAACCGGAGGGAGAGTTGGGGAGTTCAGCGCTGCCCTGAGCTGACTTACCTCTTCCTGCAGAGCCTTCATGTCCGAGTCTTGGGAGTTAGTGCTGTTCAGCTTCGCGACCTTGGAGGACCATGTTGAGGGAGATGGGTTGGTCGAGAGGAGTAGGGGAAAGTCCTCTTTTGTAGGGAACTTTGTCTTCTGAGGCCGTGGGTTGCGTCTTGGGACCGTAGTATCTCTCGCCTTGCACGATCCAGTGCCCGTGAGGTGCCTGACCCCACAGAGAATGCAGCTCGGGATGCAGGAAGATCTTGCCGGTCATGCTTCTCCGAGCACCGTGAGCAGAGACCACTTTTGGAGTGGGGGCACACGTCATACCAGTGGCCCGGTCGACGGCAGTTCATGCACGCATCTGCACTTCCCTTGTACTGGGTGCACCTGTGCACTCATGTAGTTGATGGTGTGAGGTACTGGTCCTTGTGCAAAGGTGATCAATATGGAGATTGTCCTACCCATTGTGCGGGCCTCGATGACATCAGCGTCTGGGTTGCGGGTCTGGAGGTCTCGTAGCATCTGCTCAGAGGTTTCCTCCCAGTAGGCTTGTGAGATGACGCCTCGCACAGCAGCGAGCGGTGTGCAATGTAGGCCGCAACTGGATAACTGGTCTTTTGGAGAACCACTTCCTTGAGGTGGACGAGGTGCAGGGCGGTTTTCTCGTGATATGTAGTGACCGTGAAGGTGTTATTGGTAGGGTGTATCCTGAGATGAAGCTCTCCAAGGTCGCGGCCAGCAGCGGCGTCCTGCAGAGCTCGCAAGAGTGGCTGTGCCATTGGTCCGTTCAAGGCGAGTTCTCCTCCTGGTGGGAAAACGACTCTTATGGTGCCGGGCGGGAGGAAAGGAAGTTGTTACATCGTAGCGCGACTGCGCGTGCAAGGCGCAGATGTTTTTGTTGAGCGCGGTAGGTCGGCTTGAGGGACGCAGAGGCAGCGTCGTCCGGAGCACCGACAGCAGACGCGGTAGGCTTAGCTGAAACAGGGATTGAGCGAGAGGGTACAACCTGCGTTTACAGGCGTGGCTGTCCACCCTTGTACGCACAGATTATCGGTGTCCATTAGCTGGGTTTGTACATCGCAGGGTCGGTGCCTTCGCATTCCGTTTGAACATCCATTGTTGTTGGGCTGGGTGCTGCCGCTGATAGGCCTAGGTTCAAGCGAGGCGAGACCCGGCGCGGTGCGGCTCTTGTCGAGAAACAGATTTTCCAACTCGCTCCGGTCTAGAAGAAGCAAGTATCCAACAATATCCGAAAGAGTTGCAAGACGCTCGCCTTTAGTAAGTGATTAACATGTCAGGTGAGGTAATTCAGTGTTGCATTGGCATGAAAAGAAAATATTGCCTGGAGCGATGCGGGGCACGTCTTGCGTCCCGAGCGCGTTGCGTGTCTCTTCTAAAACACACGAAAGTGTCACAGTGTAAATGTAAATGAAGGCCGAATCGCGCACGTGTCACAAAATAGTGCCCATTTCGAAATAAAACCCTGCGGCGAAAGGCCAAAACAACAACAAAAACAGCGCCCGTAGGAAGCGCCGAAAGTCACGTCGCGTCTCCAACAGCGGAGAACATTGTGGAAGCTTTCCTATCGCGGCAAGCGCGCGCGCGCGCGGAGCAGACGTAGGGAGAGAGAGAAGGCAGACAGTACACACCGACGCTCCCCGCGCAGTGATAGAGAGAAAGAGGCCCCCCCCCACGAAGAAATTTCGAGAGTGGGCGAGAAGGTTCCTAACTGTGTGTGTGCTTTGGGTCACGTGGCCATACGGAACATTCTAGTGCCCTTTCCCAGGGCTATATAAGCGGTCGGACACGGGCCGCGCGAAGGTAGAAAAGAAGAAGAGAGTTGAAGAGTGGCAAGTAAAAGAAGAAGCAAGAAGTCGTGCGTGACTCAGACGCCGAGCCAGCTGACAGGCCACTTGCAAGCTTCGAGTGAGAAGATGCCGAGTGTCTTGATGAATAGGTCTCCTTGTGTTTTATTCTTTGTTGCAGTGCATGAGCTTGTTCGTGTTGGTTGGCTTTCTGTAACTTTGTAGCCCATCTGTGTTTGAGTTTGTAAAAGCCGTGTGTGTGTACGTTTGTGTAACTGCCTATTTGATGAGAATATATTCGTTTTGTTTGAGCACCCTTGGCTCTGACTCCGTCTTTGAACTACTGCTGGCGTTTTGCTAGTGTGCTAAAGGGGACCAAAAATCTTATTGTCCGAGCTTTCGTGGGATCTTTTTCGGGGAACCAAGACGTCGGTTCTTGAAATTATTTCCGGCGATCGCGTCCCGTACCTTAGAGCAGGGGTTTGCTGACAGTACGTCTGTGCAATTTTACATAGATGCCCGGACATAGATAAGCAGCTGATGGCATACATGCTGAACACAGAAATATAAATAGGTTACAATATCTTAACTGAGGTTGTAGCACAGTAGGACACATGCAACAGGCGTAGGATAAACCAACAAACAAGCAGGAAATTATTAAATGCGAAGCATTTCTTAGCGAACTTCGGCGAGTTTGAGCGTGTCTATCTATCTATCTAGCCGCCTACGATTTTGTGCTCTCCTGGCCGTTTCGCTAATCGGATGTTTACGAAAATTGGTATGCCGCATCATGACTACATGACGAACATAAATGACAGGTCATAACATGACAATCTTGATATGCATGTCATGAGCGGCATGATTTACATGCCACGGTCTTAGTGCTCTCCTAGCCGTTTCGATAATGGGATATATGCGAAAATTGGTATGGCACAACATGACTGCCTCACTAACATAAATGCCAGGTCATAACGTGAAAATCATGGTATGCATATCATGAGCGGCATGATTTACATGTCACAGTCTTGGTGCTCTCCTGGTCGTCTCGTTAATGGGGTGTGTACAAAAATTGGTATGCCACAATATAACTGCATGGCAAACATAAATGACTGGTCATAACATGAAAATCATGATATGCATGTCATGAATGACATGATTTACATGCCACGCGTTTCGTTAATGGGTCGTATACGCAAATTGGCATGCCATAACATAACTGCATCACAAACATAAATGACAGTCATAACACGAAAATCATGACATGCATGTCATGAGTGAGATGATTTACATGCGACGGTCTTGGTGCTCTCCTGGCCGTTTCGTTAATGGGACGTATACGGAAATTGGTATGCCACGACATGACTGCATGGCGAACATGACTGACAGGTCACAACATGACAATCATGATATGCATGTCATGGGCTACATGATTTACACGCCACGCGTTTCGTTAACGGCATGTATACGAAAATAGGCGTGCCACAAGATGACTGCATCATGAAGGTAAATGACAGGTCATAACATAAAAATCGTGACATGCATGTCATGAGCGCCATGATTTACATGCCACGGTCTTGGTGCTCTCTTGGCCGTTTCGTTAGTGGGATGTGTAGGAAAATTCGTATGCAACAATATGATTGCATGAAGAACATAAATGACAGGTCATAACATGAAAAGCATCACATGCATTTCATGGGCGGCATGATTTACATGCCAGCCGTTTCGTTGATGGGATGCATACCAAAATTGCTATGGCACAACACGACAGCATGACGAACGTAAATGACAGGTCATAACATAAGATTCACGACACGCGTGTCATGACCGGCACGATTTACATGCCATGGTCCTGGCGCTATACTGCCGTTTCGTTAATGGGATGTATGGGCTCCGTCTACTGACCAGAAGGCGCTACGTAGCTCTCGTCGGACGGCTCAGTCGAGCACTGTGGTAAACCGAGGCGACAGCGACGCGCGCATTTCTTCGCTGCTTTCCGGGCGTGCTGCGAACCACACGAACGCTCGCGGCGTCGCCCTTTGGAACAGTTTGCCGTAAGTTTGGAGCGCGCGTCTCAAAGGAAATAGCACGAAAGAAGGTGGGACGGGCGGTAGCTGCTGCTATAGAGTTGGAGACGCGCATCGCGTTCGCGCATTTCCTTGTCACAGTGTGCCCAATTTTGCTTCTTCTCTCCAGGCAGTGCATTCTGGCGCACATGTCGCACATGGAAAACTCGACTGCACGAAGCCTATACGAAAATTGGTTTGACACAACATGACTGCATGACGACCATAAATGACAGGTCATAACACGAAAATCGTGACATGCATGTCATTAGCGGCATGATCTACATGCCACTCATTTCCTTAAAGGGATGTATACCAAAATTGCTATGGCACAACACGACTGCATGACGAACGTAAATGACAAGTCAAAGCGTTAGAATCATAACATGCGTGTATGAGGGGCATGGTTTACATGCCACAGTCTTGGTGCTCTTGTGGCCGTTTCGTTAACTTCATATGTACCAGACTCGGTATAGCGATACAACAATGCAAATCCATTTTACGTTCCTTATGCGTGCTTCGCATTTCGTTGATTCCCACTGCACATGGGATCTGCCAAGTTTTTTTGTTTTTTTTCTGAGCGTCGTCCTGTGCTTTCCCACCTCTCGTTTCTCCAGTCGCGGACACCTCCACCCTTCGCAGTTGCGTGTTTGATGTTTTCTAGAAATAAGCAATGCGTGGACACCTAAGCGGTGAGCCAAGAAGGTCTCAGAAAAATTTCGACAATCCCTAAGCATATTCTTATGAGATGAGAATGCGAAAGAGCTTCTTTTGGATAGATTGCTGTTGCGGAGGGGTGCTGCAAACTGGTGTTGCCGAGTTGTGTTATAAAGAAGGTCGCAACGTGGGAGGGCAGATTGTGTTTACTGAGGTGATTTGGTGCCATCTAAATGTTGTCGACATTTCACATGTCCTCTTGAATATTGTCGTCCAGGCAGTGTACGCATATATGCCTGAGCCAGGTCTCGGGCATGTCGAAGTAGCACCATCGCCGCAGCATCGTGGGCAGTGTCATTACACAGCCACCGGTGTCGTCAACCTCTTATCGTTCCGGTGACTACGTACTTGGGCCGGTGTACAAGACACTACCATGGCCTTGTGATCCTAGTCGTAGGTGGATACATACATAACATCTCGCACAATGTATGAGTCGGTGGTGAATGTGAGACCGATGGACCTACATCTCGACGTCGTGATTGCCTCAGTGGATGCCTTCAATTCGAGATTGTACTCGGCACGCATGACGGTGAGGAACAATGGGCTAGGTGGCGCGTTCGTGCGCCTAGTGCTGCTACGGCGACGCCACGCAGCATGGAACGCGCTTTCGCCAACCCGGCGAAGAAACGCGGGGACGCGGTCGCACGCCGCTACAGGTAGTTGCAGCAGAGCGGAGGTAGAGTTTGTAAGCGGAGCGCGAGCCGACTGCCGCTGCGGCGAGTGTTGGCGCCGGCGTCACTTCCGGTGGGAGAGGTCACGTGCTTTCCGGGCACGGCTTTTGCGGAGGCTTTTTGCGGACGGCAGCTGGGCGCCGGCTCTCGCCAACCTAGCCAAGGGACGCTTTCGCGTTAAAAACAAAACTATCGCGTTTTGGAGTTTGCACGTTCGGGAGGGGTGTTATTCCACTGCTGATACGCTATAGTACACTCTGACCAGGCTACATCCGTTTATGTGGTCTTCTGAGGGGATGAGTGTATGTAGCAAATACGTGTGTCAGAGGACGAAAAGTTATTGCCAGTGTCGTCAGGTCCTTAGTAAATGGTGGAGAGTCGTGCATTGGAAGTACTCACTTGGTTGTTGAGAAAATAACAAGAATGACGCTAGACAAGTTCGCCTTAATTAACCGCTACATCTCTCCCTAGCTTTTTTTTTTATTGGATGAAAGGCAGCACATATAGAGGAAAATACAAGACTTAATAGGAGGAGCAAGACGACAGCTGCGTGGCCTTACGTGTAGGTAAGCCGTATATCAGCTTTCCAAGTGCTTTCAGATTTGGTTGCTTTATTCTTATGGCCGCCAAGCAGCTGGTGAGGGGCACCGGGGATCAGGTTGAAGGGTATAGTGCTCTACTGTGAACTGGCACCGAGCGCCTGCTTCAGCTGGAGATGAGCACGCCGATGGACCGCCGAAGCTGCTGGACCGTATATATTTAGAGCTGCCGATGACACATTAAAAATAAAAAATAAAAGAAGAGGGGGCAGAAACAGAGCGCACGATTTTTGCGTTATTGAATCATCGCCCATCATTCACGCGTGCCCTACGTACGTGATGTTTTTGATGCCCTGTGCAGAATGTAGATTTTATGAACATTGGTTCATTGTGCAGCATCAAGAAACTTGGGTCGCTTGTTCATTGTGCTAATTAGGTGATGTTCTTTGAATGGCATGTCACACTACTTTTCGGGTAGGCACAGTATACGCCACTGCTTTGAAACAGGTATTGTATTTGTGTTCAAGCCACGTCATCCATTTATGCATATTTACTGCTGCGAACACTCGCTTGCGTACGTGAAAAACAATACCACAACCAAGAAGCGTACTATCGTGCTGTCTCGAACACGTGTTCGTGGTGTATCAGTCTTAAATCCCCCCACAGTGCTTTCATCGCTGTGAAAAACTTCCTTCATGGTCAAAATAGAAACGAGGGCAAACGGCCATATTACGCGCGTCGACCACAGTTCTTAGCACACGCAATGCTAACCGCCTCGATGAGATTACCTGTGCGGCAGTGAGAGTATGTATCTTTTGTTTTTCTTTGGCGTTCAAGTAATCTAGGTATTCTCACAAAAACGGTGCTACGTTGTTCTCGGGGTGTCACGGATACAGACTGCGTGCACAGCGGCAGCTAGCATTGGGAAAACATCGAGGAACGACCGCAAAAATACAGCAAGTAGCAGCCCATACACGCTCAGATAATACACGTTTCGGTTTCCGGCGCCCTGAAAAGCATGGCAGACGACGCTTGCGGGGATGTCGACACATGGCCCTCTACATTTTGAATATCCCTCATCGTCGCGGAGATTTGTGGTTTTGATTACGGAGCCGGAATTACTTCCGAGACGCCACTGAGGCCGGAGTTTCGCTAGAGTGTACTAGAAAGGTTGAGTGCCGCGATCCCCCACTGGCGCCCATGCTTTCAAGCGACGCTCCAAACACGGAAAATTTATGTGGGGGCGCTGCGGTCGAGGTGGTTTGGGACGCGCCGAGTCGTGCGCTGTCAAAAGTGGTGACTGCGTGGAACGCCTCGCGCTCGTTGGTTTTGGCCTCTTTTTGATGCTCACTGTGCCCTGTCCACGACTTCCCCATCGGCACTGCTATGCACCAGGCTGTCGCATTGGCTATTCAGGTGTTAAATTCAGCGAAAGCTGTCTCGAGATCTCTTCAGCGTCCCGAAGGACAAGCACTCAATGCTTTACCTTTCGAAGGAGGATATAAACGTTGACTGTTTCGTTAAAAAAATGTGTTAATATATTTAATAAATTATGGCGTGTCTGCGACTGGGCGTTTTAAGATTGCACGCATACATTATATGAGGCACCAGATTGCAATTTCAGTGCGTTGAAGCAGAAATGATTAGGCAAGTGATTAGTGGCGCAAAAGGAAATGCAGTCGTCTTGTAAATTTCAGTGCGTTCGTTTACCTTGGAGGCTGAGTGAACTGAGCACACGCTGTTCTAGCGCTGCCGAGCGAAAAAAAAAAAAGAGCCTGTTCTTGTTGAAGTTTATGCCATCTGCAAAGTCGAAATATACTTGTGCTCTAAGACGACAACGCTGTCGATCCAAGCTTGCGCAGGTGGCTATTCAGGCAGAACCAAATGGAACATCCTATTTAGCTTGCACCCTACAGTGCCGTAGCAGACGCTTCAACCAAACAGCTCTCGCAAAAACAATTCGGTCTATCCGGGCACTCACAGCTTATATTGCTGTGCGCGGGCACTTTACGTGTGCTAAAGCATGGCGGCTTTATCTACGTTGTCACTGAACAGCACCAATCGCTGCAGAAAAGCAGCTTACGAACGCGGCCGGCACGGCTAGCCGCAGCGTGCCTTGGTCCACCAAACCACCTCGATCACAGCGCCCCCCTCTATGCTGTCCGTGCGCCGCGCCTCAGACGCTGAGCGGCGGCCGCGCCACTCAACCTTTCTAGTACACTCTAGTTTCGCCAGGACCCCAGGAATATGAAGACAGTCAGTGTGCCGTGCTCTGTTGGTCGATGCGTTTGCTACTTTTCTTGCTTCAAGGATGTACATTTACTCCAGCTCGAAGCGCGAGCGGGGGGCGTTAATGCACGAGACACTAAGATCGGCCGTCAGCAACGTGCAGGTGTGCCCACTGCGTGGAAGGCGCTAGCGCGCCGTTGTTCAGAAGACGGAACTATGGCCTAACTTCAACGGAAAGAATGCGTCTTTTGAGATATGTGATTATTTTTCAGCACCTTCTCCGTAGTAGCTTTGAATTCCGTTTGCGGAAGTCGGCTGTTCCTGATAGGACCTCGTCACCCTCTCCAGCGGAGGGAGCCGAGGCGGAGCTTGACATCCTCCCTTTGAGGGCGGAGAATACACCAAGCATTTCACTGGGCGAATGTTGTGTAAAGTGAATTAAAGACGATTGGTTAACATTTAAAGAACTTCCACATCCATCATGATGAAAATAAACATCTCTCTTCTTCTAAAGCGTCACCTTTCGCCGACTCAGCACAAAAGAACGTCAACTTGTCACCGATCCCCGGCTATGAGACACAGGACGCTATTGCCCGAAAAGATTCCATGAACCGAGGGGACGCCGCTAGTGGGCCACACGGAGCGAACACGCTCCGCATGAGCTCCTGCTTCGACGCCTTATTTCACCCGGAACAACTCAACGCTGCTGGAAATGGTGTATACCACCGTCTTCTACTAACCAAGCGGAGTCTGTGGATAAGCGGTTTTAGGGGCGAAGCACCTTAGGGTCGAGCCTTGTCCGTCCGTCACGGCATAGCACTGCAGCGTGGGCCGATCCTGGAGGCAGTGCTCCCAGACGGTGTACATGTATGGGTTGTCGGGTCAGAAACGATTCTCACGAGCTTCTGCTAATGCGCCCGGGCTAGCTTCGTCGTCGACTTTCGCTGTCTTTTTCTGTTTTTTTTTTGTGGGTTTAACGTCCCAAAACCAGCTCTGATTATGAGGGACGCCACAGTGGAGGGCTTCAGAAATTTCCACCACCTAGGGCTATTTAACGTGCACTGACATCGCACAGCACACGGGTCTCAACATTTCGCCTCCATCGAAATGCAGCCGCCGCGACCGGGATTCGATCCCGCGACCCTCGGATCAGCAGCCGAGTACCATAGCCACTAGACCACCGTGGCGCGGCCGTCGACTCTCGCTGTCACGGTACATACAAAACCATTGCTATAGTCGAAACATATGTGTGCATATGCGTACAGAACTGAAGACGATATACGAATTATAGCAACAGGATTAAAATGCAACAGCATTAAAGAGGAATCAAACAAATACATTTTTGTATATATATGCACTTTATGTCACTCATTTCACATTCGCAGTGGCAACGCGCGGGTGACATACGGTGACATACCGGTACGATACCCAGTGCTTCGCCACTCGTCATGATTCACGTTAGTGGAGATGGGGTGATTTTTTTAACCGTAAGTCAACATTTTCCCCTTCCTCTGCTTGTTCGAACATCCGAGGAGACGAACGCTGCGCTAAACCTAGGCGGCGCCTGGGCGCCGGCCCGACGGGAGGCACGAGGATGACAGACGCCGACGCGGCTGCGTCGACTGGAGTTGCGACGCCGATTGAAAAGAGTACTGAACGCAAGGAGGACGCTACCGACCTCTCGCAAAAGAAAACGCTTGACAATGGGGGATGGTTCACTGCAAAATACCACAACTCAAGGCTGATCGCCGTTCCGCAGACCGGGAGCGAAGCGGCGTACAAATTGCCGCAGATATGAAGGAGATAACGCCGCAGATATGAAGGAGATAACGCAAGCTGTTTGCGCGGCCGGAGCGGCGGTGACCACGGGCGAGTGGCGAGTGACGAAAGCCGTTGGGGCGGCGACATCGACGTCACAGACGCTGTTTTCCCGGCCGATTTCGGTTTCAACGAGCCCGCCACGGGGAAATAATTGTTCGCGTAGCTCCGACATGCACTCCGCTATTCAAAATTTGATCATTGGGATAGGTAGTGTCGAGGACGGGCTCCAAAGTACTCATTTACTATAGCCACCAATTGCGGATAATTAAAGAGTTAATTGGCGTAATTTCGCTAATTATGCATACAAGTGCGGTAATTGTTCTGTATGTAGAGGCCGCCAACCCGTACACTCGAATGGTACACAAGACATTCCCGCGATTTATGTTTTTCTAATTAAAAAAATGTGTTACAGCTAAAAAAAAAATTGACGGCAGATCCACGAGGTGAATGATGATGAGATTGGGCGAAGCTCCTGGAAGTAATCATCGGTTAAACCGTGAAATTTCTTCCGTTAATTCGCCCGATAAAAATGACGTGAAACGATTGATTAAATGTTTTATCAAACTTTTATTGCTGGTTTCCGTTGTCCTTTCATTATGACCGCTTTGTGGTCGGTGAAATGTAAGCTAAGTGGTTCTTGCACTGCTTACACCATTGCTTTACCTGGCGTCTTTCGTTAAGCAGCTGGCGTCTTTTCGTTTTGCTTTAGAAACACCTGGCGTCTTTCGTTAAGCAGCTGGCGTCTTTTCGTTTTGCTTTAGAAACATCTGGCGTCTTTTCGTTTTGCTTTTAGAAAACATCTGGCGTCTTTCGTTGGTTTATTTCATCAATCAACGGCGTTTTGAACAAAATTTTTATTGTTTAATCACGCACAGGAGAAATCTCACCAGGCACTACCTCGGAGGTAAACAATGGCTGCTACTGGGAATGAGAGACAGCAGAAGTCGGCTTTTAACACTTCTACTAACGTTTCCTACTGGAACATGCCAATGGCTGCTAATGGGGAATGAGAGACAGAAGAATTCGGCTTTTAGTTAACGCGCACGCTGCGAATTTTTTTTATTGTTCAACAACGCACAGGAGAAATCTCCCACCGGCACCACCTTGGAGGTCAAAGCGTAAGACTGGTTACCCACTACGACTATACGACTACGACGAGGGACGAACGGGTGCCGCTTTAAGGAGCTTCGCCCCTAAAAACACCCTGTATAAATTTCAGCACAACCGCCTGAGGAAGTGTGCGAGCGTCCAACTTTTTCATGCCAGTATCATTCTTCGTAATCTTGTTTATGAGCTTGATTGATTACAGCTTCGCTTTTTCCAATATACCTATCGTATCAGCATTGTGCCGTTTGTTTTCGATATAAATTCCGAAGATTCTAATCGTAGGACTTTCTGGTGTTGTCTGTGCTTTCGCTACAGTTCTGATTTTTTGGGTGTGTAATATGAGCATTTTGACTGCTGTGACGCTCTCGCAGTAGAAATAAGTACTTTCTGTGGGGAACATTCTGCTTTTTTCTATGGGCGCGTGATTCCTTAAACACAGCGTGGTCTACAGGAGTCATTCAGATTCTTGGAGGCATGCAAAAATGCTGGTCATTCCAAAACCTGGCAAAACTCCACACGATATCGCTCGCATGCGCCCGAAAGCGCTCACGTCAACTTTGGGGAAGCTGACAGAATGCATGCTCGTTGAGCAGTACTCTAGCAGCGAGCATAGCTGGCGGAGTCGGAAACGTGGAAGGAGCAACGGAGAGAAGCACCTCGAGGCGAACTTGATTCCCAGTAAGTGCTGTGAGGCGGGTACGACCAGTCGTTGCGGCAATGATAAGAAACGGGACCGATTCGGCCGCACCAGAAGCAGACAGGTTTGTCGTCAGTTGCACGCCAAGCCGTGGAATTCCTATAGCGGGCACAATAGGGTGGACTGCGGTAGTACCTAGCCATAGGAGCAGGGACGATGTAAGGACGACTCAGAAAACATGCGGCGGGGAGACCCATGTTGGCGACTTCCTGACGAACCACAGACCTGATCAGCGATATCGTCTCGGTAGCATTGTTCCAGGGCGTCTGCTGCGACGAGATAGGAAATGCTGCTTGAAGTTCGCGACGCACAATACGAGTAACATTTTTGCTCGACGGTGGCAAGTGAACTTGGTCGGTTGGGTCAGTGCAAGAGGAGGTCGCAGCAGTATTCGGAAGCCGTGTAGAACTACGTTCGCGGTGTTCCGTCAAGGTAGAACATGACATTGGCAAGCATTATGGTTGGGTCCCACCTGTTCTCCATACTGACGCGCTCGTACATCTTCAGCCACTCTTCGACGTCGACGCCACCGAGGCCGGTGAACTTGCCAGGGTATTCCGGTTGAAGCAGAGCCACATACTTGGTCGAATTGGACGGCGAAGCAGCTGTACAAGGGGTATCGTCTGCTGGAGGCATGGTAGAAAACTAGGTGAGGATTCCACTGCAGAGCTCCGTGGCGAAGACACGTACCCAGCACCTCTCACCAAAATGTTAGGGTTGCACAGAATTATTTACACCATGTATTTACAGAAATGTACAGGTCCCGCCCAGCCAGCAAAGCTGCTCCTTCGTCGTCGTAGTAGTCGTAAACGTTCTCTTCTTTGCCTCTCCGTAACAGTATGATCCTGGCCAAATCGAGTTCCGTCCCAATCTCGGCATTGAGGACGGCCTTACATTTTGTCTTCCATGAGTCTTGCTGGGGGCCGCTCCAGACGTATTCGCATCATTATGGCCGTGGACATTGGCGAAGCATACGCCCATGTGTGTCACGATGCTATCGTTGAAATTCTCCTCTAGCTCAAACTCCACAGTCGACTATGGACATTCGTCATGGCATTTCTTCAAGATCGTACCTTCTCCATTCGCCTTGCTGGCACCAGTCGGAAAATTCGTCTCAAATTGAGTTGTTCCACAAAGACCCGTTCTAGCACCAGTCCTTTTAGGGGCGAAGCACCTCAGAGCCGAGCCTTCTCTGCCGTCCTTCGTCGTCGCCGTACTCTGGTTTGCATGGAGTCCGCTAGGGGCGCTGCGGCGCACAGATGCGAGTGTCCGCTTTAAGTGGGCACCGCTAGAGGCGTTGTGGTGCAGAAGCGATACATAAGTATTCGTTACCGCCGCGCTAGGGGCGCTGCAGTGCCCTGGGGTGTGGACGTGCGCCCACCCTGTAGGCAGTGCAGTCAGATGGCGTGTGTGTATGTGGGGGCCGATCCTTGAGGCACTGCACCCAGACAGCCTCGTCTGCTGTCGTGAGGGAGCGAATGGCGCATTGACTATGCAAACGTACTTTCAGCGATGAATGCTGCCACACAAAAAACGTGGGTTCGATCCCGGCCAAGGCGGTGGCATTTTCGATGGAGGCGAAAATGCCAGAGGCCTGTGTACTGGGCATTGTCAGTGCACGTTAAAGAACCCCAGGTGGTCTAAATTTCCGGAGCCCTCCACTACGGCCTTGCTCTCCTCTCTATCTCTTTCACTCCCTTCCCCGCACCCGACGGACGCTTAACCGTGCTCTCTACGCGGGCTGTAGAAATTGGCGTGCTTTCCTAACCCAACCACAATCATCATCACGCTGTAGCAGCTCGCAAGGAACGAGAACGTGCCCTCGCCCGCATGGGGAATCTCCTAGATGGATACGCCTCATATTTCGGCGCAAAAATTTCGAACAGGGCAGTGGGAGGCTTGGCTTCCCAGCGAGGAAAAGGAGGCCCAAGTGGCACTCCTTGACCAGGCACAGCGGGCTGCAGAGGCCAGTGGAGCCCTGGACCAGTGGAGCCCCGCCCACCTGCTTCGCCAACCTCCTTTTGTTTCTTTTTTTTTTAAGAATAAACGTTTGTAAACTCAACTCTCCTAGATAGTTTCTTTATTGAAAAAACCAACTGCTCGCGCTGCGCTACCGTCCACCGGCCACCCCATATATGTAAGCACTCGATCGTGACCTGCAATGCAGTTTGCTGGTCGGAGATTTCTCTTGTGCGTAGTTGAACCATGAGGATTCGCAGCTTGCGCGTTAACTAAATTAATTCGGAACTCGGCACGATCTACGACGCGAGAGCGCAGGAATCTCATCAAGGCCAGGAGCATAAATGACAACGCGTGTATAAATATACACATGCGTTGTCACTCAATTACATGCATGAGTGGGCAATTTCGCGGGTGATTTACGGTAATACAGAACGATCCCGATTGCTTCGCCCAATCTTCATGATTCACTTCGTGGCGATGCGTGGATTTTTTTGGGGGCGAAGCTCCTTAGGGTCGAGGCATGTCTCCTGTTGTGCGTAGTAGCCCCGCTCGCGCTCGCTCTCGGCCCGCGATCTCTCTCTCTCTCTTCGACAACCTCTGAGATAGCCCGGGCCCGGCGGACGAGCGCCCGGCAGAACTCGGGAGCGCCGTCGCGAAGGGTGCCTTCCCACTGCTCTGGGGTACGGGTGAAACGAAGAATTGATGGCAGTGGTTGCCATTGGAGTCCCGGAGTAGAGACCCTCCCCATTTTAAATTTTTTTCTTCAATAATAATGCTTTCATCATCATCATCATCATCATCATCTCTTCGACAGTAGCAGACATGAGTGGAATCAGATGGTGTGTGTGCATGTGTTCGCCGACCGCGGAGGCAGTGCACCCTAGCCCTAGCCCGCGAGAGATAACGCTGATGCATGCAGCGTCTGCTAGCGAGTTTCTACTACAGCAAGAAAACTTGCGGCGTTACCACATGAGCCCTTATAACACCGTGTGGTTCAAACCTTCCTAATGGTTTATCCCACCGGAAGGTGGTTGCGTTAAGGAGGATTCGGGTCGGAGCTACACTTACCCAGTCCGTGAACATTTCCTGGCAGCAACAGTACCGCGGTCCCTATGGTCCTTCTTACCCATTTTGTGACGCCAAAGTTCCCAATGTAACATTGAGGCACTTGCTGTAGACCTGCCCAGGCCTACATTTAAGCCGTATTTGCCGCCTCCGTGCAACAGGCCTCAGGCCTGGTCGACCACCCGACCTAGATCGCTGGATCCACGGACCGTACCACCGTTCGCCCCTCGGTTTTATCCAAGGATCTAAATTATTTGTGTATGTTTTCTATTGCGTTATGCCGAAGGGCAAGCATCCGAAATAGAAAAGAAGATTTCCTCAGGATTTTGAGAGGAAGACGTCATCAGCATAGATGCATTCTTTGGTATCTGTAGGCTCACGCAGTGGAAGGTGGTAACCCTCTCATCGTCAGAATAAAGGAGACAAAGCTGATCCGTGAGCCTGGTTCAATTTCTTTGGCAGAAGTATGAGTGGTGTTGATCATGTGCGTGAGTGAGACTTGTCGAGACGGCAGCCAGCGACCGACAGCCTTGCTCAAGAAATATTCAGTGTTTAACCCCGGTCTGTTCCCGAACGCAAGGCGATGACGATCGTGCTGCACATGCGTGCAATATTCATTCACCCTGCGGTTCCAGAAAAGAGGGAGAATCGGGGCACCCATGTTAGGCCTCATTCCTGTACATGGTCT
Organism: Hyalomma asiaticum; assembly: GCA_013339685.2. Classification (NCBI taxonomy): domain Eukaryota; kingdom Metazoa; phylum Arthropoda; class Arachnida; order Ixodida; family Ixodidae; genus Hyalomma; species Hyalomma asiaticum. Next base: position 52,295,350 of record CM023482.1, read on the forward strand.
TGGGAAAATTCTAAAGGGCCTCCGGTGCACACGGAGGTGCAACCGGCGGCTCAACCACGGTTCCTGCAGACATGCCAAGTACCGTCTGCATTGAGACTGAGGGTGGATTGAGCACTGGACAAGTTACATTCTGCAGCCTGTACATGACTAGAAGTGGCCAACACCTTTTATTTTACTAGTAATAAATATGTATACAGTCATTAATTATCCCACAAATCCTTAATAAAGATTTGTGGGACTACAAGGACACAGCCGATTGTTTGGTGAAAAAAGAAACGTATCCCCCACCTACACATCAGGAGCTATTTTCCAAGCTTTCTGATGCTCCGAGTTTTCATGGTTAGGTCTCGCTCAAGCATATCAGAAGACTTTGCAAAGAGACATCTGACTTATTGAGAGCTACTCCTCTCAGAGCACTGTTTGGTGTCACCCGTAACGAGCGTGGTGTGGTAGTGGTCATTTTCCGAAGGTGCATGGAAGAACTACTGCATAGTCTACAGCTTTCGTGTTTCTAGATGACATGTTGATCGGTGGAAAAGTTCCACAGCACTCGTTTGCTAGACGTGCTTCAGACGATCTATGAAGATGGTCTCCGACTGAAGTGTCTGTGACATGTCAGCTGTTTGTTCAAGAATTGCGTTACTTGGGGTTCTTAGTGAACTTTCCAGCCGTGCAACCACGAGAAGGCAAGGTACGTGCGATTAACGAGGCGCCAGCGCCGAGTATTTAACAAGTTTTTGAAAGGACCTAGCTGCCAGTGCATAGAAGCCACTGTACAGACTGGTAGGCAAGGACTGCGAGTGGTGTTGGATTAAGATTGAGGAAGAAACGTTTGGTTAATGAAAGTACCTACTGCGGTATCCGCATGTGCTGGCCTACTATGATGTCGCCTGACAGGTCTTTATGATGTGGTCTATGGCAGGCCTTTAGCAGCTGTGCGTGATGCGTCTCCGTATGAACTAGGTAAAGTGCTAAGTCATGTGGGTTAAAGTGGTTGTGAAACGTTTTCTGAACATTTTGTACTAAGTGCGTATTCGGGATCCTGACCCTCCAATCAACAATATGCATTGTTCCGTTGCACAGTGTGCGTTGATTTAGAGCGATAAAAAACGCGGTTTCGGTTTCACTGCGCGCGTTCTCCTCAACTCTGCAGATGACGTCATCTTAGTAGCCGTCATGCCTCCGAGATTGGCGCGCCCTCGGAGGCCATGGGAAAACAAACCGTGCTGCCGCTTTTCTTCCGAATGGTGGCACCGCACGGTTTCCAAGTATTTTCTTCCTTTCTAGATTTCAAGTGAATCGATTCCTTTAGAGCAAACGCGAGTTCACTGTGCTTTTGAACTTAAAAATATCTTAACTCAACGTCACCAAATAGTACCACGCCGGCCGGTAGTGTCGCATAGTCGTTTCGGGAGCGCAAGAAAGCTGAGATTTAAGACGGGCGTTGTTAAATGTGCACTGAATATTTCGCCGAAATATTTCGGAATCGGCTTGTCAAATGCGTATTGAAGCAGTGAAAATTACAAACCGGCATCTCCAAATTCTTTTCACGACCCCTTTAAGACGGCCCCGAGGGAGCACAGATGCGTACTCATAATGAATTGAGAGCACAGCAGAAAAAATGTGGTTGATCCGTCTGTCGTAGCAATCGGTATAACACGAAAGTGAAAACTGTCTTCGCACATAAGCGGCAATATGGCGAATCGAGGGGAGATGATCATGATGATTGTGGTTCGTTTAGGGAAGGACGCCAATTTCTGCAGGCCATATAGGCAGCACGGCTTAGCGTAGCTGGGGGTAGGGTAAAGGGAGTGAAAGAGATACAAATGAGAAAAAAGCCGTATTGGAGGGCTTCGGAAATTTTGACCACCTGGTGTTCTGTAACGTGCACTGAAAATGCACAGTACACGAGCCTCTGGCATTTTCGCCTCCATCGAAAATGCGACCGCCGCGGCCGCGATCGAACGCGCGTTTTTTTGGGTGGCAGCTGAGCACCGTAATCACTACGCCATAGCGGCGGACTAAATCGAGGGGCGGGTCATGCGTTGGGTACTCTGTACATGTGAACCCCTTGCATGTACACATCAGGGGCACCCTGACACTGTACAGGGACCCTCGAAAGTCACACACAAGCAACATCTTTCGAACGACTTAAATTTCTTCGGAGACATTGCATGGAGCGCGCCAGCACCCTGCGCAAGCTTGCCAGAAACCAGGAGCGTTCACAAACGGTTAAACCTTGCAAGCGAAACTGAAGTGCTTGTCAGTCGATTGTTTTGTGAACGCACACTTCGCTGTGCGAAAGGCGCATCATTTGCTTCCCGACGGCTGTCTTTGCGTTCCTGGAGTGAAGCGTGCCACAACGCAACTGGCGTCACAGAAGACAAGTTATGTAGCGGCCGTGGCTGAAGCTACGCGCAGGACGCCCAAGCCTGCGCGGCGATGGAGGCGTCGAAACTACTGAAATGCTAACTGGCGGCGCCCATGTTACCGCGACAACTTACGACATCGCTCCATCGTTCCTAGGTGGCGGTACCACCGCTGAGAACCAAGAGTGCAGTGAGAAGGAGGCGATGTTAATTTAAGAGCAATTCTGCTTGCTAAATACGTTTGCTTTAACCGGACATCAGTTATATGATTTCTAAACGGCCTCACAATTTGCATCTAAGTCCGATGTCTTCATCCGCAACGCAAGTCTGTATGCTCTTTCACCGGGTGTGTATAAAGAGGCAATGAAGAAAGAAAAGTCGGCGGCGTGGTCGCTAGCGCGTCCAGCTCCTACTGCTGCACCTTGGTGGTTGTGGGTTCGAGTCCCAGCGGTGAGTACTTTTTCAATCTGAAATGCGTGTTTATTTTTCAGACATCTGTAACGTACTTCCGTTACGGAAGTACGTCACAGATTTCTTGATGGACCCCGGCGTAAAACACTTTCGTGTTAAAGAAACTACGTTCGGCCAGACCGGGCAGCACTCGCCATCGCCTATGGCGTGAAGAAGTTTCACCAGTTTCTGTATAGCAAGCGTTTGAAGATCGTGACAAATAATATGGCGCTTGCGGGACTGTTGCGAGTCTATTACCTCGAATTCTGCGTTTGTCTCTCATGTCAGCGTACGACTAACCAACTGAGCCCCGAGGTGTAAGGAATCTGTACAATGCAGACATCTTCAGTGGATTACCGCGGAGGGCAGAAAAGACAAAGACGAAGAGCAACGGCGCCGGCAATTTGGGTGTGGAGTGTGTCACTGGAAGTGGCATAGTACTCGAGGAAAATGGCGAAGCGTACGGCGAAGGATAGGGTGTTGCCAAGATTCTGTAGTTGGGTACCGCATGGCTGGCCAGAATACAAGCCACCTGAACATTATGCACAATTTTTAAGCCGCAAGAATGAACTGTCTGCGTAGCACGTTTGTCTGCTGGGGGAAGGTCGTGTTGTCATTCCTGAGGTGGAAGACCGCATGTGATGGAAATTCTTCACACAGATCATCCAGCCAAAATCAAGATGAAGGGACTCCCCAGAGGAGCTTTATTGTGAGCAGGAATACAAAAGCACATTTCAGAGGAAGTGAGTATTGCACCAGCTACAAAGAATACAGGTCTGCTTCGTTCCGCTACCCACCGCATTCCAGAAACTGCTGCGTCTCTTAACGGAATTGCCTTTTGTTCGCAGGAGTTCGAGAACTCCGCGTCCATAAATGAAATACGTCCATTCTGGAATGGGCAGGCAGACCGTATGTACGTGAAATCATGGATGTGCTCCGGTTCATGCATGCTTAAGCACATAGTTGGACCCAAATGGTTGCTCGGCATCACAGATGCTGTCACAGGACCACTGTCCTACTTAGTCATCATCAAGGATGTTCGTCGATGGCGAACATCCTTGATGATGGCACCGTCCTTTCGTCAGTCGAGAAGCTCTTCCGCGATGTGTGCGCAAGATTTTTCTTCTGCGACCTCTGAAGCTGGGGAGCCATTGGTTCCTGTTATAGCCACTTGAATTTGGTTAGCTACATTATGAACTTTATTACAGGTGGTTCTATATAACCAATGACAATTTCTTTCAGCTGTCTGACGAGCACCGCACAGAGCTCGGAAAGCATGCACCGAAACACTGTTGTATTGATTTGAATGAATTTCTCTGCTGGCTGCATCGCACGACACCGATTCCCACAGTGCATGGGATCTACAGGATTGTTTTGGTCTTGTGCCGACATGGACGTTGTACATGACCAAATGGCCGTAATTTCGCAATGGCGACGCAGACAGAAAGCATTTCCGCTGGATTGTGATGTGGCTGTGCTGCAAGTCCTGCGCGGGCAAGCAGTTGCGGTAGCCGTCGTAAAAGCTTGGTAAATTCACCCTTTTTCACTGCCAAACAGTAGTACATAAATTTCCACCCGTGTTCCACACTACAAAACGCTCTTTCTGACAAAAGGAAGGCACTGTCAGACTAGAAACGGTTGTGGCGAGTCAGGCACTTCCGAAAGAACGAGGCGCCGGAGTTTAAGGAAGAAGAATACCTTTGGATGGTGCGTTCAATCGGGAACATATCAGGAGCCATTGCATCCTGCGAAAGTGGATGGCCGTCGACACTCTGGCGCACGACACACGGTTCGCCAAGGGTGCATGCATTCACTTTTCATTGTCGGTACGAAAGGATAAGCTCAATCATCCGTGGAAAAATAGGTGGGTGCCTAAATGTTATAAAGCTTAGGTGTGTTACAACGGAGCCTACACTTCGGCGTCGGTGTGACACGGCGCATTCCTCGTAGTGTACAATGTCAGTATGAGACATACAATTGTTACTTCCTTCTTTCCTTTCTTTTTTGCATGTGGCTCGTGCCAACGCGTCCCTCGCCCACACACTCAAAAAGGCATAAAGCAAGCTCAACGGTAATTTGTATCGGAAGTGTATTTATAAATTCTGATTATTCCCCTGATGGTCGAATGCATCTGAAGTATAAAATAGCAATGCACTGATATCGTTCCTTGCATGTTAGATTTATGTTCGAGTCATTTTTCATTACTATTTTTATTTGCAACTGGTTGTCTCGGGAAGTAGATGGAGAATGTTGTGCTATCCCGCGCACGCCATAAACTCTCCTGCCCCTGCCGTGAACACGAATGAAACAGCGATCATGACAAAAAGTGGCGATGGCGCCATATGACATGGAGCGACGCCAGCACGTCGCAAGGCAACATTACGTAATGACTTCGCGACCACGTCATACATTTGTGTCCATTACGTCGCTTGGATTTGCATGGAACCTTAGAAACCAATCATCCTGACACACACCGAATGAACGAGGTGTCTCGTTTTTTATTATTTTTACCAATATTGGTATAATGCGCGATGCTGGTCCTGTTGGACGAGGAGGAACATCCATTGTTTGTGACTACCTCCGGGATCATCCAAACTTTGTGGTTACGGACGACATTAGTTTATCAAAGCATACATGATTCGTTTGTTTGTTTTCAGATTCCAAATTCGTGCTTGATTAAGAGAAACGCCGTAGCTGAGGGTTCCGGTATATTCGACAACCTGGGGTTGTTCGTGCACTATCATCGCACAGTACACGAGCCTCAACATTTCGCCTCCATCGAAACCAGAGCGGCAGGGATTGGATCCCGCGAGTTTTGGATCAGCAGCGGAGTGCCAAAGCCACGAGATAACCTTGGTGGGGCATCAAAGCATACACATATCTCTAAAATTTCGAGTTAGAAACATGTGCAAGAATATTTCTAGGCCGTTGATGACGGCTGAGCTAAGTTTCATCATAATCTTTATGGTTGTACTTACGTCCATGTACACGTGCAATCCATCCTCATTTTTGACATCATTATTATAATGTCTCAGAGCATCTGGCTTCATTGCTATTCCCCGCCTCACCCTCCGCACTCCATTCACCATCATCATCGTCGTGTCAGCTGTGCTTATTCGGAGAGAAACGAAAATCGGAGCAAGTGCCGAAGCCTGTCGATGTTCTAGTGAAACTGCCCGTTCTCGCAGCAGCGAAGACTCTCTCTTTCTCTCTCGCGGGGAGAGGGCGAAATGCGCCGAATGAGTTCATTGTGCGAACCGGCGGCCATTATGACAGCGGTGCAAAGTTACAAACGACCATATGCGCCGAAGCGCACTTCCTGGCCTTGTTTCACGGCTGATAGATCTACGGCTCAGTAATATCATAAGGCAGCCGAAAAAAGCGACAGCTCATCCGCACTCAAAACGGCGAAGAATAATAAGCTTTGGAACGAAATATAGCACTGGTGGTATTAGTTCAATCTGGGAAAGGAAAACTGCAAGAAAAAGAAGCAGAACACTATCTCTTTTGGTAATGAAATCGCCAGCACTCAAAGCATTGAAAATTTAAAACTAATATGCACCCGCTTTCTTACTGCCGTAGGAAATGACATCCTTCCTCACAAATAATAAATAAATATTTAATAAAACAGGTATAAGGTGCCACTAAAGATCCATGACCTGATAACCTGATAATTTGGATCTGTAATCCAATACGCAAAAAAAAAAGAAGAGAAGCTGTTGCGCTTAACAGTGTGTGTCATCGTGTGCCCCTTCTTGTGCGCGTTTCGGTTGAGTGCAAAGGTCTTTCACGTTATGATGAGTCCCGCCGTATTGAACAGATCGGCAAACTTTGAGTATCTTGGGTTGTTTAACGTGCGCAAATATCACGCGATGCACGGCCTAGCCTGCATCAAGCCCGCATCAATTGAATCGGCAGCTCAGCACTGCAACCAGTGCGGCCGCATTGTTCTTATCTACTACTACCGTAGCAGCAGGAGAATGTGTGCTTATTTTTTTTAGGTGATATTACCGCACTATAGAAATCTCAAAACGGTGTTTTTGTTCACTGGCACAGCAACGACGGCAGACAAAACAAGTGAACAGCAGACGTGTGAGGGCAATACTTTTGTAACATGTTCGCCAATAAATGGCGGTGAACAGAAGAAAGAGGGCATGTGCGCTTTCAAGTGAAGCCCAATGATAAGTTCCCTGCGGAAGTGCACGGAAAATGGTGGCTGGATATCCGGATGCGTAAAGTGGCGCCATAAGCGCACAGTCTGAGTATGCATACTCATCATGTGTTTCTGGAATGTGAATTTCGAAAGGCAGTTTATTAAGAGCAATTGTTGCTACGTGTGGGCAGTTAGTAGTGTTTGCTGCGCATTCATTGGCGCTTACCTGCATATGTACAGTCTGTTTCACACTTAGGGGAAATCTCGGAGCGCGTGGCATCGCGATACGGCCAGCGCTGGAACCACGAGGCGGCCGCAGCTCGCGCGTGCGCACACGCTCCAGGAGCGTAGTCTTGAACCGAGTCGTCTGCTACTGCGGCGCGCGCTGGCCACATTGTCGGACAGAGCGCGCCTTTCATGGTTACTGCAGGAACTGGGCCGATAATCCGTAGAAAACGTTGCTCGACGCCTAACTCTCAGCCTTACTTACCAAAAATGGGGTCCTAGAAACAGCATTTGACGGCATATCTTGTTTGCTCTCTCGTATATTTCTTCGCTGTGTTTGCACCGCAGTACGCTGCGACCCGGAAGACATCGTAATGAGCGCGCATCGTGCGTAGTCTTCATTTCCTGCTAAAAAAAGAAAAAAAAAACACTCAACAGTGACTGCCGTGCCGCTATGCGGATTTACCACAATAAAACAGCAGTTGCAGAACCTGACGAGGTACTAAGTGAAGTTCGAAGCATCACGCGTGCGTTTCGGCGTCAGAGAGCCTATCCTGACTGGTGCATATATGAAATGTCATCGAGAAGAAGCAGGTTGTTGTCAATGTAAAGCATTTCCTGAATTTTCCCGTTTCTCATTTGTTTTATTGTGTTAAACATGTATAGCTGCACGGCAGTCACTGTTGAGTGCTTTGTTTTGTTTAGCGTGAAATAAAGACCACGCACGATGCAAGCTCATTCGCAGGATACTGCAGTGCACAAACAGTGAAGAAATATGCGCGAACGCGCTCAGTACCACGGCGTTTCCAGAGAGCGAACAAGGTGTGCTGTCGAATGCTGTTTCTAGAGACCCATTATCGTCAATAAAGGCTGAAAGTTAAGCGTCCCACAACGTTTAGTACAGAGCATCGGCCCAGATCTCGCAGTAACAATGAAATCCACGCGCTGCCCGACAATGCGGCCAGCACGCGCTGCCGTGGCAGACGACGCGATTCAACACTGCATCCCTGAAGCGTCTGCGCACGCGCGAGCTGCTGCCGGCGCGCGACTGCAGCGCTGGCCGTATCGCACCGCCACGCGCTCCGAGATTTCCCCTAAAGGAGTACTGACACGAATTTTTGACATTCTCGTATTATTGCTGTAAATGAAAGCACTGGCGTGGAGAACCCCAAAAATAGTATGATGGTGCCTCGCAAGGCAATGAATACATTTTTAATACGGCTTCCTTAAAAGCCCACTTTCGGTTTCGATTTCGAGGGGGCGGTTTCCTAGAGACGCATCAACATCGTCGGACGAAGTCTGAGTCACGCAGGGACAGAAATTCTTGATAGTGTCGCTGCAACTCTGTCGTCTGTGGTCAGTTACACGCGGGGCACGCAAACAACGACAATTTTACGGTCGTCCAGTGACTCTGACAGCAATTTCGGCGGTTTTTATAGACTGTGCTCATACGTCATCGTAGTGTCCATTGCACTGGGGCTGGCGTGCAGAGCTGGGCGACGAAAACTTTAAAACCAAACTAAAATATCTTGTACGTGTTTCCTGGCTTCCGTGTGCGGAGGGCGTTGACAATACATGGCTAGAAAACGAAAAATGTACATTTTGAGCCGCCGAAAAATCGTGTCAGTACTCCTCTAAGTGTGAAACAGACTGTACGCGCATTTGAGGCAAGGAATGGTCGCTCCCTTATTCAGGCTGTTTCCTTTGGCTTGTGCCAAGCTTCGAAGACGCACGTGCAGGTTCCGAGACCGCGACCATCTTGGTGTTGTTTACTGTCGTTTAGATCCATATATACTATGCTATAACTCAGCTCGGTAATTAATTGTGTGTAACAAAAAATGGCAGATCCCACGTGCAGTGGGAATCAAGGAAATGCGAAGCACGCATCAGGAACGTAAAATGTATTGGCACTGTTGTCTCGCTATGCAGAGTTTGGTTCATATGAAGTTAACGAAACGGCCGCAAGAGCACCATGACTGTGGCATGTAAACCATGCCGGTCACACACGCATGCCAAAGTTCTAACGTTATGATCTGCCATTTACGTGCGTCATGCAGTCGTGTTGTGCCATAGCAATTTTGGTATACATCCCATTGACGAAGCGCGTGGCATGTAAATCATGTCGCTCATGATATGTATGTCGCGATTTTCATGTTATAACCTGTCCTTTATATTCCTCATGCAGTCATCTTGCGGCAGACCAGTTTTCGTAAACATCCCATTAACGAAACGGCCAGGAGAGCACCAAGACCATGGCATGTAAATCATGCCGCTCATGACCTGCATGTCATGATTTTCATGTTATGACCCGTCATTTATGTTCGCCATGCAGTCATGTTGCGGCATGCGAATTTTCGTATACATCCCATTAGCGAAACGGCCAGGAGTGCACCAAGACCGTGGCGTGTAAATCATGCCACTCATGACATGAATGTCATGATTGTCATGTTTTGACCTGTCATTTACGTTCATCATGCAGTCATGTTGTGGCATACCAATTTTCGTAAAAATCCCTTTAGCCAAACGGCCAGGAGAGCACAAAATCGTAGGCGGCTAGATAGATAGATAGATAGATAGATAGATAGATAGATAGATAGATAGATAGATAGATAGATAGATAGATAGATAGATAGATAAGCTCAAAGTCGCCGAAGTTCGCTAAGAAATGCTTCGCATTTAATATCATCAATATGTGAAATAATATTGTAACGATGGTAGAAGAAGCAGGTTAGACGAATGAGAGGAGGACGAAGTGCTGAGAGTCCGAGCAGCGAGATCGCCATCATCCATCTGCTGTAAATAGAGCCATTCCTTCACAACTCTCCGTAACACAGCTGTTACGGAGTTGTGAAGGAATGGGTTTATTTACAGCAGATGGATGATGGCGATCTCGCTGCTCGGACTCTCAGCACTTCGTCCTCCTCTTCTCTCATTCGTCTAACCTGCTTCTTCTACCATCGTTACAATATTATCATATAGTGATTTATTTTAATAATAAGGTATTAACAATTACCTGGTCAACTCTTCAACTGTTGTTTCAAACGCGAAATGTCCACGCGGAGGTCATATGTTAATGAAAGTTTACTCTCGCACTTGTCTTTTTTTTGTAAAATGTGGAGCGCGCGTTAGACAGATGCTTACCTGCGAGAATATTTGAAATTGTGATGTTTTGCTTTGTTTGCAGGTTTATCTTCCAAACTCGAATCATTATCATATATTGTTCCCTTAAGGACCCTTTCGGGTGCTGCATAAGAGGGGGGGGGGGGGTCAAAGTATGAAAATGCGCGAAGTACAATAGTCATGATAGAGTAAAAGGAAAAAGAAAAAACGATACACTAATTCATGTGACACTAACATCGATTACGTGAGCGTAACAAAAGCGGTTAAGTAACGCTGACGCTGTGAAACAAATCTGATTGAGCCAGTGCATACAGACGCAACAGTAATACTTAGTGGCATGTTGTTAGCACATGCGTTTATTCAACATCTGTGGATATTTATCTGGATCTCGTTCACTGACAATAAGGTCAGGTAAACAATTGCACGATTCAATGACACGGGGTAGGAATGACTGATTTTTTATAAAAGCCTTAGTCGTTGTATGCTAAGCTGGTTGACAAGTCTTCGAGAACAGTCGGGAAGGGGTTGTAGAATTGCTCGTAGTAGAATAGGGAAAGTGTAAAAGAGCTCGTGAAAAAGACGTAATTAGCCGATTCTCCAGCACAAATGCCATGCGATATAAGTGCTCTCTTGGCACTCGATGTGCTGTTGTGACGATTGTAATTGGAAGAAATGAAATGGGTCGTATGGTTGTGTGTGGAATCCAAGGCATTAATTAGTAAGGTTTGATGAGGGGACAGGATGGCAGACGCGTATTTCAGTTGCGTACGCGTGAAAGTTTCAGGAGTTGTTTGTGTATGTACTATATACTGTGGACATGGAGCAAGCGTTCTCTTTAAAAACGTGCTTGCGACGACGTCTTCCTTTCTTTTCTTCTTATTATTTTTTAGCCGCAAGAGGAATTGGCCAAGTGGGCATTTCGAAAGTTGCATGCGGCCGTGAAAGGCAGCAGAAGCGCCAGCCCTGGAAACCTCTCGAGCAAACATTCTGAAACGCACTTCCGGCAATTGTCTGCCAACTCGTAAATATACGTCTAAATCCCTTAGCCAAAGTATGGGGCTACCGAATGGGATTGGCTGCTCATAAACACTCAAAGCTGCGAAGAATGCATGTGTGGATGATACAGTAGTGGTAGTATCTTATACCACCTGGCCAAACGCGAAATAATTGCAAACTCAATTCTAAATGCAAACTCAAGTCTATACTTACGTCGAGCAAGTGTTACTGCTGGGATTTTACGTCCGAAAATCGCGATATGAATATGGGATACCCCGAAGTTGATGACTTCGGAAATTTGTCTCTTACACTCTGAAAACGTACGGTACAGGGATATAGCAAAGGCGACCGCCGCAGCCGGGACTGAAACCATCGTCCTTTTGGTCAGCAGCCACTGTATCCACGTGGCATACGGCGAAGCCCGTTTATTTCCGTTTATTTTTTTGTTCCCCATCAAGTAAGACTACGCGTTGATTGCGTAGCTTGTGCTTTATGACAATGAGATGTCATCGTGCTTAGGTTTTCCAACTTGAGCGTCGGTCGATCGTGGGGATAGTGAAATGCCAAGCTACCCCACGGCTGACTTTATACAGGTGTCGAGAATTCCGCTCTTGGGAATAATATTAATAATAATATTAAAAGTAATAATTTTCAAACAAATCCCCCACATTGTGGGAATCGATTGTATATGCGATGAACTCAGCGAGGTTATTCAGTAGCATTGATTAGTGGGCGAGCTGGTACGTGTTCGGGATTTACCGTGTCATGTGCACGGTTAATCGCGCAAGCTGTTCGTGTCTTCTTCATCATTATTGTCTCGTTTTTTCGTCTGCTGCGCCGTTTTCTTAATCATGAGCGAACATACTTCCCGTGCCAGACTGTTTCTTGTCGAGCCAGCTAATACAATTAGCATCGAGTCTCTGAGCAAATTTAGACATCGTGTCTGCACGGTGTGCTCACCAGGTTCGTGCGGAGCACTGTGGTGAGGAGTGGTGCATGTGGCGTCCGCGCGCCAAATTGCACATTTATATGTGTTCCCGATAAGAAAAGCACGCTAGAGAGAGCTCGTGTCAAAAGTCTATTTTGCTGAAGTAGTCCTGCAGAGTAGTGGTGATCGATTTCCATATTTATGTATGTACTATTTCACGTAAAGTTTTTGCACATGCGTAGCCTTACATGTATTGTTGTCCTGCGAAGGCTGTCAACAGGCAGCACAACAGCGCGGGAACATCCTACATTGGACGAGTGGCAGTGTCCTTGATTGACACCGCTGGGTGCCGCGTTGGCTTGCCACACCTTAGGGCGCGGTTACGTTCGTCATTATAGAATACTTGTACGTGCCTGTCCGCTTCTTAAGTCGCGCATTATTCTAAATGGTAGCTCGTTCTCTTGTTTAATCTACGCTAACTGCAGTGTTATGAAAGTTGATTGACTTATTTTTGGGGTTTTACGCCCCGATAACACGATGTGTTTACAAGACGCGCCTTGTGTAGGACTCCGCGAATTTCGAACACCTGGGGTTCTTTAAGGCGCGCTCACATCGTGTAGTACACGGGCGTCAACATTGCGCCTCCATCCAAATAGAGCCTCCGCGGCCAGAGTTCGGTTCCACGACCTTCGCAAAAACAACCGAGTACCACAGCACTAGACCACCGTGGTGGGGCGGTGTCACCAAATTTGAGATGTCTGTTTTTGATGGCCTTTGACTGACATAGGCTACAATATTATCATTGAATCACCTGTGGTGCATAACCATATTTCCCGAGCTGGCTTGAGCCACATTTCATCGCGTTATCATTAGGCGTAACGTGTGTGACAAGTATATCTAATTGGCGATGTCAATATCAGTCGTCGGTGTTCGTCGTGCACTCATGCTCTAAAGCCCCGATTTTGTATTCGAGTGAACAAGACAGGCATAAGAGCACTGAACTGTAGATAGATAGATAGATAGATAGATAGATAGATAGATAGATAGATAGATAGATAGATAGATAGATAGATAGATAGATAGATAGATAGATAGATAGATAGATACGGTCGAGGTTGCCGAAGCTTGCCGAGAAATGGTTTTCACTTAAGAATAATATTAAGAATAAAAACTTAAAGTGCCCATGACAGCTATTTTTTTGTTGGAGACTTTTATGTTCTAATGAGTAGAACAGTGTCTTCTAATCACAGCATGGAGTGGCAAATTCTCCAGCTTGAAGCCTAATTAGTCACAGCATCGTTAATATTGTTCAGTTTTAACGAAGCTTCGAAACGCGCGCCAAAAACTGCAAGAAACTAGCGCCGCGGGGCTAGCGCGGCGGCTGTCGGAAGTGAGCGCATGCACTGATCACTTGAGCTCAAGATTCGGTGACGTTGCGGAGAGCGCGAGCGCCAGGCCAGCTCGCCACACTCGCTTTGCATCATAGCGTGTGTACAATGTACGCTTGAGCGACCAACACGGAGACGAAGCAGAAAAATACGGCTTTTGTCGTGGCCTCCGCGATCGGCTGCGAGAGCCGATCTTGGAGGCCACGCTCGGAGGCCATAGCGCGGCGCGCCCGTGTCTTTCTGTGACGTCACGATATCAACTTACAAAAGTGAAACGTCACAGATGGCCCACTAACTGTGTCAAACTAGTGGCGATGTCGCCAGGTGCTGCAAGCTCGGATGAGCATTCCCGCTTACTTTGAAACCATATTAAAATTACTTAGAGGCGACGTTCGCCGCTAATACTTGGTCAAGATTGCGTTCGTATGCAGGAAAACCAATTAACGCAAGCATCTCGCGTTTGAAATTTTGGTGTCATGGGACCTTTAATAGTGTGACAAGGAAGCTCAACGTGGTGTTCGACGACGAGGGCGGCACCGAATGGTAGACACGATGGCGTAGGCAACGTTATTAGACTAGTTTCAGTTTGAAAACTGCGAAGTCGAGCGTATTACCCTTTCTTCTCCAGCCGCGTGCTGGCGCTCGGCACACGGTCGGCCTAGACTTACTGTATATGTTCCCCTTGGGGAACAGAGTTGCGTCTCTGACAGAACTCGCCGCTCGCGCCCCCATTCGCCTAGGGCGCTCACGTGTGCAAAATGCATCCTTTTCAGGGAAAACCAACATCACGGCAGTGCGTGCACTGACGCCCGCCACGCCACCATGGCCGCTACCTTCCGCCGCGCCACCGCTGTCCGATGTTCGACCGTGGCCTCGGTAATCGGCGACGGCAGCTGCCGATCGCGGACGCCATGGTTCGACGTTCAGGCAGAGCTCATTTGGCTCAGCTGTGATCTAATAACGTTGGCTGTGGCAGCGTGATGTGTGGTTTAATTTTGCTGGAAACTCTGTGTTCTCAAACATCTGCCAAAAAAAAAAAAAGGAAGTGACACTCGAAGCAAAATGATTAAATGGTCGTGGTCGGTCGTCGAAGTCGGCCGAGCGGGTTTTGTCGGCAGCTCGATGCGACCCAATGTTTATTTCAGCTTAGCAGTACGTTTTAGAATGCACATTCCTACATACGCCTCGCACGAGATATGTTTACATGGAGCAATTATAACTCTCATTAGTAATGTTTTTATGATAGTGAAATCGTAAACGTTCAAGATAAGTAGCACTTCGCGCCCGCTTGGTAAAAGCTGGCTAGCCGGTGACTAAAATCGCACCTTAAAGAACAAAAACGTGCGCGTTTGAATATGCATAAGGATTCGCCTTGTATAGATCTAGCACAGACTGTTACGCTGCATAAATTCTGTCAGCCATATCCAGTGTCCATTATACGCCGGATATACCTATAAGATGTGCGAAGATTCTCCGTGAGGGTAATATTTTTTACTTGTGTTATCTGCGCTCATCGTTTTTCAATATACCTATTTTGTATTTTAAAGCCTTGCGTCCAGTACAACGTGAAACGAGAGATTTGTTCAGCTTATGCATTTTGTCCAGAATTGTGTTTTCATTTGATATTTATAAAAAATTAAAACGCTTCTGCCAATAGTGAGGGCCATCGAACAATTTATGACCACTTATGTCTAAATTGGTAAATTTATTATTTGTTGGAATCGCCTTTCTGTTTCATTTTCGGAAGCGATCGATAGTCTTTCGGCCAGCGACGCGGAATGAACGAGCGAGAAAGCGCACGGCACTGCTGAGCCGCGTCGTCACGTACATTCGAGAGGAGCGGCTTTCCTGCTTAACGCGAATGGATGTGCAAGATGGCGGAATTATGCGCAACTCTGCTCCCTTAGGGAGCAATACAGTAACTCTAGGTCGGCCCGACTCCGCCGACTCGTGAACGTGTTTACGTATGCCGTTCTTGGGGTGTGTAGTGCTGTGCGCTGTGCTTAGACCGTGCTAAGTTGCTGTTATCTCAGGATGTTATCGGTTGCGTAGTGCTGTGTGGAACAGAAATGTCGCGTTCATTCTTGACAGGTTGTAACAGCGGTTACGATTCTAAAGGACCTGCTGATAAGCTGCATTTTTTTCGGGCGCCTAGCGATGACATGCGCCTTCAAATGTGGCAGCGTGCGATCCCACGGCTTGACAAGCAGCTCACAAGTTCTTCTGGCGTGTGCGATATCCACTTCCAAGATAGTGACTTGGTTAAAGACGACCAATGTAGTAATGTCGGTGAGGGTGACCATGCAAGCACACAGGCAAGTTTGCTTAATGACGGATGCACCTCTCGTGTTTGTGAATCTGTCCCATCGTTGTTCATCGACCTCCTGGGTATGCCCCGCCACGGTGGTCTAGTGACTATGGTACTCCGCTGCTGATCCGAGGGTTGCGGGATCGAATCCCGGCCGCGGCAGCTGCATTTCGATGGAGGCAAAATGTTGAGGCCCGTGTGCTGTGCAGTGTCAGTGCACGTTAAAAACCCCATGTGGTCGAAATTTCCGGAGCCCTTCAGTACGGCGTCTCTCATAATCAAATTGTGTTTCGGGGGCGTAAAACCCCAGAAATCAATCAATCACTCAATCATTCAATCAATCAATCTCCTGGGTATGGCAAATGCGGGTCAGATGATTGAGGGTTGTTAGTTGAAGCTGTCCAGGACTGTCGTTTTGTACCAATTCAAAATGCGCAGTTATGTTCCAAGAGTTGAGAAGGCCGTTATAGTATCATAGCTCCCACGATTTTTCGGTGAGTGTCAATGGGCTACTCGTGCCGTCTGACTGTACACAAACAATAAAAATTTTGATGTGGAATCAACTAATGAATTCGAGTGTTTACTTGATTATGTGGTGAAACTGAATTTCTGCGGACGCTGTCGATCCTACCAATTTGTGCCCTTCTAAATCGACGACCTCGGCGGCTACCAAGGGTGGCAATACGCGGCGAAGGAAAACTTGCACAACACTCTGCTTAAGCACCATATGCCTTGATTGCAAGACACTTGGCGAGATGTTTTCGCAGCGCACGAAGAAACAAAAACGCAGAAAATTTAGGCAGAAGAGCACTCAGGTGAGAGCCCTATGGCGCAAGGCTATTTGAGCTACTTTGAAAAGGGAAAATGCAAACCAGGAAATCCTCCACGTGATGGAACAGATGGGCAGCGGTCAGGTTAGAAGATTCATCAAGCGCTTTAAACACTTCCAAAAAAGCAGCAACTTCTTTTCAAAGCTACCTTTATGGCAGCGAAACCAAGTCTCATGGGCAATCGATTTTTATTACGCATACAGTAAAATGAACAAACCACACAGATACGGGAGTAACAAACGAGATCAGTTAATTTTGTGTTATGCAGTTTCACTGCGCTTGTATAATTCAAACCAAATAGCATGTCACTCTTCATACCATGGTTTACCACTCGCTTTGTCGTAGCTGTGTGGCCGTAGTGCACTTATTCTTCATCCCCGAGACCAATATTTCTACATGACTACTTAAAAGGAAATTCTCATGCTCCAAATCAAACGTACTGCAAGGCGTTCACTGGGCGGCCGCTGAGCAGGCTGAGCCAGGCAAGCGCTGTTTTCGGGCCGACAGTGGCTGCAGCGCCACCGCGCGAGAGGAGACGGAAAGGGGACACATTTTCGCGCGCGGCTTGGGCGGAGCTCGCAAACTAAACCTAATCTATTAACGTTGATCTTACCATAATCGCCATGCGTTTTGCGTACCTTCTTCATCTCCAGTGCGTGTGTTCATCGTCGGGTTTCTGGCGATCTACTGAGTTGAGTTGTCCCAATGGACTCGTCCCAATGGAGACGTGACAACAAGAATAGCGCTTCATAGTAGTGGTGGTGAACTGGCTTTTCTTTTTTTCTCTCATTCCTTATAATTATTGATGGAGCTTTACGTCCCAAAACCCCGATATCATATGAGAAACACGGTAGAGGAGGGCTCCAGAAATTACGACCACTTGGATTTTAATGTGCGTTGACAGCGCACCATGGACGTGCCTCAACATTTCGCCTCTACGCAAATGGAGCCGCCGCGTCCGATATTCGATTCCTCAACCCTCGGATCAGCGGATGAGTGCCACAGCCACTGACTGGCGTGGCGCGTCTTCTGTCTTTTCTTTCTACCCCTTTTGTTTCTTTGTTTCTTTCTTTATCTCGTTTAGTGCCACGAGCTGCATAATAAGTATGCTGTAGAAGTGGGCTGAGGTCAACGATGTGGTGAGCAGGTGGAGGGCGAGAGTCTGACGGCTTTTTAATGCGAAGCATTTCTTAGCGAACTTCGGCGACTTTCAGCGTATCTGTCTATCTATCTATCTAGCCGCCTTCGATTTTGTGCTCTCCTGGCCGTTTCGCTAATGGGATGTTTACGAAAATTGGTATGCCATAACATGACTACATGACGAACATAAATGACCGGTCATAACATGAAACTCGTGATATGCATGTCATGAGCGGCATGATTTACATGCCACGGTCTTGGTGCTCTCCTGGCCGTTTCGCTAATGGGATGTTTACGAAAATTGGTATGCCACAACATGACTACATGGCGAACATAAATGACCGGTCATAACATGAAACTAATGAGATGCATGTTATGAGCGGCATGATTTACATGCACGGTCTTGGTGCTCTCCTGGCCGTTTCGCTAATGGGATGTATGCGAAAATTGGTATGGCACATGACTGCCTGACGAACATAAAGGACAGGTCATGACATGAAAATCATGACATGCATGTCATGGACGGCATGATTTACATTCCACACGTTTTGTTAATGGGATATATACCAAAATTGCTATGGCACAACACGACAGCATGGCGAACGTAATTTACAGGTCATAAATTGTGTGGCATGAGATTAGAATCATGGCACGCTTGTCATGAGCAGCATGGTTTACATGCCACAGTCCTGGTGCTCTTGCGGCCGTTTCGTTAATGGGATATATACGAAAATTGCTATGGCACAACACCACTGCATGACTATCATAAATGACAGGTCATAACATGGAAATCATGACATTTTCATGCTATATGTCATGACCGGGATTATTTACATGCCACGGTCCTGGCGCTATACTGCCGTTTCGTTAATGTGTTGTATACGAAAGTTGGTTTGGCACAACATGACTGCATGACGATCATAAATGACAGGTCATAACATGAAAATCGTGACATGCATGTGATGAGCGGCATGATCTAAATGCCACTCGTTTCTTTAATGGGATGTATACCAATATTGCTATGGCACAGCACTACTGCATGACGAACGTAAATGACAGTTAATAAGGTTAGAATCATGACATGCGGGGTATGAGCGGCATGGTTTACACGCCACAGTCATGGTGCTCTTGCGGCCGTTTCGTTAACTTCGCATGTACCAAGCTCGGTATAGCGAGACGACAATGCAAATCCATTTTACGTTCCTGATGCGTGCTTCGCATTTCCTTGATTCCCACTGCACGTGGGATCTGCCAATTTTTTCCCCTTGCGAAACATAACGCCACATTACTATATATCGTCCAGGCCAGAACTAGAACTGTTCTCTTGTAATAACAGGCACGAGGAGACAAGTACACGCTCTGGTAGTATATATGCTACCTTGTGCACACGACGGGCTAATAAAAATAGGGCAACTTGCAATAGCAGTGGAAGGTTAGACTAAGAGCGGAGCTTGTGGCTGACCTATCTTCTTCCGGCTACTTCAGGCTCTGCTAACCACGTGGCTTCCTGTCACATTTATTTATTTTTTTATTTATTTGTTTGTTTATGTTGAATGCTGTAAGCCCTAGCGGGTTGTTACAGGGGTTATTATTTAACATGATATTAATAAAATATTATGTTAAAATCAACTCCAAACGATGCTGAAAACTTTCAGCTGACTCGCAATCAAAAAATACACCGGAATCATGCTTCCTCCAGTCAACAATTGCACGAGGCAGGAAGGAAGACTTGAACAAATCAATTCTCGTGACACAAGGTAAAATAGCATACGGATGATTGATACACGGTGACACTCGGGCTGGAGGGTACAAGTGCAAAGTTTGATCTATGTTTAATGTCTTGTTATACAGTCGGTAGAGAAACTTCAAGCGGGCGATTTGTCTGCGCGTAGACAGCTTATGAAGGTTAGCCCTGTTAAGTAACACGGTCACTGATTCTTTCCTCTGATAGCTCGAATAAATAAACCTGGCTGCCGTTCGTTGGATCCTTTCTAGCTCATAAACGAGCTTTTCACTGTGCGGATCCCATATAATACTAGCATATTCTAGGGTTGGGCGCACTACAGTTTTGTAAGCCATCAGCTTTGTCTCGGACAGAGCATCTAGTAACTTTCGCCGCAGAAGACCCAGCTTACGTTCAGCAGAGCCACAAATATTTTCAATATGCTTGTTCCAGGTTAGATTCGAGGTGATTGTTACACCGAGATATTTCACCGGACTAGAGCGCTTAACCTCCTTATTTTTAATTTTATACTTAGACGTCAATGGCGTTTTCTTTTATTTGATACCGTCATGCATGTAGTCTTGTCGAAATTAATTTTCATATCTCATTTCATACACCACTCGTCAGCAGCACACAAAGCGTCATTGAGCAAGATCTGGCCAGCAGTGCTTTTTACACGAGTAAATAACACACAGTCATCCACGAACAGTCTCACTTCAACGGAAGAATCAACAGCTTTTGCAATGTCATTGACATACAACAGGAATGAAATGGGACCCAACACCGATCCCTGTGGCACTCCGGACGTAACAGGCAATGTGTGTGACCGCGCTCCAGAAAGTTATACAAATTGCTCTCTGTTATGCAAATAGGCAGTGACCCATTTGATAATCTCCACAGCAACACCAAGATGAGAAACGGTGTCAAATGCCTTTGACAAATCTACCACGATCATATATCTATTTGTTCTCTAGAGTTGAGTGCAGTTGCTAATGTGTGTATTGTTTCGAAAAGTTGGGCGACAGTTGACAGGCGTTTTCGAAAGCCATGTTGATTCCTGTAGAACAGTATATTATCTTAAATATACCGCAACAATTGTTTAGAAATGATATGCTCTAATACTTTACACGTACGTGGTACATGTGATGAGATCGGGCGGTAAATAGCTAGATTGAATTTGTCGCCAGATTTAAATGCAGGCACAACTCTTGCCATCAGCCAGTCCCTTAGCACCCTTCCTTCTCGCAGCGATACACTGAGATTTTGAACTAAAATTGCGACACCCATTCACAGTATCGCCTTAGGAACTCATTTGACAACATATCGCGACCAGCTGACTTCCTAACGTGTAATTTCAGCAACAAAGACAGGATAACCTCCTGAGAAATAATTATACTCCCGTCATTACTTTGTTTGTCGCACGTAATAAAAAGAGGGGAATTACTTGCATTTCCGGTAAATACGCAGCAGAGATACCTATTAAATTCTTGAGCAACCAAGACCGAATCATTATATGTGGCTCCATTTACAGCGACACCGCTTATAGCTGATTTAGAGCCTGACAAATATCTCCAAAACTTCGGGGGTGAACTTTTCGTATACTCTGTCAATGCTTTAGATAGGAAATGCTTTTTAGGTGCCTCTAATTCCACTCGAACATCTGTACTAAGATCGGCAATCAGCTCTGGATTTCTTGGGATCTTTCGCCTGGCACGCCGTAGTCGTCGTTTCAAATGGATAATATTGCGAGTTATACAGGGATTAGATTTCGGCAAGCGCTCCAGCTTCATCGGCATAAAAAGTGATATACATTCTTTTACGACTGCCGTGAAATACTTCCATAGCGTATTTACGTCGTTTGTGTCAGGTAGAGCATCGAAGGCCAACTCCAAGGGGTCGAGAATGGCTGTGTCATCCGCATTATTGAAATCACGAACTTGAATTTTTTGGATTTCTTGTAGGCGCAATCCATGAATACCCAGTGCAGCTACGACCAGCCTGTGATCTGAAATTCCGTCTGTTACATCAGTTTTGGAGCGAAAAGCATCTTGTGATAAGAATAACAGATCTAGTACCGCCCAGGAGGGGCCTTGTATTCTTGTTGGTTCACACTGACCACCTGAGTCAAGTCATACTTAATCATCACTTCTAGCATATCTTTAGCAGCATGCCTATCGGTAAATCCTACAGTGCGAGAATCCCAATCAACACCAGACAAATTAAAGTCCCCAGTGATAATAAGTCGTTAGCAACTTGACAAAAGTAATCATCAAGCTTTTCGTAGACATCCCTAGAGCTTCCTGGGGCTCTATACTTAACACCAACAATTAAGTAACGAAAGGGAAGGGGTAAAGGTCTCGTTCTTTATTTGTTATGTCCAAGCACATTATATGACCTAGGAAACACATCCGCACCATTAATGTCACTCTGCAGCCAGGTCTTTCTACTTTAGTAATTTTTTTCAGGACACTTCGTGCATTCACATTCAACAATGTAATATCTGACCTCGTACGTCAGTTGGTTTGGAATGGGGCACTGTTTGCGCGCTTGTTGATTCTGACTCGAGCATTTGGCCATGTTCCATGTCCCATGTGTAGACCGCGTCATCGATGTGCAGTTTATCACGAACAAGCTCTATTTTCACACCATCGCGCTTATCGCTTTTAGCGGACTGCCAAAGCAGCTTCATTTGCTAAAGCGTTTCCTATGAGAAATCGTCGGACACACTTATAGCGGTTGCTTTCAACTTCTTAGAGTTTTTAAAGATGGTGAGACGATACCACGTGTACCTCTGGTGAGAAGATACCACGTGACTACCTGTTACATGGTTTTGGCGGGACATGTCACGTTATTAGATGTGATGTCATGTTATGTGTCTAGGTACAAATCTGCTTGTCGGGCAATGCCATACTTCGAAGGCTGTGCTATGCTATGAAATTCATCCTCCATTATGTAGTGGTGGGCTAAGCTCATGAGCGCGAGAGAAGGAAGAAGTGCGCGCGCAAATACCGCGTACTTTGTAGAACTCTACGCGCACTAATTCCCTAACAATGACAGCATTTTTCTCTTCGCAGATTAGCTTCGGTCTCAACAGAGGTCGTGCTGTTCGTGTAGCTCAAAAATAGTCAGACATTTCCTAGCTTAACACAATATTTACATCGAACTTTCGCATAGACGTCATATGCGGTCCGGAGCTCGACGGTGTAATTGCGTTTCTTTTTTCGCGGCATATAAAAATGACACCGCTGCCTTTTCATATGAATCTTCCATTGAACATTTAACCGAACTGTGAAATTTGTCCCTGTTTTCCATTTACCCAGTAGATGGACTACACATCATAATGGGAGCACACTCACAGCAGAAAGAAATCACGAATATCGTCGTCAACACTGTGAAGAGCATCGACAACTTGGTTAACATTTCGCATTTCGGCAACTGAGCTACTTTCATTATCAAATGCAAGAATCTCAGTGATGGAGCTGCAAATATATTAAACTCTACTAGTATCAATCCTTCCCTTCAAGGTTTCTAAACTAGTAGGGCAATTACCTTTATGGTATATGCCCGTACTTCATATTTTTTCAGCTCATCCCTGTTAGGTATTTTCCACGCAATCTGGCATATTATGTTGTCATACTTTGTCGCATATACTTTCTCCTTCATTTATTGTGATACTTGATATTTACGCAGTAAGATGCCGCGTTCTTAATATACTCCTCATAGAGGGTGCATGCCATCACTAGAAAGAAGTAATCAAGCTCATCAACACCCTTCAACAACGGCAGTGTGAGATTCCTCCCAGGTTCGTGTGTGCAGCATCCGCATTTTGCTCTCCAGGTTGTGGGTCAGAGTTCAACAGAACGTAGGCGCAACCGCAGCACAAATGCCCAAGAGCTCTTTATAGGTAATGGTTAACAGGTAAGTGCAATCGTAAACGGGGCGTATGTCCGCTAATTGCTGCTTCCAAATTAGGTTAGAAATGTCGACAGCGATCCCTCAAAACTTTATATAAGGACCATTTTTTTTCATACCTGTTAATGACATTCTAGAGAGAAAAAGTCCACACACCACCACGAAGTGAATCATGAAGAGATGGTGAAGCACTGCGGATCGTTCAGTGTTACCGTAAATCACCCGTGACATTGGCCACTCGCGCATGCAAATGAGTGACAAGGCTTGTGCACATGCCCGCACGCTTTGTCATTCATGCTC
Organism: Hyalomma asiaticum; assembly: GCA_013339685.2. NCBI lineage: Eukaryota > Metazoa > Arthropoda > Arachnida > Ixodida > Ixodidae > Hyalomma > Hyalomma asiaticum. The sequence goes on from CM023482.1 coordinate 52,319,192, forward strand.
CCGGTCTTTATGGGGTTCCTGCGCTCCCACGTCGTAGATCGTGCCGAGTTCTGGATTACCTTTATTTAACGCGCATGCTGTGAGTCCTTGCGGTTCAACTACGCGAAAATCTCCCACCGGCACTACATTGCAGGTCAAGATCCAGTGCCTATATATACGGGGTGACCAGTGAATAGTTGTGCAGCGCGGTTTTGAATACTTGAACGCAGATATTTTGGTCTGTCTTTCTGTTTATCTGTCTGTCACACGATTCAGCCACCCGGCCGAAGTTTAGGCACTTGCCTAACGCCCAGCCATCTGAAACTGGTAGCTGCGTTCATACTTCTGAACATTGTCGATCAAAAAGAAAATATTACGCGCATCTGAGGCACAACATCAAAGAGTTTTTATTAGGCGGTGTATTCATTTACTACAAAATGCGTAGACACGTAATTTTAAGGACCCTAGTGTTAGGCTGCGCTAAAGATGCGACGCTATGCACGAGAAAGGCTTGTGCCGATGGTTTGGTGCTGCCACCTGGCAGTTGCTCAGGGATTCTGCACAAGCTCATGTTTCCCGACGGCGCTGCCACATGGCGTCCATATCTCACGCAGCGTAGTACGGCTGGCAGAAGACTATCATCTTTCGACGACATTTACAGGGAAGCACGCAGATATGCGGCCAATTTTTTTTTTCAGTCAAGAAACTCGCTAGCAGACGCTGTCTGCATCGGAGTTGTTGTCCCTCGCGGGCGAGGGCGCCTTCTCGCTCCTTGCGAGCTGGTACAGCGTTCATGTCCGCCACGGTGGTGTAGTATCTACGGTACTCAGCTACCGCCCAAAAAACGCGGGTTCAATCCCGGCCGCGGCGCTCGCATTTTCGATGGAGGCGAAAATTCCAGAGGCCCGTGTACTGTGCGTCGTCAGTGCACGTTAAAGAACCCCAGGTGCTCAAAATTTTTTGTCTCTGCTACTCCCTCTGGGAGTACTAGCACCCCGCTTGGTGGGGTAGTAGAGCTCTCTTCAAAAGAGTCTTCGAATCCCCTTCGGAGGCGTCCTACTACTCAAAAGGACAGAAAGTTGAGCGAGTTGGTAACAGTCCATAATCAAAAGAACAGGCGTGCAGGACACGGAAACAAGGAGAGCAGTGAAACAACACGGCGTTCGTGTTGTTCACTGCTCTCCTTGTGTCCGTGTCCTGCACGCCTGTTCTTTTGATTATGTCCTACTACTCTCTCTTGGCGAGAGTACCGGTACCCTGCAATGGGGTTGATCTACTCTGAAAAAAGGAGTTACATTTGGGACACGAAAGTACTCCCCCAAAGTGAGTGCCCAGCACTCCCTTTGTTTTTAGAGTGTATGTGCTCGACGATACGCGTGTAAATATTGCTCGAAGGTAATTCTTGAAATGTTTTTGCAACGAACTTCTCTCTCTGTGCCAGTCAGACCCGAACGAGCACTTGCCTTCAACTCCTTTTTCTGGGTGTTCCAATAAATTTATAGCTTGGACTTCTACAAGAACGACATAATGTAAAGGTCAGTTATACACTAACAGGAAATGCTACATGCTTTTGTGATTTAAGACGTTTCTCATCCCTCGTCAATTTCCGAGCATTCATGTCATTCATCTAGGTCTCATCCATGCTTATGCCAGGCCAGATGCTATCAACACACGCAACATACAAATATCAGAAGCGGAATCTGCCATCTGCCGCGACGTTGAGAACTGAAGGCTGAGCGACCTCATGCACATAAAGAATACACACGTAAAGAGCACACGTAAAGAACTCGCAATGCACGATAAAACACTCACAAAATATCACAACAAAGTGAACAACTCTTTATTTTTGTATTAGCAGGAATGCTTGGTGAAATGTGTGTAGCAATGTTTTAATTTGAAGGCAAGATGACTCCAGCAATAGTTTTTGAAGCTGCCCGACGTTTCGAGACCAGTTCCGCTTCCTCATCAGGGTGTATTGCTTGGTTCGCTATGATGACAACGCATTTTGTTTGCCTAGTGTGTCTCCTCCTTTCTCAAACGTCGTCGAGGCGGTAGACATACGTGGTGCCAATTGTTTCCAGGGGCCAGTTGATGTTTTCTGTGGTGTTCTGTATATGCCAAGACTGCAGCGGGAGCCGTTTTCAAGGGTTCGTCTCGGCGTTAATGACGACAGGGCTGTGAAAGTAGATTTTGGGATCGTACTTCTCGCAGTGCTCAGCAAGGGTGCTGCGTTGAGCCTCCATTACCCGAAAATCGTTCCTGTGCTGGCGCAACCTTTCCTGGAATCTATCGCGCTCCTTAATGTAGCACAGTGGGCACTCGGCGCAAGGAACCTTGTAAAGAACTCCCTGGCTCTTTTCTTTCGGGGGCCCGTCTTTCGGCCGTGTCAGTAAGCAGGCGAGTGTAGATCCTTGTTTGTGAGCCACCTTGACACCTGCTTGTTCCTGAGAACCCTAGAAAGTTGTTCTCTCGCTCCGGGGACGTACGCGGAGCTGACGCGGCGCCTTGACCCTTTTTTCTCTATTGCTGTCTGCCAAGGGAGTGTTAGGGGGTGAGGAGAGTTAGGTTTCCCCTGAACTGACGTGGGACACGGTTGATAATAGCCTTCTGGTATTGGTTCTTCTGTAGTTCGGCAGCTATGTTTCTTTCTTCCCTTTTGCTCTCTTTCTCAGACATGCAGATTGTTCTTGCGCATGAAAGGAGAGACGACACCGCGGAAGCCTCGTGGACGGCCGGATGCATGGAAATAAAATTTACGTATCTACGGCTGGGCGTTAGCTTCCTATGTACTGAGAAAATCATGCGCTCACCTCCGCTGGGGTTTTCCTGCGTTTTTTACCGAGAGAAGGAATCCATAATATTTACCCAAAACGATGACAAACTATGGCAAAGAAACGATGGAGTATCAATAAATTCGTTTTAGGTAATGAGGTAGGCAATACCCGGTGTTGGTCTACAAGCCTTTAAAAGACAAGATAAATAAATTTTGTTGAAAAAAGAAATCGCCGCAACTACACAACATGATATCGAACTTATGGTAAATGGTATGCAATATACAAAGTGTGATTTATTGTTTTGTTTTCACTTGTGTTTTATATATGTCTTTTTTATTTTTTTATTTTGGGTTGTAAGGTGTAATTATAATATCAAAGGCTGTCATTCATTTCTTGTGTTATGTTACTTTATTATTAGCTAATGTCGACATATTATGCAACCGATGTTTCCTGAAGTAGACGTGTATCTATAGCAAACCACACGTGCAACAAAGCTTCTTCTGGTACTACCACTACAACAACTACTACTAATACTACTACTACTGCTACTGCTGCTACTGCTCGCTGCTGAATTATAAAAGGTGTATTTCCAATGACCGATAAAGATTCTCCGGATGTATGTGTTCAGAGTAAGAAAAACCAGAAAATACTCACGGTGTTCATGGGTCCAGATTCTTCCTTCTGCTGACGTGTTTTCTGTCGATTTTTTCTCTTTTTTCCTGAAACGCTCGGAGTGCATCGAACATGGATATTCTGTCGGGCCTAGCTATCATAAATAATTTTAACCTGCTTTCTGCTTCCCTATGTTCACATTATTTGCTGGCCCAGGAATGTACTTAAAGGCCTCCTTCCCTTCATTTTCTTTTATCCCCTAGCAGTGAACACAGAAGGTCCACCTTACCTGATCGCAATGTTCGGAGGCTGTCCCATGCATCCACCAGGTACGTTTCCACTTGCCCTAACCAGTCTTTAATTTTTCTAGTCCTAGACTTTCCCGTCTCCTTCTTTAACATGCTGGGACAATCCCAGGTGCTGAGAGCAAATTTTCATAATCGTTATCATATTAATGCATTCTGCGAATAAATACATACTGTGGAACAGGTACCCCTTAATCGTAAATGGAACTATTTTTTTTTTCTGCTAGGTGCATCGCGCACATAGGAGCCTAGTTCTTCTTCAACTAAGACAAGCAGCGCATTCTTTTATACATTGTCCACACTATTGCAAACTGCAAACAGAAATATCGCAACTTTGCCGTGCTTGAGTGCTTTAAAATCTGCACTTTCATTCGTCGCAAGACTGCGGTACCCCATTCGCATTACTCCTATCTATCTATCTATCTATCTATCTATCTATCTATCTATCTATCTATCTATCTATCTATCTATCTATCTATCTATCTATCTATCTATCTATCTATCTACCTATCTATCTATCTGTCTGTCTACGTGGTCCCCTATTCATTGTGGTGGAATGGGGCGTCCACAAACACTGACACTCAGAAGAGAAGGGTGAGCACTGATGCCCACACCGCCCACGCTGGAGAACACATGCATACATACTAGATCGCAGTGCTGCGGCGGTCTCCTGTGTCTGCATCCTCTTATTGCCTTTTCATTAATGATTCGTACACAAATCTACATGTTGGGAACATACTGGTTGTCAAGTGTTACTAATTGGTCATGGAACGCAGTGCATTGCATATCGCTCGTGTACTGGCATAAACCACATGATACCATCCTAATGCTATGAATGGTCGTTTCAATATGCGTGGCAGGGCGCTGGTATGGCGAGCACCTTCACGTAAAGGGGTACACCGTAATGTGACAGAAGAAGACATGATAAGCGCTCACTTAAGCAGTATTTTTCTCCACGCGCTTCTGATAAAATCAATCCTCACAAATTTGCCCAGTTTCCCACCATGTCAACCACGAATAACGATCAGAACACCAATGACTTGACGAGTATGAGATGACAAATGCAGACGTCGTCGTGGCGCCGTTATGGTGATTTCATTGGGATTATATACTGCTGAATTCACGCGGTGTTACGTGCACTCGTACCAAACATGAAAGGTAGGTTATGAGTGGTTCCTCTGAAGTGAGTCATTAGGCCGCATGATCGGTTCTCTCGTTTGCGTAGCCCGCAGGTAGCATAACATAAATGATACGATTGCGTAGCTTAAAGAGACTCTGAAACGGTTTTAGTAATCTTGGACAAATGCGTAGCGCCAATAGCGCAAGTCCTGGTAATTAGTTGAATATTGGCGTTCTGTGTTAAGTGTGTAATTTACTACAAGCATTTACATACGCGCATCGTGAGAACATACACTCTAAAGCAAAATGAACGAAAAGGGGGCATGCTATTCGTCCTTTCGGGGAGTAAGTGGGCTGCCACAGAGTTTGGACCATTTTCGGAGTAACTGCGGGACTAATAGCAACAATTCAAATATTTAAGCCCCTGCATTTCCCACTCGATGGTCTAAAAGTTGCCCTCGGTAGAGCATCATAGGCAGACAAACTGTTGATGCAGATTCGACCAACTGGAAGTAAGGAAAATGAAGGCTACGCATTGCGATCACATTTTTACTCGATTTATCAGCATATATTGTCCCACGTATGGACTTTATCAGCATTTATTATTGCCTATACAGACAGGCATGAACTCAAAGGAAGGTTGCCCACGTAGACACGCGAACGTATACACAAGCACATCAAAGTAATGCACCACATAGACCTTCACCTCTCGCAACCGTACACCGATGATCGGGTCTATAAAGCCATGTAGACAAGCCATGTAGTGCCGGTGGGAAGTGCCCGTTCAGCGCAGTTACAAAATAAATATTGACCGAGCAGCTGTGCGGTTAACATCGGCTCTTAGAATACCCTGCATTACAAATGCCTGTTAAACTAAACCCGAATTCGTCTTTTTAATTGGCGAATTTCAATTATTAGCGAACACCTTGGCGATTGAAGCTAACACGCGTTCGCAGTGCCGGTGCGCCAAACATTCAGCCACGGCGACGACGACACCCGATGCGTAGTTGCCCCGCCGGTATACCTTCTTGCTGAAGTTGTCCCTAAGCCTTTTCCGTAGAGCACGGCTATACAACAAACGACGACAGCGCCCACAAAATACGCAATCGTGTGCTATTTCTACGGTCGTTATTCCACACACAAATGAAGAACAGGTCTCGTCGTCAGTGTCGCGGCTAAGAGGTGATGTACTTACCCTACTTACTACGAACGAGTCGGCTCGTAGTCGCGGTATACAGCGTAGTCACACTGCGCCGGCGGCAGCACGTTGGTTGGTCTGCCACGTATCGGCGCTCGCCTACGCGCTAGCTGCTTGGCAGTGGTCGTCGCACGAGGCGAAATACACAATTTTAACTACACTTTATTCCACAATGCAGACAGTATTCTCCGGAAAGCAAGGCGTTGTTCCTTTTCCTTGCGCCGGTGGTATAGCTCAAACCGGCCAACAGAGGGCTCGATAGCGACGGCATATAGCGAAGTCTCCTTTCGCGTAAAAATTGCAGATAGTTACATTCGGCAACCGACCGCCGCCTATCAAAATAACTTACTTTTGTTATCGCTGCAAATATTCCTCGCAATACCGTGCGTTCATGCATGTATACGTATGCATAGCGTGTAAGCTCGGAGGCAGTCACTGGGGCGCCCACACTACCGGCACACTCGCCGTAACCCTACGCCGGCCTCCAGAGGCCTGAGACGGTAGCCGAGCAAGTGGGGCCCAAATACACGGCCAGTTCTGCCAGTACCGCGATCCACGTGACGCTATTCAGCCTCGCACAATCCATGCCTGATCATGTGAGGGCGACAGTTCGCGCGCTTTGTGTTTTCTACGCGTGAAAGAAGCGCCTCGCTGAACCACTCCAACATTTCAAGGCCGCGCCGCGCGGCTGCAGACGATCCAACGTAGAGCAACAGGCGCTTTTTAGTCCTCCCCCCCCCCTCCCCCGTTTGTATTTTTCGCGCAGGGCTTTTGCACACGACAGACAGTGGACACCAAGATGAGTAATGTATCTCTAAATTCTTCCACCCTGTAGGCCCTCGCATTCGCGTCAGCATGCATAAACACGGTGTTTAGCACAATTCTTCCTGTTGGCAGATACGGCAGCAGTATAACCTGGTATTCTTCAGTCGCACCAAAAAACCTGTTTCCGCGGTCCGCGGAGGGCGCTCCGACGGAGCGCTGCATTCCGCGTCCGTACGCTAGCGTGACTGGAAGTGGAATCCACTGCTCCACTCTGCTGATCGGGCGCTCTTCCTGTGCTCTGTGGAAAATAGGACGAAAGTGCACAAAAGTACACAAGCGAAAAAGCAATGCATAGCAGAGCGTGGTTTCGATCCACGGGCCTCTGGGTTATGGGCCCAGCACGCTTCCACTGCGCCACTCTGCCTTTTTTTTTATTGCCAGTTTCAGTATATACAGTTCAAAAATACATAAGCACAACAAAAAAATATAGAAATTAAAATCGTTCTCTGGCCTTAGAGAACGTAGAGCTAAAAAAAGCGCATTTACAACACCATTTCAACGTCAGGTAACCATTCAGGCACTGGTGGGTGCGACTTTTGCTCTAGAACATATCTCTGAATACTCTCCTTAAAGTGCTGACGTGCCGCTCTGGCATCTATATCCGCATTTCTCACTGCCATACGACATCTCCACACCCTGTGCAGTACCAGGAGCATAATTAAGTTGTATGGTACTCCACTTTCGCTTTTTATATCCAGAAACCGGATACCATGAGGATGCAGGGGGAAGTCTTTCTTAAGTGTCCTCTGCAGGATGTCCCACAGGAATACCGCATCCCAATATTCTAGAAACACATGTTCGATTGTTTCGTCCCGTTTACAGATTTCTCATTGTACTCCCCAGGGTACAAAAAGTCCTTTTTTTGCCATCCATGTCTTTACTGTCAGCATAGCGGTGTGCAAACGAAAGAAACAGGTTTTAACCCCAGGAGGCACCGGCATTCTTTTAACACGCATAAGAACATCTTTCCCACCACCTGCATTGTACAAAGTCCTATATAGCGGCACAGGCAACACTATATCACAAAGATCTCTGTATAACTTCTTTCGACTCACGTCACATAAGTACGTCAGTGAGAATCGAACACACAAAAGACGGGCGGCCATAACAACTTCTTTCAGGAAACCTCTAATACTTCCATGCGCGCGACTGCTGGATATAACGAGTTCCGGTAGGGCTTGACTTAGCCGCAGCTGGCACACAGTGCGGAGGAAGGGATCTTGTACATTATGGGCCCAGCACGCTTCCACTGCGCCACTCTGCTGATCGAGTGCTCTTCCTGTGCTCTGTGGTAAATAGGACGAAAGTGCACAACAGTACACAAGCGGAAAAAAATATACATAGCAGAGCGTGGTTTCGATCCACGGACCTCTGGGTTATGGGCCCAGCACGCTTCCACTGCGCCACTCTGCTTTTTTTTTTTTCTTTATTACCTGGCTTTTGTAAAGAACACAAAGTACAAAATACACTGGTGTCACAAGCACACAATGGGGCACATACATATATACATACATACAACGGAACGTCAACCAGCTTCACGCTGGTATCGTCAGATTAAAAAGCAGGCAAAGTTAGTAGCGGCTCTATTCGTGAGAGCCACTCGGGCGGTTCTGTTGCATTTTTGTAGATTTCAAAAAACCAGTGAAAACTCTCTCTGAAATAAGCCCGGGCAGGCCGCGCATCCTTATCAAAATGCAGACCTGCCATTCTCGAACGCCACAAGGAGTGGAGGCCCATGAGCATGATGGCGTCGAATGGAATGCCGTCTTCGCTCTTTACGCTCAAAAACCGAATTCCGTGCGGGTTCAAGGGAAATTCCTTCTTAATAGCTCTTTGCAAAACATCCCAAAAAAAGACCCCCTCCCAACAATGTAAAAAAACATGATCTATAGTTTCCGGCGACTTACAAATTAAACAATTGCTTCCCCAAGGCAAAAAACATCCCTTCCCCTCCAAAAAGGTTTTAACTGGCAGTGTACCTGAATGAAGTTTGAAGAAGAAAGTTTTTGTTCCCGGCTGCACATACATTTTTTTAACCCTCTTTAAAACGTTGCTTCCTGGGCCCCCACTGTACAATGACCGGTACAGCGGCACTGGGAAAACACTATCGCACACTGCAAAATAAAGTTCTTTTCTTTTGACATTCCAAAGGTACTCTGTAGAAAATCTGACAATGAGAAATCTTACACTAGACACTATCTCTTTACAGTAGCCACCAATCCCTCCCGCACAGCCTTCAGTGCTCACTACTAACTCTGGGAGATGTCTGCCTAGTCTTATTTGGCACAACGTGCGCAGGAAGGGATCTGTGACGTCTCTGAAAAACATGAACCGGTTTACCAGCTGCCGTAAAAACAAATGACCTAGTCCAAGTCCGCCGTCCTTCACCCTTCGGAACAAGTTGGTACGGCTGCATCGTTCCCACTCGGAAGCCCAGACAAAAACTGCAAATATTCTGTGAAACTTCTGAATATTAATGCGTGGGCAATGCAGCACCTGCATGACGTACCACAGCTTGCTAATGAAAAACAGGTTACACACGGTGGCTCTGGCAAACATCGACAAATTGGTGCCTTTCCACTTCTCCGCTTTCTCCCGTGTCTCTGTCTCCTGACACTTCCAATACTGCTTGCTGTCACGGTAGCCATCAAGCGGTACTCCCAAGTACTTGCCCGGGGTCACTACCCAAGGCACGTTCGCGTAGTGGTCTGGCTTCGTTAACCATGATCCATGCCAGAGGCCAAGGCACTTTGACCAGTTAACTGCGCTGCCTGTTGCTTGGCTGAAGTCACGCAAAGTTTTGACAGCCTGCTCTATACTGCGTTTGTCCCTTGAAAAAATCGCGACATCGTCAGCGTACGCCAGCAGCTTCACCTCAGCTGCCTGTAACTGAAAACCATTGATACGGTGGTCGTTTACAATTTTTAAGCACAGCGTTTCAATATACATGCAAAATAACAGAGGGCTGAGGGGGCAACCCTGTCGAACCGAACGACGCACGCTGATGGGGGCCCCCAGACACTTATTCACGATCAGCCTTGTAGTGCAGTTCCGGTACGCCAGGGTCACTCCCACAGAGATGACAGAACCGACATTGACATGATTTAAAATAGAAAACAATATATTGTTACGGTTGAAAGGTCGAGCGAAGGTTTATTTACAGGAGAGCGCGGAGCGCTAGGTAGCTGGTACAGCCGAGGCAAGATGGCGTCCAACCGCTAGACAAGATATCGTCCTCGTCGTCTTCCACCCTTGCCTGGCTCATACCTTGACTGCTCGTCTGATACCGTAGCACTCCCCGGCTCACAGACGAAGCCCGCGGGGCAAGTCCAAATCACTGGAAAACAGCAGGGTGGAACCGCTTGAGACGCGCGACGTGTGTAAACTGCGTTCGGCTGGAACGACGACCAGCTGACGTTAAACGGGCCACCACGTACGTTAAGTCGCTCAACCGATCGACAACCACGAAAGGTCCAGTATACTGGGGCAAAAGCTTTTGGCATAATCCACGTTTACGCTGTGGGGTCCACACCCATACCAAGTCCCCTTTGCTGTACAAGATAGGCTGGTGTCGGCTGTCATAGCGCTCCTTAGATCGGTGTTGTGACGCCACGGTACGAAGTCGAGCGATTCGACGTGCTTCTTCTGCAAGGCACAGCGTCTTGGCAACCGAGTACTCGCTGTGGGAGCCAAACGGCAGTATTGTATCAATACTCCTTAGCGGTAGACGTGCGTACAGCAGATAAAAAGGACTGTAATCCGTCGTCTCATGCTTTGCGGTATTATACGCATATGTGATGAATGGCAGCACGTCATCCCAGTCTTTGTGGTCGGAGGAAACATACATTGCCAGCATGTTGGTAAGAGTCCTGTTGGTACGCTCTACAAGGCCGTTGGTTTTAGGGTGGTAAGGTGTTGAATGCCGGAACTTCGAGCTGCAGAGACGAAGTAATTCCTCAACAGCGTCCGCAACAAACTGACGACCACGATCACTAATTATCACACGGGGGGAGCCGTGCCTGAGGATAACAAACCGCAGCAAGAATGTGGCAACGCATGTAGCTGTTGAAGATGGTATGGCCGCAGTTTCTGCATAACGGGTCAGGTGGTCTACACATACGATAACCCACCGATTGTCGTTAGAAGATCGTGGAACTGGCCCCAAGAGATCAATGCCTACTTGTTCAAACGGCAGACAGGGTGGTGGCAGAGGCTGGAGAAGACCCGGCGGAGTAGTCGTAGGGTGCTTATGGCGTTGGCATTTCTCGCAACCGCTGACGTACTGCTTGATAGTGTCTCGCATTTTGGGCCAGTAAAAACGCTCCTGTGTTCGGTTCAGTGTTCTTATGAAGCCTAGATGGCCAGAGGTTGCGTCATCGTGCATGGCACTCAGTACGTCTGGTCGCAGACTCTGCGGAACCACCAGGAGAAAGCGTGCGCCTTTACCCGAATAATTCGTCTTGTAAAGGAGGCCATCTCGTACACAAAATCGACCGGTGGCTTGAGGACGCAGCGCAGCAGTAAAAAGGGGCTCCAGGCTAACATCACTGGCTTGTTCATCCCTGAATCTCGTGGAGTCCGGGAATGTGGCCGAAATAGGAGCAAAACAGTCATCGAAGTTGTCTTCGTCACACACCGTAGTCGGTAGAGGAAGGCGGGAAAGGCAGTCAGCATCTGCGTGACGACGACCGGACTTGTAAGAGATGACAAAGTCGTACTCCTGAAGTCGGAGAGCCCAACGTGCCAGTCGACCACTCGGATCACGGAGGTTCACCAACCAGCATAGAGCGTGGTGGTCCGTAACTATGGTGAACGGGCGCCCGTAGACGTAAGAGCGAAATTTGTGAACCGCGAAAACTGCTGCCAAGCATTCTTGTTCCGTGACGGTGTAATTGCGTTCCGCCTTACTCAGAGATCGACTGGCATAAGCCACAACGTGCTCAGATCCGTGATGACGCTGTACTAGCACAGCTCCGACGCCAATTCCACTGGCATCAACGTGCACTTCTGTAGGCGAGGAAGCATCGAAGTGGCGCAATATAGGTCCCGATGTCAGTTGAAACTTTAGTTGGCGGAACGCCTCGTCGCAAGCCGACGTCCAGTTGAAAGGAACATCCTTATGGAGAAGGCATGTCAGGGGGTACACCACATCGGCGAATCTTGGTACGAAGCGACGAAAATAGGAGCATAAGCCCAAGAAACTCCGCAGCTCGCGCAGTGAGTTCGGTGGTTCGAAAGAACTTACTGCTTCAATCTTCCGTGGATCAGGCCTCACACCATTTCTGTCGACTAGATGTCCAAGTACCAATGTTTCAGTTTCTCCAAAGCGACATTTCTTGGAGTTCAGTACCAGACCAGCCTTCTCGACACAATCAAGGACGAGGCTAAGACGTCGGTTATGCTCATCCAAAGTGCTTCCAAAAATCACAACATCATCCAGATAGCAAAGACAAATTTCCCATTTCATTCCACGGAGGATGGTGTCCATAAATCGTTCGAACGTCGCCGGCGCATTACAGAGACCAAAGGGCATGACGTTGAACTCATAGAGGCCATCAGGTGTCACGAAGGCTGTTTTCTCTTTGTCGTCTGGGTGCATTGGTACCTGCCAATAACCTGATCTCAAATCCAGTGAGGTGAAGTAAGCGGCAGAATGGAGGCAGTCGATAACATCGTCGATCCGAGGAAGCGGATACACATCCTTTTTGGTAACAGCGTTTAGTTTTCTGTAATCGACACAAAACCGCCATGATCCATCCTTTTTCTTCACTAGGATCACTGGTGCTGCCCAGGGACTTGAGGACTCCTGAATGACGCCTTTATGCAGCATGTCCTTGACCTGTTCAGCGATAACTGTTCTCTCTGCTGAAGACACGCGGTAAGGCTTTTGGCGAATGGGGTGTGCCGAGCCGGTGTCTATTCGGTGATGAGCACGAGAACGAGGAAGTGAAGCCTGCTTGTCGCCTTGTGCGAAATCGAACACAGGCACATGCGCCAGAAGAACTCGCGCAAGAGCTCGGCGCTCATCTGAGGGAAGAGACTTATTTATCATTCTTAGGACGTGCTCTTCAGAAATAGCTGAGTTGGCGTAGTAGGTTCGACACTGCGCTTCGTCGCTGAAAGCCATAATAGCACTGTAGGTCATTTCCTCAAATGTGGCGAGTTTCATACCGCGCGGTAGAACAACAGGGGCCGATGAACAATTGAAAGCCCACAGATTCGCGGCACCATTCACTACACTCACGACAGAACGCGGTATGAGTACATCCTTCTTAGCGCAACTAGGAGCAAGCGGTAAAACTTCTGCATCAAATGAACAACGGTCGGTAGTAGTGGCTTTGACACAGACACGCGAGAATGAACAAGGCGGTATCAACAGATCATCGGAAACAACGAAGCACTTTTTGTCTTTCGGAGGTGTGTCTGCAAGGGCGGCAAGGAGTGCACTATCCAGACTTATTTCACCCGTACCGCAATTGACAGAAGCGCCACAATCCTTAAGAAAATCAATACCCAGAATGACATCATGAGTGCAACGCGGTAATACCAAAAATTCTGTTTTAAAGTCTTCCCCGCAGAACAAAACACTTGCAACACAAATGCCGAGAGGAATAAGACACTCTCCACTGACACCACGAAAGGTCACACTGTCATTCCACGGGAACATAACTTTCCGTCCCAATCTCTCTTTGAACGTGGCACTCATGACGGACACGGTAGCACCAGTATCTACTAAAGCACTTGTAGGTATACTATCGACGAAGACATGCACTTTGTTTTTCACCATCACCAGAGGAATATTTCGCAGAGATCCAGGCTGTCCGGCGACCTCACCTCCATTGGCCGCGTCGGCTAGTTTCCCGACGGCGGTGGGGACGTAAGGCGTCGCCGTGGTGATGGCGAACGGCGTTGTCGATTGGTTGGTGGCGTCAGGCTGCGATCTGAAGCTGGTGAGGCACTCCTGTTATGTTGTCCGAAAGCATTTCTGTGTGCTGAGCCTGTGGTTCGGGCAGCGCCAAAGTCAGTTTGCCAGTGGTTGTTATAGACGTCGCGATCGAAATTAGCCCAATCTGGTGGTGCACCGTATCTTGACTGTCGGCGTCTGCGACAAAATCGGGAGATGTGACCCGTGGCACCACATCTATAACAAACCGGCGATGTGCGACTTGGGTTGTAGGCCTCGCGGTCAAACGTGGGTTGTTGCGTATAGTAGTGAGCACGACTTTCACATTGCCGGCGCGTGGTGACGGGTCCGTAAGAGCGCTCGTCGTGCGTCACTTCGTCGGGAAAATTAGATCGATGCTGCGGCCGCTGATCGGCAGAATAGCTTAGAGCTTCTGGCATGACAGACAGCGCGGATACAGCGGACGCAGGTTCATGGGATTGGTTGGGACGACCAAGCTGTTCGACACCCGCTGCTCCTTTAGTGTGTCGCTCGAGTTCTTCGCGGACTATCTGCCGTATAGTGGTCGCAAGGTCGAACTGATAGCCGGAGCTGTCGTCAACGCTTGCAACAGTGGTAACGTTAGGTAACCTTCCGAACTTTGGCGTGATACGGCGCAGCTTCAAAGTTTCAAACGTTCGGCACTGCCTGATGAGGTCGTCGACTGAGCTAAGACTCTCTTTTCCAATGAGATAGCTATAGACGTCTTCAGCAATCCCTTTGAGAAGGTGCCCAACTTTATCTTCTTCAGACATAAGGGGGTTCACCGTCCTACACAGCTTCAAGACCGCCTCTATATAGGTCGTACAGGTCTCACCTGGGACTTGCGCGCGTTGAAGCAACGTCTGCTCCGCCCGTTTCCTCTTCGCGGTGGAATCTCCGAAGCATTCTGTGATGTCGGCAACAAAGCGGTCCCACGTCGTTAGTGTATCCTCATGGTTCTCGAACCACAGAAGTGCGGTATCCGTGAGAAAAAGAACGACGTTCTCCAACTGAGCGGACAGGTTCCATCCATTGTACTTGCTCACACGCTTGTAATGTGTGAGCCACTGTTCTACGTCCTCACCAGATTTACCCGAAAAAGAGCGTGGCTCCATCGTGTGCCTCCAGACGCCAGTAGACCGCGCCGGAGAGGACAGGGGTGACGGGTCGTTGTCGTTTTGAGACATCTCCAGCGGCGGCAGTTGAGCGAGGCGTCGGCTTCGTCGTAGGATTCCCGGTAGCAGCTCCGTCTTCGTGGTCAGCGTACCCAGCACCTCCACCACAAAACTGTTACGGTTGAAAGGTCGAGCGAAGGTTTATTTACAGGAGAGCGCGGAGCGCTAGGTAGCTGGTACAGCCGAGGCAAGATGGCGTCCAACCGCTAGACAAGATATCGTCCTCGTCGTCTTCCACCCTTGCCTGGCTCATACCTTGACTGCTCGTCTGATACCGTAGCAATATGATGATCAACGCAGTCAAAAGCTTTTTCAAAATCGATCTGTAACATTGCAACCCTTCCATCTGAATAATCACAACACACTAGAATGCTACGCGCTTTATGGATGTTTAGGAAAATAGATCGCCCTTTGATGCCACACGTTTGGTGAGGCCCAACGAGGGCTTCAATTACTGTCTGCAGTCTTTGAGCCAATACTTTCATATAGATTTTGTAGTCTACATTTGTTAGGGCTATGGGTCGGTATGCCGAGACGGATCTCAGTTTATGTACATCCTCGGTTTTGGGAATGAGAACAGTATGGGACAAGCTGTACGATGGAGGCAATGTGTTTAATTTGTACGCTTCATTAAATAGGACTGTCAGGATGGGACTAATTTCGCGTTTAAACAGTTTATAAAAGGCTGCAGTGAATCCGTCTGGTCCAGGTGACTTTCCAGGGTTTAACTTATCTATGGCACCTTCAACTTCAGCTTCCGTTATTGGGCGCTCCAAGCTCTCTTTTCGTTCATCGTCCAGGCGGGGTAAAAAGGGCAGAAATTCTTTCATGAAAGTTTCCCCGTCTATGTCGTGAGACGTGAACAGCTTTCGATAATGTTCGGTGAAAGCGCTTGTGATGGCATCCGTGTCAGTTAAAACCGCACTGCCCCACTCGATCTCACGAATATGGTTTTTCTCGGCCCGGGCTTTTTCCAAGCCTAGCGCGCGTTTCGACGGTGTTTCGCCTGCGGCGGTGTCCTCTGCCCTTGCCCTCACAAGAGCACCCCGATAACGCTGCTCGTCTAGTTGCTCTATCTTTTGTTTTACTTTTCTGACGTCTTCGATCCATTTGCCGGGTGCTCGGCATTCCTGCTCGAGGAGCTTATCTAGCAGCGCTTTTAGTTCCTTCTCCCTCTTTTTTTCTTCGTACCTAATTCGCGTGGCCCGATCTATTGCTTTTAATTTTATAGCTTCTTTGCATAGCTCCCATTGCTGCCACAAGTGAAGGTTTTTATTGGGGTCTAATTTGCTAATTTCCTCTCTTACACTTAAATTAAAACCCTCATCCTGCAGGAGCCTTTCATTAAATTTCCATGTTTCCCACGAGAAAGGGCTGCTACGCTTGGTAATTCCGATAGAGCATTCGACTAAGCAGTGGTCGGAAAACGACACGGGGACAACATCGTAGCCAGTACACTTCGGAAGTGTATCGGCGGATACATAGATCCGGTCGAGTCTTGCATGACTCGTGCCTTCGAATCGCGTGTATTTCACTGCGCTCCTACTTTGAAGGCTTCCTGCAACATCCTCTAGATACTGGCTATCGATGATCCGCGTAAAAACCTCAGTACTTCTGTCTCTGAAGGCCCGGGTGCTTGTTTTGTCGTGCGCGCTCAGGACACAATTAAAGTCGCCCAACACTATCGTGCGTCTTTCTCGGATGAGCCGTTGCTGTAGGCCGAGAAAGAAGAGGGCCCTTTCCTCGACCTTGTTGGGTGCGTAAACACACACTATGCGCCACTCTATGTCACCAAAGGTAAAGTCAGCAAGGGCACACCGTCCAGACATACAAGAAAGATGTCCAGTAATTTGAAGTCCCGGCAGCTTCTTAACAAAAAGTATGCAGCCAGCCGACGTGCCTAAAGCGTGGCTGACTACAGCAAAATACCGAGACGTGAAACGCTGCACCATCCTGCTGGTCTCCTCTTCGCCATCGACTTTTGTTTCCTGTACCGCAAGCACATCTATGTCGTGCTCCGCTAAAAGTCGGTATACCTGGCTTTGTTTCCTTTTTCCTGCCATTCCCCTGACGTTTATGGTGGCAACTCTTAACGGTAAAGCAGGAGCCATTTTGACGAAGCGAAAAGGAGGCCAGCAGCACCGTGCTTACCTCTCACGTCTAGCACGCGGCTAGGCGGTGCCGTCACCGGCGGTGCCATTAGGCGGTCCTGCCGGCAATTGCCCGACGGGGTCGGCGGCGCCGCCGCGCCTGTCGGAGGTGACGTTGGGACGCGGTCGCAAGGATGACCGCCGATCTTGGACAGCCTTTGCCGGGGGTTCCTCTGCCGCAGGCGCAGTCTCTTTTGTCCCATCACTGCTTGTCTTGGGGTGGGGGCGTTTCGACGCCGCAGCGCCGGCATTTGCAGGCGTGTGGACACCACCCCGTTCCACCGTCGGATCGGGTGACCCCGCCAAGACAGAGTCTTGACGTTCTGGCGCTGGGACGACGCCGTTGCCGGTGTCGTGTCCTGACGATCCCGGAGGATGCACCTCTGGTGATGGCGCGTCGCCCGTTGACCCAGACGTGTCACTTGTGGCTCCTTGGCTCGCCTGTGCATCCGCGAACGGGGGGTCACCATCGGCATGCGCCGAAGTGCCAGGCTTTCCTGCCTCGTCCGTGCCCCTCGCGGCCTCCTCCGCCTCAGCCACGTCCATAATGTTGTCGCTGTCGTCGACCTTTGGTACGCCGGCCGCCGACGCATACGTCCGGACGCAGTCCGCCTCCGTATGTCCGAAGCGCCGGCATTTCGAACACCGGGGCACCCTGCAGTCGCGGCGAACGTGTCCCGTTCCGTGGCAGCGCAGGCACTGCATCGCCCGCCCAGGCACCACCACGAGGGCCAACTCCCCGGCGACTCGGACCTGGTGGGGCAGGTCGTCCACCTAGAAGCCGGGCTTCAGCTTGAGAAGCACAGTCCTCGTAGTGGAGCCTTTTTCTCGCATGCCTTGCACACGCCAACGCTCCCGGGTCACCTCGGTGACGTTGCCGAACGCAGCGAAAGCCGTCCGGATGTCGTCGTCCTGGACGCCGTGAAGCATCCAGTGGAGGCGGAGCTTGACCTGCTGATCTTCGGGGTCGAATATGATGCACCGGCGGCCTTTGACTTTCAGCTCCTTAGCATTGGCAAGTTTCTTCGCGGCTTCACCGGTGTTCAGTGTTACCGCCCAGACGTGGTTTATCTGGTACGCCCCTAACGCCACGACGTCAGGGAGCACACCGGCGCTGGCGAGGGCATCACGGAAATCTTCAACCCTGTAGGGCCTCTCCCGCACGTCTCCGTGCAAAAATAACGTGTTGTGCACAACACGGCCTGTTGGCAAGGTGGGCAGCACAATTTCGTAGTCCTTATCTTCTTCGACCGTCGTCCTGTTACCGCGGCCGGCACGGGCCGCTATCGCCGCTCCATCGGAGCTGTTCATCCTGCGACCGTTCGCTATCGCGGCCGGAAGTAGAATGGACTGCGCCACTCTGCTGATCGAGTGCTCTTCCTGTGCTCTGTGATAAATAGGCCGAAAGTGCACAACAGTACACAAGCGGAAAAAAATATACATAGCAGAGCGTGGTTTCGATCCACAGACCTCTGGGTTATGGGCCCAGCACGCTTCCACTGCGCCACTCTGCTGATCGAGTGCTCTTCCTGTGCTCTGTGATAAATAGGCCGAAAGTGCACAACAGTACACAAGCGGAAAAAATATACATAGCAGAGCGTGGTTTCGATCCACGGACCTCTGGGTTATGGGCCCAGCACGCTTCCACTGCGCCACTCTGCTGATCGAGTGCTCTTCCTGTGCTCTGTGATAAATAGGCCGAAAGTGCACAACAGTACACAAGCGGAAAAAAATATAAGCCGAAAGTGCACAACAGTACACAAGCGGAAAAAATATACATAGCAGAGCGTGGTTTCGATCCACGGACCTCTGGGTATGGGCCCGCACGCTTCCACTGCGCCCACTCTGCTGATCGAGTGCTCTTCCTGTGCTCTGTGATAAATAGGCCGAAAGTGCACAACAGTACACAAGCGAAAAAAAAATATACATAGCAGAGCGTGGTTTCGATCCACGGACCTCTGGGTTATGGGCCCAGCACGCTTCCACTGCGCCACTCTGCTTTTTTTTTTCTTTATTACCTGGCTTTTGTAAAGAACACAAAGTACAAAATACACTGGTGTCACAAGCACACAATGGGGCACACACATATATACATACATACAACGGAACATCAACCAGCTTCACGCTGGTATCGTCAGATTAAAAAGCAGGCAAAGTTAGTAGCGGCTCTATTCGTGAGAGCCACTCGGGCGGTTCTGTTGCATTCTTGTAGATTTCAAAAAACCAGTCAAAACTCTCTCTGAAATAAGCCCGGGCAGGCCGAGCATCCTTATCAAAATGCAGACCTGCCATTCTCGAACGCCACAAGGAGTGGAGGCCCATGAGCATGATGGCGTCGAATGGCACGCCGTCTTCGCTCTTTACGCTCAAAAACCGAATTCCGTGCGGGTTCAAAGGAAATTCCTTCTTAATTGCTCTTTGCAAAACATCCCAAAAAAAGACCCCCTCCCAACAATGTAAAAATACATGATCTATGGTTTCCGGCGACTTACAAATTAAACAATTGCTTCCCCAAGGCAAAAAACATCCCTTCCCCTCCAAAAAGGTTTTAACTGGCAGTGTACCTGAATGAAGTTTGAAGAAGAAAGTTTTTGTTCCCGGCTGCACATACATTTTTTTTACCCTCTTTAAAACGTTGCTTCCTGGGCCCCCACTGTACAATGACCGGTACAGCGGCACTGGGAAAACACTATCGCACACTGCAAAATAAAGTTCTTTTCTTTTGACATTCCAAAGGTACTCTGTAGGAAATCTGACAAGGAGAAATCTTACACTAGACACTATTTCTTTACAGTAGCCACCAATCCCTCCCACACAGCCTTCAGTGCTCACTACTAACTCTGGGAGATGTCTGCCTAGTCTTATTTGGCACAACGTGCGCAGGAAGGGATCTGTGACGTCTCTGAAAAACATGAACCGGTTTACCAGCTGCCGTAAAAACAAATGACTTAGCCCAAGTCCGCCGTCCTTCACCCTTCGGAACAAGTTGGTACGGCTGCACCGTTCCCACTCGGAAGCCCAGACAAAAACTGCAAATATTCTGTGAAACTTCTGAATATTAATGCGTGGGCAATGCAGCACCTGCATGACGTACCACAGCTTGCTAATGAAAAACAGGTTACACACGGTGGCTCTGGCAAACATCGACAAATTGGTGCCTTTCCACTTCTCCGCTTTCTCCCGTGTCTCTGTCTCCTGACATTTCCAATACTGCTTGCTGTCACGGTAGCCATCGAGCGGTACTCCCAAGTACTTGCCCGGGGTCACTACCCAAGGCGCGTTCGCGAAGTGGTCTGGCTTCGTTAACCATGATCCATGCCAGAGGCCAAGGCACTTTGACCAGTTAACTGCGCTGCCTGTTGCTTGGCTGAAGTCACGCAAAGATTTGACAGCCTGCTCTATACTGCGTTTGTCCCTTGAAAAAATCGCGACATCGTCAGCGAACGCCAGCAGCTTCACCTCAGCTGCCTGTAACTGAAAACCATTGATACGGTGGTCGTTTACAATTTTTAAGCACAGCGTTTCAATGTACATGCAAAATAACAGAGGGCTGATGGGGCAACCCTGTCGAACCGAACGACGCACGCTGATGGGGGCCCCCAGACACTTATTCACGATCAGCCTTGTAGTGCAGTTCCGGTACGCCAGGGTCACTCCCACAGAGATGACAGAACCGACATTGACATGATTTAAAATAGAAAACAATATATGATGATCAACGCAGTCAAAAGCTTTTTCAAAATCGATCTGTAACATTGCAACCCTTCCATCTGAATAATCACAACACTCTAGAATGCTACGCGCTTTATGGATGTTTAGGAAAATAGATCGCCCTTTGATGCCACACGTTTGGTGAGGCCCAACGAGGGCTTCTATTACTGTCTGCAGTCTTTGAGCCAACACTTTCATATAGATTTGTAGTCTACATTTGTTAGGGCTATGGGTCGGTATGCCGAGACGGATCTCAGTTTATGTACATCCTCGGTTTTGGGAATGAGAACAGTATGGGACAAGCTGTACGATGGAGGTAATGTGTTTAATTTGTACGCTTCATTAAATAGGACTGTCAGGATGGGGCTAATTTCGCGTTTAAACAGTTTATAAAAGGCTGCAGTGAATCCGTCTGGTCCAGGTGACTTTCCAGGGTTTAACTTATCTATGGCACCTTCAACTTCAGCTTCCGTTATTGGGCGCTCCAAGCTCTCTTTTCGTTCATCGTCCAGGCGGGGTAAAAAGGCCAGAAATTCTTTCATGAAACTTTCCCCGTCTATGTCGTGGGACGTGAACAGCTTTCGATAATGTTCCGTGAAAGCGCTTGTGATGGCATCCGAGTCAGTTAAAACCGCACTGCCCCCCTCGATCTCACGAATGTGGTTTTTCTCGGCCCGGGCTTTTTCCAAGCCTAGCGCGCGTTTCGACGGTGTTTCACCTGCGGCGGTGTCCTCTGCCCTTGCCCTCACAAGAGCACCCCGATAACGCTGCTCGTCTAGTTGCTCTATCTTTTGTTTTACTTTTCTGACGTCTTCGATCCATTTGCCGGGTGCTCGGCATTCCTGCTCGAGGAGCTTATCTAGCAGCGCTTTGAGTTCCTTCTCCCTCTTTTTTTCTTCGTACCTAATTCGCGTGGCCCGATCTATTGCTTTTAACTTTATAGCTTCTTTGCATAGCTCCCATTGCTGCCACAAGTGAAGGTTTTTATTGGGGTCTAATTTGCTAATTTCCTCTCTTACACTTAAATTAAAACCCTCATCCTGCAGGAGCCTATCATTAAATTTCCATGTTTCCCACGAGAAAGGGCTGCTTCGCTTGGTAATTCCGACAGAGCATTCGACTAAGCAGTGGTCTGAAAACGACACAGGGACAACATCGTAGCCAGTATACTTCGGAAGTATATCGGCGGATACATAGATCCGATCGAGTCTTGCATGACTCGTGCCTTCGAATCGCGTGTACTTCACTGCGCTCCTACTTTGAAGGCTTCCTGCAACATCCTCTAGATACTGGCTACCGATGATCCCCGTCAAAGCATCAGTACTTCTGTCTCTGAAGGCCAGGGTGCTTGTTTTGTCGTGCGCGCTCAGGACACAATTAAAGTCGCCCAACACTATCGTGCGTCTGTCTCGGGTGAGCCGTTGCTCTAGGCCGAGAAAGAAGAGGGCCCTTTCCTCGACCTTGTTGGGTGCGTAAACACACACTATGCGCCACTCGATGTCACCAAAGGTAAAGTCAGCAAGAGCACACCGTCCAGATAGACAAGAAAAATGTCCAGTAATTTGAAGTCCCGGCAGCTTCTTAACAAAAAGTATGCAGCCAGCCGACGTGCCTAAAGCGTGGCTGACTACAGCAAAATATCGAGACGTGAAACGCTGCACCATGCTGCTGGTCTCCTCTTCGCCATCGACTTTTGTTTCCTGTACCGCTAGCAAATCTATGTCGTGCTCCGCTAAAAGTCGGTATACCTGGCTTTGTTTCCTTTTTCCTGCCATTCCCCTGACGTTTATGGTGGCAACTTTTAACGTTAAGGCAGGAGCCATTTTCACGAAGCGAAAAGGAGGCCAGCAGTACCGTGCTTACCTCTCACGCCTAGCACGCGGCTAGGCGGTGCCGTCACCGGCGGTGCCATCAGGCGGTCCTGCCGGCAATTGTCCGACGGGGTCGGCGGCGCCGCCGCGCCTGTCGGAGGTGACGTTGGGACGCGGTCGCAAGGATGACCGCCGAACTTGGACAGTCTTTGCCGGGGGCTCCTCTGCCGCAGGCGCACTCTCTTGTGTCCCGTCGCTGCTTGCCTTGTGGTGGGGGCGTTTAGACGCCGCAGCGCCGGCATTTGCAGGCGTGTGGACACCACCCCTTTCCCCCGTCGTCTCGGATGACCCCGCCAAGACAGAGTCTTGACGCTCACGCACTGGGATGACACCGTTGCCGGTGTCGTGTCCTGACGATGCCGGAGGATGGACCTCTGGTGATGGCGCGTCGCCCGTTAACCCAGTCGTGTCACTGGTGGCTCCTTGGCTCGCCTGTGCATCCCCTGACGGAGGGTCACCATCGGCATGCGCAGCAGTCTCCGGCGATTCAGCACGCTTTGCTGCCTCGTCCGTGCCCCTCGCGGCCTCCTCAGCCTCAGCGACGTCCATAATGTTGTCCCTGTCGTCCTGCGCCACTCTGCTGATCGAGTGCTCTTCCTGTGCTCTGTGGTAAATAGGCCGAAAGTGCAGAACAGTACACAAGCGGAAAAAAATATACATAGCAGAGCGTGGTTTCGATCCACGGACCTCTGGGTTATGGGTCCAGCACGCTTCCACTGCGCCACTCTGCTGATCGAGTGCTCTTCCTGTGCTCTGTGGTAAATAGGCCGAAAGTGCACAACAGTACACAAGCGGAAAAAAATATACATAGCAGAGCGTGGTTTCGATCCACGGACCTCTGGGTTATGGGCCCAGCACGCTTCCACTGCGCCACTCTGCTGATCGAGTGCTCTTCCTGTGCTCTGTGGTAAATAGGACGAAAGTGCACAACAGTACACAAGCGGAAAAAAATATACATAGCAGAGCGTGGTTTCGATCCACGGACCTCTGGGTTATGGGCCCAGCACGCTTCCACTGCGCCACTCTGCTCTTTTTTTTATTACCTGGCTTTTGTAAAGAACACAAAGTACAAAATACACTGGTGTCACAAGCACACAATGGGGCACATACATATATACATACATACAACGGAACATCAACCAGCTTCACGCTGGTATCGTCAAATTAAAAAGCAGGCAAAGTTAGTAGCGGCTCTATTCGTGAGAGCCACTCGGGCGGTTCTGTTGCATTTTTGTAGATTTCAAAAAACCAGTGAAAACTCTCTCTGAAATAAGCCCGGGCAGGCCGCGCATCCTTATCAAAATGCAGACCTGCCATTCTCGAACGCCACAAGGAGTGGAGGCCCATGAGCATGATGGCGTCGAATGGCACGCCGTCCTCGCTCTTTACGCTCAAAAACCGAATTCCGTGCGGGTTCAAGGGAAATTCCTTCTTAATAGCAGCTTTGCAAAGCATCCCAAAAAAAGACCCCCTCCCAACAATGTAAAAAAACATGATCTATAGTTTCCGGCGACTTACAAATTAAACAATTGCTTCCCCAAGGCAAAAAACATCCCTTCCCCTCCAAAAAGGTTTTAACTGGCAGTGTACCTGAATGAAGTTTGAAGAAGAAAGTTTTTGTTCCCGGCTGCACATACATTTTTTTAACCCTCTTTAAAACGTTGCTTCCTGGGCCCCCACTGTACAATGACCGGTACAGCGGCACTGGGAAAACACTATCGCACACTGCAAAATAAAGTTCTTTTCTTTTGACATTCCAAAGGTACTCTGTAGAAAATCTGACAATGAGAAATCTTACACTAGACACTATCTCTTTACAGTAGCCACCAATCCCTCCCACACAGCCTTCAGTGCTCACTACTAACTCTGGGCGATGTCTGTCTAGTCTTATTTGGCACAACGTGCGCAGGAAGGGATCTGTGACGTCTCTGAAAAACATGAACCGGTTTACCAGCTGCCGTAAAAACAAATGACCTAGTCCAAGTCCGCCGTCCTTCACCCTTCGGAACAAGTTGGTACGGCTGCATCGTTCCCACTCGGAAGCCCAGACAAAAACTGCAAATATTCTGTGAAACTTCTGAATATTAATACGTGGGCAATGCATCACCTGCATGACGTACTACAGCTTGCTAATGAAAAACAGGTTACACACGGTGGCTCTGGCAAACATCGACAAATTGGTGCCTTTCCACTTCTCCGCTTTCTCCCGTGTCTCTGTCTCCTGACATTTCCAATACTGCTTGCTGTCACGGTAGCCATCAAGCGGTACTCCCAAGTACTTGCCCGGGGTGACTACCCAAGGCACGTTCGCGTAGTGGTCTGGCTTCGTTAACCATGATCCATGCCAGAGGCCAAGGCACTTTGACCAGTTAACTGCGCTGCCTGTTGCTTGGCTGAAGTCACGCAAAGATTTGACAGCCTGCTCTATACTGCGTTTGTCCCTTGAAAAAATCGCGACATCGTCAGCGTACGCCAGCAGCTTCACCTCAGCTGCCTGTAACTGAAAACCATTGATACGGTGGTCGTTTACAATTTTTAAGCACAGCGTTTCAATATACATGCAAAATAACAGAGGGCTGAGGGGGCAACCCTGTCGAACCGAACGACGCACGCTGATGGGGGCCCCCAGACACTTATTCACGATCAGCCTTGTAGTGCAGTTCCGGTACGCCAGGGTCACTCCCACAGAGATGACAGAACCGACATTGACATGATTTAAAATAGAAAACAATATATGATGATCAACGCAGTCAAAAGCTTTTTCAAAATCGATCTGTAACATTGCAACCCTTCCATCTGAATAATCACAACACTCTAGAATGCTACGCGCTTTATGGATGTTTAGGAAAATAGATCGCCCTTTGATGCCACACGTTTGGTGAGGCCCAACGAGGGCTGCTATTACTGTCTGCAGTCTTTGAGCCAATACTTTCGTATAGATTTTGTCGTCTACATTTGTTAGGGCTATGGGTCGGTATGCCGAGACGGATCTCAGTTTATGTACATCCTCGGTTTTGGGAATGAGAACAGTATGGGATAAGCTGTACGATGGAGGCAATGTGTTTAATTTGTACGCTTCATTAAATAGGACTGTCAGGATGGGGCTAATTTCGCGTTTAAACAGTTTATAAAAGGCTGCAGTGAATCCGTCTGGTCCAGGTGACTTTCCAGGGTTTAACTTATCTATGGCACCTTCAACTTCAGCTTCCGTTATTGTGCGCTCCAAGCTCTCTTTTCGTTCATCGTCCAGGCGGGGTAAAAAGGCCAGAAATTCTTTCGTGAAACTTTCCCCGTCTATGTCGTGGGACGTGAACAGCTTTCGATAATGTTCCGTGAAAGCGCTTGTAATGGCATCCGAGTCAGTTAAAACCGCACTGCCCCACTCGATCTCACGAATGTGGTTTTTCTCGGCCCGGGCTTTTTCCAAGCCTAGCGCGCGTTTCGACGGTGTTTCGCCTGCGGCGGTGTCCTCTGCCCTTGCCCTCACAAGAGCACCCCGATAACGCTGCTCGTCTAGTTGCTCTATCTTTTGTTTTACTTTTCTGACGTCTTCGATCCATTTGCCGGGTGCTCGGCATTCCTGCTCGAGGAGCTTATCTAGCAGCGCTTTTAGTTCCTTCTCCCTCTTTTTTTCTTCGTACCTAATTCGCGTGGCCCGATCTATTGCTTTTAACTTTATAGCTTCTTTGCATAGCTCCCATTGCTGCCACAAGTGAAGGTTTTTATTGGGGTCTAATTTGCTAATTTCCTCTCTTACACTTAAATTAAAACCCTCATCCTGCAGGAGCCTATCATTAAATTTCCATGTTTCCCACGAGAAAGGGCTGCTTCGCTTGGTAATTCCGACAGAGCATTCGACTAAGCAGTGGTCTGAAAACGACACAGGGACAACATCGTAGCCAGTACACTTCGGAAGTATATCGGCGGATACATAGATCCGATCGAGTCTTGCATGACTCGTGCCTTCGAATCGCGTGTACTTCACTGCACTCTTACTTTGAAGGCTTCCTGCAACATCCTCTAGATACTGGCTATCGATGATCCCCGTCAAAGCATCAGTACTTCTGTCTCTGAAGGCCCGGGTGCTTGTTTTGTCGTGCGCGCTCAGGACACAATTAAAGTCGCCCAACACTATCGTGCGTCTGTCTCGGGTGAGCCGTTGCTCTAGGCCGAGAAAGAAGAGGGCCCTTTCCTGGACCTTGTTGGGTGCGTAAACACACACTATGCGCCACTCGATGTCACCAAAGGTAAAGTCAGCAAGGGCACACCGTGCAGATATTCAAGAAAAATGTTCAGTAATTTGAAGTCCCGGCAGCTTCTTAACAAAAAGTATGCAGCCAGCCGACGTGCCTAAAGCGTGGCTGACTACAGCAAAATATCGAGACGTGAAACGCTGCACCATGCTGCTGGTCTCCTCTTCGCCATCGACTTTTGTTTCCTGTACCGCTAGCACATCTATGTCGTGCTCCGCTAAAAGTCGGTATACCTGGCTTTGTTTCCTTTTTCCTGCCATTCCTCTGACGTTTATGGTGGCAACTTTTAACGTTAAGGCAGGAGCCATTTTCACGAAGCGAAAAGGAGGCCAGCAGTACCATGCTTACCTCTCACGCCTAGCACGCGGCTAGGTGGTGCCGTCACCGGCGGTGCCATCAGGCAGTCCTGCCGGCAATTGTCCGACGGGGTCGGCGGCGCCGCCGCGCCTGTCGGAGGTGACGTTGGGACGCGGTCGCAAGGATGACCGCCGAACTTGGACAGTCTTTGCCGGGGGCTCCTCTGCCGCAGGCGCAGTCTCTTGTGTCCCGTCGCTGCTTGCCTTGTGGTGGGGGCGTTTAGACGCCGCAGCGCCGGCATTTGCAGGCGTGTGGACACCACCCCTTTCCCCCGTCGTCTCGGATGACCCCGCCAAGACAGAGTCTTGACGCTCACGCACTGGGACGACACCGTTGCCGGTGTCGTGTCCTGACGATGCCGGAGGATGGACCTCTGGTGATGGCGCGTCGCCCGTTAACCCAGTCGTGTCACTGGTGGCTCCTTGGCTCGCCTGTGCATCCCCGGACGGAGGGTCACCATCGGCATGCGCAGCAGTCTCCGGCGATTCAGCACGCTTTGCTGCCTCGTCCGTGCCCCTCGCGGCCTCCTCAGCCTCAGCGACGTCCATAATGTTGTCGCTGTCGTCGCCCTTTGGTACGCCGGCCGCCGACGCATACGTCCGGACGCAGTCCGCCTCCGTATGTCCGAAGCGCCGGCATTTCGAACACCGGGGCACCCTGCAGTCGCGGCGAACGTGTCCCGTGCAGTGGCAGCGCAGGCACTGCATCGCCCGCCCAGGCACCACCACGAGGGCCAACTCCCCGGCGACTCGGACCTGGTGGGGCAGGTCGTCGACCTTGAAGCCGGGCTTCAGCTTGAGAAGCACGGTTCTCGTGGTGGAGCCTTTTTCTCGCATACCTTGGACACGCCAACGCTCCCGGGTCACCTCGGTGACGTTGCCGAACGCAGCGAAAGCCGTCCGGATGTCGTCGTCCTGGACGCCGTGAAGCATCCAGTGGAGGCGGAGCTTGACCTGCTGATCTTCGGGGTCGAAGATGATGCACCGGCGGCCTTTGACATTGAGCTCCTTCATATTGGCAAGTTTCTTCGCGGCTTCACCTGTGTTCAGGGTTACCGCCCAGACGTGGTTTATCTGGTACGCCCCGAACGCCACGACGTCAGGGAGCACACCGGCGCTGGCGAGGGCATCGCGGAAATCTTGAACCCTGTAGGGCCTCTCCCGCACGTCTCCGTGCAAAAATAACGTGTTGTGCACAACACGGCCTGTTGGCAAGGTGGGCAGCACAATTTCGTAGTCCTTATCTTCTTCGACCGTCGTCCTGTTACCGCGGCCGGCACGGGCCGCTATCGCCGCTCCATCGGAGCCGTTCATCCTGCGACCGTTCGCTATCGCGGCCGGAAGTAGAATGCGACTGCGCCACTCTGCTGATCGAGTGCTCTTCCTGTGCTCTGTGATAAATAGGCCGAAAGTGCACAACAGTACACAAGCGGAAAAAAATATACATAGCAGAGCCTGGTTTCGATCCACGGACCTCTGGGTTATGGGCCCAGCACGCTTCCACTGCGCCACTCTGCTGATCGAGTGCTCTTCCTGTGCTCTGTGGTAAATAGGCCGAAAGTGCACAACAGTACACAAGCGGAAAAAAATATACATAGCAGAGCGTGGTTTCGATCCACGGACCTCTGGGTTATGGGCCCAGCACGCTTCCACTGCGCCACTCTGCTTTTTTTTTTCTTTATTTCCTGTTTTTCTCACAAAATACACATTGGACAAAAATTCATGGCTCTGAATTCATCATTGGGACACACACTCTTTTCTGTACATTCTAAAACCAGGAGTAAGTAAGTACTTACTTACTAAAACAGGACTTACAACTTGTCCTGCGCTGTAGTGTTAGTAATGCTTCGCCGTTAGTAATTTATCCATCACAGGTAACCAATCAGGTGGCTCAGGAAGTTCACGCAATACACTTCTCACGTACAACAGATATTCATGTAGGTATACCTTAGCCGGTTTTGCGTCTTCGTGTTCATTTCTTATATCCATTCGAGTTTTCCATACACTGTGCATAGTTATCAGCATTATCAGGTCACATGGCACGCCCTCGGTTTCTTCACATGGCAAGTAGCGAATTCCAAAAGGCGTGAGCTGAAAGTCTTTCTTTATCGTCCATTGAAGGACGTCCCACAAGAACACAGAATCGGAGCAGTCCAGAAAGATGTGTTCAATTGTTTCAGCCTTCCTACATATCATACAGTTAACGCCCCATGGAAAATAAAACCCTTTGTCTTTCAGCCATGGTTTAACCGGGAGCGTGCCAGTGTGCAACATAAAAAAGAATGTCTTAGTTGATGATCTGATAGGCATTCTATTCACTCTTTTAAGCACGTCCCTTTCTCGTCCTAATACATATATTGCACGGTATAAAGGTACAGGGCACATAATATCAACTAAATCCTTATACAGTTGTTTCTTTGTTACCAAGGGCAAATAATCAAAAGAAAAATGCACTACAAGGAACTGAAAAGCATACACAACTTCTTTTAAAAAACCTTTCAATGCTCTCCTCTGCGAGCTGTATGCCGATACAATGTAGCCTGGTAACTCGTCGCGCTGTCGTACTTGTATAACAGCGCGTAGGAACCCATCACTTTGATCTCTCAGATAAAAGAAACGCAAAACAATCTGTTTGAGGAACAAATGCGACAAACCAAGTCCCCCTTTCTTTACCTTGCGGAAAAGATTAAGTCTGCTAGTACGTTCCCAAGTAGATCTCCATATAAATACGGCAAATATTCGATGCAACTTTTGTACACACACTCGCGACATAGATAATACCTGCAGCATATAAAACACTTTCGCAACAAAAAACACATTGCAAACCGCAGCGCGCGCAAACATGGAAAGCTCACACCCACCCCATTTAGTCGTTTTGGTCCTAATCTCTTCAGTTTCGGCGGCCCATTGCTCGGTGGTTTCCTGATAATATTGCAGAGGAACGCCGAGATACTTGGACGGCATATTTGTAAATTTGATCCCTTGTATTTGTGCTGGTTTTGCACTCCATTCACCGTGCCAGAAACCTAGACACTTGTGCCAACTAATCGCACTTCCGGTGAGTCTACAAAAGGTTCGTGCATCCCCTATAGCCTCCACTATACTCTTCTCATTTTCACAAAATATCGCGATATCATCAGCGTACGCTAGGACTTTTACTTCCGTTGACAAAAACTGATACCCTGTTATTTTTGTATTATTCAACACTTTCAAACACAAGGGTTCTAAGTAGATTGCAAACAACAGAGCTGAGCAAGGGCAACCTTGACGCACGCTAGATTTCACAGCTATGTCCGGGGTAAGTCTTTTGTTAATTACTAGTCTGGTAGAGCAATTCTTGTATGCCATTTTCACTCCATCTCTTATTACAGTCCCCACACTAACGTGATCCAGTATCGCAAATAGTATTTCGTGGCTTACTCTGTCAAATGCTTTTTCTAAGTCTAATTGTATCATTGCTATTCGTCCATAGGACGCATCACAACACTCCAAAATTGTTCTTGCCGTATGAATATTAGTGAAGATGCTCCTACCTTT
Organism: Hyalomma asiaticum; assembly: GCA_013339685.2. NCBI lineage: Eukaryota > Metazoa > Arthropoda > Arachnida > Ixodida > Ixodidae > Hyalomma > Hyalomma asiaticum. The sequence goes on from CM023482.1 coordinate 52,349,982, forward strand.
TATGCCACAAGTTTGGTGTGAACCAACAACGCTCGTAATCACTGTTTGAAGTCTTTTGGCCAAAACCTTCATAAATACCTTGTAGTCTACATTCGTGAGACTTATAGGCCTATAGTTTTCCACCGACTGCAACTTCTCAGCATCATCATTCTTCGGGATGAGTATAACGTGACTTGCTCTAAACGATGGAGGCAATTGCTTTAGATCGTATGCTTCTATTAACACGCGGTGTAGTATCTCCGATATTTCAGTCTTGAAAGTTTTATAAAATCCTGCCCCTATGCCATCGGGCCCAGGCGACTTACCCGTCCGAAGGTCATCAATTGCTTGCCCAACTTCTTCTATCGTTATCGGCGTCTCAAGACTTTCCCTAACGTCATCATCCAGCGTTGGCATCAGTGATAAAAACTCTCTTATATATTCATCTTGCACTTCCATTTCTATACCCAGTAATGTTCGATATCTTTCTAGGAATGCGTTTTCGATAAAATCCTGCTCTGTTGATAGCACACCCTCATAGCGTATTTCTTTAATCTCATTTCTCATTGCATAACGCTTTTCCTCTGCAAGCGCACGTTTTGTGGGCACTTCGCCCATCATGAAGCGTTCCGCACGTCCTCTTATCACTGCACCCATATATCGTTCTTCAGCGATGCGTTCCATCTGTCTTTTAACATCTTTGATTTCTTTACTGAATAATCCGGGTATTGTGCTGTCGGCATTTAGTAAGTAATCGAGCGTACACTGTAACTCTTTCTCTTTTTGTTTTTCCTTATATCGTACGATTCCTGCTCTCTCGATCGCATACATTTTGACATCATTTTTAAATGGCTCCCAAACGGCTATAATGCTCGTGTTCTCAATGGAGAGAGCGTCCCTAGCTTTCTGGCTCACAACTTTCACGAAGGTCTCATCTTTCAAGAGTTTTTCGTTTAACTTCCATAATTCCCAGTTAAACTTCATATTTTTCTTTTTTCTGCCAATTTCGACCGTGACTAGACTGTGGTCGCTGTAGCTGACACGCTTCACAGCATAATTGGCGCATAAAGGTACGATATTTTCAGCCACATAAATGCGATCCAGTCTAGCATGGCTTTGTTGCTGAAAATGCGTAAACTGCACATAGTTGCTACGGAGAACATCACCAACGTCTACTAATGCACACTCTTCAGCTATTTCACTAAGCCGCAGGGCACTTTTATCACGTACTGGTACACCCTTAACACTATCCTCAGGCATACAGACACAATTGAAATCGCCAAGCAAAATAACGACTCTGTCGCATTTTAAGAAGGTGGCTACATAATCAAAAAAACACTTTCTATGGGACGCAACGTTTGGCGCGTACACACAAACAATTCGCCATTTTTCCCCAAATACAGACATATCACAAAGTACTAATCGTCCGTCGTCAGAAGTCACGACCCTCTCTACAATTATACTGCTAGAACGTTTTAAAAATAGAATGCACCCTCCAGACCTCCCAACGGCATGGCACACACATACGTCATAATTAGCATTAAACATATTTACCATGCGGTCCGCTTGCTCCTCACTCTCAATCTTCGATTCTTGCAGGGCTAATATGTCTATTTCATCTTCGATGAGTATTCTCTTTACCTGCGCTTGCCTTTTTTTTTTCGCTGTTAAGCCTCGTATATTCAACGTGGCTATCTTTAGTGCAATTGCCGAATTCGAAGAACCAGAGAGTGATGAGACAAGCCCCCCACATCGCGACTCGTACATATTGTCGGGTGACAGACTCACATCTAGCCGCTCTTCTTGAAGTGGCCTAGCCATCTCTGGCCAGGCAAAGGCGTCTCCTCTTGCAGCGCACATCTTTAAACTCTGCACGTCTGCCCCCAGGCCATTCGGGAAGTCTCAAGAGTCCACGTAACCGCTAAGGCGGATCTGCTGGCATTGTCTTCGCTGCTGGTGGTGTCGCCCTCCTATCAGGCGGCACCTTGGGTTGTATCTTGAGGGTCGGACGTCTGGTGAACTGTGCCTTTGGGAGTGGTTCGCCAGCAGAAGCTTCCGGCTTGCCGTTTTCTTCGGATACTTCAAGCTGTCTCTTTCCGACCACTGGAGTAGCACTTTCTTCGCATTCCATGTCAAGACCCTCCTTAGCTGGTCCGCCCGCACAGGCCTCTGTGGTAGCCTGGACAATGTTTTCCCTCGTGGCATCTTCCTCCCTTGCATCAGGTGCCTTTATGCTGGCAGCGAGTACAGCTGCGCCGTCGCCTTTTTCCTGGCTGTCACCGGAAGCTTCCGTCTGTTGCTTTCCACCAGTTTTCGCCGAATACCCGCCTTCCTTGGCGGTCGCCTCCGCATCAGCCTGGTCCATGTAGTGTTCTTCCATGGCTTCATTTCCTCCGGGGCCCGTCACGTTAGCGTAACTGCGCACGCACTGGGTCTCGTCGTGACCGAAGCGACGGCAGAGCCCGCAGCGTGGTACTCGGCACTCGCGCCGTATGTGCCCGGTGCCGCGGCACCGGAGGCAGAGCGGTGGTCTGCCTGGGACGTGCACGAGTGCGTGGTCTTCTCCAACACGAAGTTGATGCGGCAAGTCTTCCACGGTGTATCCCGCCTTCAAGCGCAAGGACACCAGACGCGTGTGAGACCCTTTGTCCGCACAGCCTTGCACACGCCATTTTTCCCGGGAAATTTCGGTCACAGTACCGAAGGGCAAGAGGGCGGTTCTCACAACTTCATCCGGGGTTGTGTGCAAAAGCCAGTATAGCTTCATCCTGACATCTTGATTACAAGGGTCTATCACGACGCACTTGTGATCTTTAACGCTTAAGGCTTTGGTGGACAGCATCTTCTTTTTTCCGTTTTCATCCTTGAACGTAATCGCCCATACGTGATTCATTTGATAGGCACCTAGGGCCATCACTTCCGGCATAAGCTGCAGGCGGCTTAAAGCATCGCGGAAATGCTCAACTCGATAAGGTCGCGCCTTCACGTCAGCGTGTAAAAAAACGGTTGTTGTTACGGTCGTACCTGTAGGCAGTTGTGGCAAAATAAGCTGGTATTCCTGCGTCGGCGTATCCATGAACCTGGTACCGCGACCCAGCTGGGCCGCTAAATCCGCCCCTTTCGAGGAGCACGACATTCCGCGTCCGCTCACTACGGTGGCCGGAAGTGGAATCCCCACTGCGCCACTCTGCTGATCGAGTGCTCTTCCTGTGCTCTGTGGTAAATAGGCCGAAAGTGCACAACAGTACACAAGCGGAAAAAAATATACATAGCAGAGCGTGGTTTCGATCCACGGACCTCTGGGTTATGGGCCCAGCACGCTTCCACTGCGCCACTCTGCTGATCGAGTGCTCTTCCTGTGCTCTGTGATAAATAGGCCGAAAGTGCACAACAGTACACAAGCGGAAAAAAATATACATAGCAGAGCGTGGTTTCGATCCACGGACCTCTGGGTTATGGGCCCAGCACGCTTCCACTGCGCCACTCTGCTGATCGAGTGCTCTTCCTGTGCTCTGTGATAAATAGGCCGAAAGTGCACAACAGTACACAAGCGGAAAAAAATATACATAGCAGAGCGTGGTTTCGATCCACGGACCTCTGGGTTATGGGCCCAGCACGCTTCCACTGCGCCACTCTGCTGATCGAGTGCTCTTCCTGTGCTCTGTGGTAAATAGGACGAAAGTGCACAACAGTACACAAGCGGAAAAAAATATACATAGCAGAGCGTGGTTTCGATTCACGGACCTCTGGGTTATGGGCCCAGCACGCTTCCACTGCGCCACTCTGCTTTTTTTTTTTTTTCTTTATTGCAGTACAAACACAAAACAGTGCAAACACAGAAATAACACTTAGAACCCGCCAGCGTCTATGAGGCTGGTTGTATATGCTTGTGAACTTTCAGATGTTTTAAGTTATCTATTATACGAATAAGTTCCTCATCAGCTTCTAGGTACCTTAGCACTTCACCAAGTTTCGTGACGTTTTCAACAAAATGAGCATTGACAGATCGTGTATGAGGATCAGCGTTCCTTACATCCATGCGTGACCTCCATATGCTATAAAGTCCTAAAAGCATAAACAGGTCATAAGGGACACTATTTGCTTGTACAGGCAAGAATCGTATACCGTGATCGAGTGCTCTTCCTGTGCTCTGTGGTAAATAGGACGAAAGTGCACAACAGTACACAAGCGGAAAAAAATATACATAGCAGAGCGTGGTTTCGATCCACGGACCTCTGGGTTATGGGCCCAGCACGCTTCCACTGCGCCACTCTGCTGATCGAGTGTTCTTCCTGCGCTCTGTGGTAAATAGGACGAAAGTGCACAACAGTACACAAGCGAAAAAAAAAAATACCTAGCAGAGCGTGGTTTCCATCCTCTGGATTATGGGCCCAGCACGCTTCCACAGCGCCACTCTAATTTCTTTTTTTTTTGCCTGGTATAAAAAGAATGACAAAGCAGTAGAAGAAATGCCAAAACGAATCAAAGCAATCAGAACAATTTGAAGCGAATTAAATCGCCAAAAATTCCAACCCATTCTTGTGGTTCTGGTTGGGTCTGGTGAAGTTGTCGTATGTAGCTCACATGTTCAATAAAGTATTCCCGAACAGTTTTGGGTTTGACGTCTACGTGCCTTACTCTTAAAATAAAGGGAGTGCTGGGCACTCACTTTGGGGGAGTACTTTCGTGTCCCAAATTTAACTCCTTTTTTCAGAGTAGATCAACCCCATTGCAGGGTACCGGTACTCTCGCCAAGAGAGAGTAGTAGAACGCCTCCGAAGGGCATTCGAAGACTCTTTTGAAGAGAGCTCTACTACCCCACCAAGTACTAGTACTCGCAGAGGGAATAGCAGAAATAAAAAAAAGAAAAAACAACCAGTGCGTTTTTCGACCATGCTACAATTAGCAGGCATTTAATTACATCACACTGAACATAGAACGTACAGGCTGACATCGCACGAACACACATACGCGCCAATAACACAACCACAGCAAAGCACAAAGCCCACAACACACTGGCGATACACCGTCTTGCACTGAAATCCCGTATATATAACCGCTATACTTGACCTGCTATGTAGCGCCAGCGGTAAGATACTGTTCTGCGTAATTAAACAAAAAGTATGCAGAGAACAGGTGCATATTTAGCGTTGGCTCATAGGTAGCCGCTCGCCACACAGATCTATTAATCTAAACGCGCGGATCATATACAATGTCTTTTAGATTAACGCATTCCTAGCATGAACTGGCATTCCGTTTTACGGGAAACGCGAGTTCGCAGTGCTGGTTGGCGATGTAAAATGCACCTGAGGAAGCGAGTACGAACATAATAGCGGCTGAATTTCATCAACGCCAGCGAAGAAAAGCGGCACCTAGGCGCTCCGCTACCACCCGCTTCATTCCGACGGCGTTCCCTTACGAGTCCGTCGAGCACGTCTGTACGGCGAACAACCGCTGGTGATCACAAAATATGCACTCCTCGTTGTTCGTTATTCTGCACACAGATGAAATATAGTCTCTGCCATCAGAAGTGTTTAACGAAAGGGAAGGGGTCAAGGGCTCGTTCTTTTGGGGTGTAAGGTGTAATTATAATATCAAAAACCCGTCATTCATTTTTTCTGTTATGTTACTTTAGTATTAGCTAATGTCGACATATTATGTCGGCGGCTGCATTTCGATGGAGGCGAAATGTTGAGGCCCGTGTTGAAGCCCTCGCATGCTACCTAAGTCATCAAGTCTGCCTTAGTCGGCCTCGTTGCGGCAGACTTGATGCCTTAGGTAGCATGCGAGGGCTTATTGGGCAGCAGCTATCTCATCTAAGTTCACGTTCTACGTGACGCCTCCTGGCAAGAAAGTGTGTTCCACGCACGCCGCCTTGGCCATGAGTGGCGCTGCCTAACACTCCCAGGATAATAAGTACATAAATACACAATAAAGTGGACGGGGGGACGAGCGCCTTCGTAGCTCAGTTGGTAGAGCATCGGACGCAACATCCGAAGGTCGTGGGTTCGGGTCCCACCGAAGGCAGGCTTGTCTTTTCGTCCACTTCCTTTCTACTTTCTCCACAATTACAACACCACAAGTAACTTCCCCTATGCTTTCCTTGGCTTCATTGTCTGTTTGCTCATTAAGCTGTTTCTAACAAATAAAGAACGAGCCCTTGACCCCTTCCCTTTCGTTATTTCATAGCTTGGGCCTCGTTGCGGCAGACTTGATGCCTTAGGTAGCATGCGAGGGCTTATTGGGCAGCAGCTATCTCATCTAAGTTCACGTTCTACGTGACGCCTCCTGGCAAGAAAGTGCGTTCCACACACGCCGCCTTGGCCATGAGTGGCGCTGCCTAACACTCCCAGGATAATAAGTACATAAATACACAATAAAGTGGACGGGGGGACGAGCGCCTTCGTAGCTCAGTTGGTAGAGCATCGGACGCGACATCCGAAGGTCGTGGGTTCGGGTCCCACCGAAGGCAGGCTTGTCTTTTCGTCCACTTCCTTTCTACTTTCTCCACAATTACAACACCACAAGTAACTTCCCCTATGCTTTCCTTGGCTTCATTGTCTGTTTGCTCATTAAGCTGTTTCTAACAAATAAAGAACGAGCCCTTGACCCCTTCCCTTTCGTTATTTCATAGCTTGGGCCTCGTTGCGGCAGACTTGATGCCTTAGGTAGCATGCGAGGGCTTACTGGGCAGCAGCTATCTCATCTAAGTTCACGTTCTACGTGACGCCTCCTGGCAAGAAAGTGCGTTCCACACACGCCGCCTTGGCCATGAGTGGCGCTGCCTAACACTCCCAGGATAATAAGTACATAAATACACAATAAAGTGGACGGGGGGACGAGCGCCTTCGTAGCTCAGTTGGTAGAGCATCGGACGCGACATCCGAAGGTCGTGGGTTCGGGTCCCACCGAAGGCAGGCTTGTCTTTTCGTCCACTTTAATTCCTTTCTACTTTCTCCACAATTACAACACCACAAGTAACTTCCCCTATGCTTTCCTTGGCTTCATTGTCTGTTTGCTCATTAAATCAGAAGTGTTTAGGGTATTATGCTGTACTTACCAGACTTGCGAACGGGACGGAACGCAGTCACGGTATTTTCACCGTAGACGCGCTCATGGCCGTCATACGGCTCGGTGCCCAAGTCGTAGCGAAGCCTTTTTCTTTACGTGTATGAGTTATATCCAGTGAGTCGTCGGGGGCCAGCCGTCGACGATCACAACAGCTTACTGTGTCGCTGAAAGTGTATTCCTCTTCGTTTCGCACACGTAAGCGCAGAATCCGAGGCGTGTAGGCTGGCGGGTTTCACATAGCACGGGTACGGCCGTTCGATCGGGGAAAAACACAGGAGAGGCAGCTCGCTATGACTCCCGTCGGTTGAGGCTCGTAGTCGAGGAAGGCACCGTTCACTAAACGTACACTGCACGCGTTTGTACGCGAAAGCTTGTAACTGGAAGTCGTAGGAAGGCCGCTGCTATAGTTCTATCGAAAAACACTTCACAAAGCGGCTGTTGTCTTCTTCAATCGTCCGCTCCCACCCCAGCCCCCATGTTTGCGGCTGCGAACGCGAGCATCACATGTGTGCGGCAGGAGTGAAATTGCATTTTACTCTCTCATGCCGCAAGAGGTATGGACATTTCACTCAATCCGACGTTTTGCTACAGTAGAACGATGCCGTAAAGAGTAGCTGGGTCGTTTCACTCCTGCGAAACCGGCTGCAGTTTTTAGAGTGTACAGCCATTCTAGTTTTCCATATACTGTGGAGGCTGAGTACTATTATCATATCGTAAGGCACATCATAATTCTCAATTGGCAAATATCTGATTCCAAGTGGTGTTATTGGTAACTGCTTTTTTATTGTTCGTTGAAGGATATTCCAATGAAAAATGTGATCCTAGCATTCAATGAATACGTGTTCTATTGTTTCCATCTTTTTGCATGGCAGGGAGTTCACTGTCCATGGTACAAAAATTCCTTTCTTTTGTAGCCATGTCTTAACAGGTAATGTGTTTGTGCTTAGCTTGAAGAAAAGACGACTTTACGTGTGGTCTTATTGGCATTTTCTTCATTCGTCTGAGAACGTCCCGTCCGCAGCATCCACAGTATATTGTTCTGTACATAGGCACAGGCAACATGCTGTCTAACAAATCTTTGTACAATGTTTTCCTTCCTACTGCACTTAAATATTCTAAAGAAAAACGTACCGTGACCATTCCAAAGGCGGTAACGTTTAAAACCTTGTATGATGGTTTTGCTGATTGTCACAATAAATTGGGGCAGTGCTTTCTGTAGGCGAGCCTGCATAAGGGTACGCAGAAATGGGTCACTGTGGTCCCTTAAAAACATAAATCGCGACACAATTTGTTTGATGAAAAGATGTGACAAACTCAGTGCACCTTTTTTCACAGTCAAAAACAGGTTCGTTCGACTAGTTCTCACCCATGTTCCTCCCCATGTAAACATTGCGAAAGCTCTGTGGATCCTTTGTACATTCACACGCGACATAAAGAGAACTTGCATGACATACCACAGTTTTGCTATAAGAAACACATTACAGGTTGTTGCGCGTGCAAACATTGACAAATTACGACCCTGCCACGCATGAATTTGGTCTTTCAGCCTTTCAGTTTCTTCTCTCCAGTACTGCTCTGTATCATCACAACTGTGCAACGGTACTCCTAAATATGCCCTAGGCATTGCTCTCCACTGCATACCAACAAATAATTCTGGCTTTTGACTCCAATCACCGTCCCAAAAGCCTGCACTATTCTCCCTATTAATCTTGCAACCAGACTACATTCAAAAGCTTTCCGTTAATTTAACAACTTCTTTTATGCTTTCCCGATCGTGACAAAGTACAGCAATGTCGTCAGCGTATGCGAGTACTTTTATTTCTGCTGTATTAATAACAAAGCCATGGATACTTTATTTACTAATTAAGCTTAAGCAGAATGGCTCTATGTAAATACCAAAAAGTAATGATGAGAGAGGGCATCCCTGACGAATGCTTGAAAGAATCTGAATAGGTTAGTTAAGTGCTTGTTTATGATAGCACGTGTAGTGCAATCTGAGTACGCCATTCTCACTTCCCCTAGCATTACTTCACCTACGTTAACATATTCTAGTATTGAAAAAAGGACTTCGTGAGATGCATTGTCGAACGCTTTCTCCAAGTCCAGTTGCAACATTACAACTTGACCCGAGAGAGCATCACAGCATTCCAGCACGCAACGGGCTACATGTGTATTTGTAAAAATTGTCCGGCCTTTGATTCCACAAGTTTGATGTGGTCCTACTAGACGCGTGATGATGCTTTGAAGCCTTTTTGCTGGAACGTTCATGAATGTTCTATAATCACAATTTGTAAGGCGTACTGGCCTGTACGAGTTTGCCGATAAGAGTCTAACCGGTTCTTCTCAGATTGGAATTAAAACTCTGTGGGCAGTTCTAAATGACGGTGGCATTCTTTCTGTTGCATACATTTCCTTAAACACGGCGAGCAATACTTGACTAAGCTCTGCTTTGAAGGCTTTGTAGAAAGCAGCACCTAAACTATCAGATCCCGGGGATATGCCCAAACTAAGTGCATCAATAGCATCTCCTATTTCTCGCAAACTTGCTTTTGCCTCGTCTTCTAAGCGTGGCATGACATTCATACATTCGCTTTTGAAGCCCTCTTTTACACTTTTTTGTTTTCCACTCGCCCGCGGTAGTGCTCGACGAATGATTTTTCTATCAGGGCAGCCTTAGCAGATGTCTCGTTCTTATATTTATCTCTTGTATATCTTTTTTCATCGCTTAGTGCACGTTTTGTGGGAACTTCCCCGCTCCGTAATCTTTCCGATCTGATTAGGATCATTGCTCCTTTGTATCGTTCTTCGTCTATAGGTTCAAGTTTAGTTTTATTCTCTTTGATCTGCTTCATACACGATCCAGGATCTGCCTGCTCAATGTACATGAGCAATTCTAGTTCGCGAGTTTATCCTTTCTTTTCTTGTTTTTCCTGCCGTTTCAACGCAGTTGTCCTTTCTATAGCTTTCATTTTAAAATCAGACTTAAACATTTCGCAAGTTTTAATGACGTCACCTGCCAACTCTGTATTCACGGAATCGATCATGCGCTTTACATCTCTCACAAGGACTTCATCGTGAAGCAGTTTATCATTAAAATTCGAAAGATCCCTGTTGAATATCGACTGCCTTCTCTTTCCTCCTAAATTACACATGACTAGACTATGATCAGAAAATGAGACATGTTTCACGTCGTAACTTTGACATAGTGGTACCAATTCTAATGGAATGTACAGTCGGTCCAAACGCGCGTGGCTTTCACCTTGCTGGTGCGTGTAAGGTGATGTTTCTGCTGTCGATAAAACATTACCTATGTCTTCCAAATCATAATCACATACAAGTTCACTTAGTACTTGTGCACTTGAACCTGCACGCTGCGGGTTTTTTACGCGGTCTTGTGGTCTACACACACAATTAAAATCGCCCATCATAATTACATATCGCTCAAACTTAAGATATGCTTCTAGCTGTTGAAAAAAGAATTTACGGTCGCGCTCGTCATTTGCCGCATACACACACAAAACGCGCCACTTAAATCCCGAGAAAGAAAAATCAATAATAGCAAAACGACCGATAGTACATACAGTAACTCATTCTTCAACAATACTTACACTGTTTCGAATGAATAGAGCACAGCCCTCTGAAGTACCAGCCGCTTGACACACACAAACGTTGTAATATTGCTATGGTACGCGTTGGACGCTTAGAAGCAGAGGAACACGGCGCGAGGAAGAACTGTGGTCCCTTCGGTCCTTGGGCCTCTCGCATTGATCTCCGAATAAACTCATCTCACCGTAACAGCATTGGTGGAAGTGCTGGGTAGCGAATAAAGGTCCAGTGCCAATGATCACGGAAGCTCAACACCTGGAACTGCGCCGAAGCCGCCGATTGGCCGGACTACCACCGCTTTCCATGGATGCGATTCCGGACGGCGACAGCACGCGTTCTTCGCCTGTCGGTACGTCGCAACATCACATGACGCCGTGGACCTTCACCGCAAGAGCTGGAGAAGACGTTGACGCGTGGCTGAACCACTACAGTCGGGTGAGTAGGTACAACCGCTGGGACTCGGACAGCCGGCTCGCCAACGTGCCGTTGTTTCTCGAAGGCACGGCGCTCGCGTGGATTGAAATTTACTACTGCCTGACAAGACTTCGAAAACGAAATAAAGAGCTGCTTTCCAGACCCATCTCTGAAGAAGCACGCTGAGCAGACTTTGATGCAGCGCGCCGAGGTTCCAGGCGAAGCATGCACAACGTACATCGGGGAAGTATTGAAACTGTGCAGATCTGTAGACCCTCGCATGAAGGAAGAAAAGGTCGGTCACCTTCTTAAGGAGATTACCGACGACGTCTACAACTTCCTGATCGGAAAGGACACCTTGGGGTCTGTAGCAGATGTGACCGAACACTGTCGCACGTTTCAGACTCCTAAAGCAAGGCGCATCACGCCCAAGTTCGGTTGACTCGCCAACATCACCACTGTCGCCAGTGTTCAGAGTGCTGACGTCAGCCATGTAACATCCTGCGATCTTGCGTCGACCATAAGACAAATAGTGTAGGAAGAACTTGGTCGATGTGAAGCTGCCACTGCGACAAGGGCGCCGGTGAGAGAAGCCCTTTCGCCCTACGACGCGACGTGTGCATCCGTTGATGCCAGCGGATACGATCATGTGGGCAGGTCAAGAGCCGCGGAGCGACCAATCTACGATTGGCATCGTTGTGATCGTGTGCAGAGCGCCTCCAACCAACCACATCCCATGGTGACATCGTCGGAAGACCAATTCGAATACGTGGAGCAAAGTGGAAGGTTTGGTGATGTGAGTGGTGTACCGCCGGGCTACCATTGCGGTGTCCGGAGACTTGTGGCTCCTTCTGCTCGGTGCGTCGGCTCGCAAGTCACGGTATTATGAGCAACAGCCGGTGTCCCCTCGACGCAACAGCCGACGCGGTAATGGTCGCTGGACACGGGATACGTACTTCGGGAGCGGCTTCCAGCAGAATTCTCGTAGGGACACGTCCGTTGGCAACGGCTTCCGACAGAACACCCGCGGCGACTCGCCCTCCTCCGTAAGAAGCTTGACGCCCCCAACTGCATGCCAGCGCCGTTTTCCATCCCCTAGTCGCCATGGCAATTCCCCACCGCCGGGAAACTAGGTGGTGCGGCCGATGGAGGTGTCGCCGAACATTTGTCACTACACCGAAGCATGCCTCTACCAGTTTCTATGATGCAAAATAAGGGCCGTGTGCTGATAGATAGACGTCCTACGATGGCTTTAATAGACACTGGAGCAACGGTGTCAGTTATGAGTTTGAATATGAAATCACGGTTAGGACACAAAGTTATGTTTTGCTGGGACAACTGTGCCACGTTTCGTGCAGTGAGCGGGGAGTCATTGTGTCCTATCGGGGTGTGTGTGCTGTGAGTGTCGCATTAGGTCACAGAGTGTTCAAAGTTGAATTTGCTCTTCTGACAAGTCCCACACACGACGTAATTTTGGGGATCGATTTTCTGTAGACTGCGGCACTGGTGAAATTCCGCTATGTGCGTTTTGTGAGGGGTCTCCAGGCTGTCAAGGAACCCTCACCGTCATCTACGATGTCCTCTTGCCGACCCAGTCGATGAAACGGGTGCCAGTTGATAGCTCTGCTGCAGTCACTGACGCATTTTGTGTCCCTGGTCCCTCTCAACAGCGCTAAGAAAAACGCGTTCGTGCCCCGTTGCCTGCTTTCTCTCAGCGATGGGCTATCTCCAGTATGGGTGCCAAATTGTGCTAGTGAGCCTGGGGTGCTGGCCAATGGGATGCGACTCGCACATTTCGAACAGAAAGCGGCTGATTGTTGTATTGCAGCCTTAAGCGACCAGTCAGTGAGTCGTGTTGCTGTGAGTCATCCTACAGAAACCAAGTTCCTGAGCATGATCAACAAGTCGTCGTCGTCAGAGAAAGCTCCAAGCCTTGACTCACATCTTGACCAAGCATGCCACCATCTTTGATTTTGCACAGAGCGACGAACAATGTGGAGTACCAGAGTTACGTACCCATCACGTGATTGAGACAGGATACGCACATCCTATCCGGCAGAAACCATACCGCGTATCCTCTGCAGAGCGCAAAATTATTGCTGAACAGACAGAAGACATGCTAAAAAAGAAAGTCATTAGGGAGTCGTGCAGCCCTGGGCTGCACCTGTGATGTTTGTAAAAAAGAAAGACAGTTCCTGGAGATTCTGTGTGGATTATCGACGCCTCAAGTCCATCATGAAAAAAGATGTATACCCGCTTCCCAGGATTTATGACGTTAATGAGTGCTTGCATCGTGCCTCGTATTTTTCCTCCGTGGATTTAAGGTCCGATTACTGGCAAATTCCCATGCATTCAGATGACAAGGAGAAAACAGCCTTTGTAACTCCGGATGGCTTTTTTGAATTCAATATAATGCCGTCTGGCCTACGTAACGCCCCAGCAACGTTTGAGCGCTTTATGAACACTATTCTGCGACGACTGAAGCGAGAAATTTGTGTATGTTACCTTGACGACATCGTAATATTTGGCCGAACATTTGAAGAGCGCAATCGCCGCCTTGACGTAGTACTTACAGCTCTTGAGAAAGCTTCGCTCACCTTGAATTCGAAGAAGTGCCACTTTGGAAACTGTGAGACTCTGGTTCTTGGTCATCTTGTTAGCAAAGACGGCATTCGTCCTGACCCCCAGAAGGTTGCTGTAGTTAGCAGCTTCAAACAGCCGCGGACACTACGACAGCTACGAAGTTTTCTTGGCTTGTGCTCGTATTTCCACCGCTTCATGCCTAAATTTGCCGACCTAGCTTACTCCCTGACGTGTTTACTCAACAAAGACGTGCCTTTCCAGTGGTCAGCAGATTGTGAGTCATCGTTTTCACAGCTAAAGTATCTCCTTACCTCTTGGCCCGTACTTTGCCACTATGATCCAACTGTTCCCACTGAAGTACACACCGACACCAGTTGTATAGGCCTCGGGGCTGTTTTGGGCCAACGTCATGACGCCCTAAAACACGTGGTTGCCTATGCCAGTCGTCTGAATAAGCCTGAACGCAACTACACTGTAACGGAGCAAGAATGCCTCGCGGTCGTGTTCGTTGTCCACAAGTTTCGTCCATATCTGTGTGGACGCCGATTCTCAATTGTCACCGACCATCATTCGTTATGCTGGCTCACCGGATTACGTGACCCATCCGGCCGTCTTGCTCGTTGGGCCCTATGATTGCAAGGATACGGCTTTGAGATTTGTTACAAGAGCGGTCGCCGTCATGCCGACGCTGACTGTCTACCAAGGTTTCCTCTTCCGACGACCGCATGTGACGCAGACAACTTCGACGAATACTTGCCATTTGTTGACCCTCCATTTGCCGACCTCACCACTTTTCGCAGGGAGCAACGCAGCGCCGCGACAGTGGCTTAGCTCGTTACTTTCTCTCGGAAGCGAATGGTCAACGCCGTTTCGTTGTAAAGGATGGCATTCTATACAAGCGGAATTACTCTAGCAATGGCGCCCGCTTGCTTCTAGTTGTGCCAAGAAGCTCGCGACGTGCCGTGCTCCAAGCAATGCACGTCGCCCCTACGCCTGGGAATATGGTTTTTGCCAGGACCGTTCAGCGCACACAAGAACGATTCTTCTGACCAAAGAAGCTCCACAGTGTAGCCACGTAAGTTGCAAGCTGCGAGCTATGCCAGCGCTACAAGCGTCCAACTAGAGGCCTTTCACGACTTCTCCATCCCATCTCACCCCCTACTTCACCGGTTGAAGTCGTTGGTATTGACCTGCTCGGCCCTTTTCCGCGATCGACGTCGGGCCACCGGTGGATTATAGTATGCGTCGATCACTTGACACGCTATGCCGAAAGTGCGGCGATTCCTGCTGCAACGGCCGCTGATGTCTCCCGCCTCATACTGTTACCACGCGGATCTCCTCGCGTCATTATCAGTATCGTGGCCGGCAATTTGTTGCTGATGTGGTTGAAGAACTGCTACGTCTTCCTGTCTCGTATTCATCATGCCACCCCGTACCACCCGAAGACTAACGGTCTAACTGAACGCACTAACGCACTAACACTCTCATTAACGTGCTTTCAATGTATGTTGATTCATCTCACAAAACTTGGGACACTGTCTTGCGTTTTATAACATTCCCCTGCAATACTGTGCGACATGAAACAACCTGACACAGCCCTTTCTGTCTCCTATACGTACGAAAGCCCCGCACAGCTCTTGATTCGATTCTACCATATTCTGAAACCGACGAGGCTTCACTGTACGAAACGCTTTGCCGCGCAGAAGAGGCCCGACGCATCGCACGCCTTCGAAGCTTTGCTTCTCAAGACCGCACCAAGGTCCCCTATGACAAGCATCGTCAGCCCGTGTCGTATAAGAAAGGCGACTTAGTGTGGCTATGGACACCACTTCGCAAGCGCGGCCTATACCAGAAGTTCTTGGCCCACTACACCGGCCCCTTCGTCGTCACCGCACACCTCAGCGATGTCACTTACGTGATATCTCGGCTCTTGTCCGCTGGCCGTCGTTCAAGCAAGACCGACGTCGTCCATCTCGCCCGTCTTCAACGTTTTCACCATCGGGACACGACGTGACTTGCCCGGTGGGCATCGTCTGCCAGGAGGGAAATGCTACCGTACGCGGCAGACGCTTAGAAGCAGAGGACGACGCGAGCAAGAACTCGCATTGATCATCTCCGAATAAACTCATCCGACCGTAACAATATTTTCCTCCTTTTTGTACTTTGTTTATTGGTGCCAGCACACCACATTTATTGTTTGACATTTTGACGCCAGGCGGACATACACTTGTCTAGTTTTGAAAAGAAACGGTATCCAAAAAAATATCTGCCACGTCCTGACAGATTTTTCTCGCTGTAAACACGGAGATGTACGTGAACTCGCCATGTGTCACAGGAGAAAAATCGTGCAGATTAGTTTTGACATTGATGCTAGAATCTACCATATCGAGGACAATTTTCACCGGACGTCGAGGAACTGTAAAAGCACCGACAGTGAGCCAGCTCCTTTCGAGTTCGATAGGTACTGGGACGGGATTTAACGTGCCCTACTCTTAAAGGGACACTAAAGGCAAATGTTACTGTGTGTTCATTTGAAAGGTACAGTGCTTGAAAACTCCTAAAACATCAATATTACTTGCAACTGCGCCTTAGTATTCGAGAATTTAGGCTGAGTGCAGAACGCGATTTGCTCGACGAGAGGGAAGTTTCAGGCTGCTATAAATGATGACAGCACATGTCATTTACAATATTTCCGAGAGTATCACCCTACCCGCAGAAAAAAAACGTATAATCTACTGCATTACTAGGCGGAATGAAATGTTACTATTTATTACTTTTCGGTTCATGGGAAACAAAAAGGTCCCGCCACGGTGGTCTAGTGGTTATGGTACTCGGCTGCTGATCCGATGGTCGCGGGATCGAATCCCAGCTGCGGCGGCCGCATTTCGATGGAGGCGAATTGTTGAGGCCAGTGTACTCTGCGATGTCAGTTCACGTTAAAGAACCCCAGGTGTTCCGAAATTTCCGGGGACCTCCACTACGGCCTCTCTCATAATCATAGCTGGCTTTGAGACGTAAAACCCCAAAGATCAAGCAATCAATCACAACAAAAAGAACTTCTCCCTGTTACCCTTGAGAACGACGCGAATAAACGTTGCTCCGCGCCGCATGCGCACTATTAGTTCCGTTATCACGCACTACTTCGCGGCCTTTGCTGGCTGACAGGGCTCTCTTTAATAGCAAGGCAGAGAAAACGTCGCGTAAATGTCATGTTTACGGATGACCGAATTGCCCACGCTGCTTACAGCAGCGAGGAGATAAAGTTACATCTCAGCGTTCGTGTGCGCGTAAGTAAATGCACGATGACGGTGCAAAATGTTTTAGAACTCGTTGTTGTTGTTGCCCCTATAACTATCGTTACATTCAACATCCGGTTCTGTGCCGCAGTGCCACTACATCGCTCAGTACGGCCCACTACTGCGTCAAACACGCCGGCCAGACTCGTTCCGTACCTTCGAGTGCCGCCCAGTTTCGCATCTCAATTCTAGTTGATGCGCTTTTCTGTAGCGCGCACAAGAGACCGAGACGCATCGTTGTTGCACGATCGGGGAGCGGGAATATAACTTTGGCAACGTGGCCAATAAAGTTCTTGAGCACTTAGGGCTTCCTGTGATTTGGGCAAGTATATAGGTATGATCTACATTTTAGTAGAGCTAGCGACTTCATCCGGTGAAAGCGGCGCGGGGCGCAAGCCTGCGCGCTGTCTTTCTCTATGTTAGCAGTCGCTCTACAGACGGGCTGAGCCTCCTTCGAACCGCCATCTTCGATCGCCCAGTGCTCCTCCTATATTCCGTGGGCATTGCCAATATTCTGACGGACAAACCGCGACCGTGTAACTGCGTTGTTGATATTCGGTAATAGCCGTATTAAAAGGCCCCTCCTCAAAGTGCTGAATTTTCTTTCATTGGTCACATTCCGCAAGAATATTTATAAACATGGGTGTTATGCATTTATACTTACATAAGTATAACGAATGAGTAGGTAGATAGGAGCGACAGTAAATGTTGTAACAATGGGCAAGTGTGTGTAGGGAATATAATTTCCCACAAATGTGTGCACTGTCAGTGAGCACAGACGGGTCTGAATATGAAGAAGACATAGGGATACCGGCTACATGAACTAAAATATCGGTGACTAAAAGTGATTGTGAGTGCATGTGGGCATTAACTTACGTATACGCTTGTGTACATTCGCGGGTAAGGGTTAGTTACATTTGTCGATTATTACCCGGTACGAACGTTACTACTGTCATTGGCGCTGTCGGTACGAAGGTAGTTACGAATGTTGCGGCGCACGAAGGTGAATGGACCTAAGTGCGAACGCGAATGGGAAAGCTGCAAGCGTGAGTCTATGTGAGCACGAGCCGATGAGTGTGACTGAATGAGAGTGTGTAAACGTGGATTCCTGTGAGGTTGAGCAGAGATCAGTAGAAAAATGTATGTGCTCACCTAAGAAGCAATTTAGTGAGTGTTCGGACGTGTGTAGTTGTCGTCTGGTATCGTATTACAATTATACATTTCTTCTGGATACGTGATCGGCCATGATGGGCACACAGTTTCAAGGGTACGTGATGAGTGACCATTTCGTGGTGAAAGTTGTTAAGTGAAGCCAGTGTCAGGCTGAAGCTTACTTGTCATACTCCAAAAGCATTGTTTTACGATAACGGATACTGTGCGGAAAGAAGCTACTATAAGTTTATGGTGGCCAGTGAATGTGGCAACTGAGATCGACTAATTCAGGAATACCAAAAATTTTCACTTATGCAAGTGTGGTTATTATATGTGTATGTAGCTAATGCGATACCTTAAGTACTCTCAGTTGACTAACCGATATGCCATACAAGTACTGTTGGACGCATTTGCCTTGCTCTTCCTTTAACAGTGTAAAAAAAGCAGTTATCGTTCAGAAAAGTGGCTAGATCGAGTTATTCTATGGCATGAGTGACTTTTTATAAGCAATCAATAATACGCAGAGTGTTCTCGTTTCACTATGACTGGGTATTCGTACCACCACTTCAGTGACCGAAGGGCCAGTCCCCTACTGCCAGCTCGGCCGATGTCCAGCCATAGCCAGATGTGCGCACTGCGGTGTAATCGGTCAAACGGTGACGCACAGCCGTCCCAGCAACTTTGCATGGCTCTCCAGCGGTCTTCTCACTGTGCTATGGTAAGTTCTTCGTCAGCAGATAAGAGCGAACCTTAAAAGCTAAAAGGCCGGAGAAAATGCATTTATAAAGGAGATGCTCACGCCAGATGTCGACTATTATTCGTAATATTCTCAACAATGCTTCACTTTGGATTTCCTCGTAATAAAAGTTCCAGGGAATGCAGGTACCTATACACACCCGCCACCCCCCTTTTCCCCAAAAAAATAATTTATGACTTCTGTCTTGTTTCCTTCAATGTTTCCTCGCTGCTTTTTAATGGCAGCTATTTCCAGCGAGGTGTCCCTAATCTTCCTCAAATTCGGCATTCAATCCGTTCGAGATATAGAACGGCGTGTCCGCAAGAATCGCCTTGATTCTACTGTTTCCATGATAAAGATGGTTCAAGTGGCCCAGATAATGTCACGACAACTAGGCCGGTTACGGTCAAAATAGAAACTCATTGCACACAGCTATCGCTCAAAAGCGCTTTGCCACAATGAACGTCTTTCTTATTCCTTTTGTGTGTTACGTAGTTCCGAAACACGCGACGTGTGCAGTTAATACAAAATTACACTGTTGGGAGGTGAAAACATAATCATTTATTCCTGGTACTTGGTAGCGTATATATAGCAACTGAAACGGGCATACTGAAGGGGGTATGATAGCAAACAAAAGACGCATGCGCCACCAGCGCTTGCAGAGCACTGACTGACGTCACTTCAAAACATTTGCTTTAATACTGAAGTAGGTGTACTGGTTTTCGTTGACGAGTAGAGCACCGTATGACTTGGGTTGGTGTGTAGGACACGGCTATGGCACTGTTGCTAGCTGTAGCTTCCGGGTGAGCTACGCGATCAGCTGCTGCAATGCCCCTCTGTTCAGCTGACGGCACCGGCAACTGTTCATGGTCGCTAGGAGTGCCTGCTTTTGATGCGTACTTGTCTATTTCATCTGAGTCAAGCGTCGGTGTCGAATATTCCCGCTTTCCTAACTGCTAAACATGTCGTCTTACTACTATGGCCGGCGTTCGTACTCTAACCATTCGAGACCCTGCAGTAGTCTGTACAGTAGCTGGCGTCCATCTTTCACCCGTTCCGAAGTCCCGAGCACACACAGCAGCGCCAGGTGATGGCAGGGACGCAGGTTCATCCACGTCATCGGATGAACATGTGCACACAGGACGGAAATATATATCAGAGAGCGATCGTATTTGATATCCGAAGACAAGTTCTGACGGCAATTTCCCAGAGTTGTTCGGCGTCCTCCTGTAACTGAAAAGCAGCTTGATCAGGTCATCTTCCAACCATCCTTCATCTAACGTGAGGCCATCCTTGATGGTCCTCACTGCCCTTTCTGCCAGACCGTTAGATTGTGGTTGAAAAGAGCTGTGCGAGATACATTATATTGTTCATCTTAGCAAAAGTTAAGAAGGTGTCATTAGATTGTGATTGAAAAGAGCTGTGCGAGATACATCATATTGTTCGTCTTAACAAAAGTTACGAACGTGTCACTGGTAAAGTGCACTCCATTATCAGGGACAATGGCGGTGCACACCGAATCGGCAGAAGATAGCGCGCAAGCGGCTGACAGTGCACGCAACGTTTTGGCTTGTCTGAGAGGAACCGCTTCGATCCACTTATTGTGAGCGTCGACGACCGCTAGAGTCATGCTCCCTGCAATAGGACGGGCAAGATCATATGCACCAATGAACACTTTTCTGCCGCAGGGAACCAGCTCATCGGAATTACTGACGTTCGCATTGGCATCATTTCAACACAGTTGTGACAGGACGTGGTAGCCTCTATATCTTACCCTGGCCACAGAAAGGACGATCTAGTGACCGCTTTCGTGGCAGACGATCCCTAGTGTGCTTTATGCAAAAAGTATAAGACGCTACGTCGCGCCTTCATCGGAACGACTACTCGACGGCCCCGGTACGAGGACCCGTGAGCGAAAGACAGTTCTACTTTCTTCTTGAAGAATTCCGTCCTGGCTTCTAGGCCTTGTGCGCAGGACGGTCAGCCACCTTTTATGAAATTCATCACCTGACTTAAGAAAGGGTCATCTGCAGTCAACTGCTTTAGTTTTCAACTGACACAGTTTCTCCCTGCTGTGTCCTTGTGCTGAGTTTGCGCACTTATCACCATGAATGCTTACCAACTGGCCCCATTATCCGTGTTCATGTTCGGGCAAAGTACCAGGTCGGCGAGGTGCTACAGAGTACCTCATTGACGGGCCAAAACAACTGTGAAGAAGCTCTTCGGAGAGACCACGCACCCGTGCAGCATTCCATACTCGTACCTCCTCTCCAGGTGCGTATTCCACGTCTCTTATAAATTTTACCGATTTGCATTGGTTTGCGGTCGCTCCACAATGTGCTGTGGGGCAAGTTCTCTTACTTCCTCACCTCTTTCCATGCATTCGCTGATATTATGACGTTCGTTCGAACGCCCACCTGCAACGGAAGTACCTCAAACCCTTATGGTGCATCGGGCGTAACTCTTTTCGCTATCCTCTTCATCCACATCTATATGCCGATATCGTCTTTTGAGGCACAGTGAGCATGAGTAATTTGCAACTCGTAGACTCTGCAGAGTATCATAAATTCTCGGAAGACGATAAACATCCCGCTTAGTAATGGCGTTCAATTTCCGAAGGTCAATGAAGAAGTCGTCTGGCCTTTCCAGAACCACGGACGACGCTCATGGTCTTGCTGACGACGCAATCATGTCGACCTAAAACATCTCTTCAACTGAATTCGGATAGCCTCTCCCGACTATGGCGATAGTCGGTAGAGATTCTGACATGTAGTCTTCGCGGTATCAGGACAACGATACGATGTTCAGCGGCAAGATTACGTCGTATTTTACACTGACAAGTGTGAAGCAAATTCACTTACCGAGCTCTTCATCTGCTCTTTCAGGCTTGGTGGTAGCCTTACTGCGATGGTGATGGAGGCGAAGAAAGAGCGCACGCCCTTCAAATCAGGCTTGGCGTTGTCAGAAATGTTTAGCTCCGTAACTTGGATGAAACTTGGAACTCCATAACGTGACATTCTCCATTATATTTCATTTTCTCCTTTCCTTTTTGTCCTTTTATGTGATTTTGTAGGTTAAATATTGCCACAAGTATTGCATAATTTCAACGAATTCATTTAGGCTCACTTGTCTTATCTTTGTTTAAGCTTTGTTGTGTTTTGTCGTCTAGAAATTTTCTTTCCTTTAGTTTCGTTTTGTGCATAATACAGCACGTTTCGTTTCGTTGTTTTGCATGTTGATATTCTCTTACTCACTCCCCTCTGTAATGCCTCGGCGACTGAGGGCATCAAAAATAAATAAATAAATAAATAATAAACGCTGGTGATGATAGTTCTCTTCAGGGTGTACCGCTGCGCATTTCTAAAGCTCTTTTGAAAAACATTAACAGCCCGCCATGCGAGTGACATCTACACAAAAAACCCGTGGCAACGGCGAAGTTTCTGCGGATGTTTTCTTTGTTACTCAAAAGCGGCATGCAGTAGGCAAAAGAAGCAATATTGCATGTTCATCATAATTCGTAGTTGCTGGTCAGTATACACTAGAGCATTACTACGAGTAGGGACTTCGGTTTTGCGTGCACTCAAGTCAGGTCGCCTACGACGTATTTTAGGTAAACGCAGATTGAACGACAAATTGCCGAACATCGAGCCCGTTGCATCTTTCTGCATGTTCTGGAAATTTTTCATTAGAAACAGGGGGAAATGGTTTTATCAGCGTATGGTTTATGTTTTGGAGCGCTATCAGTGTTAGTAACACTATTAACGTATATAGATGCGTAAAAGAAGGGAATATTATACACCCCATTAAGGCATCCCGCTAATCATCGCCACTAGAACTCCTCGTTTTATGCCACATATTTTCTTCAAAAGAGGACAACCCTCACATAAGGCTAAAGGCCAACCTCTTATGTGAGTGAACCACTTATGTGAAATATAATATTACTCAAGAAATAACGGATTTTTTCTACATTTTTAACGACGTGTTCGAGAAGTGTAAGCAAAGGAGTTTCCGTGGTGCTGCTTTTGCACTTTCTGAAAAAGAAACACAATGAAGAAAATTCTTCTGTCAAAGAATTTCACGCCTTGGAAATCAGCATTCGTTAATTATTTAAAGCTAGAGGAACAACTCTGATAGGTACTTCCCGCTGGTAATTTAGAGGAACGGCGATGGGTTGACAAGGAATGAAAAGAACGACGCACGTGTCCTGTACGTTTGACACAGTTGGATATATATGAAGTTGTCGTTGCAGTGGACTGCTCAGCTAGGGTAATAAAAAAGTCACAGTTTCGCCGCAAGGGCGGAGCAATGGATGCGATAGCAAGAAACTGTAATGCTATACGGAGTGAGGCTCGCAGCTTCAGGAGCAACGTTAATTGTAGCAAACATGCACTTGCTAAGTGAGCGCATCCCGTGGGCAGCGCGTGCTCGTACGAAGGGCTTCATACGTTGTGTTACAAAGCTACACGTACAAAGCTAGGGGAGGCCGCTAAATGAACAAACAGAAGATGAGCGCGAACTACCAAGTGAAGCAAGCACGAAACGAACGCACAGATATACACCGAACGAGCGCGAATAAGCTGTCACAATGGGTACTCTCAGTTTGAACAGCGCTCTTGTTGCAAAGGCGGCCGAAGCAGCGAAGGAAACTAGCGTGCTTCAAGTGTCGAGCTGTTACACTTGATAGTTCGCGCTCATCTTCTGTCTGTTCGTTTAGCGGCGTCCCTTGAGCTCGAGTGACTTTCGTACGCTCCCGTAACATCAGCGCGGACATCACGGTGAAAGCTCGAAACATCCCTCTTCCTCCCACCACGAGACAATCGTGCGAGCAGACAGCGGAAGGGCAAGGCCCTGCGCAAATATTAGAAGCGAGCTAGATGGTCGACGACTTTTAAATGGGCCCGTTGCGCTCCTCGCGCCATCTCGCTGGTAATGAAGAAACGCTTATAAGCGCCTGACGTCTCCGAGTCCTGCCAGCGGTAAAGGCTGTGTACATAAGGCTCGCCGTTAGCTCCCTAGGATCTGCTCTTTGTGGCGTAGTGGTTAGCGCCACGCGCTGCGGAGCGAGACGTTGCTGGTTCGATTCCGCGCTTCGGAAGCATTTATCTGGATTATTTTTCTTTGGGACTTTATATATATATATATATATATATATATATATATATATATATATATATATATATATATGTATACTTTTACATATACGGGTTCATGACGGCGGCGGCGACGGGGACGGCAAAAACCAGCCGAGACTGTCCATATAATTGCTACCGCAATAAAAGTGCACGAACTAACGTAAGTGACCAGACATGACCTCATGACGTGCGCGCCAAGACTGGTGCAGCTTTTATCGGGCTTGCAAGGACACGGGTTGGCCGACTGTCCGGGAGAGCTGGCTCATCTTGCTCAATACTGTCTAACTGCTTGCTGTGTCTTGTGTGTGCTCTATGAATGCTACGTACTGCTGTTTAATACTTCTTGGTGGCTAAACGTCAAGTGTTCCTGGACACTACATAGTCAATTAGGCTGGTGGTGACTAAATGGTTGCATTTATTGGCTCAGTGCTTACTAAATGAGCGTAACGTTAGCGTAGTGTAATGTTGGCTAACTGACAGTACTGGCTAGGACAGGAAGTAGTGTTTGAAACTCTTGTATTCATACGTAATGCTGCTGACAGTTCATCAATGCAAGCCATGGTCGCGAAATCTCCTACTATTCTCCTCATTATCCCGCTCCTTATCACAGGCACTGCTCCTACAAGTGTGTTTAACACTGTGAAAGAACAGCTTACTGTGAAAGAACAGCTTGTACTGCTGCACTGTAACCTTCGTAAAACTTCAAAAGTATTAACTTGTCTATAGCAAATTGTGTCAACATAAATGATTAAATTTGCAAATGTGCGTCTTTAGGAAAACAGCAGACACAGTCTCTAGTTCTTAATTGAATTACATTATAGCCTCTGAAGTACGCTGATTCTCGTTGAAGCAGTTATCATCATACTTTCCATGACATCATTTACAGTGGATAGGGGATGCGAAAGGGGCTTCCAACTAACAACCATTCCCTTGAATAAATAATTAACGAACACATTGAGTGAAACTCAAGAGACTCTAATTTAGCATCCCTTCACGAGGAGGAAGGTGAGCCTTAAGTTGCAAGGAATGTAGTCCCGTCTGGTATAAGCAGCGCTTCCACTTTAATTGTGGACTGCTTGTTGCGCAGCTTTCCTTACTGCTGCTGCTGCATACCTTTGGCGCCGCTGTTCATCCCTGGTTGCCAGCAAACAACTCACCGCTGCATCAACTGCGGATTCGTGTTGGGCAGAACCGGCCCCTGCTAGGAACATCCTTGATGCGGAGGGCTGGCTCCACACACCTCACATCCGGTGGTCGCACCCTTCAGCGACAGCGACTGTACATTGTACAAAGAAGTCTACGCTCCTAAATAAGATTTGGCTCTGCGATGAACCTCAAGCGCTTGAAGTGTGCACCATGGAAGATATATTTACGCAGTGCCGCACCAATGAGCACATGAACATTCCTATAATTTAGTACAAGTACATATCGGCTAATCTTTAGCATAATATGTTCATTCAGTACTCTCCAGCAAATGGTCATCACTCAGTCGGCACCGCCGATCGCGTCCGGTGTATCCGTTGATTCGAGATGTAAATAGATCTGTTTTTAATAAACATTATTAGTTGGCGACACGATTAACACTAAACTATCTAGTAATGTGTAACTTGAGAAAATGCGATGTCTATCTATCTATCTATCTATCTATCTATCTATCTATCTATCTATCTATCTATCTATCTATCTATCTATCTATCTATCTATCTATCTATCTAGCCGACTACGTCCCTCTCCTCTCCTGCTCGTTTTGTTCACCCGATATGCACTAAAATTTGTATGGTAGGGTGCGAATGTGTGACGAAAATTATTGAGTGATGTTTACATCACTAACATAACATACTCGTAATGTAATTATGACGCGATTAACGATACTGCAGTAACGAGTGACTCAAGGTCGTAAAGCTCGGCCCGCGGTATTCGGGTATGCGCCACAGCGGTTTGGATTTTGTATCGCCGGTGCCAATGTTGGGCCGACTAAAATCCCCATATAGCTTATGATTGGAACGTACTTAAAAACAACCATGGTATATTGTTTTCGGTAGCATTCGTGCGAAATCTATATAGAGTTTCCGAAGACAACCAGAGAAACAGCAGGCGGGTGCCGAACCCGGCACCGGAGCAAGCACGCTGCAACTAGACTACCGCGGTTCCTCCCACAACGTAAACGCAGTAACGTGGTGCTTGTGTTACGTGAATAGAGTTTTGATGTGTATTAAGCGGTATCTGAGCACCGTAATAAAATATACACACGTTACACTATCACTCAGTGTGCTTATGTCCCACTTTGCTCGATGCCGTAGGAATACATTAACGAACTTCGCTCATAATACGCCCGTCAGTGCACCTGGACTTCTCATAGACAAGCCAGGTGTCCGTGCTGTGCACTAAGGCGAGTGTGAACGTTACTCCCTACCATAAGTTACCATTCAGCTGCTACGGTGCTGTCGAGTTCTTATTAGCCGATGAATTTTATGCGAAGACGAATTTTACCCTGACACATCACTGAATTCCACACGATTAGCCATAGGCAGTTTCCTCGCTGCTTCGCATGTTAAGGATTCCTACAGAGCGTGGGATCTGCAGGATTCTTTGAAATGTAAACGTTAGTGTTGCCTACGATGACTGCATCATAATTTTCAGACAAACGAACTTAGTGTACTATACTAATCATGTATAGGTTACTTTTGTTTTCTGCGTTGCTCCCCTTATTCAATGCTCCCCATGGGGCCTGTAAGGTACTTCTAAATAAATAAATAAATAAATAAATAAATAAATAAATAAATAAATAAATTCATCACGAAAGTCACCGTAGGATGACATTGGGACCGGTAAATTTAACCAGTGATAGTTCTTTTGTTAGACGGAAGTCATGGTCAAATTCCAGACAGAATGATTAGCATTGCGGCAGAGGAAATGGGATATCAATACCTCATCAACTTGAGAGCGTGTTAGAAATGAATATGGCTGATCGGCCCAGGCGATGGGAAAACTCGGCGCGGCAGCCAGGCGCGGAAAACAGCAAGACAGACACATGATCGAAAAAGTTATGATCCGTTAGCATAAGAAAATTAACCCTATCATGTAAGTGTTTCGGTAAGCTTCGGGTGCTAAGGTGCGTGATGAAAACTTTAGAAGCAGACGAACAGCCAAGAAGTTGCTTCATCTCATGCATAGTGTGATTTTTTCCAGTCATCGTGCATGAATTAGTGCCTCTTGGCGAGAACGGCCAAATCACCAACTCCAGAGATGTTGTACCCTCGACTATTTGCACACTTTCTCGCTTCGGTGCGGCAGGTCTACCCCCCATCTTTTTACTTCTTAGGCGCCAATGCCTCAGCAAGCAGCCGCTTGTTGTCAAGTGTCCGTCATAGATATAAGAAATTAATCCTGACCGGCCAGGCAACTGCACTTGTTTGCGTACTGTGAAATGCTCGTATACTGCAGCCTATTGCTCATGGAAATCCATTTTGTAGAAGGGTACAGCAGGTTAGACACCCACAGATAGGACACAGGTACTGGGGCTACTAACTGTTTAATCATCCTACACCCGTCGACATATTATAACAGAAGTTTCAAATGTTGCGCACGCGCAACGTCATGTAATAAAAACATAAAAGCAAGAACTACAAGCCAAAACAAGGATCTGCGTATGTTACATGGCGTTAACTAGGACGTTATATTCAAAGGAGGACAAGGTGACCGAGGCCTCTCTTACGCAAGTATGTTTGCGCTTCCTGATAAAGAAGGCCTCCAAGGCTGGCCGAGAAGAACGGGTTTTACTTCGGTCTGAAATCTTGGCCTCACGGAATTTTGGCTCCCATCCAGATTCAGAAATGTGCGCAACTAAATGTGTGTACTTGTGTTCTTTCTTGTTCACTTTTAGTGCGTGCTCTCTAAGGCGGTCATTGATGCACCTTTCAGTCTTGCGAATGTAAATTTTCCCACACGATATTGGAGTGGAGAAACAACACCAACGGAGCACTTGACGAAAGGGTCTGTGCGTTTGATGCTGCATCCTTGCTTGTTTTAACCGCAGTAGCGGGGGCAAAGTTTCTGCAGCTCGTTGGGGGCTGAAACGTCCACGGGCACCTCAAATCTGCTTGCAGCCTTGTTGAGGCCATGAGAGAAAGCGTTCACGTGTGGCTTAATCATGACCATAAGGATAGAAATTACATTTCAGTCTTTGTTGGCCTATTTGCTGGGCTTATTCTGTGCATGCAAAGAAAGCGTTATTGCCTTTTGACTTAGCCCACTCTAAACTTATGAAAATGGGTATGTTGTACAGCGCGTGAAGTCTGCTCTAGAAAAGCCATATGCCCCGCCACGGTGGTCTAGTGGTTATGGCACTCGGCTGCAGATCCGAAGGTTGCGGGATCAAATCCCGGCCGCGGCGGCTGCTTTTCGATGGAGGCGAAATGTTGGGACCCGTGTGCTGTGCGATGTCAGTGCACGTTAAAGAACCCCAGGTGGTCTAAACTCCCGGAGACTTCCACTACGGCGTCTCTCATAATCAGAGCTGGTTTTGGGACGTTAAACCCCATAAATCAATCAATCAAATCAATAGAAAAGCCATACTCACACGGCATACAGCAAAGCTTTGATTGGAAAGTGTCCCTCCCCTTGGCGGCATGCAGGCTTCCCTACGAGGGCAAGTTTACCAGTTGCCGAGACTCTTCTATAAAAAGTGAAGCAGAAAGGGAAGGGGTTCAGGCCCGTTGTTTGAACGGGAGACCTGTGTTTTTGCTATACGTTCACGCCTTGTCCCATGGCCTCAAGATGGTTGCAAGCAGACATGAGGTGCCCCTGGCCTTTTCAGCACCCAGCAACTTGCCGAAGCCGCGCCAGCACCTGCGGTCACAACAAGCAAGGACGCAGCCTCAAACACACAGACCCTTTCGTCAAGTGCTCCGTTGGTGTTGTTTACTCCACTCCTACGTCGTGTGGAAAAATTTAGATCGGCCAGACGGAAAGGTGCATCAATGACCCCCTTAGGGAACACGCAATAAAAGCTAACAAGAACGAAGACAGACAGGTATTCGCACTTAATGGCGCACATTTCTGCATGTGGATGTGGGCCGAAATTCAGTGAGACTAAGATTTTTTTAGGATTTTAGTAAAAGCTTTTCTTCTCGGCTAGCCTTGAAAGCCTCCATTATTAGGAAGTGCAAAGATATTCGCGTAAGCGAGGCTTCGGTTGCCTTTGTCCTCATCTGAATATAACCTCCTACTCGATACATGTGACATGCGCAAATCCTTCTTTCGGCTTGTAGTTGTTCTTGTTTTTATGTTTTTGTTACATGGCGTTCCTCATGCGCAACATTTGAAACTGTTGTTATGAAATTTCGGTGGGGTGTAGGACGATTGAACAGTACCATAGCCCGTGTGCCCTTCTCTCTGTATGCGTATGTCTACCGCGCTGTATTCTTTTAGAAAATGGATAGCCAACTAGCCTCACAAACCGTTTTGTTAAAGCTCATAGCAAGGTACTCGAACACTGCCGAAGCGAAAGCTATAGGCCGTTTTCATGTGGGCGCCGCCATGTTGCCTAGCGGGCGCAGGCGCCTCCGATCTGGCAACCCACTGGCTTGTGCAAACGCTCGCTTTTGCATGGTCGGTATGGGGCGGATGCAGTTTTCTTCGTTTTTGTAGTGCTGACGCGCTCACTTTCGCCTATATTGGGGTTCTATATATAGGAAATGAGTCTGTGCAATGTTCTAACAAGTTTTTAGCCTGTGATAGTGATTGGTTTAACAGAGGACGCCGTGAAATACTCTGGGTAGGGTAAAATATAGGTTAAATGTCGGCGTGGTTCACGCACCCGGTCCCTCCCGAGCTAACAGCCGACGGAATATGCCTCATATTTAAAGGGTAATGCTGGCGATTCTTCAAAGTCAAGTGGCTGCAATCAAGTTCTCAACATACGGTTTTCTTGGTACTCTAAAAATACATGCCACGATAGGCGTTTGTAAACTATTTAATTTTATTAAATTTAATCTTTAAGAATTTTCGCGAGCTCACATGCTTTGACCGTTACCACCCTGTGTTTTGAAACGTCATTACCTGGACTGATGCCTACCAAGCAGACAGGCTACCCAAGTAAAGCGGTGATTCTTTACGCTTACATCGTCGCCGTAAAGTTCACGAAAGCAGGCACAGCTCGATGGACCGTCAGGTGACGTTGCCACCTTCACTCTTGCACCGTGACCATCCATCCATATGTCTTACGGTGGAGAGTCTGTGACGTCGACACATACGTAGCACTAAGCAGCTACAGGTTTCGATGTACGCTTGAAGGCAACGTTCATTAATTATTTAATATTACGACCCAGTTTCCCCGTTGAACTGCAACCACCCTGGCTACTATAGCACTATCAATACACTTGGAAAACAGCGATATAAGATGTGGCGAAAAAAAAATAACCACCAGTGCTACTCTTTAAAAGGCTTTAGATACAGGCTTGTCTCGGCTGGCTGCCCTATATCGAAAACATTTGGAAAGGGAGCTGGTACCACCAGCAGGCCCACAATTTGCTGTTTAATGAAGTAAACAAAATATTTGCCAGACTACTACACCTCACTATAAATAGCTCCATAATACCAGTGCCCAAGGATCAATAAAGCGACACATGTTCTTGAAGCGATATAAAGCCACACACTGCCTCGACTGCTGTAAAGTGTCGAGCATGAGCCCTGAACATTCATCATGCTTCTCTCAATCGGTTCATTTGTACACGTTGCGGCAAATTCCGGAGCCACCCACGAAGTGCCATCCTAGCATCAAATTTGCTTGTGCACTGCTTGCGCTTTCACAGTCCAGTGTAGTAAAAGAAGCGTGCGGTAGCTATGCTCGACGAACACATTGGTCATGCTTTACACTCCTCACAGATTAGCACCAGTTTGCACGCATGTTGAAATCAATGTTTGGAACATTTACCATTGAAAGACGTTGGCCCAGAATTGGCACTTGCGCTAACGTATGTGACAGTACACGGAAAACGAAAGGGTGTACCAATGTGCGACAGTTGGCTCATGTGCTAGCGCTCAAAGCCTTCGAGCTACGAGCATATTTGGTCACGAATCAGCTCTCATAAAACACTAGCGTGGCCGTATTGGTGGTCTGATATGCGCGGCTATTATGTAGATTCCACAATGCTTTGGTATCGGCATACAGTGGGGCTGCGTTCTAGCGCGATGACATTGGTCAGCCGTGTCGGAAATAATGCTTTCCTGGCGGGATTCTCCGACACCGAAAATGCCGGGGACACTATTCGTGACAGAACTATTCCGGTAGTTTCAAATAAAAATTTGGTCGAAGAATATCGGATTGGCTCAATACTTCAAAGGACAACATTCGCCCCGGAGTGCTGAAATTATTGAGCTCAAAAGAAATGACACTTGAGGCTGGCATTTTAACCCATGTCTTCAGTATACTCTGCCAGAGTCATCTAAAGACATCACGATGACTCGGCAGTTCGAGGTGAACAATCTGAAGTACCTCGTTGCGCGCGTTCCAGCTTACAGTGGTGCCATTCTTTGAAAGTGTCAATGCCGCCGTTTGATTTCGCGTGCCAAAATGCACGATTCACTTGAAGAACAGCTAGGAGAGGTTTCCTTTTTTTAAGCAGCATAAAGTATAGCTCTCCTAGACGGTGATGAGCATGTGTGCCCAGTGGCTGTCGAAGAATGCATTGCACGTATACAGGTGTGCCACACAGCATTACAAACGCACTTCCACATTTCCGATTAACATACTGTGTCTCAGGTCGACCACAAGTCAGTCTAGCAGAGCATCAGCTCAAACACCTCAAAGTCATGTACAACCCTTGCGATTTTTTATTAACGCGTGAGCGCTGAGCACGGGGCATGGTGGCGTCTATTATTGCCGAAATGTAACGAGATTTACTGCACCGTGCGCAAAGAGCACTAAGCACACTCATCTGTGTTTACCGTTTGCTGAGATATTTACTTCAATAAAACCAATCTGCCTGCACAGGCGAGGACACTTCCACTGGCATAGACACAGTGCACATTCGCAACTCTTGATCATTTCGCCGGTGTGCTCTTTGTGTAACACTGCGAAGCTTCTTTAAAAAATACATAACCATATGTTGAAGATAAGAAAAGCGACCAACGTATGGAACAGTATTCAGAGTTAATGTGTGCTTTAAGTGCTAGCGCATCGCGCAGCAAATATTGCTACTGTTGGGGAATATTACACACAACCATTTCCTGTGTACAACGCTTGTTCATACTGCTAAGAAATTGCAAGGCTGTACAGCCGGCAATGATAATTTTCGTGCGTAGGAGCAACACTAAACCATGGCATACATCATATGAAATATTAGCAGTGCCAAACGATTGCCCTTATAAACTGATCCGAGAAGCATTGCGGTAACTTCAGACGGACAAATATTTTTTCCAAAGAAAACGCCTTGTGGAAACAGCCGGCTACAATTTCAGGAATTGTCTGGTAATTATACCGCGTAGCATAACAAGATATTGCGAAGGAAGACTTCTTAAGCTAATTCCTAACTTCTTAAACGACTGCCTTCTAAACGACTGCCAAAATAGAGAATTCACAAAGAGTTTTTGAAATCCGTTATAAGAAGTGTTTACTAGTAAGTGGCAAAGGGTGAAGTGAGGCTGTCGGGTACATTATTTGGTGTTCGTTTAGTATTCAGCTGCAAGTGCCTAGCAGGCTATCAACGTCTTTGGTTGCCTTAGATCGATGAACAGATCGCTAAAAATGATGTAGCACAAGGAATGCCGCTGGAGCCAACGTTTGCCGTCCTGACGAAGACAAGTCCACTTGTCGAAGCGTTGGCTCCAGCAAAATTCGCTGTTCTTCTTCATTTTTAGCGAACTTCTCATCGATTCAAGCCTCCATCTTCCCCTGAGCTTCTCTCCTAGTTGCTATAAAAATTAATGCTAGCTCGCATTCTGTTTTACGGGCAAACGCGCGTTCGCAGTGCTGTTTCGGTAAGGTGTAAAATGCACCTGAGCAAGCACGTACAAGCATAAAAAGAGCCAGTCCTGCACGGAATCGCAGGACAGTGACAGCATAAGCTGGAGGAGCGACCTTGCTTAGTGGCCGTGATTGCTGCGGTACTGCAACGTGCAAATCTGTGTAACTGCACATCTTAGAGCCTTTTGGCGTCTTGACTCCCGGCCCGGCGTCCACGCGAGCTGCAGTTTGGGCTTCTCTCTGCGCAGCTCTCTGTTGCGCCGACGTTGCCTTGCTGCAGCCGCGCGCGTAGCTCTGCGATTCGCTATTTCAGCAGTAATCCGCACCTAGCGAGGAGGCGCCATCAGGTATATCGAAGAGCCAAGTTAAGTTGCTGTCGGGGCTGCGCACGTCGCCTGCCGCATGTCGCATGGCACGATACGACACGATAAAGGGCAGCGGTTCGTAATACTGATGACGGAAATCTTGAAGAAGATTGTTTCGTAAGGATGATTTTGGTGATGCCCTTGTAATGAGTGCAGAGCTGCAAGGCATGCACCCTTGTGTGCTTTCAAATGATTCCTCGAACTCGTTATGCAATCCATTTTCCGCGACGTGTAGTGGCGTATTATTATTCCTGTCACGTAACATTACATTGTCCTAATGCGATTCCTCGGCAGGCTTTATACCTGTTAGGTCTTTTATTGATGATTTCCCAAGGACAGGCGTTGCTCAGTGGTAGAATGCTGTACTGCCACGCAGAGGACGTGGGTTCGAATCCTCCTCGGTCCTGGTTATTTTTTCTAAAATTTTCTCGATAGTGGTTACAGACACCG
The DNA here is from genome assembly GCA_013339685.2 of Hyalomma asiaticum. Lineage (NCBI taxonomy): Eukaryota > Metazoa > Arthropoda > Arachnida > Ixodida > Ixodidae > Hyalomma > Hyalomma asiaticum. The sequence continues at coordinate 52,383,731 of CM023482.1, forward strand.
GCGGCGGCGGACAACTACGGCGCCAAAAAGGGCCCTTGTTGTGATCTCATAACATCTTACGCTGTAATAGCGGCTGAATTTCATCCACGCCAGCGAAGAAAAGCGGCACACGGGTGTTCGGCTACCACCCGGTTGATTCCGAAGGCGTCCCCTTTCGAGCACGTCTGTACGGCGAACAACCGCTGGCGATCACAAAATAGTACCCTCGTTCCCCGTTATTCTGCACACAAATGAACTGTAGGTTTCTGCCATCAGAAGTGTCTAGGGTACTATGATGTACTTACTAGACTTGGGAACGGGACGGATTGCAGTTACAGTACTTTCACCGACGACGCGCTCATGGCCGTCATACGGCTCGATGCCGAAGTCGTAGTTCTGGACGCAATTGTCCAGATAAAGGAACCTAAATAGGTCTTGCTAAGACCTTCGATACTACTCCGCATCCTAAGATATTGCACAAGTTGCTTTCTATACTTACAAACCTATCCTTGGTCAGTTTGGTATCCGACTTCCTTCCGCAGCGTTACCATAGCGCGTCCCGGTACTCACGTACGGCAAAGGCGAACGAAAACACTCGAGAGAGAATTAAGGGCCGCGAAGCTTGCAATGGAACAAAATATGATAGCTCTAACGTGAAGAGACAGAAAAGTAAGTCAAATAGATCAAGCAACTAATAGGAATAACTGACATCCTTGAGTCAATTAAGAGAAAAAGTAGAACTAGGGCCGGGCAGGTGATGCAGAGCACAGACAGCCGTTAACTATCATGACGACAAAATTTATATTGAGAGAAGGAAAACGCAGTCGAGGCAGGCGAGAAGTTATGTCGTCGTGGTGTGTCTGCATGGAGCGGCTTGAATTCGATGATGAGAGACAACGTGCGCCATGGCCAGATGTTAACGCATTGGTGGCGTTCTGACCGACTTCCTGTTAGGGGTCGCGTTTATTCCACAATAACGAAAGACAGTGTAGGTGGCGCTAGTAACTAACTATATAGATGAGTAACCAACTAGTAACCAACTTATAGATGAGCTTCATCTATAAAGGCAGGGGCAGAAAAATAATATTCGCTCATATAGACCACTGACAATTACATCAATGCTGTACAGGTTGGCGATGCAGGCAATTAACTTGAAAAACGCAGACATGGGCAGCGCGTAATGACACTCTTGGCGAACTCGAAAATGTATTTCAAATTGACAGGGGATTGATGATAACCTTTTTGGGCTTACGCAGTGTATAGAAATAGCCGGAAAAGAACACACCTTACACAGGACATTTTTGGACATTAAGGGTGCGTACGACAATGTAAGTCAGAATATATTATGGGGTATAATGAAAGAAGCTGGTATAAGGGATGACTGTATATAGCTCTTAAAGGAAATATACAGTGGAAATACAGTCTGTGTGGAATGGGAAGGTATGGCAAGTAATGGTAGAATGGAGGTCGTCAATATAGGTAAAGGGCTGAGGCAGGGATGCCCATTGTCCCCACTGTTATTCATGCTTCACATGAGGAGAATGGAGAAAGCATTGGACATAAGCAATATTTATTTTAAGCTGTCACACAAAGAGGCAGGTATGGTGGCAGAACAAAAGCTCCGTGGGTTGTTTTATGCAGATGATATTGTGCTATTCGCAGACAGCAGAGCGGATCTCCAGTGTCTAGTTGATATATGTGGTCGGGAAAGTGAAGATCTGGGACTAAGATTTAGTGTGACAAAATGCAGTTGGATGATATTCAATGACAGCAACGACCAGACAATATCAATACAGGGCGAGGAGGTACCCAGAGTACGAGCGTACAAATACCTCGGTATATGATGAATGATGGCAATAGATACATAGAAGTACAGGAAAAAGCGATGACAGCTACAGGAGAGAGGAATTCTGCAATAATGAGGTGTAGAGCGCTCTGGGGTTAAACAGGTTACGAGGTAATTCGCGGTTTGTGGAAACATGTCATGGTGCCAGGAGTTACATTCAGAAACGCCGTTGTGTGCATGAGGTAAGAGGTACAGTCAAGGCTGGGCGTGAATCAGAGGACGGTCGGACGTCTCGCATTGGGCGGCCATAGGAAGACCACAAATGAGGCTGTTAAGGGGGATGTGGTGGGGTCTCACTTTGAGGGAAGGGAAGCTCAGCGTAAAAGTAGGTACGAACAGAGATTAAGGAATATGAAAGAAAGTAGATGGGCTGCGAAAGTATTCAGATATTTGTATAGGGAGAACATTGACTAACAATGGAGGGAGCGAAATAGGAGACTTACCATTAAGTATACAGCCAGTGATGAAACGGATGGGGCAAAAAAGAGCATTAAGAGCATGGTCAGAGCGGCGGAGAAGTCGGATTGGATAGCATAAATAGAGAAAAAACTGGCGTTGAGTAACTGCAGAAAAAGGAAAGACGAAATCAACAGAGAAAAATTTTACGATATTTCAAAGGGAAGTGTTTTACTGTTTGAAGAAAGGTCAGGTTGCCTGAGGACCCGAAGTTACAGGGCGAAATTCAATAAAGAAGGGGATACATGTACGCGCTGTAACGACAGATCACATTTTGATAGAATGTACAGATGTCCACCCAGGTGTAGCTGTGGACACTACCCTACAGAGGCCATGGGTTTCATGAGTGACACGGGAAAGCTGAGCATGTCGGCGATAGAGGTAAGTAAAAGGCGCTTCGAGAACTGGTGGCGGAAAGGTATGGAGAAAACAGAAAAGCAAGGTAGTTCGAATAAGATTGTTACTTCACAGGCGGAACAATAATAGAAAAAAACATGTAGGCGAGGGACAAATTTCTTGTGAAAATATGTGTGATTTGGGGAAACAAATGATTGTAGGGGATAAAATAAAGGTAGAGCTTCGTGGCCCTCGGGTTAACTCCCCGTTCTAAAGGGGACGCTCCTAACATCCACCCATCTATCTATCCATACCAAGCCGCCACACAAGGTGGGACAAACAATGCAAATCATGGAAAGAAAATAAATAAACATAATACGGATCACACAAAGAATCCTTAGGCAATTTTCGCTGTCCTTCCCGAGCGAATTTTTCTCGGGAATGTCCGTGCTGGTCCAATTTCCGGGTCAGGCGGGCCAATTCCCGGGTCATGCCGTCGTGACTCATTGGAGACTACGTGGCCCATTTTCTTTTGTTTAAATGGCATAGAATTCATCACATTTATCTTGTTGAAAGATCTTATATTTCTAAGCAGTTGACAACAAACGCTAATAGAAATGTTTTGCTTGCTTCCAACATTATCAAAATGTTTATTGTTATCCCGGCTACTGGAAAGAACGGTGATAAGATTCTAGGAGAACAGCTGGCTTCTAAATTGAGTTGGCCAGTAAAGCTAACAGCTCTTTCAAAAGCTTCATCAACCTGCCTACCTTCACATGGCACGCACCCCTTAAGACGTCACTTACATGGCGCTTAACATTTCACTTTGGTTAACGGGCAAATTCCAAGAGCGCTACACCACTACCGGAAACTCGTTACAAAGGAAAACTAGAGAGGAAACAACGAATGGTCATCCATTGTTGATGATCGGCATTTATGTCTAGCGAAGCTGCCGGACATGTATGATTTTGCCCGATAAATTAAGCGTCATAGCGGGATTGGCGCTTCCCCTGGGCCTCTTGAGTATGAGCTGTAGGAATTCCCTACCAAAATGAGTCTTTCAGGGTGATTGCGCACCACTGGATTGAGCATTTCGTTTCAGAACATTCTTTAGTAGCATTTTTCCTGCCGCACGAATGCGTGCGTGTGCAGCTATCTTGCAGGAATTATCAAAAAGCTAGATTTCCCATAATAAATATGTAGAAAAATACATTAAACTTAATTCGATCCATTCAGCATGTGGCACCAGTGCTCTGTAGTCGACAATAACTTTATCGTTTTCGACTACAAATGTAAAGTCGCCCGAAGAGGGATATTTGTTATTCACAGAAGACCACAAGAGCGACGCACCATGCTGCAACAGGCTATCATCGTCACCATCGCCATCACCAGCAGAAGAAGAAGAAGGGTTGACGTGTCGAATATTCGCTAGTGCTCGCAGGCGTCGAAAACAGGGGATAAGCATGGAATCTAGCATTGCCGGTAAGCGAGGAAAACCTATAATACCACGTCAGGCTTACTTCATCGTACTACTCGCTAGAATCGTCCAAAATCTTTCTAGGTGCATAGTACCTTTAACATACTTGCCTGAAGTACGAGTGGTTACCTGGACAGGCGCGTGTAGTGTTCGTGCGGCAGCTCGCAGCTAAACGCATTATTCACACTTATAGTGCACGGGAAACGCACTGGGGTTTGTGTCGCACCGATTCTGGTGCATGTACCAAAACAAAGAGAGAGAGAGAGAGAGAGAGTGGAGCATTTTGCATCTAAGAATTCTGCACGATAAGGCTGTCGGCTTACTGTTTTCAGGTTTTGCGATCACTTTTCACGCACTTGTTTGGTGCTATAGAATGGAGGTCAGTCTGGTATCCATACTGAGATATGAGGAACGATTAACGAAGCAGGCGTGTCCATCGTACCTTCCATAAGGTATCGCAAAGCCACCCGGTTCAGCTGACATTGCTGTATCGGGCGCCAGCCTTACAGTTTCCTACCAAATACTAGAGGGAACTCTGGCGCTGCAGTCATTCAGCTGCCACTGGATGGATGAGTAATAGATGGATACGTTCGTACAGATGCCACGGAATTATGCGTACGTTTGTGTAGTGTGTGTTGGCGACAGGAAAAAGCATATGATTACGAAAACGTGGTGCTTCTCACGGCATCCGGGACTGTGGAGCCAAGTCCTTTCTCGTTGCGAGAATTTCTTGTGTGTGCGCTGTTAATGAATCTGCGCGCGTTTTGCACTTTCCGCTTTCTAGCCAACTTTCCAGCTTACTTGTTTCAGTTCACCGTGTAACTTCACCGCTGAGGGGGTCTGGTCCTGCCTGGTCAGGGTTTCGGGAAGGACACGTCGAGGTTTGCACCGGTGGCTGGTGCGCTGTTTTTCGCCGTGGTTTTCTCGCTGCGATGCTCTTTGCCTTCTATTTTCACCTGTCCGCAGTCCAGAACGTTTAAACGCGTTGTGGAGAAGTATTCGTTTAGTCCAAGGAGCGAAGTAAGGGAGCACAAAGTTTCCCTTGCGCTACCTTAGGTTGAGGGGGCAGCAACGAAAGCCTCAGTGAGGGCATCTTACAAAGGATCATTCCAGAACGAAGGTGCCTTCAAGATGTTACGGCCTCCTCACAATAGGTAAAAGTGTTTCGGAAAGGGGCCCGAAGTAGTTGAAGGCCAGATACAATCGTAAGAAATTTCAAGCTTTATCGAGAAAGATAACTTCTTTCTCAAATCTTTTCTCAAATAATTTCATCCGCATCCATTGCATGACGCCGCAGGCGACACTTTAGACAGGGGTGCCACAAATTGAAAAAAAGTGCAAGACAACCGGCATCCATAGCATGTATGGATCAAAATCTGCGAGTTTTGAATGAATCGTGCGCGTAAGAGTTTAAGATTCAACTCACCTCTAAAGCAAATATTTATATATGCTCTATTGTCGAGGTAGGTTTGTGACATACGTCCATCTCCGGACACTCAGAATATATAAATCACAACGTTTTCACACCCGCGTATTAGAACTGTACGGTGGCAAGACACTATTGTATGAAAATTTTGTTCCATTTTAGTTAAGCGCACCGTTGTTTTACAATGAGGCACCCAGTGAGTACACTTTCACGCCATATACTGAAAGACGGCATGAAGCGAGTCGTATCTTCACTACAAGGCGACAAGTTTCAAATGAGCATAGTAATTTATAATTAAGTATTTGGTTATAACAACTGCCCCTTGTTGACACACGCAGCAGTTCCAAAGATGTTCCGTAAAAAGTTTACTTTTATGTGGAGACTTCCGCAAAACGCTTGGAGAATGCCGCATGCGCAATGTAAATGCTTTATTTCGCTAACGACCGATGTCATGCACGCTTTTTCGAGCGTATTCGTTACCACTCTAAATGTCGCTGCTATACTTTCCTGTCAGATTGTCGGTTGGTAACGACTTCACTCAGTGTCCGGCAGGGAATGGCGCGTCTGGACCTAGGTCTTCCACGTGGAAAAGTGGAGCTGTTGTCTCGTCGCCGCCTCGAGGTCTTCCTCGACGGCTTGGTCGTTGAGGATCAAGATGGATTCACTTTTCGATCAATATTTCGTACTGACTGTATTTCGTATATTCGTATTGGGCAATGGCGAGGACCATAGACCGGCAAATGACCGCATTTTTGTTACTGCAGGAGCGGTCCACTGTTCCAACCAAGAGTCGAAAATATATGTCTTTGAAACAAAATCGTAAGGCAATTTTTGAGAGAATTATGCCCGATCTCATTTGTCATCTCTTTTCGAGCATTATACCCAAGACAGTGTGAAACCAACTCACGTCGTAGTGCGACCCTCTGCTTTAGAAGAAAAATTCATTTTGGCTTTCAGATCTAGCCCAAGCGCCGCTCTAATATCGCAGCTCACGAACTAAAGGCGGAATTGTACTTATGGGCTTAGTTGTGTGTCTCCTTTAGATATCGTTCCGAAATAGGCTCTCATTTATTGCACGACCATTTCGATACCCTTACCTACGTGACTTGTGCGTTGCAATCGTGCAGCTTATGCGCCTTTCTGAAGGCAGTCTGGTGCCTCCGTAGTATAGCGCATAGCGCTTCACATCGGAGTGCGTTGTTCTATACATACAAAGAGGTGTGCTTAATGGTGCCTGTAAATTCCATACACATATTCTGATTCCCACTACATGACCGTGAACATCGTACGCCTCTTTTAGGTAGTTGCACTGCTTCTGAAACAACGGCTTTGATTGAGCGTCTTCTATTTCAGTTTTACGCTATCGTTTTTCTAACAGTGCTCCAAAATAGAGGCAAAATGAGAAAAGAAAAATGAGCATCCACCGGCTTGCAAAACAAGGCTCTAAGGAAATTCACACGGATCTCTCAGAAACGAAAGCTTTCTAGTTGCCCTAAAGTTCGCTCTGGTCCGGGGTTCGAACCCGCAACCAACGCCTGTCCGAGGCGCTCGCTCTATCAGTTGTTGCTACGTTTCCCTTTCACAATCGTTAATCCACTTTTCGGGTTTTCGCAGAACTCATTTGCCGTATTCACGCGTCCATGTACTTCGAGTTGTCGATGGATTGGCCTTCGGGCTGAGAATCGCTGGCCTCCTTGTTAGCCCAATTGGCAGAGCAAGCGCCCCGGACAGGCGTTGGTCTCGGGTCCGAATCCTGGACCAGAACGAATTTTCGGGCAAATAGCAAGCTTTCATTTCTGAGAAATCCGTACAGACAACAAGGAAATCCGTATGGATTTTCCGCTATAAAAGGATGGGTGCTAATTTTCCCTTTCAAAACGTTACTCGACCTTGCGGGTTTCTGCAGAACTGATTTGCCAGAGGGAAACTATATTTGAAGTCATGCTTAGCAGACCTATCTGTGGTGTCCGTTTTAAATACTGGGGTATACAGGGTGTACTAGAATGCATAATCAAATTTACACTCTTTTCTTGCGCAGAAGAGACGCCTGAGGAAACTTATTTCATTGGAGAGCCAGGTATGTAAAAAGAATTCATTTGGTACAAATACGCATGAATTCGCATGATGTTTTTTTTTAGATATAGGAACGCACTTTATTACACATAAAAAACTTTTTTATTGTCGCGTTTACTCTGTCTTTGCAGAGTCCTTGGTTGTTGAAGAACCCTCAAGTATGGGAACAATGGTTAAAGAGTGAGTTCTAGAGTTTGTTACCCCAAGCAGTTCCTGATTTTCGTTCCCTTGTTATGCAGATTGTTTGTGTGTTGTGAAATGTTACGTGATCTTACCTGTTATTTTTGGACTTCACTGCAGCGTGGAGTAAAGCTGTCATTCTCACGAAATTGAGCTGTTGTTGGCCAAAGAAACATCCTTTCTTCTAGCATACTTTGAGTCAACACTGTATGAACATGAATTCGATGAAGAGTGTTTGACTCGCCATTGGAAAATCTGAACGCATATCGAACTAAATCTATTCTGATTTGGCTTCACTCTTACAAAACACGCTTTTACCAACGGTTTATTACCACAGTGGTTCAACAGGTTTACTACGACCGCTTTGTTTGGACCTTGATCGAGTTCTCTCCCGTTAGATCGAGTGCGAAGTCTTATTATAAACTGATCTGTTTTCGTTCGTTTCTCTCTTGAACCTCATTTTTAGTCTTTGTTTGCAGACCTGGGCACTTCTTTTTGGGTTAGCGCAATACTTGAGGCAGTCTAAAGTGCGGGCTAGCCCTAAAAAGAAGGCATAAAGTTTTAATCCGTACCGCTTACGTCTCCTTTCGTAAAATATTTCAAGATCCCATTCCTCAATAATCGTCAGACAGTATGTGTCAATAAGGTGCGTTCAAGGCAGACCTGTGGAAACTAATTTTGCTTCTTGGCGCATTAGGTGCCGTTGTTGCCAGCCTGAGCCAGTAACACTGAAATCCTCCGTTGTTTTAGTCAGACTTTTTCCGCGGCCTCGAGTGCAACTACTGCCATACAAAGCACTGGTCCGCCCGCCATTACAAAAAAGCTATTACAATAAGCAGTGCCAAATTAATTGTAATTCATTGGTTCGCACAAAGGCTGTTGTTCGATATATTCACTGTCGCTTTGACTGAGTCGAATAGTTTTATACGCTGTGCAAGTTGAGGTTCGTTGGAGACAGTGGCAGATCGAATATTTCATAATCGTGCAGTCATAACTAGCTATCTATATGACTTCTAATATCCATACCTTTTAGCCAGTGATTGATTCCCTGGGCGTGAGACAGAGCTCATCATGCTGACTTAAATATACGACCATTCATCCATCTGGAAACACTTTTAAGCACATCTCTTTCCTTGAATGTTGAAATGTTTTACCTGCACAGGCGTGATAATTACCGGTTTAAACAGTTTCGCGTTTTCATATTCATGAGGCTATGCTAATTGTCACCTCTTTTGATAATCAACCTGTCTTTGAATATGCTGTATTTCTAATCCTTTTTAGTGAGAGGACCGATTGCGAAATTTTCTGGCGCGTAACACAGCAGCTATAGATCCATTCTGAATGCTAACGGCAATCATAATGTTACGAGTGGCTTAAGTACACCGCTATTTAGACAGAACACCGAGTAGGCAAGATGTCCTAGCAAAATCGCGCCGGTACAACAGCAAGCGCCTTCACGTCGTCTCTCTCTTTCTTCGTTCGCTTTCATCCAAATTTTAAGCGTGGATTTGCTATCGTGAACAATAAGGACCAGCGAAGCTGAGGTCAAGCTTCAGCATAGTTGTGCAAAGCCAGGCGCACAATGTCATTCAGCAAAGTAGGATCGAAGCTAAGCAAGGTTTAATGGAATGAAGAGTTGATTGGCTCTGATTTTGCTCGGCTATCACTCCCGGTACTCGCCATACTGCTCCTAAGCGAGTGACATCGCAAACATCTTCCAGCTTCTTCATTCTCTTCCGATCAATACTTCGCATCCGGTATAGTATATGTAATATACGCTTGGATTGAACTCATTTCAAGGACCGCCTTTTGCTAGGTATTCACAGTTATCGCCGAGACAGGGAAAAGGAAATGACAGGTCTTGCGTCAAGGGACAGGAAGAGAGCAGACATCATCAAGGGAACAAAGGCGTTTTAATGCAATCTTAGGGGAAATCAACAATAAATAGGGGAAGTCAAAACATGAAATCAGAAGGCAAAATAACAGGTGGTAGTTAAGTACTACATAATGGATTTGAAAAAGCACGCGAGTACGCCATCGGGGAGGCAAGAAGTTAGGTGGAGAGATGAGGGCAAGTTTGCCGGCAAAAGCTGGTCGCAGTTAGCGCAGACTGGGGTGACTAGAGATATCCGTGAGAAGCTTTTGCCCTGCAGGGGGTGCAGACGGCTGGTAAGGACGATGATGATGATGGCTACACACCACTTCCGTTGAAGTGTTCGCCTTGTCAAGGGCCTCAGGCAGGCACGGTGAACAAATATTTTCGACATCCTGGGCATCGTAGGCCACCCAGGAAGCTGAGGGAGGGGCCCAGGAAGACGTGTGATTCATTTCCACTGAAATAGAAAAAATAACGTACGAAAAGAGCCATGAAACATGTATAATGCTGGTCTTTCGACTGCTTCGCTTCCCTCATAGTCTTCTGCTTTCTTTATATATTATTCATGCGCTGGAAATTAAAAAAAAAGTCGATTTTCCAGCTATCGAAACTAGCTGCATTAAGCCCAGCAAGACACGTTCTGTTGTATGCATGGAAATATAGAATGAACGGGCTAGGTGGAAAGGAGCCCCGCTATATTTGCATACCAAAAGGGTGCGTTTAATCTGCTGGATCTTTTTAACGTCATTTACGCGCGTTCACTAACGCTTTCGCGTCCCGTGGATACTTCTCCCGTTACATGTCGTGACGTAGGACCAAGGCTTCTACCACCGAGTCAACGTCCGAAGAGGACTCCGAATACACTTTGGGAAGTTCCATAGTGGCCTGCATCATGTGCCTCTTGTTGTTGCTTCTGTCTGCGTACTTCTTGCTGTACTTGTTCAGCACAGGTGAGTAGATGATACACGTTGGATACGTGGAGTTCTAAGTTTCTCTTTCTCAATTGATGACGCATAGTGGTAGGCCATGTCGGCGCCCAAATGTGTGCTCCCATAGTCTACAGATGACCCTTTGTAAAGGCCAAAGGAGCACAGCCTAGCCTAGTACAATCTTAATCCCATCTTAATCATTTATTCTAATTTAATGAAGTATCCGGCGTGTCACTTTTGTAGCTACATCGACACGTTTCGTGTAAAAAACGTGAAGCACTTAGGTTTGCCTTATTGGTCTTTCCAAGGTATTGCCGTCTTAAGGAATTCACATAGCACCAAGTCCTTGCTACTCATAAGTATATCTCCAGAGGTACCCCCATTTTTGAAAAAGGGAGATGCTCTCTCGTATTTCTTAGTCACTGGCAATTTTTTACGGTCGAATGAATCCGCTGAATAACAAATCACCGCGGTGTACAGAGCGGATATCTCGGGAATCTATCATTGTCGTCAACTCGAAATTATCCTCCACGCCTGAAGAATGAAGTTCCAAAATAAAAGTCTACCTCTCCGTAAGCCCGGATAGACCCAAAATTTCTATTCGCTCGGAAACCAGACAAGGAAGTGTCCTTGTAAGAATACGGTGGGCAGCTCTCGTGGTTGCTCTGCCCTTGTGCATACCTGCGTGTATTTCACCGTCGAAGACAAGGTCATTTGCGCCTAAAGGGACTGTGCAACAGTGGAAGTTGCTGTGTATACGTGAGCCAGATGTTGTTGCGCAGCACGTATCAAAGCACTCGCAATTTGATTTCAAACACAGCTGGGAAGCACACGACTTATTTTCAACTAATGGCACCACTGGGGCACCGACTATGTCGCTTGGACTTATGATTTTTCCTTTAGGGTGGGAATCTACATATGCTCCATGAAATGGACAACCTGCATTTACCCGTTCGTACCCCAGAGTTATGAGCGACTCCTTACAGGGTTATCAGAAATGGAACCTTCGATACTGCGCGAAATTTGGAGTATGAAGAAAAGAAAAGGGCTGTAAGACTTCTTTCAGGGAGGGGTCATTTAGCTTACATTTTGCGTATTTGTTGAAATTAAAATAAACGAACAGCATTTCCGTGGTCGTGAAATCAGCCATTGATGTCTTTACCTCAAGGGACATAGACTGTGTCCCCAGTGACGTCATTTGTCGAAAGAAGAGCGGGTGCTTTTCCTCGTGCATGAAGCGCAATAATATTTCGCTCAGATGTTTACAGGGACATCCGAAACTGATCAGCACACGTGGTCTGAATATGTTCAACAAAGTGCTTCAGGGCACCTAGAAAACTATGCATATGAACTTCCCTCTTATTAGCCCACTACGAGTTGTAGAGAACGAATCCAGCTCTGTTGGCACTCTAGCCACGGGCCATTCCATTCATGTCAGTTCAAAAACGAGGGCGCTTTATCTAATACGTTGCGCAACATACCCTGGCATGTGCTGGAATCTACATATTTATTCATGCTACTTGATTTCTTTTCCCATTAGATAGCAACTATACACACGAGTAAGTACTGAGCACGTTTTGACTATTCTCTTCACTCAATGCGCGAGCCACAGATACTTCTAGGCATATGTGCTGAATGGTAAGAAAAGGAGGGCAGTTACATGGGAGAAACGAGCACTAATTATCCTGTTGTAAGGCGAAACGCAATTTCTCCCTTCTTTTTACATCACTGCATTGCGAAAACTAGAAGTAATGAAAGGAGGCATTCATATTAAGCTTCTCTGTGTACTGGTGACCTGGATGCATGAAAAGGCAGAACATTTGGAGGAATCAGGGACATGTACTAGATCGCTCTTTTCTTAAAGTGACGGTTTTGATCATAGAACACCTGAAAGCTCACGCCGCTGTGTCTTTGTACTGAAGTAACGTATCGAGTGCTGGCTAACAAACTACGAACAACCTTACGTGCCTGTAAGTAGGTCACTTGATCTCCAGTCTTCACATAAGCATTCAAATAACTATAGCACACTACTTTCAGTTCGTTCGCAGCGTTAGTGTAGTAAAGGGGGCGGAAGCAGAAGGAACAAAGCCAAGAAGCGGGTAGAGTAAAACAGCGCAGGATAAGAAAGTCTAGCAAGGTCTAGCCGATGCATACAAGGTCAAGGTAGGGAGAAGTTGGAGGATGTGGTTGTGCGGCGTAACTTAATTTGGGGCTATGATTGGGCAGGAAATAACTCCCCACATCAGGCCCGAACTAAGACGCCAACGGTGGTAAGCGTGCAGCACGTTACTGTATTTACTGCAATCACATTAACTTAATTTTCTTAGATGCTAAGCTGTAGTTTTCCTCCGGGTACGTGAGAGCAACACGTAATAACTGATAATATGCCGTGAAATGATGGCCCACTGATGCGTCGAGATTCGTTCAAGGAATAAAGGAGTGAAGATAAGCACAATATGCTTCCATATCATTGGTAGCTGCTCGGCTAACGAAACCATAACCGTAGCTCAGGGGAAAATGGAGGCTCGAATTGATGACGAGATTGTTCAAAACAACAATGAAGAGCAGTGTGTGTCTTCATCGACAATGCCTTCATCAGAGACTGAACAGATAGAATTGGCAACATGTCCTTCGTCGTTTTCAACAGTATCTTTGTCTACTCAGATGCAGATATAGAAGAAACACAACAGTCGCCGTTGGTCATAATGTAGCAGAGTTCACGAAAAACCTTTTCAGTGAAACTGTAAGCAAGATGGCCACGTTGTATAAAACAATAATATAAACGCGATCTCTTGTTTTCTAATTAGGCTTCTACTGCAATTTGCAATTTTTCTTTTGCAGATACCCTAGAAGACGATGACCAAGACACTCCTTTTGGTGTGTTTCTCTCTCACTGCAACATTGCAATAAATGCTAGATGTACTCGCCCATCGCTCAACCGGTATTAAGGCAAACGCCGAAACATTAGATAGTCAAATCGGCGACTTTGGCGTGAGCACTCTGGAACCATTACACTCCATAAGATGAGTCGAAAAGCGCTTCACACCTATTTCACGGATCTTTGAGCGCCGTTCTTAATTTTAAGGGCGATATTTTTTCTTGGGCTACCTAGACGCAAAAAACTCTGTCTATCTGTCTGTCTGTCTGTCTGTCTGTCTGTCTGTCTGCAGGTCATACACGTCATTACACAGCGGAAAGACCTCGCGTCTGTTTGAGGCAAAATATATGTACACAACCGTGATCCACAACGTTAACTTATTAAGAATAAACATAGATTGGACTGGCTTTAACGTTAGTAAATTGAAATTTAGGGCGTTAGAATTTGTGTGGAAGAGGCATGACGCGTTATAAAGAAGCTGACAGAAGCAGCCGCTGTGTAGCCGGCTTCAAGCCAACAACAATGAAACGTCCCAACAGAAGGCGCGAGAGCTGGGCGAACGCGGGAAATTTGAACTCTGCATCCATCATGGGAGGAGTGAGAGGGTAGGCGAAGGAGAGGGGATGTTGAGAATCAGGTTCGGCGGAAGGCTATCGCCTTTCGACGTCATTTGCCACAAAGCAAACAGATAATCCGCGATTTTCTTCTGTTGAGCCATTGCATTCCTGGTATGTCATTCTCATTGTTACCGGGTCGAGGAAAGCTTGACAAAGGCACGCAAAGTCATAGGGGCTCGTGCGTAATCTTACGTGCTTTGCTACAAAAGCAAAAGCTGACACTGCTGCCACAACTCACGTTTGGGAAGCACAAACACCACGACTGAGCTTGGACAGCCATCACGCCAACTGGTGATGCCTTGCCTTCATTCACGACATGAACCACGTGAATGTTTTCTATCGATCGCTGTAGCCCGGTTTTGTGTGCCTGTCTGCTTGTGTCATGTGTTTATTAAGCTCGCTAGATACAAAAAACGGTTTGCCTCTCTTTCGCTGAACCCTTGTATAGTGTGTGCTCAAGATTTAACTGTCTATTTTTGCTTCTCGATGACTGCCGTATTTTGATTTTTAGGGGTTTTATGTCCCAAAACCAGCTGTGATTATGAGAGACACCGTATTTTGACCACCAGGGGTTCTTTAACGTACGCTGACATCGCACAGCACACGGACCTCAACATTTCGCCTCCATCGAAAATGCAGCCGCCGCGGCCGGGATTCGATCTCGCGACCCTCGGATCAGCAGCCGCGTGCTATAGCCACTATACCACAGTGGCGGAGCAATGATGATGATGATTGACGTAGCCTGCAAAGATTAACATTCGATCGTCTGTCGCGTATACCCACATGCACCGCCCGGGAAGTGCAATTTAGGGGTGAGCGAATACTGAAATGTGTCGCATATTCGCCGATTATTTCATTTCTGATATTCGTGCTACATTCAAAAATGAGCTATTCGAATTTTTAATATTCGCATCGCTTCGCATATTCTAAAAAATCGAATGTTCCAAAAGTGAGTCATATTCCGTGCAAAAGTAAGTTGCAGAGACCGGCAATGCCTATGCGAGCGAGCGTCAGCTGTGTGCGCGCGTGAGAAGGCGGCCAACCTCGAGCTCGCCAGTACGCAAGACTTGTCGCCACCGTCACGGCAAGGAACCTTTAACTAAGCTCTGGACAGCGCTATTCGCTCTCATGGAACCATGTTGGTTTACCGCATGCTGCAACACGCTATCTGAAGGCGCTAGCCTGCCGTTCGTAGCCACTCATTATCGTGCAGGGTCTATTCGAAACGCCTTGCAGCGGTTGAGAATGTGGAACGACTGATGATCCTTTAGGACAGCGTGTTCCCTGTAGTGATATATTTTTCATTGATACATAATTGGTGTTTGGTGTTGCTCATAACACCCTGTAGTGATATATTTTTCACTGATACATAATTGGTGTGTGGTGTTGCTCATAGCACACGGAGAAAGAACGGACACGGTGACACAGTTACCGTGGCCTGTCTTACAAGCCCAGGTACAAACCCTATTGACACATAATTGGTGTATTTACTTAACATGGTGTTCCGTTAAACAAAATATTAATGCTTGGTTGAAGGTAAAAAACCTGGAGGCACTGCGCCGACCAAAGTAAATGTTTAAAAAGAAAAAAGAAAACACAGAAAAAGACGTTTCGGCTCCCACACGGAAGCCTTGTTCACAGTGAAACGGATTTTCACTGTGAACAAGGCTTCCGTGTGGGAGCCGAAACGTCTTTTTCTATGTTTTTCTTTTTTCTTCTTAAACTTCTACTTTGGTCGGCGCAGTGCCTCCAGGTTTTTTACCTTCAACCATGTATCATCCCGACCAGACGGGCTTCCGTCAAACTTTAAACTTCAAATATTAATGCTGATGGCCCATTTGTGTTCTGATATTCCATATTCGAGTCGATATTCTAAGATAGATATTAGTACTGAATTCGTATTCGCACTCCCCAAGTGCGGGTACCTGCCACTCTGGATTTTACGATTTGTGATGGTGACCTAAATGAGAAGTTTTTTTATGTTATTGATCTAATTGCCTCTCCGTCGCATTTGACATAGATTGGTTCCTTCCAATGGTAACTGAAACCACCAGAAGAGCACCGGAAACACAGACAGACAGACAAACAGATAGACTGGCAGGCTGGCAGACAGACAGACAGACAGACAGACAGACAGACAGACAGACAGACAGACAGATAGATAGATAGATAGATAGATAGATAGATAGATAGATAGATAGATAGATAGATAGATAGATAGATAGATAGATAAGCTCAAAGTCGCCGAAGTTCACTAAGAAAATGTTTTAAAAATCCAAACAACGCGGTATTGGCCGATCCTCAACGGCTGCTTCACATGACATTGATTCCCAGACTTCGTTGGATACGCCGAATTTTTCCGCTTGGGAACCTACGTGCGAATTTTTTCGCTTTGTTGCCTTGGAAACTGCGGCCTCGCGACTCTACACCATATTTACATAAACACCAATTTCGCAAATACTCAATGCTCGCTACTCAAGGTCAACCAAATACTGTCGCTTGCACGCGTTCATGTAGTGCCCCAGAAGACATAGCCCGCTTATTTAGCGATTTAAATTAAAACAAGGGTCGTCGAAATATTCTTACCAAGAAACTGCGGCGGAGCCGTTCACAATTTCACCATTCGCAAGGCTTTCCTCCGTCTCAAGCTTACCCAGCACCAGTTTGATTAAGCCGCAATACACTTGCTAAAGCAGGCTTACTTCCTGTAATAACCATTCCCGAAGCGACTATCACCCCGTCAGCTAGCCTCGACACGCGAAAAGTCGCTGACTACCTCGCGCAGTAGATGCAATCTGAAATTTTTTGACGGACGCTGTTATAAGGTGGCACCTTATTTTGCGTAGTTTAGAAGCTTTCTTTGCCTGTAGCCGTATATTTCTCGTGAGCTGTGCGCAATACCTCACTTGTCACCATCGTAAGCTGGATGTGTCTCTAGGAATATGTATGTATAGTTCGTTTAAAAAATACTCTTCACTCTCTGACTGCCCAGTTTAAGCGCAAGCAGTCATAAAATCCCACCTGTAGCCACTTGACGATGCGTGTATACATTATGTCTAACGCTTAATGCCTACTCCTTAACGACTCCAACATTGTCATTTTTTTCTTTGTCTCATATACTCTACAAGGAGTGCAAGTGTTTAAAGTCGGCAAAGGCGACTCAGGTAAGTTCATTTCCTTTATAAATCGCTTATGCCTTAATTCCTGTTACCTAAGGGATTAGTGAGTCACGCTTATATAAAACGCCTTCCTTTAATTTAACCTTAAGAATGGGAGTTTTGATAAAGCTTCCAGAAATTGCTACTAAAGACTGGTACAAGGTACTTAAAGAGTCAAGCACCAATGTCGTTTGATCAACGAGCAAGGAAGCATGCATACTAGCAGGGCACTAGTCCGAGCTGTGGTAGAACAGAGCAACCAATAGGCAGCGTTAACTTTTTTTTTTACTTTTTCTGTAGAATACTGTATATCGCCATGGTTACGAGTAGTGTAGTACGCCCCATCGTAACGCAATGTTATTGTGTCACCTTTCAAAATGAATGATAAGCAGTGGCATTTTTTCTGCGAACCCGGGATGTGTGTGCTAAGCAGTAATATTACAAGGCGTGGGTACGCCAGCTATGACTGCCGTACCATCTCTAAATAATCCGTGACTCACGCAACGCTTGACTTTCTAAAATGGAGATTTACTTAGAGAAATACCGAAGACGGCCGAAGACGGCCGTCTTCGGTACTTCCCTAAGTAAGACGACCCTAAGTAACTAAGACGACCGAAGACGGCCGCTGTTCGAAAAGATTTTCCACACTTCGTATTATACAAACAACTCGGAATCGCAAACCGGAAACTTGCGCTCTGGAAGTCTGCAACCGAGCGCGTCTTTAATGTTATCGCGCGTCTACCGGCCTCGCGTCCTAAGGTGCTTGCGGCCATTTACGGAGCAGCGAGAATCATGATTTTTCATGGATCTCATCCTTGCCTGCTGTTGCGTGCTGCACGATGAACTCGGGACCATTTATGTCTAGTTTAACTGGATGGTATTAAGTGAACTGTAGTTTGAATTACGCTAAAGCATAATTTTGTTACGGGGAAAGTCGAACAATTCCAGCCCATTTAAGAGAAGGAGTTAAGTCATTTTCCAAGAGAATTAGATACGACCAGGTCCCAATGGCGCTCTAGAAGGGCGAAGCAGCCCTTAAAAGGTAAAGCCTCAGCATTCACTGATACTTTTTTTTGTATTTCAAATTCGCTGCTATTTAAGGAGAGTAAGTAGGGGTTTAGCGCCTGCTTAAGGAACAACAAAAAGCACAAGGGAAGACGGCCTAATACGTCCGTCTCTCCACAAAAGAGAATTCTGAGCCGTGGCGCTTTGTTGTGCATGGTCGACGCTAGCGTGATACCGTTGAAGTTGCCCTCCTGGAGTTCTTTGCTCCCACGCACTATGGACGTCTACGTGCCAGGTGACGAGAGCAAGGAAGAGCAACTAAGTGTCCGTGTAACATGACTGCAACTAGTAAACTATATCTGTCAGTAAACACAAGAATAATATAGGCGAGTCGAAGGAGGAGTATTTTGTTTCTGTTTTTTTTTTTAATTTGCGCGTGTTACAGAAATTACAGAAACGTATATGGGGGACTTTACCAGAACACAGATACAAAGAAAACATTTTTCTCTCACGATAACATACGCTGATGGAGCCGTCACAGTGACTAACATTTGCCTTCACAACGAGGGAATTTCGAATTGGAAATCAAAGCGGAATTTCATAAGAGTGGCCACAACGCACGTTCACAAGTTTTTACCTCTTGAGGCGTCGCCTTCATCTTTCCTGCAGCATTACTTTGCCTCGGACTACATTGGAAAAGTAGCAAGGTACGGTGGGCTAGTTCATGTCACATGGTCGTTAAAAGTGCGCTACAGTGACAATGCACACAAGGTTAGGAAAAGACGCTTGGACCGGCGGAGACAAAACACGGGCATTCAATCAACTGTACTTCTTGATTTCGTCTTCTATCAAGGCCGTTTCGATATATCCAGTTACTACTTTGCACCTAAGTTGTCTGCCCCGTTCCCTGTGTCTTTCCTACTCTTGTGTACACTGTCACTGCAGCGCAGTCAAACAATAACTTAAGAATAGCTTTTGAAAAGGCACCTCTAGTTCTTTAGCATAACGCGGACTCTTTCTTTTCCCGCGAAAGTTATGATGTCAAGTTACAGTGACACATCTCGATCGAATTTTCTGCAGAAGAAGAACATTCTTCGTGCAAGTTACCACACGTGGCAGGTGGCCGTTTGGGGAGGCAGTGGTGATGGGTTGCCTTATGTCCCAGTGACCCACTACCTACAAGAAATCTGCCGGTATAAAGCGATTATCTTGCTGGAGTGATTGGTGAATTAACCTAACGAATATTCGTCTTTTTATCATGGCTAACAGCGCACGTTTATCTCTATTAGATTAGAAAATTATAAAATCGGCCTAAGGTAAGCGTTACCACACCACGTCATGGTATCCGGGATAATGTGTAATGAGGCATGTAGGTTATGCTTACACGATTCCTGTTCTCTACGTAAATGTAAAGTTTGAGGGTTTGTTTTGTTCTTTGATTATGTCACGCCCTTATCCCAGAAAACCTGATAGAAAACGTCCGGTAAAACTGCGTCGTGAATTTTCCAGTGCAAGCAGTTGCAAAATGATTGTTGCTCAAGGGCGATTGTTCTTCCAAAAAATGGGATTTAATCCTACTATCCTACATGCAATTACAAAGAAGAAATGACCAACGCACCACGAACAACTCAAGAACGACGAAGTTCATCTTTCATCTCAAGAGAGCACTGAGTGTTCCAGAAATGTGAAGCTAGGTTCCATCACACACACGGCCGAAAAACTGGGATCCTGGGGGATCCCATTTTGCACACCGACCAGTGTAACTTACAAAACGATGTCGTCACATCTGTAAGTAGGCTTACTGAGCATAGCTCAAACTTCTACCTTATTCTCGAGATTAAAGGTGTGGCTGTAGTATAGGCGGTTGTGAGTTTAAGCAGTAGTAGGATAACCTTGTCAATTTACTATCGAGATTCTCCAATGCCGGCAGCGGGTATCGACACACCCGTCACAAACGCGATCACTAAGAAGCGTGAGCGCCTGCCCCTAGTGCACAGCTTGTACTTTATTATAGATCTACAATGTAATCGAGTTATGTTCGCATTGTGGGGCGCAATGCCGTCAAGCAAAGCACCAGTTCTCTTATTTTTCAGGTTCGGACTCGACAGGGACGCACAAGGAGAAGGAGACAAACAACGCGGAATCCCCAGTTAAACCCGTAAATGATCTAACAACGATGAGGGGTCATACTAGGGTGACAGCCGCACCGACTCGCTTTTCGGGCAAAGTATCTGATGATACTACACCAGTGTATAGAAATGGAGCGAATTCAACGTTGTATACCCCCTCGTCAAAGGCACCGAAAACGAGATCAAGTAGCGCGCCTGCATTGAACAGGACGACTCGTATTGCAACCAAATCGACTACACCTCGGACTCCTACTACCACTACAAGTACTAAGACTACAACGCCAACTACTACCTCGACGACAACGACATCGACTAGAACGACTACAACCACTACCACGACAAGGAGGACGACGACCACCACCACCACCACCACCACTACTACTACTACTACTACTACTACTACTACTACTACTACTACTACTACTACTACTACTACCACAACAACAACAACGACAACAACAACCACGACGACGACCACAACTACAACAACAACTACTACTACTACGACGACGACTACTACCACCACTACTACGACTACGACTACTACTACGACTACGACTACTACCACCACTACGACGACTACCACTACGTCCACAACTAGCACAACGACTACTACGACAACATGCAAGTGCCATTTTGTGCCCACTATATTATCTAAAGCCTTCGCGCCATCTGTTGGCCTGCCACTTGATTGCCCCTTACTCCCTGTCTTTTCGCTCATTTCGAGCAGCGCTATGCGCTCACTTCGCGTTAACCGCAGCAATGTTCTGAACCGCAGCAACGTCATTCTGAATTTGCTGAGCCATATATGGCCGTTCGTAACTATCCGCTGTTAAGAAAGCAACACGTACGTTTCCGACACAGTACAACGCCATACTGTGGGAAAGTTCTCTGCCGACGAACGCGTACACTGAAGGGGGAAACTCACAACACCAGCTGAATACGTAAAGTAATTTCGTGTCCTAGTGGAGCGCTATTAGGAGCACCGTAGAGCAGAATTTGAGCTAGAATTTTGAGCGAAAAATTGCATTAAGGAGTCAATCTTATCCAGTCAGCCTAGCATATTTTGTTATTGCAAACGGATTAGCTTACATATGCTTAGCATATACGTATATGCTTATATCTACTTGACTGAGCAAGAACAAACGCCTTATCCACCTTTTCAGACTACTTCATTATACGGCGACCTTGATCCAATAGGAGTTGGGGGCAAATATGTACGAATTGCTTCGTTTTTTATTAGTGACCCGAATGGAAATGGAACTAGTAACAATTACTGCGGTTGTACGCGCCAAGCTACGCTGACATTGTGAAGCATACCTTACTGGGGGATGTCTGTCGAATTGGGTCAACATCGGAGTTATTCATGTGCATCTAAATCTACGCACACGAGTGCTGTCGCATATCACCGAAACCAAATTGCAGCGGCCGTAGCAGGGAATCAAACACGTAAGGAAGACGCTAGTATAGAATTATATCAGCCCTAGTATAGTTGAGCTTCTGATAACCACCGGCGGCTATAACGACTGCTATGAGAATCGCATGTACGACTGTCGCACGGTCATAAGACGATAGTCAGCGCTTACAATAATCATAAAACGTGCCTCAATCCTGCCTATTCACTCGACCACGATGAATATTTATTTCTTGTAATGTTCTTTTCATAAATGCGGGAAATTAATAACCGATGTATACCCGGATTTCCAGCATTAATCGCTGTAATGTCGAACTTCTGTTTCGAAACTGGTTAAAATTATTTTAGGCAGGTCCATAAGTGTGCTATATGTAATGTTCTCCCCTCTCAGATCGACCGGCGGATCCGACCTACGTTCGGAAAGGTAAGCCTCTTTCATTTAAAATTTCTTGTAAAAAGCTTTCTTCTTCGTACATGATGTTAACACTAAGGCATGATAAACCATAAAAAATGCTCAAAGCCCCAAAGCCAACCACAGCGTTTTACACGAATACTCCCTAAATTTCAGACGCACTCCATTCTTGCAATAAATACTTCATAATTTACGGTCAAGCAAAAAGCAATTAGACTGAAGCTTTCATATTCAGTCTATAACAAACAAACAGGAATCAATTCTTCAGATCACCTACAAACAGCGCGCTCTCAGTCCCAGTCTCAGTCTTGGGATTTCTTTGACCCATTGCATTTCTGCTCTGCTTTCTATAGACCTGCATGGCCTCATGTGCCACTCTCGCGCCGACGCCTTCCTGGTAGCTGCGATACCAGGCAGCTGTGACTTCGTGATGGTCGATGTGCCACTTCTGTCCCCAGAGCGGCATCCCTTTTACTCCTACATGACCACCATCAAGATCAATCCAGGTATTCACTAGGAAGGGTCAAGCACCTGCAAAAGGAAATACATAAAATTCTTCTAACGCAGGCGACCCCTCTAAGGTTACATAGGTAATCTTGGAACGCGGAATCTCAGAGGCTTCTGAGGTATTCTTCAATGGGCGTTGGGGGAAGCGGTCCAAGCCACTTGTGTATGTATAATAGAGCTTCTCAACCTGTCAGCCAGTTATTGGTAGTGCTGCCCATCGTTTGCCCTAGAGATAACATAGGTGATTATATAGCAAAATGACTATGTATACCCTGCAGCACACTTTAGGACAAGTCGGTAGAAGGCGTTGGATGAAGTTGCGACGTACGCGCGGTTGATGAGGACTTGCGATTGTCTAGAGGAGAAGGGCAAAGTTTTCCGTTTGGAAACCGTAATGGATGAGACAATTGGAGCCGGTTTTGTGTGAAAGTGTGTGCAGTGGAAGTTTTCCCTTGGGGAGAACGGCCTTTGTTAGCAAACGTCAACTCTCGAACGAAAGAAAATCATTGCGACATTCGAAAGAAAATCGTCCTTGCTGTTTGTATACAAGAGCTACACGAAACAAATCACATGGTCACTGTTGCTCAAAAGCGTGGCGCCCCGCCACGGTGGTCTGTCTAGTGGCTATGGCACTCGGCTGCTGATCCGAGGGTGGCGGGATTGAATCCCGGCAGCGGCATTTCGATGGAGGCGAAATGTTGAGGCCCGTGTGCTGTGCGATATCAGTGCACATTAAGGAACCCCAGGTGGTCAAAATTCCCGGAGACTTCCACTACGGCGTCTTTCATAATCAGAGCTGGTTTTGTGACGTTAAATCCCTCAAATCAATCAATCAAAAGTGTGGCCAGGGCTCAGTCAAGCTGCGTGAAAGCAGCTTTTTCTTTTCTGGCCTCGTGCTTTTCGCTGTAATAATTTGTACTGTTTATGGCGAAAATACATGTTGACTGATTGATTGAGTGATTGACTTTTTGTACAGTTGATCAAGTCAGAGTGGTCCGCACAACGCGATAAAGAGTGTTGCGAGAAGGCGTACAGTGACATTTCGATGGCCCGACAAGCCGGCGGTTTCCAGCTACGCAACTACTTCAAGGACGTGTTTCAGTACTGCTGGCTATGTAACACAGGCCCGAGTGCTTTAAATAAGTCATGAGACACATGGCTACTACCGTTCAACTGCTGCGGAACAAAGGCTTTCCCTCCCCGCATGTCAAGGTAGCTCATGTAGACCCTTCTAGCACCAGGCTTTGTAGGTGTCGTTATCTCATTATGCGTTTCACGAAATTCATGAGACAAAAATCTCCTGAAGATTTCCAGGCACTAAAACCTTTCTGTTGTTTCGAGTAGCGTGATACGTGTGCTTATGTCACCTTCTGCGAAATATAAACTCCAATATCCGGTGTCTTTCACTGTGTATTTCAGTTTCTCTCGAAGGTCAAATTCTGAGGCACATGAGAGGTGTACAAGACACACCGCTCCTTCTGGTGGTCGAGCGAAGCGTGCTGCGCAGCCGCTCTTTTAAGACGCAAGCCGTGATCAGGGGCCTTATCCAGAAAGTGGTCGATATGAACGCTCACGGTGTTGTGCTCAGCGATCACCAGATTACAGAAGCCGACGGGGCAGTCATACTGCAAGATGCCCAGGTGCGCTAACGGTGCAAAGCTTCCTGCCTGTTCTGTGATTTTCGTTCCATTTACCAAATATCCTTTAATTATTCTCGAGAAAGATGTGTAAAAATCTTAAGATTAATGCTGGAGGTGATATATACCAAAAGGCATGAAACATTTTCTTTAGAACAGTGATCTTTGAAATGAAGTGCTGTGCTTGAGACGAACAACCGAAACCTTGGTAATGTCCGCGTTGTGTCACGATTCTCTGTTTCATAGGAGGACGAAGCCCGTGCGCGCGGTCACGACACTTTACCTGTTCTTTTTTCGTTTCTTAAGACGCCTGCGGGCTGCCGGAGTAGGTAGCATTAAAGGAAGGAAAGCTTTATCAAGTTGTTAAAGTAGGCGTGTACGTTTACTCCTCGAACTACTGACGTGAGTGTGTGAGGAGGTTTTCAAATGGTTACCCAAAATTTGAAGGCACAGCAAGTGTTGGATACGCAAGCTACTCTCTTGGTAGAACACTAGCCATAAACGTTCAGGAGCGGATATTCCCTAGTTGAGGCATTGGAGTAAGAATCAGTCTGCCAGTCTGCCAAAATAATATATAAATAGCAAGGTAACAAAAAAATTCACAGCATATCCACGGAGTGAGTGATGATGAGTGGGCGAAGCTCCGGACGTTCATCGTAGATGGTGCCGAGTTCCTGATTAATTTAGTCAACGCGCACGCTGCGAATCCTTATGGTTCAACTACGCACAAGTGAAATCTCCCACCGGCAGTTCATTGCAAGTCAAGATCCAGTGGATATATATATATATATATATATATATATATATATATATATATATATATATATATATATATATATATATATATATATATATATATATATATATATATATATATATATATATATATATGGGTGGCCGGTGAACGGTTATCCAGCACGAGTAATCGGTATTTTTCAATCAATTAACTCGCTAGAAGACGCTGCCTGCGTCAAGCTTGTCTCTCGCGGGTGAGGGCGCGTTCTCCTTCTTTGCGAGCTGGTAGCGCGTTCATCGAAGAAAGAGCGTTTCGATAGTCAACGCGCGCCTTTCGCTCTCTCTCTCTCTCTCACAAGACAGCAGATGGAAGAGTGAGAGAGGTAGTGCGCCGGGAGGCACGCGCCGAGCGCGAGCTCGACCCTCCAGGTGCGCGAGCTCTTGAGCGCGAGCCTCCCGGCGGCGCGAGCAGGCGGCGCGAGGTGGCTACATACATACGACGACGACTACTACTACTACTACTACTACTACTACAGAGGAGGAAACGACCCGCACCCTAAGGAGCTTCGCCCCTAAAAACACGCTTAAAGGAACACCATCGAATTCGCTTAACAAGCATCTCTAGTACTCGACAGTCCGGGTATGAGGGACATCGGGTCTCACCGTAAACTTAAAATGTACACATACTTTCTATGTCCAGGCTTGCGTAGGGTGTCACATCGCATTTCAGCAGCCATTAATAAAAAGTTTTCTTCTTTGTAATTGCGGCTGTCCGAGCTGAATTGGATATGGCAGGACATTTTTCCACTGTCCCCTGATACTTTTGTGGCACAGGCTGAAGCTTTTCTTTTATATTCTTTTCTATGCCTCAAGTAGAGAATTCAAAAAAAGAGTTTTATAAAATAAACTAGCTATCGATAAATTGAAAAAGTGTTCCGCGCCATACCCACAGTAAATTCGTGACGTGTTTGCAACAAAAATCACGGGAACGCACAAAATTTCGAATTATGTACAAGCAGGCTGCACGCAAGATAGCCAATTACTGAAAAAGCTGCCTCTTGCTCGCTATTACTCCCTAGCACTTGTTCACAAACGACAGTCCACGCAAATTTAACCTGCCTTTCACACGACGTCACAACGCTGGGAAAATAATAATCGCATTATTATGACGAACAAAATATACAGTTGGGCGGATGAGGCTCACAGTGGTCCTGTCCAAACACTATAGCAAACGTTTCCTTTGCTTTGAAAGGTGTTTCCTTATTAATATTAAAATCGTCGTCACTCGTTAGCGAATTTTTCATTTGGCTTCTATCCAACTTGTGCACTTAACCGCCTTATGAAGGAACGCCCTTCACTGGAACAATACTCATTCACGCTGAAAGATTATATTCATTTTCTCTCCAACTACAAACAGCGTGGCGCGTAATGACATGCCTCCCCCGATTTCCTTTTTACCTCGCAGATCTTATCCGACGAAGTTCAGTCGTATCACGGCCTCATCAGGTACGACGTGTTCACTGGAAATCGTACAGCTTTGAGGACCATCATGCGGGACGTAGCCAGGTATGAAAGAGCTCGTTTTGGCTCATTCTCGGCCCCTCACATATTAGAGTACCTCAGGTCTTGCCCACTAATACGCGAGATTACTACGAGGTCATCATCAGCGCAGGCAGTTTAGGTACATCAGCTATCGAAACTTTTGCCGGGCGTTGAATGCGCATTTTGGTGCAGCAGGAAAATTCCTAAATATATTTTTTTTTCTTCGTTGAACTACGCGCGATGAATTTTCGGCATTGCAGTGATGCCTACTGTATGGAATGTTGTAGACCTTGCGCATGCCGCACCTTTCGTGCATACGCTGCCATTTGAAGCGCCTAATAAGCATAAAAGGCGTAAATCATAATACTCTCATTGCAAAGCTCGTACTCCGGATCAGATTCGCTGAAGGCAGAGTTTCTCAGCAACGGTATTCGAACGATACCCCATGGAATAGCGTTGATTGGGCTCACAGTATGCTGAAACGAAATAACAGTTGCGTGAATGTGAGGACATACAATTATGTTGGTTATCCCCGAAAATTACACGTAGCCGCTCCTTCACTTTTGTCATATTTTCTAATTATCGATCCTTATCCCTAGAGAATCGCGGGGTTCCTAGCAGAGATGAATAGTCATGGTACTTACAGACCTGAGCACTACATGCCGCCAAGTGATTGTGGAGGCCTTAGAATGCAACAGTCTATGTGGTGAAGATGAAAATTTTTGGGTGTTGCGCTTACCCAGAGGAAGCAGAGTACACCTTACAACGGTGACCATGATCGTGTCTGTCGTCGACAATCCCGTCTACTCGTTTAACCGCCAGCTTTTGTACGTGGGTATCAGAACGCTCGAGCGCAATCGGTGGTGGCCGCCTGAGGTTGAGAAAGCAGCATCGCGCGCTATTTCCGTCGTGCGCTCAATATGGTTAGAACAACCTAGAAAATCGTGAAGTCTTTCAATGCGATCAGTCGCGGCTTGAGGCGGGCACTAGCATGCTCGCAGTTTTAGTCCGAGAGGAATGCTTACAAAAAATAAAGTCGAATACAGGTGTCGATATTGCTTCCTTTCACTCCGGAAGAGTGTCCTAAATGTATCCCTTGAGGTGTCTATGCAAGAAAACATAAAGAAGAAACAAACGAAAAACATCCTCTCTCTGAGTGTCCCAGCTCTTATAGTACCTTCTCTTTTTGCCCTGAACTGCACACTCACTTCGTCGGTGGTTTTCGTGTTATATAAGTATGCATATTTTCCATCACCAGGAAATCATCGATTACGTTCGTGTACCGCGTGTCGGGAATCAGCCGCACGTTTACACACTTGTACTACGACAACTTCTACTCGAAGAAAATGCGTGAAGAAAACTTGGTGAGCTTTATTTTTTGCATGGTCTTCGCTTCTTTTCTGTGCGTCAGTTATGAAACTGCATTAAGCCGGACAGCTGTGTGCCGCGGCAACACAATGCTTAAGGTGTTCGGCTGCTGAGCCGAAAGGCGCGGGCGAGTTCGATTCCGACCTCTGGGGTCGCATTTGGGCCATCAGCAAATGGTATACAGATGAGTGTACTGTGCGTTTTCAGTGCATTTTAATGATCCTTAGGTTGCCGAAATGTCCGGTGGCTTCCACTAACACGTGACCACGTTTTCTTTGTTCGTAAAGTCGCATACATTATCATAAGTGGATTGCCGCGACGCGGCAAACAAAGATGCCCTTACCGGCGAAACGTCAATATATCCAAATCGCATCTCCTGCTGGCCTTTTTTTACGGTGACTTGCGTCTGTACACCTTCACTGTTAAGAGTATGTGTGAATTTTCAGCCAGTTCAACTCACCCTATTCACATAAGTGTACCAGTGCTATTGACGCCATGAGGTGTAATTAAAATGGATATGTTTCAGCCCTTTTTTTTATAATAAGCAGTCTCAAGTTACATAATTAACGATCGCATCTTTCACTCTAGCATGCTCATAAAAAATGTCGCCATGTTCACGTGAAATGTACAACTAAACTAGCACTTTACATCTTCTACTTAAGCAGCAATACTACTCCACGCTAAAAGCATGTGAACGCATTCTTATCAGGGGCAAGTATATATTTAAAATTAACTTGCACTACTTAAATTCATACAAAGGACACAGGCAAACGATTTTAAGCTTCGTACTCACTGTTGTGTTTCACTCGATGTATCAACAACGAAATTTTACGTTTGCGTTCTATCCACAGAAAACAAACAGAAGCAGAAAGGTCCTGGTGGTGAAAGCTGCGGCAGTGTTTTGCTTTACGCGGAGTACAGCATCTTAATGGTGTCAAGCGAAACAGTCTCGAGCAGTACAATCAGCAATGTGCCGTGCTTTTAGCTGACACATGAGCTACACCTAATCTGCCATTTCAGTCGCTTTCCACTTGTGATGGTTTCGTCACCATTGATGAGTTTCACCAATCGAGTAACTCGCCACCAATCAAGTAAACGCGCCTCAAACGTTCAATGTTTGTGCTAAATTAGTTTCGTTCAATAAGCTCACATTGTTTGCAGTCCCGCTTGTGGCTTTTATAGGCGTCAGTCCATACGTATTCCATGATCTCCCGGCCATCTGCCGTACAGCGCTGCGCCTCTTGCCGTACATGTGTCAAAACTAATCAGCATTGCTTGGCTACTTATATCCCAACGACGTGATGGTTAAACGCTGCGTCGACGCAAATTTATTCGCGCTGGCACTGGTGTTTTTTGGGAATCCAAGAAACCATCTTGCCAAAAAAAAAGAAAAGTGACAGTGCGGAATAGTACCCCAATAGACCGGTATTTTCACGGCGGTTATTTTTAAGGACTTCGTAGCCTTGCATCACAACGTGTCGAGTGAAAAACAATGTCAGAAGCATGAGCGCAAACATTTCATTCGCGGCTTGCGTGCGCGCACTGCATCCCGATCACGTTATTATGAGTGTGGTTTAGAGACGGCGAAACTCGTTCCATTTTAAGACTTACTATGGTTGGCGCATTTAGCCAGATTTAAGACGCTTCATACAAGGGAAGAATAATATCGTGCGTTGCTTCAACACCCCTCTCAAGTGACGCTTGGCGAAGAAGTTGAATATTGCACATGCAGCGCTGGCGCGTTTTCTCGGTCGCGCTGACGCTAGAGAGTTGCAACTTGGACCTTCTTGAGGTGCGCAGTGAAGTGAAGGTACTTTGCAAATAATGCGCGTTAACTTAGGAGTACTAAGGTCAAATAATAATAATAATAATAATAATAATAATAATAATAATAATAATAATAATAATAATAATAATAATTGACGATGTTTTAATGCCAATACCAGCTATGATAATGAGGCACACCGTGAAGTTTGGGGCTGCGGAGTATTTTCGGCCACCTGGGGTTCTTTAACGCACACGACATCGTACTGTACAGGGCCGTCACCATTTCACCCTCGTCGAAATGCGGTCGCGCTGGTCGGCATTCGATCCCGCTAAGTCGAGTTTCGCAAGCGCCCACCTGGCCGCTTAGTTACGACGGCGGGTAAAAAATGCCAAACAGGTACGCGGTGCTCACCCACGAGGCAGAAACCTGGAGGCTAACTGAGAGGGTACAGCTTAAATTGAGGACGGCGCAGCGAGCTATGAAACGGTAAATGGCTAGTGTAACCTTAAGGGACAAGATAAGAGCGGAGCGGGTTAGGGAACAAACGCGTTTTAGGGACATATTAATAGGAATTCAGAAGAAGAAATGGGCGTGGGCCGGCGATGTAATGTGAAGACAACACAACCGTTTGTCATTAAGGGTAACAGAGTGGATTCCTAGAGGAGGCAAGCGTGGCAGGGGTCGGCAGAAAGTTAGGTGGGCAGATGAGATCAGGAAGTTTGCGGGGATCAATCAGGCCCAGTTAGCACAGGACAGGGACAATTGGAGATCTATGGGAGAGACCTTTGGCCTGCAGTGAGCGTAGACAGGCTGATGAGGTACACGGTCCACGAAAATCTAACCTGCAAACTAACCACGTCTACGTCACAAAAGCGTACCAAGTTGACATCGACACGGTTAGATATTCCTTTTTTCTCGCATAACGAAAGGGAAGGGGTCAAGGGCTCGTTCTTT
Organism: Hyalomma asiaticum; assembly: GCA_013339685.2. NCBI lineage: Eukaryota > Metazoa > Arthropoda > Arachnida > Ixodida > Ixodidae > Hyalomma > Hyalomma asiaticum. Next base: position 52,414,433 of record CM023482.1, read on the forward strand.
ATCTGTTAGAAACAACTTAATGAGAAAACAGACAATGAAGCCTAGGAAAGCATAGGGGAAGTTACTTGTGGCATTGTAATTGTGGAGAAAGTAGAAAGGAACTAAAGTGGACGAAAAGACAAACCTGCCTTCGGTGGGAACCGAACCCACGACCTTCGGATGTCGCGTCCGATGCTCTACCAACTGGGTTACGAAGGCGGTCGGCCCTCCGTCCACTTTCTTGTGTATTTATGTGCGTATTATCCTGGGAGTGTTAGGCAGCGCCACCCGTGGCCAAGGCGTAAGAGAAATGTGGACCGATCTGTTGAACGCTGTTATTGACCTAAAATATCAGAGCGACTTTGGCAATGTTATTGATGTGTATTTATGGGAACTTTTGAATTTTATCTTGAAGTACGAATGGATATGCACGGCTTCATGCTCGTTGCGCATGTCTGGAAAAACGCCGGTGAGTTTCGAAGTGTGTCTAGACGGCGTTTAGGAGGACGTCTTATTTCATTGAGAAACTCTACGGGGTAGTAAAGATGGCGAAAAATTGCATCGGTGTGGAGTTCACATGCAGAGCTCACATGGGCCAGGGATTTTTCACTTAAAGATTGCGTTTCAATGCAGCGGCACCATTCTGCCACGAAACCATGTTTTCAAGCGTATTGCACGCTAAAAAAATATAGACATGTACCAGTTCGTTAAGGATGCTTCGAAAAGTTCGAAAACTAGAATCCCTGTAGATGTGAGCATGACATATCTAATCTTCCACTGATGGTTGAAGAAACATTCAATATGCTTAAAAGAGAGGGCTCGTTAACGGCGAAAAGAACAAAAAATTTTACCACAAGGAAGCGAAAGCCCTTGATGTTTTGCAAGAAAGCAGAATGTGACGAGCGTGGCGGTATTAAAAAAATACCGACAATTATTGACGATTCTGAGCCCCGGGACAAGCAGACAATATTTAATTAGCAGCGACGTTTACCGCGCCATGATGCACAATATCTCAAAAAGAGAAATTCACGTAATTCATTTGCTGCATGATGTTTGCGCTGCTGTTTGAGTCGTGTAAAGTCCAGGGACAAGCGTCGTAGAGCTTGATCTAATAGAGATGTGAACAACTGCTGTCGACGGTTCATATTCCTGTAGCGCAATGTCGCTAACGCGGCTTCGTATCGACAAAATACGAGACGTTATTGGCTGTTATATATGCCCTTTTGCGTATGCCTGCTTCACCAAGGATTTGTAGCCCTGCCATCCCACCACATTTTGCCTCAGTACCACGTCTGCTCATCAGGTGATCATTCTTGGCTGTTTTGCAATAACCACAGAATGGCAACCGTATCTTAATCCTACCAGGAAAGGAAACGCACGCACTGGGTGTGATATAAATGGAGATGATATAGTTTTGATTGAAGAAGCATACACTTTACATGATATTTACCTAGTTGAGCCATCACTTGTTCAATGATTATATTACGTAACTGCATTTCTTCTTATATTTTTGTTTGTTTAATTGCAGAACACGGCCTTAGACCGCGACCTGATACAACCTATGAGCCGACACGTCGGCTCGAAGTCCTTTGCAATCTCCATGACGCTGATGGCGCGGCAGTGCCCGAAGGATACCGTTATCAATTTCCGGAATCATGTCAGTTGCGTCGAGATACCGTTGAATATTACGCTTGTAAGTGTGGACACGCATGCCTGTTTCTTATGCCAACGCCTCTTAATGCAAAACCGTTCTACGTGCTATCACTCCTGAACGTACGTGAAGCTTATCGAATTTATGGCCTGATTACGTGCAGGACACAATGGAAAATTTTATTCTATAGCTTACGCGAGCAACGCTGATGATGTCGGAATGTCTGCATTACAATAACGGTTATACATACAAGCCGTCGTGTTCCGCAATATATCAAGTTTTCAGCGGCCGAGAAGTGCGCTCACTTCTATCGCTGAGTGTGGCTGTAAATTACTTAAGGTGAGATTTTCGTTTGATTTACCGATCGTGAAATCGAGCATTTAGGGGTTCAAAACTTCCCACTTTAATTTCTCAGTTGGCCGCCGCTACAAATACGTGACAGTATGTCATTTAACGCCGTGGATGTGCACCCTTGAGCAAACGAATGCGTCAAAGGCGTTTAAAGCTTCAAGGAAAAAGTATGCGTGCTCAATTTTTCCGCGCTATCGCATTCATTTTGTGGTAGCGCTGACGAACGAACAAGGACAGAAGAAGACACAAATATACGGGACGGGCGCTAGATAGCGCCCGTCCCGTATATTTGTCTTCTTTTGTCCTTGTTTGTTCGTCAGCGCTACCACAAAACGAATGCGAGACCCAACCAACTAGCCCACCTTACCGCCTTGACTTCCGCGCTATGTTTGAGTTATCGATCACTCAGTGCTGTCGAGCGGAAGAACACTTTGTTCTGAAAGTGCTGCAGAAACATCTGGCGCTTTTAGACGTATGTTGGCGTTTAATGTCGTTGCGACACGAAGCGGTAGGCAATGTCCATCAATACGTCTTCAGCTCTCCTGAAGGCGTATATTCAAAATTGGGGAACAGGGCCTCTGCCATTTTCATCTGTTGATCAAGCCTCGCTTGAAACAAATAGCAGCTTCTTTTTCGATCATTGTTAGTTACTTTTATTGCCGAGTTCTCAGCAGTATCATAGCTAGGAAAACGGATACAATACGGCTGCAGTGGGATCAGTAACACTTTTATATATCCTAAACAGCACGTTAAGGTAATAAATAGCGAGTGCCTTTACCAAATATATAACGTAACATTATTCATAGTTTAAAAGCGCGATGTGTTTTGTGAGTGTGAACGTGTCCTTGCCAATTGATGCACCGTAAAAACAGAAAGTGTGCTGGGCACTCTGTGGGAGTACTTTCTTGTCCAAATTTAACTCTCTTTTTCAGAGTAGATCATCCCCATTTTACGCGGAGTGCAGTAACTCCCTTGAGGAATCACCTTAGCACTCCACCTGACAGGGTACCGTTGCTCTCGCCAAAACAGAGTAGTAGGACTCCTCCGAAGGGGGATTCGAAAACTCTTTTGAAAAGGTTTCTACTACCCCACCAAGTGGGGTGCTAGTACTCACCGACAGGGAGTAGCAGAGACAAAGAAAAAGAAGAAGCAAACACTGCATTTTTCGAGCGCGCTACAATCAGCAGGCATTTAATTACATCCGACTGATTATAGAACATGCAGATTGACATGACACAACGCATATACACGCCACTCACACAACCACAGCAAAGCACAAAGCCCACAACACACTCGCGATATACCGTCTTACACTGAAGTCCCGTATATATAACCCCTATACTCCTGCTATGTAGCGCCAGTAGTAAAATACTCTTATGCGTACTTAAACGAAAAGTATGCATCGAACAGGCGTATGTTTAGGGTTGGCTCATAGGTAGTCGTTCGCAGATAGATCTGTAATTAATCTAAGCGCGGAATATACAATGACTTTTATATTAACGCATTCCAATCATGAACTCGCATTATGTTTTACGGGCCATACGCTCGTTCGCAGTGCTGGCTCGCGAAGATGTAAAATGCACTAGGGTAAGCACGTGCCAACACAATAGCGGCTGAATTTGATCAACGCCAGCGAAGAAAAGCGGCGCCCGGGTGCTCAGCTACCACCCGCTTCATTCCGACGGCGTCCCGTTTCGAATCCGTCGAGCACGCCTGGCCTTTATACCGCTCGATGCCGAAGGTCTAGCGAAGCCACATCCGGTGGGTATTCGGAAACCAACCATTAGACGGTGACAACAGCTTATTATATCGCTGAAAGTGTATTCCTCTTCGTTTCGCACACGTAAGCGAAGAATCCGAGGCGTGTAGGCTGGCGGGTTTCACTTACACGGGTACGGCCGTTCGATCGGGGAAAAACACAGGACAGGCAGCTCGCTATGGCTTCCATCGATTAAGGCTCGTAGTCGAGGAAGGCACCGTTCGTCAAACGCGCACTGCACGCGTACACTCTTAGCACGGTAACCTTTAGTTTATTTTATAGGTACACAAAAATGTTAAAATATGCTCCTTTCCAAAAGTTTAAAGTGATTTAACCTTTAGGAAAGGAGCATATTTTCATATTTTTGTGTACGTATAAAATAAACTAAAGGTTACCGTGTTTAGAGTGTGTCTGGAGCAGGAGTGAAATTGCTTTTTGCTCTCTAACGCCCGAAGAGTACACGGACATTTCACTCTCTCAGATTGAGGTAGATTACAAAGGCCACACGACTCTCTCGTTTCTTGAACAGTGAGCAATATATTTCACTCCATCCGACGTTTCCCTAGAGTAGAACGATGCCCTAAAGAGTAGCTGGGCCGTTTCACTCCTGCAACAACGAGTCCAGTTTTTAGAGTGTAGCGTCACCTGGTCGCGACAATGAAGGACGCAGGAACCGAGGCGCTTAAGGTAAAAATTGCTTATTTGGTGAAGCTGTGCCCAGAAACGAATGTAGCGCTTATTTTACAACAGCGGCGAGCGCAATGATCGGTCCAGTCGTCGAGTACCGGTGTCGGCAACGCTGGCCGACGAATCGATTCTGCAGTCGTCGGCGTAATCGTTGACTATGTGGTCGTTCACACAGCCGTCAAACGTCTCGTTTCATCACCGTCAAGGCACCGGTTTTCAACAGGGGAGAGAATTTCCGAGTCGTTTTCTCCTCAAGAACGGGTTAACGGCGACATATACTGTTGCTCTGCAACACCGACTAATCAGAAATTAATATATCTCCATATGTTTCGGACACACGTGCTTTCCTGTCGCCGCGCTTTGCGCGCTCGTTGGTAGACGATGCGCACTCGACAGGCAGGTGCTCTCGACGGCAGATGTTGCCGTGGCTGGCCATTAGAACGGTAGGTCAACACTGCTCAGAAACGTGCTGCTGTCTACGTTGCAGCCGCCGTCGTCTCTTCGTACACTGCTCCGTCGCGTCTGCTGTACTTCATGTTGTTTGTTTTGGTAATCTTGGTACTACTGGTAAGTTTCTGAGCAAAATAAACCACCCTGGCTGCTAGAGGACTATGAATACTATTGGAAAACAGTGATATCAGAATATGGTGAGAAAACCGCCGAAGTTACTCTTTAAAGTATCTTTGGAAAAATCAGTGGGAGAAGCAGCCATCATTTCCTCAAGAAACCGGGGCTTAAGTGCATATAGAAGTGTTGTTATTGTCTTTAGTATTTTCTCGTTGGGTTGCGAGTGCTCAGTAGTTATTGCAATCTTTCTGCGTCTGTAGGATATTGTCGCTTTACATCGACGCAGTGACTTTCGTGGCAGGAAAAACTGATAGTTTTCGTGGTCACCGCAGTTATGCGCCATGCCCTCAGGCTACTTCCAGTGCCACTACCACTCGGCCATGACCAGGCATTACGGAGGCAACAGCGACGTCACGGAAGACGTTTTCTTCGAGGTCGAGGAAACGTTCAATGCCAAGGTGCGTCAAAATCGCACCTGTCTCTCTATGCCCATTGGCGCTTAAGAAAAACCACATCAGCGCGCTCCCCAAGTACTTCAAGGCTGTGTACACACCTGGTCGCTGTAACCTGTAGAGCATCACATCTATACGCAGTGTTATTTTTCTCTTAATGCCCCGCTGTAGCGCCTAGCAGTTGTTTCTGTAGTTATTATCCCATTGTGATGGAGTGAAGTGGCCGTGCGGGGCAAAGTGAAAGTGTAATGTGTTTGAAGTGCGCGCCACCGATCCCATCAACATAGAAGACGACGAGGCAGTGCGTCATTGCGCGTGGTGGCGCGAAACTGCCCGACGAATGAGGAGGCGCCACAAGTACAGCTACGAGCAATCGGAATTCAACACGAAGACACAAGAACACCAATGATGAAGGCCCACGATGAAGATGGGGATTAAAAAGCGCCAAGAGAACGGGCGAGGGAGAGACCAGGGAGAGACCGGGGAGAAGAACCGGAGCAGACGTGGCTGAGGCGTGGTGGCAGGAAGAAGCGGACCAGGGCGCGGGAGTGGCGGCCGAGTTCCTGTGACCAGGCCGCTGCAGGCTTCCACCTGGGCGTGTACCCGAGCGGTACAGCACCTGGCGTTGGCCAGGCTTTCCAGCATCTGGCGTTGGCCAGGCTTTCTACCAGCTTCCCATCGCCTGTTGGCCAGGCACTCCACCGGCTTTCCATCGTCTGGCGTTGGCCAGGCACAACTGCAGCCCCGGCTCGTGGTCTGAGCGTCGGCTGAGGAACGCCGAGAGGTTGCTGACCTCGACTCGCCCGACGCTACCCTCCCTCCGAGCGACTCCTCGATCCAAGTCCGTTCCAAGTGCGTCTGCTGTCTCCACCTCGCCATCTACATTCATGTGCCCCCCAGAACGGTGACAGTCTTGCCTTTTGAACTATTCGTACGCATCGCTAGCTATTTTATCTCACATTCAAAGTCCTGTTAACTTTTCCTCTCCTTTTCATGCCTCGTCTGGTCTTTATCCTTTCCTCCCTTTTTTCCCGTGTCTGTAAATACAGCGAGTGTTGTTTGTTTGTCTTGTTCTGCACAAACGGTCTCGTCTATCCTTTCTCGATGACTGCCAAGCCATCGAGTATTGAACACATGAACTTAAAACAAACGAACCTACACGAGGGCACGCTAATTCGGTAGCCCCGTGACAAATTGGCGTCCGCGACGACAGGACGACGAGACCGTTTCTGCACTTTATTTCGCACGGGAAAAAAAGAAAATGAGCGCTTCGGAATCGCGTAAAGTTTTTGAAGAGTTGGCACGTCGCATAGGCTTGGAAGGTGAAGAATTTACGGCGTGGGTTGATGCGCGAGAGGCTGCGCGACTACAACGAGAGAAGGAGCAGTTAGAGTTTGAAAGGGAGATGGAGGAGGAAGAAAGAGAGCTCGAAGAAATGAGGTTAAGAACACTTGAGTTAAAGCTCCGACTGGCAGATGTGGAAAAAGCTAGGATGGAGAAGTTGGAGCGTAGCGAAACGCCGTGCAATAGCACATGTGATGAGGCGGATGAGGTTTGCTATATAGGCAGCACTTGGTTAAAGGAAGGATCGGGGTCTCTCTTTGGATGGAGCATAGGACCATACCGCAGTCTTTCGATAGAGTCAGAACCTGAGCTAGAGGATAGCGTCGAGGTAGACAGCCGAGAGACTGGGATGGCTTCAGAAGTGCTCGATGAGGCAGATGTCGGCTTCGCGGGCGTGGAACAAAAGTGTTCCAGTTTAGATGGTTTGTACTTCGGGGCCTCTGGGGGGCCAAGTACAGCTATGAAAGAGGCAAGAGTTCCTCAAAATTGCTTTGACGAGAGAGCGTCGGCAGTTAGTGTTAGTGACAATGTAGAGGATCCTCTAGAGAATTCTACGCAGATTGTCACCACTTACTCATGTGGACCGTTGGATGCAGCAGCCTGGGATAGAGGCACGGTCTTTGAAGACCAACTAGATGGCTCACATAATGTGATGGCAACTTCAGATAGTGGTGAAGATGGTGACGTCTCGTGTGGTACAAAGGTGGTTAGCCGAGGTATTGAGAGGAACAGTGGTGAGTTCCATAAGGGTCACAGCGGCTTTGAGAAAAAGTGGGATGGACGTCCCATAGAGAAGGTATTTGGATCATTCGGAAGGATAGGTACAATGTACAAAGAGGTAACAGTACGTCTCGACAATTACAGAGTGTGTCATATGAACTTCGAGATAGAAGTTCACACTACTGAATGTGTGCCAATAACTGTGGACACGTGCGGAGCAGGCATGGTAGACGACCATGCGGACGGCCCTCACATACAAGGAGTGACACCGTGTAAGGTCAGTAATAAGGTTTGTCAGCAAGAAATGAAAGAAAGGGCCGGAGCACTACTACTGCAGCGCAGAGAGGAGCCGAAGGAAGAGCCAGGTGCTAATGATGGTGTCGACTGGAAGGGGTTTCTCATTGGCGATGCCAATTTTAAGGAACGCCTGGTTTGGTTAATTGGTGAGCCAGAAGACGGTGTTAGTTTGCAAGAGCAGGGCTCCATACGAAATATCGCTGAAGGGAACATGTCTTATGTCGCACCAAGCGACGCAAAAGCCTTTTCGGCTAAGCATGGTGCATGTTCCGGTGATTGGCTTAGACAAGGCATTGCCATGCTTGAAAGGGTCATGCGAAGGCATCTCGCTGGGTGCACATGACAGCGTTGGCTCCATTTGAAGTGCAGTGATTGCTTGGTTAAGGCTATCACATCGGCTACAAGCCCGATTGTTTTCGCTTTCTCTTACAGAGAGGCAACTGATGCCGAACGCTTCCAAGCGTTTCTAGCAGTAGCCTCTGCTGAGCAGGTAAAAAGTATCCGTCTGGTGTGGGATGCAATTACTTAGCTCCGTTTCGGGTATCCGGTAGCTTTTTCGGTTTTTGACAGTGAATGCGGTATAGTTTTTCTTCTGGATTTTTCAAGGAATTCAGTTGTAAATATGCTGTACATACAAAAGGCTGCATGTAATTTGATCCGGTGAACTGTAGCACTTAAACATGTCGGTCCTATTCGCTATGTCTTCTTGTTAACATGATTTATACACCTGCAGAAAACACACAGCCATAATGAAATAGTTGACTACATGTTTCCTTGTTCTGGTTTCGTTTGAGTGTGTGAACATTTACGGAAGACATTCACCATATGTGTTGTGTTTAATCGTGCGGTGCAGTGGTTTTGACGGACAAGCGTTGACTACGGTTAAGAACTAGAAAGTTTTTTTTATATAAAAAAAACTTTTTCCGGAAGGAGGGGCATGTGTGATGGAGTGAAGTGGCCGTGCGGGGCAAAGTGAAAGTGTAATGTGTTTGAAGTGCGCGCCACCGATCCCATCAACATAGAAGACGACGAGGCAGTGCGTCATTGCGCGTGGTGGCGCGAAACTGCCCGACGAATGAGGAGGCGCCACAAGTACAGCTACGAGCAATCGGAATTCAACACGAAGACACAAGAACACCAATGATGAAGGCCCACGATGAAGATGGGGATTAAAAAGCGCCAAGAGAACGGGCGAGGGAGAGACCAGGGAGAGACCGGGGAGAAGAACCGGAGCAGACGTGGCTGAGGCGTGGTGGCAGGAAGAAGCGGACCAGGGCGCGGGAGTGGCGGCCGAGTTCCTGTGACCAGGCCGCTGCAGGCTTCCACCTGGGCGTGTACCCGAGCGGTACAGCACCTGGCGTTGGCCAGGCTTTCCAGCATCTGGCGTTGGCCAGGCTTTCTACCAGCTTCCCATCGCCTGTTGGCCAGGCACTCCACCGGCTTTCCATCGTCTGGCGTTGGCCAGGCACAACTGCAGCCCCGGCTCGTGGTCTGAGCGTCGGCTGAGGAACGCCGAGAGGTTGCTGACCTCGACTCGCCCGACGCTACCCTCCCTCCGAGCGACTCCTCGATCCAAGTCCGTTCCAAGTGCGTCTGCTGTCTCCACCTCGCCATCTACATTCATGTGCCCCCCAGAACGGTGACAGTCTTGCCTTTTGAACTATTCGTACGCATCGCTAGCTATTTTATCTCACATTCAAAGTCCTGTTAACTTTTCCTCTCCTTTTCATGCCTCGTCTGGTCTTTATCCTTTCCTCCCTTTTTTCCCGTGTCTGTAAATACAGCGAGTGTTGTTTGTTTGTCTTGTTCTGCACAAACGGTCTCGTCTATCCTTTCTCGATGACTGCCAAGCCATCGAGTATTGAACACATGAACTTAAAACAAACGAACCTACACGAGGGCACGCTAATTCGGTAGCCCCGTGACACCCATGTATCTGTTCAACTTGCTCTGTCTCGTAATGCGCGGTTCTCGGGCTCTGGGTGATCGTTTCATCGAACCAGCCATGGTTTTAGGGTACCATATGTTGACCTCGCGCCATATGTACGAAAAGCTGTGGCAGCGACACTGAGGTTTAAAGTTGTGCGTTAACTTATTTGAAGGATTTCTCAGTCTACGTAGATACGATGGGTAGGAGTGAGGCAGCACGCGTTGCAGCACGCAATGCAACTGTACAGACGGTAGAAGGTCCTGGAAGTGGCCAGGAATTTCACAAACCACAGGTGATGGGGAGCCCATATAAGGTAGGCGATTGCTTTCTCATAACCGGAGTAGCTATGTCTAATGCGAAAGAGCTGGTCTGCGTCACATGTCATCAAGACTTTGCCAGAATATGTTCTATAACATATTCTGAGAAAGAACGTAAGAAGAAGAACTAAACTAAACGTTAGTTTCGACATTTCATACGTCAAAGGCAAAGCAAATTACATTGAAAACGCGTGCATACGACCCAAGGAGGGGGGAAGTAGCAGACATCTAGCAGCTGCAAAAGTATAGCCAATACAGTGCTTATATTTATAAAACAACTTGCGTTTCGGTGTTCATGTTTCCTAAAAACACTCACATGGCAGACACATTCCAATACTCATTGCATTGCTTGGAGTCGGTTGTTGTGAGTACCCTACATCATGAGGTTCATTTATGGATTAAGATTTCGCTGTAACCAAACTTTGTTGTTAGAGCTAGTAACACCTGTCATTTTTTTCGCTGTCTCACCCCTTATATGATCTACACGCTTGGGGTTGTACATAACTTTGTAGAGGAAAATGTGCTCGTGTAATGCTTATGTTAATGAATGGATTTGAAACGCAAGTGCGCAACAAGAAGGCAGCAACCCGCCAACGGCTTCTGTTGAATTCGTTCTTGCTAGTTGATCCCTGCCCAAGTGGATAATCTCACAAGGCTCTGTGTTAGTGAGGTCAACGTCAGCATTACCCTTAGTCACAGAAAGTGAGGGGCGTTTATTACTCTTAAAAGTCCTCGGAGGGGGTACCCCCATAGTTTTCCACATCAGCTTCATCCTCCAGTTCGAGGTTCAGCGAAGTGAACTTTCGCAGAGTTCCATTTGTGAGGTCACAGCGTTTCTGAGCCTTCAACGCAGCTACGTAAACAAACTTTTCACAATGCATATTTTGAGCCAGAACGAAACTATGGCACGCTTCGCGAAATGCGGATTGAAAACAGGTTTGAATCCGCGAATCATATATCAGCGCCTCGGATTCTCAGAGAACGTCGCTATTGGTGTAACCAAGCGCTCGTATAGGCGGCCTGACTAGCGCTCCAGGTCGGCCTTGAGCGTGTTAATTAGTCTCTATTACGTCTCTCGAACATTGATATGTGTGAACGAAAGCACCATCCCACATGGCAGCAGATCTTCCCTCTACATGAGGAGCTGGTACTTCTTCCGGGGTGGCTTCATACGACTCATGGCCAAAAGCCTTCTTAAAGGTGTCATACAACGCTTTTTGAACATTTTGTAGACAACGAACATAGTATAGACCACGGAAGTCTCCAAGGCTGATTGACATAAGTCATGCCAATCTGTTCTGGAGACACCCGTGCACACGCCAGCGAAATATTAATGCGCTGCATGCGCCTGGGAATTCGCACGTTGGTATCAAACATAGTTGGCAGTCGCTTGCTCTAGTCTCAGCAAACGACGTCACAGTTAGCACCCACTACGTCACTTAGGTTCTTTTCTTGTTGTAAAAGAAAGATATGTCTGTTCTTTTTTTTTCAACTCAACCCGAACAAATAAAGCATTACCGAGGACGTTTCAGCAATTATGGAATTACTAGTGCTAGTTCTATTTAAAGCGACGGTGTGAATGCGTCATTGCTTCTTGTGGCACCATATGCTGAAAGCAAAGCAGGTGGTCCCCAGTCATATTTGAAACCGAAATGCCAATTTCCTTGTGCGTGCGGTGCACTAATATTTGTATAACGTGTTCGACTCATGCGCATCAGTTTCAGACTGTGCTAAAGGAAGGTATCCAGGGACCCTTCAGAGTGGTCACCAGGACAGCCTTTCATAGCGTTCCGCTTCGGCATTCCGATAAGTCATCGTGCAGCTGGATAAGTGCAAATTGTATGGGTGTAGGCTGCAGTTACTCTATAAGCAGCTGTGTGAGATGACGCGCGATATTTCCAAGTTACATGCCATTTTATTCAGGGTAATCCGCTGCATAGATTCCCCGAATAGGACGATAATGTTGTTATTTCTAAATTCGCTTTTTCGTGGTGCTTGCCTCAGCTTATGTGGAAAAATAGTGAGAAAGCTGCCGCCACATTAGTGAACAGTTTCCTCGAACCGTTGCAGCCGCTGTTAGATATCAAGTTTCACAGCTCAGTAGCCACCGCCCGAGTATGCCATTCGTATAAGTACATCTTGACCTTCTGTTTCCGTGCCTTTTTCTTTTTTTCTATTTCTCTCTCTTTGCCGGCAAGTAGGATCGAAACTGTTCCTTTCCTGTGGGAAAAATAGATAGGATTTAACTGCGCGATTTATCCTCGCTGTGCCGCTTCATAGCTTTTGTTTTCTGCTGCAGGTGCACCTGATTCTGACGCAGCTCAAACAGGCGCGGATATCACCTGTTGCGTTCATCCTAGAACGCTACGATTTGGAGCCCCAGGGCGAGATATGGTTCTACGACGGCAGGAAGAGAATGGACGTGCACTGCGCTGCTAGCCCATTTGCCTTCACTAAGGGGACAAAGGAAAAACTTTCAAAGTTTTTGTAGGCGCCTTGGGACATACAGGAACGCCGTTTCTAAGAGTTGGATCATTAATAGCGGTTACTTCGAGTGGTATCCTCGTAGAGGCACTATGCATCGTATTTTCCAAGAACGAGTCATTTTATATTCATTTTACCTATGTGAATGAAATCGACGTGTTATTGTGTACATGGTGTACATGATAAAAAGAAGTTGTGGACGCGAGAGCCTACCATTACACATAAACGTACACTCTCTGTAATCTTACGATCGGTAACTGATATCGCATCATGGGCCGATGAATGTATGGCTTGCGGAATGCTCGTCGAAATAAGAGAAGATTAATCCGCTGAGGTTTGCTATACAAAAAGTAGTAATTCCTTGAACAACTTCCTACCACAGACCTTGCAGTCAAAGAAAACGAAAAGCAAACATTTAAAGGGGGAGAAAACGTAGCATAAGAAACGCGATTGGTTACAGCCAGCGATTTGCTTTGTTTTTTTTTCTTATTCACGTACGTGGCAATAAACTTGTGTGTGCAGGACCACGTAGAAGGTTTTCAATCCATTTCTTTGACCCTAACTTCTACTACACAACTTTCGGGCAACGCGCCGAACTCGGCACGCCGAGACATATCTGCATAGCGAGAACGGAGAAGTTAAATCGACTCGCTAAAACACGATTTTCCACGCGCGTCGACCTTACTTGCAGAGCAATTTTAGAAACCGTGACGTCCTGGCTGTAGCAAAACTAGATAATCCCGGACATTTTGAGACCAAATGCTGTACGAAATAGTAGCGCCGGTAGAAATTAACGCGCATGAAAGGCTTTGAAAGAATGTGCGTTTAACGATGCGAAGCCGCTGCAACCAGGACCGCCAAGGGTCGCAGGTTCGACGCTCAACCCCCCCCCCCCTTTTTTTTTTAAGCTTCTCCTCTAACCTTTTGTTATACTGCTCGAGATTACGTCCGCAGCGGGGCCCCGCGAAGGTTGGATACCTGAAAGGCTTTCAGTCATTCAACTGCCGTTTACGACTAAATCCTACACCAGAACAGGAATTGGCCTCCCTAGTGAAGTACTTGGCCACCACCACCCACACGATGTCTACAATTAATCCCTTACCCTCACTGTCCAGCAGCTGCAGAACATCTGTCCACGGCGGCGGTCAGCTTTGTGAAGCAGCAGAGCGCAGTAATAATCACTGGACCCGGACAGGCCGCCACTGGAAACTAAACGTTGGAACGTTTAAGGCAAGATCCCTCTCCAGCGAAGCCAGATTAGCGGAACTACTCGAGGAACTAGAAAGCGTTAGTTTGGACGTTATTGGCCTTAGCGAAGTTAGGAGAGCAAGTGAAGCTTTCATATTCTTAAACAATGGACATGTCCTCTGCTATAGAGGGTTACCCGAAAAAGAGAGAATATGGCGTTGGGTTCCTAATTCACAAAGATATAGCGGGCAACGTAGACGAATTCTACAGCATTAACGTAATGGTAGCATGTGTCCCAATAAAACTAAATGGGCGGTATAAACTTAAGATAATCCAGGGATATGCACCAAGAACGAGCTACGACGACGAACAAGTAGAGCAGTTCTACGAGGATATCGAATTAGCAATAAGAGAGTACGGACACAATACACTATAGTCATGGGGGATTTCAAAGCAAAGGTAGGAGTAAAACAAAGTCGAGAACAGGCACCTGGCAACTGCGGCGTCGGCCGTAGGAATAACCGTGGGGAAATGCTAGTACAATTTGCCGAAAGAAACCGACTCCGAATAATGAATACGTTTTAGGGGCGAAGCTCCTTATGCCGTGGGTCTGTCCATCCTCCGTTCGTTTGTTTGTAGTAGCCACCTGTAGTTCGTGAAGTGCTCACTAGATGGCTTGATGGCGCTGCGGTGCTCGCTTCATTCAGATGTATGGGAACGCGTAGTATGGGAGTCTGTCTGTCTGTCCTGTCCGTCCGTCCGTCTGTCTGTCTGTCTGTCTGTCTGTCTGTCTGTCTGTCTGTCCGTCCGTCCGTCTGTCTGTCTCTCTGTCTGTCTGTCCGTCAGTCCGTCCGAGCGCTGCGGTGCTGCTTAGCTAGTACGTGAATTGATCAATACATGACGCGGAGGCGCTCGCTGCGTGCTCTAGTTTGATAGGAGAGCGCTAGATGGCGACACACCGTGTTTGCAAGTCTTTGATGATGTACTGGGCAAGATTCACGGAAGATTCACGGTTTTTACCGATGAACCTCCGGAGCTTCGCCCACTCATCATCATTCACTCCGTGGATATGCGTGGATTTCTTTTAAGAAACACAAGAATAGGAAGTGGACGTGGAAAAGCCCCAACGGGGAAACAAAGAATGAAATTGACTTTATAATGTGCAAACAACCAAGTATAATTCAAGAGAGAGAAGTAGTGGGGAAGATGAAATGTAGTGATCACAGGTTAGTAACGGCAATGATTGTACTTAACCTAAAGAAAACAAGAACTCAATTATTTACTGAAAAAACGCATATCTAGAGGTAATCAGAGCGAAGAACGAAGAATTTGAAGTCGCCCTAAACAAGTTCGAGGCCTTAGGCCAAGATGATGATGATTTGGAAGAAATAAACAAAACCATAACGAAAACCATATTCAGAGTAGATCCTCTAGCGCCTCGTCCGCTCCAGTGTAATAACTGTTGGCGATTTGGTCACAGCTCAGGCGGCTGCAAATCAAACCAGCGCTGCTGCACATGCGGGGAAGCCCATGCCCAAAAAGACTGTACTTCTATAACGACGCAAGGTGGTGCCTCTGTGGTGGAGAACATCCAGCTAACTTCTCGAATTGTTTAGCTCATGCCCAAGAAGAACAGGTTCTTGAAATTACAGATAAACGACGTTGTTCCAGGAGAGAAGCTATCAACATCGTTAAGGAAAGGGCTCATTGATATGCACGAGTAGCCGCTGAAAATAACTTGGGTCCCGACATATCCCTCACTGCAATTATAGAAGCAGCCGTGCAAAAAGCAGTTGCGAAGATATTAGCAAATCTGGGAGAAAGTATTTCTCAGGCAATTTCTGACAAGATGAACAACGTCATACAATCTTCAAGTTTATGCTCTCCAGGCCCCTCAGGGATCACATCTAATGATTCTACTAAAAATGTACATGATGAACAAAGAGGTACCCATAGTTCTGAAAAAGCCTCTGCGTCAATGAGTACAGCTATAGCTCCCTCTGTTTCTGAGGATCAGTCAGCCGAAGATTTAGAAATGGCAGATGCAGAATATATTGCTCGTGCCAAAAACGAACTATGCCATCGTCTAGTGACGAAAAGTATACTCGCCGCCAATCGAAATCAAAGAAAAGTCCTTCGAACTCTATTTTGAAAGAAAGTATTTTAGAAAAAGCTATTGCAGCCACATTAGTTCCTTCAAAATAGCACAGTTGAAAGTTCTACAGTGGAATTGCCGCTCAATTTTTTCAACTTCTGTAGATCTCTCTTGTCTTGCCAACCAACTTAATCCGGATATAATTCTATTACAAGAAACTTGGCTAAAAAACTTTCACTTGCACAAGTACAGAGCTTTTAGATTAGACCGTGCCACCAGAGGTGGTGGTATAATTACATTTATTTCTACTCAAGTATGCCATAAGGCTAAAATCATATCCCAACTCATGGAACCTCAATGTGAAATCTTGGTAGTGGAGTTGCACCTCTATCGATGCAATCCGCTGTATATTAAAAACATTTATTTTCCTCATGGTGTTCAGGACACTGTCTGTTTAGACAGGGCCTTAACTTATTGTGGGCGCGACATTTTACTTGCCGGGGACTTTAATTCGCATCATGTGTCATGGTGCTTAAAGACAGATTTTTACTGTAATCGCTTGTGGCATTGGTCTTTAGATAAAAAGCTTTCATGTCACAATTCCGGATCTTCTACCTTTTTCAGAGGACATAATCGCTCCACAATAGATATAACATTCACTAGCAGCAGCCTCTCTCTATCTTCGTGGTCTACTGTTGATTGCGCCACCAATAGCGATCATCTGCCAGTAATTTTGGACATTTCCCGTAAGGTAACATACGCTGGTGAACAAAGTATTACTTTTGTTAACTGCAGCATATTCAAGAATTCCTTAATGTCTGCGATCGCTTCACTTTCTATGGCTTCTACCGAACAAAAGCCAAAGCTAATTTGTAAGGCTCTTGAAAACTCCAGGAAAAAATCGGAATTTATCATTCGCACTAATAAGAATACTTCCTTCAGCCCGTGGTGGAATGACGACTGCTCACGCGATTATAGAAGACGAAAAGCCGCCTGGAAAAGTTTACTATACAATCAGTTCCCGAAAACTGGAGTGATTACAAATTCGTTAGAGCCACATTTAAACGTACGATCTCTAACACGAAAGAAGACTATGACAACAAACACTTCGATTATTTATCTAAAGAAAAAAACAAGAACGCACTTTTCAGATTTCTACTTAGAAGGAAAATGATTCCGCGTCCAAATAATATAGACTCATTAACTTTATCTGAGGAAGAAACACAACAGATGCTAAAAGATATAGCAGAAGGTCTAGAAAGCAGATTCTCATCCTTATTGTCCCCAAGTAGACGAATTAATATGTCAACTGATGATTTCATTGAAGTCACGATTAGCGAACTGGCAACGCCCCCCCCTATGGGAAAGATTGCAAATTCAGCCCCTGGTGGCGATAGAATCACGGCAAACATGTTAAACATTCTTTTCAATGAGGCCTCAGACGATTTATTAGCCATTGTGAATCATTCACTAAAATGGTCGTGGATTCCTTCTAACTGAAAACTAGCTAAAATAATTCCAGTTCTTAAAGATAACGGAAAAGGATATACGCTTGACAATATTCGCCCGATTGCTCTAACTTCTAATCTAGTAAAACTATTAGAAAGGATTATCTATGCTCGTATGGCAAAATTTATAGATGATAACGATCTTCTCAGTCCCCACCAAATTGGCTTTAGACCCGTCTGTTCCATTTGGCATGCTCATGTGGACTTAGAAAGCCGAATAAAATTAACGCGCTACCGTAGACAAATAGCTGCTCTGGTAACATTAGATATATCAAAAGCCTATGATAGTGTCGAGTATAACATATTATTACACTAACTACAGAGTTACAATTTCCCGAATTATCTGGTGAGCTGGTTTCATAACTTTTTAAACGACCGAGAATTTTATTGTTCCTTGAAATGTCATTCTTCTCCCTGTCATCGACAGTCACGCGGGGTTCCTCAAGGGGCTGTGACTTCCCCTCTGCTGTTTAATGTGCTACTTAGTTCCATCCCCAGCCATGAAGGTATATACACTTACGTATATGCAGATGACATCGCATTGTTTGCATCAGACTATGACTTACATTATTTGTATAATCGCTTGCAAGCTCATATGTGCGCAATAGAAGACTGGTTAAAGGTAATTCACTTGTCCCTCAATGTTGCCAAGAGCTCTATCATAGTATTCCCTTTAAATGACTCTGTTAATATAACTCTGACTTACTTGCAACATTGAGAATATTCCACAGTTGGACACGGTGAAATATTTAGGAGTAATTTATGATAGTCATCTACTCTGGCGAGCACACATAGATTACATAGCTAAAAAAGGAGTGCGCGCTCTTGGCATCCTGCACCAAATTAGCAACAATCGTTCAGGTATGCGGAGAGACACACTTATCATGATGTACAAGATGTACGTGCGCCCTGTATTAGAATTTGCGTGCGTGCTGTATTCAGGCGCACCCAGTTATAAATTGCATCCACTAATTCTTCTGGAAAGGGAGGCTCTTCGTCTATGTCTAGGATTACCAAAATCAGTTGCCACTAATGCTCTCTACCTAGAAGCTCGGTTGCCTTCGCTCCTCTGCAGATTCCGCTTACTTACCGTTCAAACATTCTTGAGGAACTACGAATACCCTGTCAAACTCCAATTAGTTTTCATGCATCAGCCTCAATTATTTTTTCAATCTTACTGGCCTCGCTTTCGTACTCCTCAGGTAGTATACGTGCAGGCACTTATTGGCCCCCTAGATGTGCAGTTTATACGATGTTTCCCCAGTTGGCGAAAGAGACAACCTTGAAATTATATTTGATAACATATATCCGAACAACGCTAGACATCTGTCGCAGAATATATTAAACGGCTTATTACAAAATCATTTAGATGGCCTGCACATCAAAGATGTCATTGCTACAGATGCTTCACAATTAGACGAAAAATCTGGCATTGGCATTTTTTCTGAAAGTTTCAATTGGACATTTTCACTAAGACGTCCAGATTTCTTGATCAGTATTTTTTGCAGAATTTCTGGCAGTTGTTATGGCCCTACGAAAATTAGGTTCAGCTACCTCATCAGTCGTAATTGTCACAGATTCTTTTTCTCTATGTACAGCCCTCACTGCTAACAGTGATTCTCGCATCTTACGTACTTTTCATTCCCTTGTCCCTAGTCATGTAACGGTAATTCGATTGGTATGGGTGCCAGGTCACAAAGGAATTATAATGAACGAAATGGCGGACAACTTGGCGAGGGCGTCTCTTAGTGGTCCAGTTGTCCCAACACTTCCGGCATCAGCGCTCCTAACTGCTTGAAGATTTAGGAGAAGGGCAATAAAGCAAGAATCTAGTAATTCCTTATTAACTAACCTAAATGACTATCGACACCTCTTATTCCCTTGGAATAGAAATGCATTCCTCCCCAGAAAACTAGAAGTTATCTTTACGCAATTACGCTGTCGCATTCCAAGACTAAACTTTTATATGCACAGAGCTGGTCTGGCCCCATCGCCTTTGTGTCCATATTGCGGCGAACACGAATCTATCGAACATTATTCTTTAAAATGCACTCGTTTATCCTCATTAAGAAAACACACATTAGAAGATTCTTTTCATAGGGTTGGGTTGCAATTCACCGTCTCTAATATTCTGTCTTTGGGAGCCTCCTCACTAGGACATTGCCACAGGGATGTATGCTCTACTGTTTCAAAATTCATAATTGATTCAGGTCGGTTCTTTTCATAAATTCGTACTTTTCACTGTTAATTTCATCCTGATTATTCGATTCTGATTGGTATTCTATAGTACTTCAGGCTTAACTATTTGAACTTCTGACATCTTGGCCAATCCCCCAGGGTGGGTATGTGCCAGATTTGAGGAAACAACAACAACAACAATCCTTGAAACAGCGATAGAAGTCGGGGGTAAAGCGAAAAAGCAAGTAACAAGTAAGTTGTCCAATCTACCAAAGACTTAATCAAAAAGCGCCCACAAATGAAAGTAACTTCGTCAAAAGATAATATATACTTCGCAAAACTATCAAAATTGATCAGTAAAGCCAGGCAAAGAGATGTAAGAAACTTTAACATGAGAGAAATAGAGAAAGCAGTAGAGGAAGGCACCAGCATTAAATCGGTCAAAAAGAAACTGCTCTTAGGACAAAACAAAATGTATGCGCTAAAAGATAAACAAGTTAACCTTATCAACAATTTCAACGAAATAGTAAAGGTAGCAGAAGATTCCTACTCTCAACTGTACAGCTCTTAGACAGACCATACAATCCTAATAGAAATAGGATCAGAGGAGGACACTGAAATTCCATGTATAACCGCTGACTAAGTCTAAAAACCTATCAGAGGCATGTCACGCGGTAAAGCAGCTGGTGAAGATGGTATAACAGCCGACTTGATCAAAAACGGAGGAGATATTATACTTGAAAAACTTCCATCGCTCTTCACGAAATGTATCAAGATATGCAGTGTACCGCGCAGTTGGAAAAATGGTAATATAATCCTAATCCACAAGAAAGGTAACATAAAGGACTTAAAGAATTACAAACCAATTAGCCTACTCCCAGTAATATACAAGCTATTTACAAAAGTAATTTCTACGAGGATAAGAGAAACACTGGAATTTAACCAACCAAGAGAACAGGCTGGTTTCGGGAAACGTTACTCAACAATGGACCACAGCCACGCTGCCCCGCCACGGTGGTCTAGTGGCTATGGTACTCGGCTGCTGACCCGAGGGTCGCGGGATCGAATCCCGGCTGCGGCGGCTGCATTTCGATGGAGGCGGAATGTTGAGGCCGGTGTGCTGTGCGATGTCAGTGCACGTTAAAGAACCCCAGGTGGTCTAAATTTCCGGAGCCATCCACTACGGCGTCTCTCATAATCAGAGCTGGTTTTGGGACGTTAAACCCCACATAACAACCACAGGCCACGCTATCAACATAGTAAATGAGAAGTACGCGGAATATAACAAACCTCTTCATATGGCGTTTATCGACTACGCGAAAGCATTTGATTCCATAGAAAAACAAGCCGTTCTAGAAGCTCTACGTCGACAAGGTGTACCTGACGTTTACGTGAAAATCATAAGCAACATATACAAAAATTGCACAGCCACACTACTCCTACATAAGAGAAGCAGAGAAATCCCGAACGGGAGAGGTGTCAGACAAGGAGATACAATCTCCCCGATGCTTATCACTGCACGTTTAGAGGAAATCTTTGAACGTCTAGACGGGAAGAAGAAGGAATTCGAATAGACCGAGAATATCTATGCAATTTAAGATTTGCAGACGACATTGTGCTCTTTAGCAATCTTGGAGACGAACTACAAAACAACTACAAAACATGATTGATGACCTAAACCGGGAAAGTATTAAAATTGGACTAAAAATAAACTCATTAAAACTGCTTTGGTCAAATTCCACTCTGAATGGTTGCTTGGAGTCCTGCTCTGCAACATCAAGCCCAGTATTTGCGTCAGATGTGTAAAAAAATTTGTTTTTGACATTTCTAATGTACAAAATTCTATTGGGTTGTGTTAAAATATGCACATTTAAACTAGCCTGCAAGTTCATTTTTATGGCCACGGGGCAGTTATCTGCACATTTACCCTAACAAAGATACCTAGTGGCATCTTTCTTTGTTAGGGTCTTTATCTTCATCTTCTACAATCTTCATCTTCATCAGTCTACGTGTCATATTCTCGACAATTCATATAAGGGTACGGCTGCGTTTATATCATATTATGAGGGTGTATATTAGTTCTTTTCCCGCTGTTTGTTTGCGCGTGCTGATCTCAAATATCGCCAAATACATGTGTGGTGACACATTAGCGAGCATATAGTAAATATGTGCAGAAACTGCCGCATATTTGCTTGGCGTCGAAAGACGTTAATGTTCTGCCACCACCGACATGTAGCACCCTATCGTCTCCCCTATACCACATCTCATGGTCTTCCCCTCCCCACTCACTCATCCCATGATGGAAGCAATGGAGTGTTCGCTTAATTCAATTCAAACTTTCCGCGTTCTCCCTGCTCTCGCGCCCTCTGTTGGGTCATTTGATTACTGTTGGCCTAAAGCCGGCTACAGAGCCGCGGCTTCTGTCGGCTTGTTTTGAATGTGTAGCGTCCCTCGGCCTCTATTTCTAACTCGTTGATTTTTTTACTTACTAGTGTAAAAACCAGTGAAATGCGAATTCTCAACGAAATGAAGGATGCTAATTGCGGTTAAGTACACATCATCAAATAAGTCTGAGTCTTCCTTACAGCTGTGTAATGTTGACGTGTATGACACCGTGCAACCAGTGATAGCTAGCTCGCTTCCTTCTGATAGGCCGCTTGAATCGGCTTGGGCCTGGCCGTTGAATCGAGTAACAGACAGACACACATAGAGACAGACACAAAGTTTTTCACATTTACGGTCAGCTTTAAAAGGACCACCGATCCGTAAGACTCTCTCGCTTGCGCCAGCAATGGGAAATGTTCAGTAGCACAGATAAAAGGGCGAGTTGGCACGTATTCATTATTAAGAAAACGGCTCATTTGTGTGTGCGGCGCCGTTTTCTTAATCATGAATGGAAATGTTACAGCCTGCCTGTCCTGCCAGACCCGAACAGACGAGGAGTAAGCCTATACCCTTTGTTTTACCAGTTCTACATAGAGCGGACTATCCCTTTAAGCGAAGTGTTCGTGTTATTACTTGTGCAGTAATAAAAGTGCTCTTTGCTTTGCTTGGCCAGTTGCCCTATCCGCCCTAATCCGCCGTAACTGCGATCATCGCGCTACGAGAAGAGCACTGATATATGCACGGAAAGACTGGGTACTGCTTGAACCGGAGATGGGCTTAGGAATCGGCCGTGCATAGAGTGAAACGCCTTCAAGTGGCTGCAGACGTGCTGAGCTGGGAACTCCTGGACGAACAAAGTATGTTGTAAACGTTTAGCTAACTAGTCGTGCGTTTAGATATGGCGCGAATACACTTGAATTATAACGTTACCTGACCATTCCTGAGCCTCAAAAAGGAAGATCACGCGATGGAGCTATCAGAACGTAGTTCTAGTCTGACTCGTTTAGTCGGTTGTCAACAAAACCAGCTCTTTCTTCAAGAAATGATTCTTCCAATTGTGTACGTTGTCCTAAGCTTTTTAAAAAATTGCAAAAGCGAACTGTGATCACACAATCGTTTCCCGCCTCCCCGTAAACGTTCACCTTATAAGTGAGAAGTATTGAATTGGGAGAGGCAAAATGCAGTCACATTGGAGCGTCTAACGAACCGGTGCTCTTTCTTAGTAACGTCACTCAGGTGCACACAAGAAAGGCTCTAGCGCTGCTGCCATTTGCGGAGGTTCACGGCGAGAATTTTTCCGAAACATACCTGTTCTACCCAAGCGCGTTCAACAAATTTTAACGTAGTTAAGGCCGTAAAGCACTGTGTCACGAAGGTGAGAAATGATCTTACTTGTTTCTTTTTGTCCACGGCAAGATTTATTTACGCCACATACTCATAAAATTCTTCTGTAACTGAAAATTCGCAACTTGCATTAAAGCTATATTGACTGAAGCTCCACAACGCAAAATTTTGAATACTTTGTTATACAATTTCATAAAGAAGCAAATATTTCTCATGAATTCTATTTATTTCGTTTATTCGCAGAAAAAGAAGTAGAAGCAATCTACTGCGCTGGAGATTCTTTCGGATGTAAGATATCGATAAAATTTTTGTTTTGGGGCAGCATGGGACGCCGTATAAGGCGCCGTCATATGACGAGAATGCCTTGAAATACCCTCAGTTTAAACTTTAAACAAGGGGCAGGCGACGGAAACTTCGTAAATTGATTTAAGAAGCTCTAGTTAGCATTAAGCAATGACGTACCCAAATTATGAAGCCCTCGTGTCGTTAAGAATGAACAAAACAATGTTCAATATTTAGCTGCGGCGGTAAGTGGAAAATTATTGTATTCAAGGTGTTTCAGCAGAAACGCTAATTAAAAGGTTCTCGCTTTGCATAAGGCGCACATTCACGTGCGCTGAAATAGGGCTCCATTTTGCAGCAGTGAAAAGCGGCTGCATTCTCTGTGAACCGCAACGGACACCTGAACCCAGACATGAAGTTCGACATAAAGGCTGTTGCGGAGAGACCTACCAACATGATCATGGTCCATTTGATTACAATTCTGCTCGCATTAAGCGAGCAAGTTGAGAGCCAAGATTCGAGGTAAGCCTTCAAAATATAACGCTCGAGCGTGTCTTTATATGAATTGAGAGCACGTCGCCCTTCTTCACCGTAGTTCATTACTAAGTAATGTGTGGCGTCAATTAGAGTAAATGAGAGATATTTCATGGCCAGCGAAAGGCGTCATCGCCGCATCTATCTATCTATCTATCTATCTATCTATCTATCTATCTATCTATCTATCTATCTATCTATCTATCTATCTATCTATCTATCTATCTTATCCTGTCTGCCCGTCCAAATGTCTGTGTGTCTATTTATCCTCCTGTACCTCGATGTTCACCTGCTTGCCTCTTTCACTTGGCCTACAGCTAAATTCGCATGGCAGGTTATAAAATGATGACGTGGTTGATATATGTTGCAGTATAAGAAATAAATGGGTAACCACCGGAGCTGAGATTCGGTAGGATCGAATGGGGTAGGAGGGCATGTTTCCGTTCCCAGCAAACTCCGAAACACCTGACTCCCCATCTAGACCCGCTTTTTCTGCTCATAATATTTACGCACGCCATCGTGTAACACGCTCCGAAAAATACATCTCCTACGATAACGTTCAGTGGGTAAGTCCCCACGGTTCATTAGATTCTTGCTTACATCTTCCTTTCTTAACGTGGTAACACGCGTTTACCTCTGGTTTATCGCACCGTCAATTTCGGACACCACACGTTGACCTTCGGATAATCACCACCATGTAGTCGTAGGCTGACACCACTAGAGGCCCGGGCGCATGAAGAGAAAGTAGTGGACGCACGGATGCCGACGCAGGAGAACATTGATGCACGCCTATCATCATCATTGTCTATATGTCTACATAGTCACATAGACTTTTAGCTGCATACACTTTCACAGTTTCTGCTGTCGTACTGGTAAGTTATTCAGTTCACTTCAGCTGAAAATCTTTGCCGAATGCACTTGTAACACACGAAAGCCAAAAGCCGTGTTTCTCCTCGGTAACGCATAATGCTTGTTTTCTGGGGTTACACAATGTTGTACTGTTGCCTGCCGTTACTCAGTTCAGTTTATCTGCCGAATGCACTTGTAACACATGAAAGCCAAAGCCGTCTTTCTCCTCGGTAACGCATAATGCTTGTTTTCTGGCGTTACGCAATGATCTACTATTCTTCGTTCATTTTCTTATAGTTTAACGTGTATGTTTACCATTGTCGTGACCTACTGGTCACCTGAGTCTTACATTTGTACCCGTCAATGCCAGTTTTGGTATATACCAAGTGAATGAGACGCGAATTTTTTTTTTTTTTGGTATGTGCTGCCACGGTAAGAGCCCCTTAACGCGTACGCTTAAATAAACTAGCATACACTAAGTCGCATTTTCCTCCATGCTATCATCACCGTCAATGTAATCATCATCAGCCTGCCCTCGCTCACTGCCCGGCAAAGGCCACTTCCAAGGACTCCCAAATATCCCATCCTGGGCTGTGAGCACTTTAGCCACGTATCCCCGCCAACTCCTTGATCTCACCTGCCCACTTAATATTCGGACGCCCCCTGCCACGCTTGTATTCTTCGGGAATCCAGTTTAATTGTTACCCTTAATGACCAGCAGTTGTCCTAATTTCTCATTACGTGCCCGGGCCCAGGCCTATTTTCTCATATTTCTATTAGTTCTACTAATACGGCCTTAACACAGGTTTGTTCCGTGACCCAGTCCGCTTTCTTCTCGTCTCTTAGCGTTACGCCTATCACATTCCTTCCTATTGCTCGCTGAGTCATCCTCAGCTTAAGTTGAGCCTTGTTAGTGGGCCTCCAACTTTCTGCCCCGCATATAAGCACCGGTAACCTACTCCTGTTATACTTTCCTTTTGAGCGACAATGGTCAGCTACCCTCCAATAACTGAGAACTCATGCCAAATGTACTTTATGCCGCTCTCACATCCGTTGCAATTTCTTCAGTATAGGCGAGTAGTTAGGGCAGATTCACTTGAGGCCATCTTAGTGCTCCTATATGGTCCGCTCAATTACAAGCATCTGCGCCTGCATAACAGTGCACCTACTTTTTTTCCTCTACGTCACACTGTTTTGTTGGCATGATACTCAGAGCAACGTCGAGGTTAGAAAGCCATTCCAGAACTCCCTGACAAGCCTTCGTTCTAAAGACTCTTGGGTGTGTTGTTGCCTTATTATAAGCAAACATTTCAAACATTAGTTCCTAATTACTCACACATGAAAGCGATACACACAATTTTAGAATAACGCATTATCTCTCAATTTATGCTGCCTGTCCGGAAAGCGGGAAAAGTAAGTCTGTTTTCAAGTGCTCCAATATGCCTTATCATGAGCGCCTGCGTATCTGGAGTTCATGCTGTGTTTTCAGTGACGTTAAATTAAGCACCAGTCGGCAGCAAAACTGGACATTGTAATCATCGCTTACTGAAACCAGCTGACAGTAAAGTTACAGTAACAGGAAAAGCACCGCGGCCGACTTAAGGTCTGCCATATACGGCCCAGCCGGGCAAAGCAACCGTTACAAAAATACCATATATGGCGATATGAGGAATTGGGCATATCTGGCTATATATGGCACGTTTCCGTATGTGGTCGCATTTGCCCAAATCGGGATAGACGCATATGCTGCAATAAAAGACCTACGCGACGAATGCCATATCTGACTCTGACACGTATTGAGCAAATACGGCCACATAGAGACGCGTGCCATATATAGCCAGGTATACGTATATGGCCATATACACGTATCTGGCTATATATAGCGCGTGTCCGTATGTGACCGCATCTGCCCGTAAAGTGCCAGGGTCATATATGACATTCCTCGTGTAGGTCTTTTATTGCAGCATATGCGTCTATCCCGATTTGGCCAAATGCGACCACATACTGAAACGTGCCATATATAGCCAGATATGCCCAATTCCTCATATCGCCATATATGGTATTTTTGTAAGCGAGCGGCCGCGTGCCGGAGTGTTTGCACGGAATGATGTGCCCTTTATGAACCGGCCGCCATTTTGCAGCACCGCATGAAGCATGTGCTTTCCTCATGTTGTTAATAAGGCAAAAGTGTTGCGGTTGCAAGACGAAAACAGCGCAAGACACGTGACAAGGGAGAGCACAGACACGGGCGCTGTGCTCTCCCTTGTCCTGTGATGATGATGATGATGATGATGATGCTCCTGTAGATCTACGGCACTTACCCACCTTGTCCTGTGTTGATGATGATGATGCTCCTGAAGAACTACGGCACTTACCCACCAGGGGGGATTGGCCAAGAGTTATTTGATGATTACGTTTTGATTTTAAATTACTGGAAGGAACCGATAGAGAGAAAAAAGAAGGATGTTTTAGAGGGAATTTAATTAGTGGAATTGTGCATGTTAACCATTCAAACCTGACAGATAGTCGCCAGAACATATACAGAAGAATATCTTAAGTATGTTTTGCAATACTGACGAGAAGAGTAGACTGTCTTTACAGTTGCGCTGTTTTCGTCTTTTTTCAATCATGAACCAACCAGCCCAAATGCGTGCCCTTCTAAAAGTGTTGCAGCTGTTACGTATTTCTGCATGTATGCGCAATATCTCGATAAAAGAATGAAAACACCGCAGCACTTCGCCCCTACTCTCTCCGCTGTTAGATATTAGTTTTCAAGCGTTGCAACGAACGGTACTAAAAGACGCCATTATTCATTTGAAGAACTACTATACTGCGCTTTTATTAAGGTCAGATTGATAGCGCAATGACAAGTGCGAAAATTTAAGTGCAGCACAGGAGCGTCACATCACATTGTTTTTATTCGTTTTCACTGCGCCGGTATGCACTCTCAACTACATGACACGCTAGCTTATAGAGAGCCACAGAACTATTCCGTACAATACGTGCGCAGTGTTGCACTTCAGGTTTATTTTGCGAGTAAAAGTAGCAATAACTTCATATCAGCCCACCTCCTACATCCTCGTCATCCCTCGAAATGTTACGGGAACGTTGGTGTGCTGCTCAAATAACCACCGAACATGACGAAAATATACTTTAAAAAACCTCTATTCCAAGACATCTCGAATTGGAAGGCGCATTTTCTTTCCGAAATTGGCGCGTCTCTGCTTAAGATTACATATACGATGCGGCGTCCGCCACAAAGAGTGTTCCACAATGGCCGCCATGGCTACGAGTGGCGCTGAATTACACGCCCAGGGATAAATGTACAGAATTACCCAATGAAGTGGACGAAGCAACGACGGCCGTCGTAGCTCCATTGGCAGAACATCGGTCGCATTATTGGAAGGTCGTAGGCTTGGTCCCTGCCATGGTT
Source organism: Hyalomma asiaticum (assembly GCA_013339685.2). Lineage (NCBI taxonomy): Eukaryota > Metazoa > Arthropoda > Arachnida > Ixodida > Ixodidae > Hyalomma > Hyalomma asiaticum. The sequence continues at coordinate 52,442,767 of CM023482.1, forward strand.
AGGCGTTTTTTTTCGTCCGCTTTAATTAATTTCAATTTACATTATATTACTACACTGCAGTCAAAAACTTGAGTAATGTGCCCTACGCCTTCCTTGGACTAATTGTCTCCTGCATAGAGTTAATCTACTGACTGAGTCAGTATATTATCTCTATGGTCTCCTGGACTCATTAGGTTTGCTTGTACCATGGAGATTAGCCACAATCAGCCGTTAGCTGACATTAGCCACCATCAGCCACAGGAAAGGGCGCCAACCGCTGCTGGTGTAATACGAGTGCCCATAGCGGGTCGGCATACCCATTACATTCCACAGCTGTACTAAATTCGAGGGGGATTTGGTACGGTAACACATTGCCACGTGTTCTTGATGGGGAAGGACGAAGAATCCGAGCCATCAAAGATCAAACTTCTTTAATGGGCGAAACTCTCCCCTGCGGAAGTGAAAAAGGCTGTCACCATAAAAAAGGAAATCCTCATGCAAATATTCTCTCACGTGTGGTGTGGTCATGTATTCTGACAACACTACTAGTCTGCTTCGTTTTGCAGGAACTTTATGAAAGGGAAAATTAGTATCCACACGTTTTTGTAAAACAAGGCTACAAGGAAATCCATACGGATTTTTCTGAAAAGAAAGCTTCCATTTCTGAGAAAATCCGTGTGAATTTTCCTGTAGCCTTGTGCTACAAAATAGGTGGATGCTAATTTTCCCTTTCATAAGCGTTGATCCACATTGGGGGTTTCCACAGAACTCATTTGCAGTAACTTTGAGCACCGCCAGGTCTTGCGGTAAACGTACTGTATGAATAAATTAATTCCCCTCAAGGACGTCTATTCCAATCTTGCGGGTCAGGAACTGCACCTTCTCTGGGATCCTCCACGTGCTGTTACTGCTCGGGCAGAGAAAAGCGCACGCCTTTCTGCTTCGAGAAACAGCTTCCCTTATTGACTTGGCACAGCCTATTGTTTGATGAGAGCACCGGGGGAAAAAATTTAGGCGCTATATGTAAATTGTAAGCGTACAACACCATCTGCCTCACGCTACAGGCGTCTTTAAAATTGCACAACAGACTGCGCACGCCCATGCGGTGTCCTCTGAGTTAATGCGCCCCATGTAAAAGAAAACTAGCTGCTCACAGGCACTTGCCTAATTATCGCTAACGCCCCTCTCTTGTTTATTAATTTTAACTCCTACTTCCATCCTTATCTCACCGTTGACCCTGTTAGACAGCCAATCATAACATCTATTCCTCTTCATTTGGCCATCATGACTCAAACTGTGCTGCAACGCGCCCCATCTATCTTCAACTTGTCATTGGTTTCTACAGAAACTCCACGTCGGCCGCCTTCAATCCCAATTGCAGTATATGCAAGATTTCAGTACATCAGCAACGTTAACGAGCGAAATATGGTGAGTGCTTCTTGATGGCTGTTTTCTTTCGAAATTACAATAAAGTACAAAGGCAGTAAAACGCAAAATTCGCGGCGTACGCTCGTCTCTATTCACAGTGCCCGTGGACTATCGCGCGCCAAGCGGAAGTCAGTGGAACCCACACGAGGAGGCTTAGCAGACACAAATAGGCCGCCACTCGCTTGTACGGCAGTGCCAGCATGAATGTTAGCGTGTTTGGAAGAAAGAAGCAAAACGACTTTTCATGTTTCCTGCATAAGTGAACAAACTAAACCTTCCATCACAATATAAATCTGATCCTTTCTTGCAGGACTCGGCCTTTCGTGTAAGTACGCGGCGAAGCACACATGGCTAATCCATGCGCGACAGATGATCGCTCACAACATGCGCTTTCCAGCTCGGTGAGGTTTTATGAAGCCGCGCACATAATTGGGGTGTTCTTACCTTACCGTTCCTGTTGAAATTCAGAATTCACGCGCTTTCTTTTGTGCGTAACATCCGTCGGTGTTCATTGTACTGCGTGAAACCTGTGACACTGCGTGGGGAATCCCGTGAAATCGCGGTGTCTGTCTGCTTTATAACTAAGCACTAAGAGGGCGTTCGTAATAAGTACATAATACTTTGAAAGATACTTTATAGTTTGTCACAAGCGTTTATTGATATATCGCGTGAAGACATTCGCTTGCCATCCACAGCCTGCGTTGCCGGTGTTGCGCCGGAGCGTCCCGAAGCTGGCGGGCACTCGGTACTTGGAGACCGGTGTCGTTGCTGCGCCAGCCGCCTACAACGCGCTTTTTTTTTCTTTTAACCGGGGTCCACCAAGAAATCTGACGTACTTCCGTAACAGAAGTAGCTGTCTGAGAAATAAGCACTCATTTGAAATTGAAAAATTACACTCACTGGGATCCGAACCGAAAACCAGCCATGGTATGACGGTAGGAGCTGGAAGTGTTACTGACTGCACCACCGCCGGATTTGGAAAAAACGGGCTTTATATTGTTACATGACGATTAAGGACGCTGACCTGCAGGAGGGTGTACGGTTACCGGGATCTGAATGACACCCTAGAAAGAAGACGATGATTTACCTGGGGTGAACGTGGTGTGACTCCCGGCTCGGTCAGTGTAATATACAAGCGCTGTAAATAATTTCACCGTTTGTTCTGTTCCGTTTCATTTTTGGTTGAGGTGCTGGTTTACTACACCGCCTTACAATTTGCATGTAATTGCTGTCCAGTTAAAGAATAGATATTTAGCCCGTAAAATTGCTCTTCAACTAACATCCCCTCCCTTTCACTGCACTGTTGGTTCTCAGCGGTTGTACCGCCACCCAGGAACGATGAAGAGAAGTCGTAAATTGTTGTGTTAATATGCGCGCCGGCAGTTAGCGCTTCAGTAGTATCGGTGCCTCTATCGCCCCGCAGGCTCCGGCGTCCTGCCATCGCGTTGCTTCAGTCATGACCGCTACATAATTTGTCTTGTGTGACGTATGATATCCAGTAGTATTGCGACGCGCTCTACTCCAGGAATGCAAAGACTGCCACCGACAAGCACATGACGCGCCTTTCACATCGCGGAATGTGCGCTCGCAAAACGATCCGCTGACAAGCAGTTCGGCTGCGGTTGCAAGGTTTCAGTTTGCCGACGCTCCTGCTTTATAGCAAGTTTGCGCAGGGCACTGGCGCGTTAAGTGCAGCATCTTCGTAGAGATATGTGAATGGTTCGAGAACTTTCCCTTGCGTGCAGCTGTCGAGGTGCCACTGATGTGTTCATGGAAGGGGTTCACATGTCCACAGTATCTAACCCATCTCCCTCCCATCGATTAGCGAGATTGCCGCTTATGCGCGAGGACAGGTTTCCTTTACGTGTTATGCCGATTCCTATGACAGATTTCAAGCGCGTGCTCGGCCTTCCGCAGTACACGAGCACCGAGGAGCTTCTGAAGCTAGGCCTCCACTACACCACTGACGAGCTAATAGACGCTCACACAGCGGCTCAAATAACGAGACTTTCATCCACTAAGCCAGGACTCAAGAATTTATTAGAAGCGGTTATTCAGCCTAGACATGAACAGGCGACGAAAGTTAGCTTGTCCCGGAAGAACAGAACTCGCATCATGGTTGACCCCGTCCCGCGAAACATCCACCCAATGGCACCATGATGGTAGAAGATTGGCGAGAGCCAAGGCTATTCTTCAAAGGATCAATCGGCAGAAACTTGAGGCCCTCTTTGTCGATGCTGCGAGATATTACGGTAGTGATAAGTTCGCTATTTCGGTCGTCGACGCGGGATTCAACGTGGTTAATGCAGCCTCTGTTTATACTCAGACTGCCCACGTGGCGGAGGAAGCGGCAATCCCTCTGGCTTTTCACAGCGCAAAAGCTCCTGCTGTTGTCTACCCGGACTCCCGCACGGCAGTTAGATCCTTGCCGAGCGACCTCGTGTCTGAACAGGCGAACTATATTGTGACCAAAGCACTCCAACGAACACGGGAGAGCAGCGAAGGGCGGTACCACATCACGTGGTTCCCACCCCATCTCGATGGCTCAGTTAACGCGCTCGGGTGTAATCCTAACGAGCAGGCTCATCGGTTAGCGCGCGATTTCACGTACCGCGCTGCCGCGGATAGCCATGCTCGTAACGAGGTTGACATCCATAAACATTCGTTATGTACTTTTCACGAAATTGTTTTCCACTACCGTCTGACGAGGAAAAAATTTCCACCCCCCACCCCAAATTGAACAAGCCTCAGGCTAGCACATTCAGACTTCTCCAAACCCGTTCGTATCCCACTCCTCGGTCTCTTAATAAGATAGACCCCCTACCATTCACTGTGGTGCCCCAAATGCGGCCATGACTAATGTTCTTTTGATCACATGCTCTGGCTTTACCCAGCTCTTAATGCCTCTCCCCCTATAACGAAGGAGCAATGGGAGGAATCCCTCAAAAGCAGCGATCACCACACTCAACTCCAGGCCGTCAAGAGGGCCCACGACATCGCGACGGAACTTCGACTTCCAGTCCCGTCGCGGGCGGAGCCACCAATTGATCTAGGGGGGCTGGTTCCCCAGATCCAATTTCCTCAGGACTCCAATAAAGTTCTTGTCATGTCATGTCAGGGGGATCAACAAGATTATTTTGTACGTTGTTGAAAGATGGTAGCAACTGCTTTTCTTGTTTGGTCTTTTGACACCAGGTGAGAATATACGTCTATTCTGTTGAAAAGAAACATATTTAAAAAAAGTAAAGGAACAAGTTTTGCGCGTCCTGGCAGATTTTTCGAGCTATAAAGAAGGCGACGTACGTGAACCGGAGGTGTCTCAGGTGAGGGAACCCTTCAGATTCTTTTGCACAATAATGCTGAAATCGAGCATAATTGTGAACTAGGAATTCTCACTCTACAACGAGTACTGTCAAAGCACTGACAGTGAACCACTTCGTTGGAGTGCGAGAAGTACAAGACTGGATTTCGCGTCAGTCCTGTTAAGGATTGCGAAGTTGATATCCTTTTTGTGTGAATTTGCAGCACGTTGGCCTCGGTGCCGCTAAAAGTGGCGAAGCGTGCAGTCATTGTCTCAAACCGTGCTGCTGTGCGGCTAAATGAACTTTACCTGTACCGTCAGAACCAACGTTCGTCGGAACGGTGTTGAGGAAAACTTTTCCGACGTTCCGAAAAGCATGCATGCGCATGTAACTAACCCTAAGGTTGAACGACCCAATGCGGTGTTTAACTTTCATAAAGGAACTCAGCTTTCCTGAACGCGTAAGTAAATGCATGGCGACGGAGCAACATACTTCAAAACCATTGTTGTCGTTGCCTCTACACCCACGATAGCATTAAACATGCGGCTCCGTTCACCAGTGACATGGCACCGCTTGGTACGGCCCACTACTGCAGCAAACAGTCAGCCAGGCTCCTTACGTACGCCGCAGTGCCGTCCAGTTCACACCTCATTTCTAGTCCATGCTGTTTTCTGTATAGCGCACAGGGCCACCCGAAACACATCCGCCGCTGCACAATCGAGGATCTGGAGTAAAGCTTTTCGTACTGCGACATATAGTTAGGTATCGAGCATTTAGCACTTTCTGTCATTTGGGCAAGTATGTTAGTATGATATACATTTAAGTGCTGCTGGTGACTTCATTCGGTGAAAGCAGGACGGGACGTAAGCCCGCGCGTTCTGTGTTTCTCCATGATAGCAGACGCTCTACAGACGGGTCGACCCTCCTCCGGACCGCCATGCTGGATCGCCTTGCGCGCCCAACAGTCCATGGGCATTGCGAATGTGGGGCGTTTGTTACGGCACATACACTCTTTTTCTCTCGGGTCTAGAATGAACTATGGAAGATATTCGGAAAAATGTGGTGGGCACTCGTCGCCACTGCCAGCTTAAATTGTGAAAAATAAAACCCTCGATTAAATATTCTATGTACATTTTCAAGAGAGCAGTACCGTCGATTCTTCATGTGCGGTATTTGGAGAGCCACGCATAATTGGACGCGATCAAATTCCTTGAATATCGCGAAACGTTCAGGGAGAAATAATGAATATCAAACATTGCGCAAAACAAGTGTATCCTGGGTATCCGCAAAAACACACATTTTGTGACGCGTGAAGCATGTATATTGATACAACCAGGGCTAAAACCGGAATGACGGGACGAGAAGGTACATTTAGTAGTAGGCGTCATTACCGCCCTTGTGGAACAAAATTTATGGTCATACCAGCGAGAAAGCAGAAAAAACGGGCTTCAATTTGGAGGCATTCTCTAACCTGAAGATTCCTCTAACTACTTTTGTCTCATGGGACTTCGCCTAGCTCCAATGAAATGCGGTCGTCGTGGTCTGGAATCGCATCAGCTACTTCGCAATTCACGACATGTCATATTAGCTGCCAAGATGCTGCGGCGAGCCAACATCTGCGCGAATCCTTGCCAGGACACGGGAGTTTTCCTTGCATACATGCCAAAGTGATGTGCCGCAAGTGTGAGCTGTTTTCACGTGGTTGCAGTCCTACTTTCAGCGGTTACTGTAGCAAAAAGCACCAGTTGCTACGGCTCTGCTCGACTTCAACAATTATGTCATGCAGCTCACACAGCCCCCTTCACAGATTTCCGGCAAACTCTAATTGGTCATTTTTAATAATAAAACTGAGAGTTGTATTGAATGGACCCGAAAGACAGTGACGCGGTGTGCTGTCCACCAGGGCGTCAAATGCCCAGCACTTCTCCACAAAAGCTGTTGGGGATGTGATGATGGATTTATTTCCAGTGAGAGATGTCAAAGTAATAGGACCAACACATGGGAGGGTCAGAAGCGGCCTTGTGGTTAAGCCAAAACAGGGGGTCAAGCGTAACATGTGCGCCCCTCCGATTCTGAAGAGCATTCTCAGCATTTTTTGACAAACTCGGAGGGACAGGGGCACCGCACTCACGTAACGATATTTATTTTTGTTTCAGCGTTTCAGTGTCGTCGCAACAGTTGTGTGTGCCTACTATGCCTATTGTGACTTCCTGAGGCAACGATCTTACCCGTACAAGCGTTTTCCTGTGAACGACAGTGTCGTCGAAGGTCCATCGGTGAGCACACCTAAATTTTCAGATCCTTACGTTCACTGGCTACACTAAATATGAGTGTTTACTCTAGGGACCATCACGTCCTGCTACTTTGTTTTCCAAAGCGTTGATATTATGACTCTTTCCGTTGAACTGCTGTAAACGAAAGGTATCTTGAGAGTAGCATTGTAATACGACAACAAAATGGCTTTAGTAGAATGTTGAGAAACCACAGCAAGATCACGCATAAACTCACTACCTAATATAGCGCCATCAGTAGCACCTGTGACTGCAGAGTGAACTCAGCCGTGGGCTTGTCGACCGCTACAGTAAATTGACATAATGAACAGCGATAGTGTGTATCTGTTTCCCGTCCACCCTGCGTAAACTCGCAGCTTTTCTGTCCTAGAAAATGGATCTCCCTCCCAAAACCATTTTATATTTATAAGAGACGTCTTAGCGAAGGGCTCTGGAAAATTCGACCACCTTAACGTGCACTGACATCGCCCAGTACACGGGCCTCAACTTTTCCCCTCCATGGAAATGCAGCCACCGCAGCCGGGATTCGATCCCACGGCCTTCCAACTAGCATCCGAGTACGACAGCCACTAGATCCCGTGGTAGGGAGCAGTAAAAACAGCACAGGGTGACGTAAACTGGCTACAGAAGCTTTACATGTACCGAAAACAAGAAAACAGCGTTACGACTGCCTATGTTGCGCTAGGAAAAAAAAAAGAAATTATCACTTATTTTAAACATTATATATAAAGTTAGGGTAAAGGTCGTCGTAAGAAGTCGGACACCACTCGAGCTCGCCTCGTATGCTTCAGGCTCGACGGGTGAGCGCAATCGCCAGTCCCCGAGAAAGCGAAGGGAACAGGTGGCGGAGACAATAGTCGCGACGCGGCAATGCTGCCAGACATTGTGAACACCGTACTTTCGCTGGCGCCCGCCTTTTTCTAGCAGCCCGCGAAATCCAGGCACGGTATATGACATCCGGCGTAGCATTGCGGCCTCGAGACAGGATGGCGCCGTTTTGTCGAATTTAGTTTACTTTTACACCATTAAGTTAAAAAACAGCGTTAAACAAAGAATTTTGACTATTGACTAAGTCAAGGAAGACTTATTCAGCGGTGGCAGACGCTGCATGCGTGTCCTCGGCTTGACGCCGTCCCATCCCTTTGCTATGCTACGCTATGCGTTTGTGCATAGCGTTGTGCCCAGAGAGGACGCATGCCCTTGTCGAGCGTAGCCATGCACAAACGCGCAGCTTTGCGGGAAGCTGTGCACCGTACAAATCGGCGCACACTGTATTCTTTTAACAGGAAAGTGTTCTATGCCGGATCCCCCACGGCTTTACCACGTCACTTGCGTAACGGATATGAGGCAGTAAAATTTAAATAAACAACTGACGAAGTAAAAGGAAGCAGAAAGTTTTTCACTCACGCGGCCGCAGTGTTGTACGGAACGTTGTTCCAAGGAACGACGTTCCTGGAACGAGTTCCTTTTGGGAGGAAGGAAGGAACGCCATCGTTCCATTTAGGGTTGGTGGAAGTGTAACGGGAACGCGTTACATTTACGAAGGAACGGCAGGGGTAACGGCGTTCCTTCTATACACATTCCACTTTACGACGATCGCACGCACGCAGCACGTCATGCAGGGCGGATAGGCTGGGATACAAGCCCTCCCTGGAGTCCCCGTTTTCCTGCTGCCACTATCGCTCCCTCAAAGAAAATCACGCACGAAAATGCCATTGTATTTCGTTTTCGATGATTCGACGAGGGTGACGCTTCCCCGTCACTGCGGCCCCACGACGCCATGGTATCCCGCTACTCCTTGGTGGTGGCCGCTTACTATGGCCGCTGGACAAGTAGTTTCCGCCTATCGGCCAGCCTGCCCTGTATGGGTGTACGGCAACGAGGGAGGAACTGCACGCAACAGCGAAGTTCCTTTCGTGTATTATACCGCCGCCAGGGCTCCCTCCAAACTAAAGCCCTGTCAACGCGTGCTTTACTATATCGCGTCTCACCGCATTGGTTCTGAGAACGCGGTTACGGCCATGGTTGTCAATACTTGTAAGACACTGTGTGCGTCAATATCTTCAAGATGTTTTAGTTGAATTGAACAGCCGCGCCTTAATTTAGCGTCATCAGCCCTATGCCCTCGTGAAGAAGCAGAAACGAAATGCTTTTCGAAAGGATATATACACGTGCTAACGCGAACGTGTGCCGAACATGCTTACGTGCTTGCGTGTTTGTAATGCTGAGCGTAGTTAACATCGCTCTGACCCGGACCTGGTTAATTATTTTCGGTGAAGCCCAGTTTGTTTCTAATAAAATCTATTATTTATTTATTTTATTTATTTTCGATACTGTCGACTCCATTTTCGGAGTCATTACAGGGGGCATAATGTACATAATATTCACTGAAGCAATATAACGTTTCAAATAGCACGGAACTGCACATACACTACTTATAAGCAAAAATACATGGAATACATAGAAATTACATGGAACAATTATTTATACAATGTAAAAGAAAAAAGTATTCGCACCCAAATTTGTTACACACTGTTACAAAAATACTTAAATATCTAGTACATTTTCAAAATCTTCACAATTATCACCACTTCACGCACGTCGGCCAAACTGTGCCACGTTTTATTCGTGCGAGAAAAAATAAGAAGCTCCAGATAACAGAAAACAGTTAACAGAAAACGCTCCAGATAACATAAAGTGCCGAATGATGACGGTGACCGATTCAACAATATGCGCAGATCTCTGGCAACAAACCGGAGCAAATTCTGACTTGCGATGGATACAATGCATAGTTTCGTTGCTGTCATTACTACGCGACCTAAGGGTTAGCTACACAGGAATAACCAAACATTTTAACGCACCGCACCCCGTACACCTTACTGTACAGCCTCACTTGCTGTATACCAGTGTCCTGTCAATTATGCTTGTGTGGTGTGCGTCAATTTCGGTTGGCGTCCTGTCAAATTATGAATTTGATGCTAGTTAATTTTCTTTTATTTCCAGCACCACAAGAGCAATTCACCCTTACCCAAATGTCGGTGTGCCTACGAATTGAACACGTAAATAATGCTTAGTGCTAATGCCGAAGAAAAGAAGAAAACGGTCTCGCGTTATTTAATTCGGCGGTAAACGCACAAGATAGCAATATTCCTCACACCGGCATACGTTCAACGAAGCTATAATTAACAACAGAAGTACAGTATATCCCAAATACTTTAATGTGATGAGAACTAAGTAAAAGCAATATCTACAGAACTGTCAATTAGTTTATTAAAATGCTGCAAGGGCTACCAATTTAGAGCAACATCGTTTAGGATAGGGGATGTTGACGACATCGGGGAATGTTCTTAAATTACTTTGCGCGCAATGCCATGGGTCATTTACTAGCTTTTAGTGTCAGATGCACCACTGTTACATACATTGGTGCATGTGAGTAAATACACATATATCCACACTGGAGGCGCAGTATCCTGGCTACGCGTCTGAAGACTGAAGTGGAAAGTGCCGTTTGTGTCGCACTTGTAATATACTAGCGCCAAAGTTGCAATGGATTTGTCCGTAGTATGTTCTGTGCTCCTTGAACATATATTTACCTAGGAGCGTTTCTTTGGATATTTCTTTGTCTCCTGATAACATGCCGCCGCGACGTTGAAATTCTTGAAATATACATAGGTCGATGCGAGATTTCGTATGTTCATCTTAATTTGCCCCAGGATTAATTTTTAGTTTTAGAAATCAAATGCAACGTTAATGTAACGACACGTTCCAATTTTGGAAATGTAACTGGAACGCGTTCCTCCTCTATTAAAGGAACTTGTAACGGGAACTCGTTACAAAGTTGTGAAGGAACGAGGAACGAGTTTTCGTTCCTGTTTTGGAGGAACGTGTACAACACTGCGCGGCCGGGATCTAATTACCCACGATCGCTCGAACCGCGACGACAAGTCACCGCCGCGCTGCCGACTGAGCTATCCTTGCCCATGCGTGCCCATGCCACGCGCCCTTATAGCCCTTCGTTTAAGCTTTCTCCATCTCTCCTCGTTGCGTATCCGTTTGCTGCGGCCGTGCTGCCATCTAGAAGCGGTACAGAGAAATATTGTCATAGCACCAAAGCATAGAGTTAAATATTGGGGCACCCTTAAGCTTCACCTTTAAGAGTTGAACGCGATGGCGAAATCCGGCCCCAAGTGTGCACTTCAACCACTTAGTGGATACTTATTAATGTGTGTTGTTACACACGCACACACGCACAGACACACACACGCGCGCGACGTATCTATAGTAATAGTAGAGGTTTTCGATCTATTTAACAGCACTTTTGTGTCAACTTCATGAAAATTTTGTACAGTGATGTAGTCGCATGTTCCTGTATTATGAACTGCGCCTAGGCGTGACATTTTTTTCGTAAATGGTCACATTCTGTCGTCCTTCTTGCGTTAACTATCTGGCAGCTGTTCGATTTGTTCTTCTGGAGACCTCTTCCGGCCAACCGCAACAAGCATCGCCTTATGGTCGGTGAAATGGCAACTGCAGTACTTCCCTTCTTTAATGGTGTCGTGAGAATGAAATGCTAAAAAATGGATGCGTAGCATCCGACGAGACCGCATGTAGGCTCTGCTGTAGTCGCATGGCCTGCAAGATGGCGGGCGCGCCCGCTGTCTCGGAGGCCATGGTAGTCGAGACATTGCGTGGTATGTTGTCCGCTAGATGGACATAGTTGTCCATCGGACGATTTTTCGCTCACAAGAGACGCCGTCACAGACGGCGGTATTTCTGCGGAACGAGCTCTCTAACGCTATCGCGTTAATATACTGACTCTAGAGGCAAAGCTCCCCATAGGGCCCTTGTATAAGAGGGGGGTCCCCCGTGGTCGACGCCATCTTGCAACACTCACGCCATCCTTGAGGATAGTAGCCGCCGGTATTTGCGGAGGAAATCAGCGTCGATAGATGGCAGCAGCTATCCTGTTTACAATCAGAGCTGGTAAATCAAGGCCTTCAAAGAACACGTTTCTTTATCCCCGGTGATGGAACCTTACAATGTGGAACGGTGGCCGTCCGTGGAGCTGGGAAGCTCAGTCTCAGCAAGAAACCGAGAGACTACACGTGGCGTTGTCGGTGGACGCGGTGCAACCGGCGTTGTCAGTGCGATCTTGTGGATTATCGCCATATCCGAGCGGTCCGTGCGCGATATTCAACGTGCGTACAGAGAAGACCTATATAACCGTACGTACGTGTTAAGCATGGTTTATTCTTTCGGGTGGAGAAAGCTCTTTCGACGCACAACCTACCAGTTTGAATTTCTTTGCCTAGGCGGGCTGTGGCATGATCGCACAGCCCGTCTGACAAGTCAGTGCCCTCGAACAACACCGCATCAACCCTTCCGTCGCTACCCCGCTACGGTCACAAAGGGAGGGGCCGTTCGTAACAGTAACAACGTAACCGCACGAATGCACCGTCGCATCAACCGATGTGACCGCGCGACCACATATATCATACCAGACACCCAAAATGAGGGAGCATCCGAAAACAGAAATAAAGAGATCCTAAACCGCGCTTTATTGAGCGAATGCGTGCATGGTGACATATATTATTTACATTTTTAGGCAGCGTTTTCAGTATGCTTAATATTCACACTTAATCTTCGCAAGAGTATTCGTTTTTTAAGGAATCGGCATAACAGGACCTACACTTGTTTTTGGCACTTTCAGTAATACTTAGGCTGGCCACATTGAACAAATGCAGCAGGGCGGCGCGCATACAATAATAAATTTAAAAGAGCGCATACAATAATAAATTTAACAAACGTAATGTAACAGTTCATATTGTAAAAAACCGTAATCATTCAATCATTGTACTGCAGAAGAAACTAGGTTATATGCAATAATTAAAAAATTGGCAGATCCCACGTGCAGTGGGAATCAAGGAAATGCGAAGCACGCATCAGGAACGTAAAATGGACGAGCATTGTTGTATCGCTATACCGAGTTTGGTGCATATGAAGTTAACGAAACGGCCGCAAGAGCACTATGACTGTGGCATGTAAATCATGCCGCTCATACACGCATGTCAGGATTCTAACGTTGTGACTTGTCATTTACGTTCGTCATGCAGTCGTGTTGTGCCATAGCAATATTGGTATACCTCCCATGAACGAAACGAGTGGCATGTACATCATGCCGCTCATGGCATGCATGTCACGATTCTCATGTTATGACCTGTCATTTATGATCGTCATGCAGTCATGTTGCGCCAAACCAATTTTCGTATACATCCCAATAACGAAACACCCACGAGAGCACCAAGACCGTGACATGTAAATCATATCGCTCATGACATGCATGTAATGATTTTCATGTTATGACCTGTCCTTTACGTTCGTCATGCTGTCGCGTTGTGCCATAGCAATGTTGGTATACATCCCATTAACGAAACGCGTGGCATGTAAATCATGCCGCCCATGACAGGCATGTCATGCTTTTCATGTTATGACCTGTCATTTATGTTCGTCATTTCGTCATGCAGTCATGTTGTTGCATACCAATTTTCCTATACATCCCACTAACGAAACGACCAAGAGAGCACCAAGATTGCATGTAAATCATGTCGCTCATGACATGCATGTCATGATTTTCATTTTATGACCTGTCGTTTACGTTCGTGATGCAGTCTTGTGGTGGCATGCCAATTTTCGTATACATCCCGTTAACGAAACGCGTGGCATGTAAAGCATGTCGCTCATGACATGCATATAATGATTTTCATGTTGTGACCTGTCAGTCATGTTCGTCATGCAGTCATGCTGTGGCATACCAATTTTCGTATACATCCCATTAACGAAACGGCCAGGAGAGCACCAAGACCGTCGCATGTAAATCATGTCACTTATGACATCCATGCCATGATTTTCGTGTTATGACCTGTCATTTATGTTTGTCATGTAGTCATGTTGTGGCATGCCAATTTCCAGATAACGAAACGCGTGGCATATAAATCATGCCGTTCATGACATGCATGTCATGCTTTTCATGTTATGACCTGCCATTTGTGTTCGTCATGTAGTCATGTTGTGGCATACCAATTTTCGCACACATCCCATTAGCGAAACGGCCAGGAGAGCACCAAGACTGTGGCATGTAAATCATGCCGCTTATGACATGCATGTCATGCTTTTCATGTTATGACCTGTCACTTGTGTTCGCCAGGCAGTCATGTTGTGCCATACCAATTTTCGCACACGTCCCATTAGCGAAACGGCGAGGTGAGCACTAAGACCGTGGCATGTAAATCATGCCGCTCATGACATGCATACCATGATTTTCATGTTATGTCCTGCCATTTTTGTTCGTCAGGCGGTGATGTTGTGCCATACCAATTTTCGCATACATCCCATTAGCGAAACGGCCAGGAGAGCACCAAGACCGTGGCATGTAAATCATGCCGCTCATGACATGCATATCATGATTTTCATGTTATGACCTGCCATTTATGTTCGTCAGGCAGTCATGTTGTGCCATACCAATTTTCGCATACATCCTATTAGCGAAACGGCCAGGAGAGCAGAAAATCGTAGGCGGCTAGATAGATAGATAGATACGCTCAAAGTCGCCGAAGTTCGCTAAGAAATGCTTCGCACTTAAAAGTAAGATATGTACACATGGCAATATACACAATGCAGATATATTTACTATTAACACTGGCATATGGGCAATAAAACTACGAGAGAAGCAGCTGACTTACTGCCCGCTTCGATATTTTCCCGGAATGTTGGTTGGTTATTATTTCTTTTATGTATTCGTCGTTGTTCAAGAGACTTGTAATTTGGTAGTGCAGTGTTTGTGTACCATAGTCGGTATTAGTGCGTGCCGCCTCACCAACAGCGCATTGCAGTTACGACGACATACATGAAGTGTTTCGCTGCCGTCTGCTTCTTGAAGTTTTATGGTACTGATTAAGAAAACTGCTGCATTAAGCGCCGCAGAAAGACCACGACGTCGACGGACCATTGCCGCGGAAGTGGCGCAACGAGAGACAAGCCAGCGGGAAGCGGAACGCTTTCGTGTGGTTACGAACTCTGTCTCTCGCGTTGCATCGCAACGTGCATCGTGCACGTTGCGTGCATCGCAACGCAACTGGCTACCGTAATCACCGCGAAGCAGAACTGAATTGGTCGTACCATCACTGAAGCGATCGGCCAACAGAACGCTACTCGCCAAGAAGACGCCTCATCATTGTCACATGCCACTTCAATGTCGATATATCTAAGCAAAGTGGCCATTGGTTGTTCATTACATAATGACGTACTTCAACTGTGAGATGTCCCTACCACGCGCAAGGAGGGAGGCGGTTCTGCGCCCTATGCAACACTACTACAACTATTGTTCCATGTCTCACAGAACACCACAACAAACCTCGCTCATCCCCCTTTGGCCATACATCTCAATCATCGACCAAACAAAACGGATTCGTGCTGGGGTCGGGAAGAAAAGAAGCGACAATTTCTTTAACCTAACAAAACAGGTTATTTATTACTAAACATAGCTAAGGTAAATGTGAGACGCTAGGTGGCTAACACAGCATGGAAAGAAAAACAATGACAGGAGAATATTGAACGTGACATATGGCACCTGAATATGACAAACACCCTCGTCAATAATAATGAAATCTACCCGACGCGGAAACAGCACAAAGTCTCAATGTCAGCATCAACGTGCGCTTACTCAGTATCCTATCGAGGCATCTGTATCGTCGTCGGCCTTTGGACTGGTGCTGGGTCAGGGGTTCGGGAGTCGTCCTCGAAATAGCCGTGGCCCAAGTAGATGTTCATCCCGTTGCTACCGGTTTGGGGCTCTTCACGATGACTGCTTCGTGACTCAGAAGTTAGAGAGCCTAACGGCAAGGCAAGCTCGAGATCGCAAGCGAGGCTGGCGCTCCACTGTGCCCAAGATTAGACGAAGCTTTTCTTGCCCTTCCAAATCTCGGGAATATTTAGATGGGAACCAGCTTATGGCGGGGGCTTTGTCCGTCCCTCCTTCCGTCCTGCGTCCCTGTCACTATAGGTTCGAAGAACAGTTATTTATGCTGGGAACGCGGGCGTTCCCATCGAAGAGACGAGGCTGCTTGTGCGTTCCAGATGACACTTTATCTACAGAAGGCACACAAACAAACACACTTTAACACAGCACCCTACATTAACGAGGCAACACAAAGAAACTTATCTGCGTCCCTAATTCTGCGGACTACAAAGTCAAATAGTCTGGGCCGACACAGGCTCACCGTCTGGCGGGACGGGCCACAGGAAGGAGCCGAAGTACCGTTGCATGGTGAAGAGCGTGCAGGAGACCGACGAGGGGAACGAGCAATGGCTTGAGGAATGCTGCAGCCACTGCAGCCCTGGAGCAGGAGAGGTGACGGGGACGACACACACGCGGCCACGTGAAGCCCGCAGCTCCAACTCGTCGACCGGTGGTAGAGACTCTCGACACCCGAGCCGGGGCACTCGACTGTGCCGAACGCTGCAGTCCGTCCGTCCCTGTCTTCTCTCTTCTCCACCACGCTCGCGCTCGCGCATCTTGGCGCGTGCGAGAGCTTCATTGTTGTTGTCTTTTTCTCCTCACGCATCGAACAGAGGCACACGCACTCTCGCGCACATCACATCGGCCCGGTCTCAAGTATTTTGTCCATATGTCCGCATAGACAAAAGGTGACACCCATACGCCTCACACTATTACACACGCTATATAGCCCAAACGCACCAACGCAGGCACACACTTTGGCACGCGCATGACAGTCCCACACCCCCACCGCGTATGCGCGCCCCCAACTCCTCTCTCTCTCCTCTCCTACGCTCCCCCCTTTCTCTCCTCTAGGAATCCTCTACTCTATGGAGCGGCGCGCACAAGTGCTGCGACAGCTGCATACTCCGCTGGGGGCGCCGCGATACTTCCGCGGTATGAAAATGAGGAAGCGCGCGCGCGCCTCATTCTCCCTCCTGTGCAGCGCCGCGATGAGCGCCCGAGCCATCACGCCACCACCGCGTTCTCTCTCTTCTCCTATACATTCTCATTCGTCCTCTCAATAAAATTACACCATCTCCCGCTCAAGCCAACCATTTCCCCGCTGCTTCGCATCCAGACATGGTTCCCATCAGCGGGAGATGGTGTAATTTTTTTCTCGCTTCGAGATGGCTTCTTTTGTCACCTGCGACTCCGCCTCCCCAAGGCGTTTAACCAATCTTTGCATATAGCACCGCCTCCAGTCGGTTCGTAGCAAGATGAAACCTTCTCTCAAAACAAACTAAACAGAATATACGTATTTCAGCTCAGGAGAGAGGGCCCTGATAGTCTAATGGCGGCGCCGAAGACATAAACATATCCATTGCGGAAGCAGTTTAGATGGACAAAGGGGCGCGCCGAAAAGAGCGGTCTAGTGGTCTTCCCGCAGAATTTCATTAGACAGCCATTTGTCTGGTCCGATTACGAACAACCTCAGCCGCCGAACCCCGCGACTGTACATACCATAGCCATGTTTTCGCGCTCCCACGTCTCCACGACGTCTTCGCGCGCACCTGACTCCTTTCCTTTCCGCGTACAGCAGCTGCCCCTGCCCAGCAAACAAAGCCGGCCATCTAGGCGCCGCACGGGTGGTTGTCAGCCTTGGAAGCCACGAGAGGGGCAGGGTAACCTTCTAACGGATACCTAATGGGTAACCTTCTAATGACAGGTCATAACATGAAAATCATGACATGCATGTCATGGGCGGCATGATATACATGCCACGGTTTTGGTGCTCGACTGTCCGTTTCGTTAATGGGATGTATACGAAAAGTGGTATGGCACAACATGACTGCACGACGAACACAAATGACACAACATAACATGACAACCATCACATGCATGTCGTGGGTGGCATGATTAACATGCCACAGTCTTGGTGCTCTCCTGGCCGTTTCGTTAACGGTATATATAAGAAAATTGGTGTGACACAACATAGCTGCATCGCGAACATAAATGACAGTTCATAACCTGAAAAGTCATGACATGCATGTCATGGGCGGCATGATATACATGCCATGGTCTTGGTGCTCTACTGGCCGTTTCGTAAATGGAATGTATACGAAAAGTGGTATGGCACAACATGACTGCACGACGAACACAAATGACAGAACATAACATGACAATCATGATATGCATGTCATGGGCGGCATGATTTACATGCCACGGTCGTGGTGCTCTCCTGGCCGTTTTGTTAATGGGGTATACATGAAATTGGCATGCCACAACATGACTGCATGACGAACATAAATGACAGGTCATAACGTGAAGATCATGATATGCGTGTCATGAGCGCCATGATTTACATGCCGTGCGTTTCGTTAATGGGATGTATACCAATATTGCTATGCGACAAGAGGACTGCATGACGAATGCAAATGACAGGTCATAACATTACAATCATGACATGCGTGTCATGAGGGGCATGATTTATATGCCACAGTCTTGATGCTCTTGCGGCCGTTTCGTTAATTTCGTATGTACCAAAATCGGTATAGCGAGACAACAATGCCGATCCTTTTACGTTCCTGATGCGTGCTTCGCATTTCCTTCATTCCCACTGCAAGTGGGGTCTGCCATTTCTTTTGCATTCTTCCTAGCATGATACCAGGAATGCTCTGTAATTAAAACATCGCAGGGTAAATTTGGGTATTCGGTATTTTATATTCATTAGCCAAATATAGAAGACCCGCGTTGTGTGTGCCAGTTACTGTACGGTGAATGTCAAAAAACTAAAGGACCCACTGTCGGTACACAGGAGGAATTGCAATTCCGCCCTGACATATTCGTCGAGGAGGCTGTCGAAACATATGTGGTGCCATCAATGACAAAATTGGACGTCGTCGCCAGTGCTTTGGGAGAAGAGAATGACCCAAGCAGGGTAGTTTGTCATTACCTCATGAGAGTCAAGTAAGTATTTGTGCACCCTAAACTACAGGAACAGAAATGAAAACCTGAAAGCTAGTATACGTGTGAGCGCAATCTAGGGGCGCAGGTGCGTATCCAATGAACCGCAGTAAAACAAACGGGTTTTGCCACTAGAAGATCAACGTTTCAGTCTCACTTTTGAGTTATGTTTGTTGCTTTGTATCCCCTGTAAGATCTTCACACATAAAAGAAAAGTTAAATGTATAGCGAACGTCCCCATTCTGTCTTCTAGAGGATTTCCGCAGAACCAGTTATCGTACCAATCTCGTAGGAACCAGCAATAATAAATACTAGAGGCTATCATGAAGCTATTTTATTGTACTGCTCCCATGGTGAAGCAGCCACACTATAACGAGAGAAACAAGAAGGCACAAACAGACAGGACACAAGCTGCACTTGCAACTAGCTTTAGCTCAGAAGAAATACTTCATATTTATGTCCTCGCACACCTCGCGGCACAGACAAGAACTAGCTTTTGAAAAGCACTGTCACGAATATAACAGGCAGAGAAGGACAAATAAATTTATACATCGCGCACCATAAATGTCAGATGAAGACTATTTTCCTTCCGAATAGTAGAGTTCTTGCGCATTCATGAAGATAGATGGCTGACTAATGCATTTGTACCCTCTTTTGATAATATATGTGAAATGCTCGCACAACTTCTCTAGTTAGTCGACCCTTATGCTGGAATACTATAGTGGTTTCTTTTGGAAGCGGAGAGCATCCCCACTCAGTAGAATGAACATTCCCTGTAAACATCTATTATAGTTATTATCTAATTAGTGAAACATCTATTCCAGAAACTATAGGGATTAATTTGGTCAGCGTATATATTTCCCCAAGATAGGGGAAATATATACAATATACAACAGATGACTTGCACTTCACAAATGATGGCGTATGATTTACCCTGCATTTTTTTTTCACCCTGTTCTTGGTGCTGCTGAAAATGGCATTTTAGTCCTACACAAAACTTTCCGAGTTCGTTGGGTGCCGACAAAACCACCTGTGTGCGCACATGGTATTGATACAATTTTTTTCCACGAAGAGCGCGCCGCCCAGCGGCACCCACTAGCACTGCAGCGCTCCTAACGGCGACCGCTGGTATTTATTGCATTCCCTACCACCCAGAAGGACCTATACGGGACACTAGCTGGTATAGTCTAGGCAATATAAACGATGTTTGCCCGTAGAGTCATCGGCGGTCGCGGCAGCAAGCGCACACGCGGAAGATGAGTTATTCTAGGCAGAAGCAGCTTATTCCATATTGGATATTTCTGTATATTTGAAAATTGCATGTAGCTTACTTTTTAATCAAAATCAAATATTAAAAAATTAATATTCGACGTGTTTCAAATATTCGCAAGGCTCTATTTTCACTTTGTAACACACGCAAAGTGTCCCATTCAAGAGTATACGGCCATATATGACATATTGCTGGCGTTGAAGTATATACTAAAGTATGTGTGTTCTCAGTTACCATTCTTAAATGCATCTGTGCATTGTCGACTGAACATGTCCTTGCGCTGCGGATTTACAAGGGAAATGACGTGAATTACTTAGCGATTATTTGTGAGAGGAAGTCGCCACGTGGTTTCACTGCTTTTTATTTCGTATTATGCATTGATTACCTGATCAACTTTATATGAAATGCAAATATAACTTACCAAGTGACTTGCTCTAAACCATTGTAGAAATAGTCAAGCCTGTGAGTTTAGTAACTTGCCGTTAATACACGCCCATGGGAATAACCGTGAGTAGGAAGTAACGAACCAGGCAGTTAGACCTGCTGCTACTTCATAGACAGTCATTCTGGTTTAATCCATGATGTAAGACTTGTGGAGACTATCGAAATCCGCCTAAAGACAAGAGAATTAATCCAAGCTGTACGACTTGTGGAGACCTTCGAAGTCAACCTAAAGACAAAGAGAACGACGAGTGATTTTGCCTTTCATATAAGGTCCTGCATTATACGAATACTATTTCTAACGTTATTCACATCCTGAAATTCTTGCGGTTTCACAGGCAATGTACTGGTGGCACTTCACGAGCAGCTATAGTTAGATTAAAGGAGCCCCGCGTAGGCACGGCTAATAAACTCATAAGAGCAGTGTGACATTATACGAAGTGCGTAGCGTAACTAACACAAGCGCTTCACACTCCCATAGTTCCAGCCAGACATCCGATCCACCACAGGGGGAAAAAAGAGGAGGCAGTATCTCATTCACCAGTTCAATACAGTCCAGGCAGTGGGTGTAAACTTCTCAAGAAACACTCTTGATTCTATCAGATATAATAAGTCACCAGCCATTAGTAATAACACTTAAGCTCGCGTCCCTAGTGTTACTTAAGCACGCTTTGCATGTACCCGTCATATTTATTTGCTGTTTAGACGATTTGCAGTTTTCTTAAATCTGCAAATCCACTTTCCACTTTTTTTCCACTTTTTTGGTAATCCCGGCAGATTCGGCTCAGCGTCATGTCCTCCACCACCCCTGGCGACGTCTCCGTTCCAGTACAGACAGCTCCCGACACCCTTGTTGACATGGTGACAACCGAATAGCCCCGTCGCCAGCTTTCTTTAAAGGGGACGTAACTGCCCCCCTCCGGGCTTGGCGAAAAAAAAAACACATTCTACGACTAGCGTACGCTGTAATCAACACCTCAGCCATATTTTGTAGTCATTCACGACGTGCAGCCTTAAAGGGGAGCACAAAGTTTCCACTTCCTCCGAAGATCTCTTCTCAAAAAGAAGCTTCTCCTCACGCTCCATGTGGATGCTCTGTTTCGTCATAGAGCATACATCGCAGCTATTGGCCGATTGCAGAAATAAATTAACCCATTCGCTTGCTGCTGCCGCGCCAACCTGCGGGGCCTTCGGAGTACGCGTTTTATAACCGAAAGCGCGTGTGTAGTGCGCTCGCTTTTTTCTCTTTTTTTTGCGTTGTGAGCACCTTTGGTAAAATAGTTGCTAGAGGTATGTAAAATGTATTTGCTCATGCGCAAGCCGCATAGAGCCATTGGAAGGTATCCTTAAACTACCTCGGCATCAACACAAACGGTGCGGTGCAAGATTGGCCATCAATATCGTTCCCTAGGGAGCCAACAAATGCATGCCAGCAGTCTGCAAGAAATGATAAATGGTTTACAAGCTTTAATCAATCATTAAGCAGTGACTGTAGACGGGTTTACACACTATGGAACTCCAATGCGCACCATCTAGGACTGAACTGTCTTTGAAGGTGCGCATGTCAGATTAAAGCGGATTAGGGGGGGAATGAAAAGGATTTTAGCCGATTAGGGTTGACTATAGATGGATTAGTGTGGATTAGAATTGATTAAGCATCTAATTTTCGGCTTAATTGGCTTGCCTTAACAAGTCCTCGCTCAAT
Source organism: Hyalomma asiaticum (assembly GCA_013339685.2). Classification (NCBI taxonomy): domain Eukaryota; kingdom Metazoa; phylum Arthropoda; class Arachnida; order Ixodida; family Ixodidae; genus Hyalomma; species Hyalomma asiaticum. The sequence goes on from CM023482.1 coordinate 52,465,142, forward strand.
AAGACTTGGCTTGGATCTAACGTAATTAGACTTGGCCTAATTATTGCTATATTAATTAGGCTTGGATTAATTTGCTGTGTCTAAGAAGTAACAACCTAATTATGCTCTATTTATGTAGTTTTGCCTTAATTAATCTCGGCCTCAGTGTAAGCCTAGTTATGCTAGACCTAACTATGTTGGTCTAATGAAGTTTAGCTTAATTAGCCTTACCTTAATTAGGCTATATTATTTAGTAACGCCTAATTAGTATTAAATTGATAGGTCTGTCCTAGCTAGCTTGAGTTTATTAATTCCATTCTAATTAGTCATAACTACTCTTACATTCATTAGGCTTAATTACATCCTAATTATGCTTCCTTAATTATTCTTACACATAGCCTAATTATTCTGAGCTTAGTTATGCCACTTTATTTACAAACACTTAATTGGATATGATTTCATTAGCATTACTTAAGTTGTCCTGATATATTCGTTTCAGCTTAATTAGGCCTGACTTCATTCGTCTTAGCTTAATTAGGGCTGACTTAATTTGTCATAGCCTAAATAAGCTCGGATTGAATAAGTTCGGCATAATTAGTCCAGGCTGAACTAGTCTACACCTAATTAGTCCTAACTAGGTACGACTAAGCTTACCTTGCTTCATTAGGCCCCTTAGGAAGCTTAAAAGGACTGTCTACCGCCGGGAAAATTTTTTACATTGTGGTAAAAATGGGCGGATCATGCCTCACATTTAGTAGAACGAGCACGCTTTTACCCCACAAAAAGGAATTATGTATCTAATTTTGCTCTGAAGGGGGCGCAAAAAACGCCGCTAGCGTCACCCTACAGCGTGTTTGTCAATTTCCAAGTGTACAAGAAAACAACCCACGCAGGCATACATGTTCTGCTGGAAAGTTACGTATGTCTTACAAGCGTACGTACTTCACCCTATGAGACGCCTTTTTATAGCGTGCAAGAAGAATTCGTTCTTTTTTTTTCGCTGCTTTCGGAGTGGCGCAGGTGGCGCTGCCTTCTAATTCGTCGGCCTGTACAGGCTCGTAGCACTGCGCTTGTATTGAACGCGGCGCTGCATGTTTGAGGTGCACCCCAGCAGCCACCATACCCCAGCCACAGCCACTCGATTAGAAACGCACGAGCGGCCGTGCCCCGGCGCGCCGACTTTCCCTCGGCTCTCTTCCTCGTCACCTCTGCAATGTCGTCCTCGGAACTGGCTCCTGCCGAGATGAAGCCTCCCACGCCCGAAAGGGTTGTCAGAGATGCGACGACGCATCGCGCCCAGTATCATTTTTGTCGGCGTCTGTATTCGTAGGAAAGGAGCGACTTCGTAGATCAAGAAGTCCTGTTTTAACAATTTGTACTCACTTTCTGAAGAAACCACTGCACGCTGGGACACTTCAAAAAGTACGCTTTCTATTAAGTCAAAAAAAAACGGGAGAGTGATGTAGGACTACAGACAGTCCCTTTAAATTGGCTTTACTATAGCGTGACATGGTTATGGTAGTATTATGTAGCCTAGCGGAGTTTTCTACGGATTCCGAGTTTCAGCAATAGCTGAAACTGTTGCTGTTAAAATTGAACTATTGCATATCAGGGTGTATTCGCACTTTAAGCTGATCAATCCGTCCTACCACAGCTGAGCGCGTCTTATTCCACATTAATCCATCGAAGCGTACAGGGGTTCGAGTCCTGAAGGTCTTTCTTTCGAGTCATAGTAGTGGCATTTTCGAGCCCGACAGGATGATTAACCCGTCTGCAACACTAACCATCCATTAACTAAATTGGGCTTTATCAAACAAGGTGGATTAGCTTTTGTAGTTAAGCAGTTTGTCTGACGATGTCGTACTGCGCAACACCCAACACAAGCAGCGCACTGACAAAGTAAGCGCACACACCTCCGAGCCTAAATGTGTGTGATAACGGCAACAATGCTTCGGAGGATCGCAAAAATGCAGAGATCGCGAGGCCGTACGACCGAGCCCAGGCGCAGAGCCAGCAGGCGGCCACCAATGTGGGCTGCCGACAGCCTCCGGCAGTCTCGCCAAGTTGCGCTTTCAATCAGCCACTCTGATAAAAAGTTGAAGGCGGAGACGTAACACTGTGGGCGGGGCACGTCCTTCGACGCCGCGCACGAGCCCTACAGGCTCTCTTCTGTAGAGTTGAGACATAACTGAAAAGGGGAGTTTTCCCGTCCCGATATCTTTGCTCCCAGCAAATCTTCTTGAACTTCTTTCGGCTGTGAATTTCTGAGAGGTTTTTCTACACGCCCAGACGTTTTCAAAGCGAAGCGCGAGGGGTGGTTCAGGGTGCCTTTAAATTGTGCGCTTTCCGCACGTGCATTGTCTTCTCCACTTCTGCTTCTGGGGCTGGGGGGAGTAAGCATAGCGTAGATAAACACGTTGCTAAGGAAGCCAGCAGAGGAAGTTGCGCAAGTTTGTGTGCTAACACAGTTAGGTATAGGCGCGGCGCGGCACAGACGTAGGGACAAAGGACGGACAACAAAAGGAAGGCATCTTTGCCCTGATCAAGACGAACGTATATGTACAAGCTCTATCTTTAACAACGTTGCCAGCTCCAGACCTTCTGAAGCACCATGTACGTCTTTGTGTGAACGGAACTTTTTTTAAAGAGCCTTGTATTTTTCTTCCAGGCTCAACGTCACAGTCGCCTGCCTGATGAACTTCCAGAACTTCCCCATGGACACTCAAACATGTTATATGAGCATCCGAAGCTGTAAGATCTCTGCATCTGTATCGAAACTCTCTCGCACGGCGCAAGCCTGCCTAAGATACGTTGCATGATTACAAACAAAAAAATATCTTGTTCACATCAGGCAAAAGTGGCACGTGTTAAATATCAGCTCTGAGTACTTCATAAATATTTTCGTTTAGAAAATACATGAAGTATGAGAACTACTTCCCTGCGCAATCAATATCATCTCAGTGCCCTTACCCCGTCGTCTCCGAAACGTCACTTCCAAGCTGAACTGCGGGACCTTTCGACATACTGTAGGTAACTGTGGAAAATCTCCACTGAGAACCTCAAAGCTCACCACAACCACAACACTTGGAGAGAGCCTTGGCCAGCTCTAAGCCCTAGGATCGGCAACGACTGGTAGTCAGGCCCCAACACGTGGCTTGAGCTCAAGGCGTCCTGACCTGAGCATGACCCTCTAAAACTGCATTTTTTTGAAAGATGGTTTTTGTCTTTGGTTAAGGCCTCCGCCTTTTTAAAAACTTTCCCTGTGATCATCCAACTGACAAAAGAAATACGAATTTTTAGCCCGAAGGTGGCTCAAAAGATGAAAGCTGTCATCAAAGCAACTTTCACGCAGTTGAGAGAGGCGGTCCTTATAATGCGAATAACATTCGTTTTCTAGCGACCAGTGTTTCGAGGAACTTCAGGGATATGTCCGCAGCCAAACTGTGCGTTCTTTCGCAATTGAGTAGAGGCGGTCCTTATAATGCAAATAACATTCGTTTTCTAGCGACCAGTGTTTCGAGGAACTTCAGGGATACGTCCACAGCCAAACTGTGCGTTGTTTTAGGGTCCGTTGGATCGCATTCACAAAAACCCCAACGCACATAACAAGAATGTTCCAGCGGTCGGCAAATCTCTGTGGTAGTTCAAAGCGTGTATCATCGGAGCATAAGCAAAATGAAATGTGAAATAAGTGAACGACGTCACAACTGAATCCAATGAAATGCACAATAAGTGGACTAAAGGTGACTTGATGCTAATAAAACGGACGTTAAGCGAATGAAAGGAGGATCCCTAACTGAAGCAAAAATATAGCACATTTAATTCAGCTGCGTAGTATCGTGAGCAATATGAAAGGGAACACAGGAGCGCATGGCAAATAGCCTGAAACCCAGGTGTCAGTGATACGTGGTGGCAGCCGTCCGAAACTTAGTGGGAAAGGCTATTCTAACAACTGTTGGCACTCCTTCCGTGTGTTGGTGTGGACAAAGTGCAGGACTTGGCATTGCACCATGGGCTTCTGTGAAGAAAAAAAATAATGAAAGAAAAAGAAACGACTCGCTACATGTTACTGCGACAATTACCGCGTCTTATCGAACATCGGACGATAACGTATTATCGGTGAAATGGCGTCAGTTGCTGCTTTGTAGAAATGCCAGCGTGGTGGGAGTGCGAACAGTTAGTGGAAGAGCTCCCTCCTTTCCACTTGGTTTTTCGCAGCGCCATCCGCTTATCGCTCCGAATCGATTCCGAGGCTGTTTCCCACGAGTTGCTATGTTCCCTTTCATATTGCTCACGAGAGTACATGGCTGGAACATGGCCGAATGTGCGTCCGTTCATCGAGTTCCTGGTACGGAGAACATTACAGTGGTGGGCCGATCGCATCACCACAGATTCGCTGCTCGTATCCTTCACAAAGCTGTTGAGCACTAATCTTGTATACTTCGAATTATTCTCAAGACATAAGTGGTCTCATTTAAACGTCATGCTGTTGAGATGGGCTACGGCTGCCACCCTCGTAACCTCTTATAATAGCCATATGTCAATGCGTAAATGGGGCGGCCCATCGGGGAACGTGCGACAACCAGTACTGAGGATTGGCTGCCCTAGAAATCAGCCTAGATAATCACACGCTCACCTTGTGCAGGAATGCGCACGCAGCAAGAGTCTCTAGCCCTTGCATTCATATTTCTTCGAAATCATTCCCTGATGACTTGAAGTTTAAGTTGATTTACTTTTACCGCACAAAAGTACAATAACTGCACATTAGCCGTCGTTGTAAAAATGTGTTGAGTAAACCATCCGACGACATGAGCAATCAGGTATGTAGCCTTCTGTTTGTTTTAACCTTTGTTCACAGTAAGAACTACGTATTGAGTAACTTCATCTAGTGAATGTTCTCGCTTTAACGAAAGGCTGGACAAGGTTCGTCCTACGAATCATTGATATTAAATACTAGTACTTCATTTTGTTTTAGTTCTGCCCTCAAGGAAGAGTTCTCACGGAAGCCTCTTTTTCATATATTTGCGCTCGCATTGTTGCAGATGCATACCCAAGACATACATTATGGTACTATTGGTACACAATCATCGCATTCAGAATAGACCCACGCCTGCGACTTCAAGAGTACGAGGTGAACATCTCAAAAGCGGAGTACACACAACGCAAGGATGACTACGGTGAGTGCCCTACTTACGCAAGCAGCTTCCAAGCTTCCAAGCCTATTATTCACTCCTGATATCACATTGTGATATTCCCCTGCAAAAGCAGATATGAGGCTCGACGGCAAAGCTTCACCATCCGCAACTTGACGTGCCAGTCACTCGCTGGCACGGTTTCTTTTTTTTTTTTTTTGTCTGACCAGGGGCATACATTACGGCGTCACTCGTATTTCCTGGTTCAACCTTCTTTCAACAACAATTGTTTGAACACAAGATATTTACAGAAAGTGTGACTGCATAAACAGCTCCGAAATTCTATCCGTAATAGGAAAACGCATTCTTTCCCAAATTCAGATCTTGCGCGTGGATAAAATCTGCGGGTATGTCGATGACTTTCTTGTAATCGTAAAGGACGTGCCTACCGAAGGGATAGAAATTGTCGCCACAAATGTTGCTATGTTCCCGACCAATGGTGGCGGTCTTAAGTTCACATGGGAATTACCAGAACACAACAAGCTTCAATTTCTCGACCTATGCCTGCTTTTCAGTGCTGATTACTTATGCTGGAAGTTTAGTCCGAGATCAGAGAAAAGCCTGCTTCCTTTTGAGAGCGCCCATTCTAAACTTGTTTAGAGATGAATAGTGATGAAGTGCCTTCAATCTGCCCTAACAAAATCATGCGACCATTGCAGGAGTGCAAGCTTCATCGAGCAGGTATCGCGTTTGGAGGGCTCTGGTTACCCTCAGTTCTTAGTGTCTGAGGTTTGCGAATCTTTGCTTCAAAAACTTAAGTGGTCCCATCTGGGTAAGAATAGAGATTAAAAAGAGGCAAGTGCAGGTGATTCCGTACATTCACAACTTATCACACAATATCAAGAAGATAGCCTCTAGACATGATGTACCGGTAGTGTTTTCTGCCCCATGCAAGTTGTCGAAACTGTGTAGCGTGAAAAATCGAGAAAGGTTGCCTGAGTGCACTACCAAGCACCAAAATAGATTCATCGATTGTGCTGAGAAGGTCATTTATGATATTCCGCTACGTTATGGTCGTCAATACATAGGGCAAACAGGCAGGTGTTATAATGAAAAAGCCAAGGAGCACAGCTGGAAGGTACGCAGTAATGCTGGTGGCTTTTTAAATGAGCATTGCAAGCGTTGTGGTTGCACCCCCAAATTCAAGAAAGCTAAATTTCTAAGTAAATCAAAAGACAAGACGGCACGAGAACTTGTTTAAGCATTCCACATTAATAAAGCAGGAGAAAAATGTGTGAGCAAGCCTTCACTTTTAATTACTGCCGCCGAAGTTGAATTTTTAGATGGTTTTGCGTAGCCTTGTTTCACCCTCACGCGTTGTCACGCGTTCTATGGTCATTCCTTCATTCTTTTTCTTGGATTTTCCGATTCGACTGCTGAGTTATTCCGCTAGTTTCTTTATTTGTTTCATCCTCACGAGCTTTCCGTCTTTATTGTTGGTCATCAGTTTCATCCTCGACGTGCGTTTTTATTTCTAGGATTTTGTTGTTTTGTTTCCCTGTTCGATTTGGTTCCGAAGGCTTGGGTTGAAATCTTTTCGCCCAGACTTGATCCGTCTTGTCATAGTTGAGTGTGTACCTTGAAGGAGTGCACATGCGCAGCTTTTATCTTGCCCGTATGCTTTATATCTCAGTGTTCCACTTGTGTGTGTTTTTGTGGACTCCTTAGCTTGATGTGGCAAGATTTTGCATAAAAAAGATTTCCTGAAGTGCAAATAAATGTATGTGTTTGCAGCCGTCGTATGTCGCACGACCGAGCACACGTCACCAGAAGTCGTATTCAACGCGAAATCGTACCGTGTGTTCAGCGCTTAAACCGACAAACACGAGGAGGGTGGTGGGCTCGGCGTAAGTCGCTCCGTCTCTTCTGGGCAATGTTCGCGAGGTCGTTTTGCTCGCCTTATTATTGTCGCAGGTACCTTCTGCCTATGGCGCAACCGCTGCGCGGCGGCTGCAGCAGGGCGTCGCCATCGTGCTCTTTTTCCCATCTTAGAGCGACTTTATTCAGAGCCTCTGTCTGTTCTGTCGGATGAGCTGTTCTTTCTGGGTGAGGAAGAAATCCTTCAGCATCGGTCTTGCCCCTTTGTGTCGGTCTCTAATAAACGCGTGAAGCTTATCTTTCGGCCCGCCTGGCTTTTGGTAGACTGATGCCTCGTTTGTCGTTAACAGCAGTGTCACGTGTATTTATAATGTGCACATACTCGCACCAGATTGGTCCTTTCTTTGTAGCTACTCGTTTGTGTATGTGTGCGAATGTGTAGAGCGCTCTTTTATACACGCTGCATTCCTGTGTTGTGTAGGTCTGACCGAACTATGTCTTGTGATACTCGTAATTTGATGTCTTATGTTTTGTATGAAAACGTTGTGTTGTCATGTTATAACATTGTGTTGCAATGTTATCGGTGCTAATCGTCTGTGATATAATAAATTTTTCTAAACACACACTATGGTAACGTCGGCAGGTCCCTAATCATCCCACGAATGTTCGACCTGCGAACATTCTCAGAGGTCTACGAATTCTGATGCCCTTAAACCATTCGCAGAATACTTTCGACAACTGATGCTTGTGACGCGCAGGTGGGGAAGAGTACGCAGGTCTTCGGCTCCGTTTCCGGTTTCGACGGCGTGTACAGCGTCACCTGGTGGACACTTTCGCCCCTACCGCCTTCCTGGTGGCCCTGTCCTGGATGTCGTTTTGGCTGGGCACCAATCATACTCAATCACGCGTCTCCCTCTGTGGCATCGCTCTGCTGGCGGTCTTGCAACACCTGACCGCCGCCAGGGAAACCCTGCCGCCGTCTCGAACATGGACGGTAGGCGCAATCGTATTTGTCTCCGAAATAATTTCAGCGATTCGAAAAAAAATTACAGCATATCCACGGAGTGAATGATGGTGAGTGGGCGAAGCTCGGGAGGTTCATCGTAGATCGTGCCGAGTTCTGGATTAATTTAGTTAACGCGCATGCTACGAATCCTCATGGTTCAACTATGCACAAGTGAAATCTCCCACCGGCACTTCATTGCAAGTCAAGATCCAGTGCCTATATATATACATATATATGGGTTGCCGGTGAACGCTTCTCCAACGCGAGCAGTCGGTATTTCTCAATCAAGAAACTCGCTAGGAGACGCTGCCTGCGCCAACGTTGAATGTCGCGGGTGAAAGCGCGTTCTCCTTCTTTGCGAGCTGGTACAGCGTTCCTCTAAGAAAGAGCGTTCCCATAGCGAACACGCGCCTTTCGCTCTCTCTCTGTCTCTCTCTCACACAAGACAGCAGAGGCACGCGTCGGGAGGCAGCGCCGGGAGAGAGAGAGAGAGGCACGCGCCGGGAGGCACGCGCCGAGGCGAACGCCGAGGGCGAGCGCGTGCCTCCCAGCACGCGGGTTACGCCTGACGCCTGACGCGTGACAAGGTTAGACTAAGAGGAGCTTCGCCCCTAAAATTAGGTTTTCACAGCTGATCATATCATGCTCTTCGTCATATGAATGCGTTTGCAGCTGTCGCAGTCAAAACTCAGAAAATACTGTTGGGGGTCAGCCATAAAGTAATGCCTGAGCAATATCTACAACTTAAATACTGACTCTATCACACTTTGAAAGCTGCGTATTGGAGCCTTTCTAATTGTCGTAGGCAACATTGGCAGCCCCCCAAAACTATCCATAGCCCTGTGAGGACTGCGGGCGTGAAATTGAATACTGAGAACATATTGTCATGGGGACAGGTCTAGTCTCGTGCATGGCAGGACGATAGTTACGATACAAAGCCTAAGCCGCCTTAGCCCTGATGGGGGACCACGGTCAATGTTAACACTACTCTGACTGTAGTTCTTGTTGCTTTGCTTGTGCATGAACGACTGGGGCGACGAGTTCTTCACACTGTGCGCGAAAAGCACGCAATATACAACCCGCGGATGGTCTGAGTACCAAGACCGCCCTAAAAACACCTTAAGAAGAAGAGGACAATATTGGCGTATGGTACAAGAGATGACGAACACTGTCCAACGGGGTGATACCGTCTACCCTCATTTAGTTGATGTAGGACTTCGCAAGGAGCGAAGTAGCGAGAACCGAGGTTTCATGATATTGTCACGGTGCTACGACAGGAAGACGACGATTGCTAGGAAGACGAAGGAGACGACGTAGTGGGGCAGCCTCTCTCTCGGTCTGTGATCAGGGCTGGGCCGGCGATATCGTTTCCGCTATTAAAACGGCCTTCCCATTTAGCCTACTATCTCTACTCGTTCCATCGTGGTGGAGGTGCGGGGTACCGGAGAAGACGGAACTCCGCAGCGGTCTTGTCCTCGGCCGTCCTACCATGCCGACAGGCGACCAGGCCGACGGGTCAGCCACGGCGTCCGCACCCGCGCCGTCAACCCAGGCAACGCAAGGACCTGCAACGCCGCCACCGCCAGTCGTCCTGACCCACCCGCGCGACCCAGGCACTTTCTCTGGTAAGGATACCGAGAACGTCGAAGAATGGTTAGTCCTCTACGAACGCGTCGCAGCACACAACCGGTGGGACCCGACACTTATGCTAGCCAATCTTGTCTTCTACCTCAAGGGCCCGGCACGCCTCTGGTATGACACCAACGAGGAAGAACTGACGAGCTGGGATTTGTGCAAGCAGAAGTTGCGCGATTTATTCGGCCCACTCGCTGGCGGCAAGTGCGCTGCTACAAAAGATTTATCTTGTCGGGCACAGACGGCTACAGAGTCTTACGTCGCGTACATCCTTGACGTTCTAGCTCTGTGCCGCCGCGTCGATTCCAGCATGTCCGAAGCTGACAAAGTGGGCCACATTCTGAAAGGCATCGCCGACGATGCATTTAACTTGCTGGTGGTTAAAGACTGCTCTACCGTCGACGAAATTATCAGCGAGTGCAGACGTTTCGAGGGCGCGAAGAGCCGTCGCATCACAAAGCAGATCATGCGGCTTCCCAACACTGCTGCTACGTCGACGTGCGAAGACGCTTATTCCACCCTTCAGCCGACCACCTCAGATAGCGTACTGCGCATTGTGAGGCGTGAAATCGAGGCTGCATCACCGTCTTCTTTCGTGCGCCCTTCGGAGGATACTCAGCCGACGATTTCTCTCATACAGGCAGTCGTCCGCGAAGAACTTGCAAACGCAGGCATTCAGACTGCGTGCTCCGTGACTCGCCCTCCGTCTCGACCTACTGCTCCGTTCCATCGACCACCACCGACGTTTCGCCGCTACCGAGATCCCGCCCAATGGCGCACACCTGATGACAAGCCCATCTGCTTCACCTGTAGCGGCGTAGGGCACATTTCCCGCTATTGCCCTTATCGTCAGCCGTCCTATTCACGCCCCATGTACTACACACGACGTTCATCATTTAGCGCTGCTAATGAACCGACCTACCGTGAATCCTTCTATCGTGACCAGACCTATCGTGGCCCATCGTACCGCGATCCTCCGACGTATGCCAGGCCATCAAGCCGGTCACCTTCACCCAACGATCGTCGCTCCCGCTCGCCTCTGCCCCGCCGTCCATCGCCGCACCCCTCTGTACGCCCACCTCAGGAAAACTGAAAAATGCAGCTCCCGGAGGTGACGCTGCATTGGAACCCCGACCTGCAAATCCTCTGCTTACACTGCCGACAGACCAGAACCTAATCGCCGTACAAGTTGACGCCCTACCAGTGACCGCCCTGATTGACACCGGTGCCCACATCTCAGTTATGAGTGCTGCCTTCCGAAAACGGCTCAAGAAAGTGCTTACACCTGCCGAAACCCGCATAGTGCAAGTTGCAGACGGAGGAATGCCCGCAGTGCTGGGGATGTGTACGGCCCGTGTAAGCATTGGTGGGCGCCAGGCGTCTGTGTTATTTCATGTACTTGAACACTGCCCTCACGACGTGATCCTCGGCCTTGATTTTTTGTCTACTCACTCGGCTATAATTGATTGCTCGGCTGGCGTGGTCCAACTCGATTTGCCGGATAGTCCAAACGTCCCCGACACAGTAGAGACCCAGCTCTGTTCTGCCGACTTTGTTCGCCTGCTGCCTCAAGCAGTTACCTATATTACTGTTCGGCCTAACCCCTGTGTACCGGATGGGGACTACGTGGTCACCCCTTCTATCAGTGCCTTACTCTCGCACGGTGTCTCTTTTCCTCACACCGTTGTCACGATCTCGGCAAACACAACGTACCTTCCGCTCCTGAACTTCGGTTTCTGCCCTCAGGTTCTACCCCAAGGCATATCCCTGGCCACGATCTCGCCGTCGCACGATTACCAACTAGCAGCCCTTTCGCCCTACCCATCTCGCACCAGCTCTTCAGCCGAGTCCAACGTTTTTCCCTCAACATCTCATGCAACACGCGGCGACATCACCAAGATGATAGCCCACGACCTGTCGCCGTCCCAGGCAGCCGACCTTCGTGATCTGCTCACCCGCTATGCCGACATTTTTGACTTTGAAGGTCGACCTTTGGGACAAACATCCCTTGTGCAGCATCGCATACATACGGGCGATGCAGCACCTATTCACAGACGGCCCTATCGCGTCTCACATGCCGAACGCCGAGTGATACAGCAGGAAGTCGACAAGATGCTTACCAAGGGCATCATAGAGCCGTCCTCGAGCCCGTGGGCTTCTCCTGTTGTTCTGGTTAAAAAGAAGGATAACACCTGGAGGTTCTGTGTGGACTATCGGCATCTAAACAAAATAACCAAGAAAGACGTCTATCCGCTGCCACGCATAGATGACGCGTTAGATTGCCTACACGGTGCGACTTATTTTTCGTCAATAGACCTTCGCTCTGGTTACTGGCAGATTGCCGTCGACGACATGGACCGTGAGAAGACCGCGTTTGTAACGCCAGATGGCCTTTATCAGTTCAGAGTCATGCCGTTCGGCCTGTGCAATGCCCCAGCCACCTTCGAGCGCATGATGGACACGCTTCTGCACAGCTTTAAGTGGTCCATCTGTCTTTGCTATCTCGACGACGTCATCGTGTTCTCTCCGACCTTCGACACGCACCTTGAGCGCCTTTCATCTGTTCTTTCGGTGTTCCGTGCAGCTGGACTACAGCTGAACTCTTCCAAGTGCCACTTTGGTCGCCGCCAAATTACTATTCTCGGCCACCTCGTCGACGCGTCTGGCGTGCGCCCTGACCCTACTAAAGTTCGTGCTGTCCTCGATTTCCCTACACCGATCTCTGTCAAAGACGTCCGAAGTTTTGTGGGCCTATGCTCTTACTTCCGTCGCTTTGTCAAAAATTTTGCACATATTGCTCAGCCTCTGACCGATCTTCTAAAGAAAGGCGTACCCTTTTCTTGGGGCCCTGACCAAGCCGACGCCTTCGCACGCCTTGTCACCGTGCTGACTAGCCCTCCAATTCTTGCACATTACGATCCATCTGCACCGACAGAGGTCCGAACAGATGCTAGTGGGCATGGAATTGGCGCTGTTCTAGCCCAGTGTCAACGCGGACACGACAGAGTTATTGCGTACGCCAGCCGTCTGCTTTCACATGCGGAACGCAATTATACCATTACAGAGCGTGAGTGCCTTGCACTTGTGTGGGCGGTGACCAAATTCCGGCCATACCTCTATGGCCGGCCTTTCACTGTTACCACCGACCACCATGCTCTCTGCTGGCTTTCCACCCTTAAAGATCCAACGGGTCGTCTAGGTCGTTGGGCCTTACGTCTGCAAGAATACGACTACACAGTTGTGTACAAGTCCGGTAGGCTGCATCAGGACGCCGACTGCTTGTCTCGCCACCCCGTCGACACTTCGGACCCCCACACTGCAGCTTCCGGGATCTTCACGCTCGATGCTTTTTTGAACCTCGGTCAAGAGCAAGAACGCGATGCATCACTGCGTGACGTCATCCACCGCCTACGCTCTGACCCCTCTGACCCTTCCCTTCGCATGTTTCTCATCGTCGATAACATCTTATACCGCCGAAATATGCGCCTCGACGGACCAGAACTACTGATAGTTGTTCCCTCTCATCTGCAGGCGACTGTACTCGCGCAACTCCATGATGTACCTACTGCGGGACACCTCGGTATTTCGCGGACGCATGACCGTGTCCGGAGACGATTTTTCTGGCCTGGGCTTTATCGTTCCGTCCGACGTTATGTCAATGCTTGTGAACAATGTCAACGTCGTAAAAGGCCAGCTCTCCTTCCGGCCGGACTTCTCCAGCCGATTGACATACCACCTGAACCGTTTTACCGTGTTGGCCTGGATCTGTTGGGCCCTTTCCCTACTTCACGATCAGGAAATAAGTGGATTGCCGTTGCGACAGATTATTCAACTCGCTACGCCATCACACGGGCCATTCCGACCAGTTGCGCTACCGACGTCGCCGACTTCCTCCTGCAAGACGTCATCTTGCACCATGGAGCTCCTCGCCAACTCCTTACAGACAGAGGACGTTATTTTTTATCCAAGGTTGTCGAAGATCTCCTTCGCTCTTGTGCCACGAAACACAAATTAACGACAGCATATCATCCTCAAACGAATGGCCTCACGGAACGCCTGAACCGAACACTTACCGATATGCTGTCTATGTATGTTTCTTCGGATCATCGAGACTGGGACGCCGCGCTTCCATTTGTGACCTTCGCCTACAACTCGTCCCGCCATGACACCGCTCTATACTCCCCTTTCTACCTCCTCTATGGACGTGAACCGACACTCCCGTTCGACACGCTCCTGCCAACAGATCTAGCGTCCCCCTCTGAATATGCTCGCGACGCTATTTCTACAGCTGCCAAAGCACGCGAAATCGCCCATCGGCGGCTATCTCAGTCGCAGGCAAGACAGAAGTCGCTGTATGACAACCGTCATCGTGAGCTCCACTTCTCTGCAGGCGACCTCGTCCTCCTCTGGACTCCTTCACGGCGTGTCGGCCTATCGGAAAAAACTGCTCTCCCGCTACTCCGGCCCCTACCGCATCGTCCGCCAGGTCACTGATGTTACCTACGAAATCGCTCCAGCCGATGCTTCACCGGCATCTGCGTCATCTGATGTCGTACACGTGGGTCGCCTGAAGCCATACCATGCGATCACGATCTAGCAGGCGCCGGGTCGGCGCTTTTGCCGCCGGGGGTAATGTCACGGTGCTACGACAGGAAGACGACGATTGCTAGGAAGACGAAGGAGACGACGTAGTGGGGCAGCCTCTCTCTCGGTCTGTGATCAGGGCTGGGCCGGCGATATCGTTTCCGCTATTAAAACGGCCTTCCCATTTAGCCTACTATCTCTACTCGTTCCAATATATTGCAAGTAACAGCGCTAACACGCAACACAAGAAATACAGTGTGAACTTTGTGCTGACCAGTCTCTGATTCTTATGTGGTATTTATGGCAATGAGCAATGAACGATGCTGTGAAGTTTATCGTGGCGAATCGCTTGAGACAGTTGCCATGTAGAAACAAGTTCCCGTTCGAGCTCGGGTAGTGACATCTCTGATGTATTCTGTAGGCATGTGCGGTACTGCTATAGAAGCCTAAAAGCTAGTATGTGACGGTGGATAAAAAAGCGATAGAAGCCAGCAATGTCGAAACATGTCGGTTTGTAGGTGACGCTACATAAGCTATAGTGCTATTCCGGTAGCGGTTACCTGCAGGAAAATACTTCAGAGAGAGAAAGAAACAAGGAAAGGGAAAGGCAAGGAACATTAGTAGACACGCGTACGGTTCGCACTCGACACACTACAAAAATCATCGGAGGGAAAACGAAGGGTGCGGTCCCATACAAGAGAAAAGATCGATACAAGAGTCTGACAATAGGGCCATCAGAAAGTGGCTTCTCAGCTTGAGGCAAATGTAGTAGGCATGACATCGGACATCACATGGTGAGGGGATATGCGGATCGCGAAGGCACAAGCTACTGTTACGTGTACACAGCACGATGAACAGTTCAACGAACGTAGTAATAGATAACGTCTGGCAACACGACTTTTTCAAGGCTTCATTATTATTTAATAATGAAATCAGTAGCTCGGAATGAAACATCCCGCTGTAACGATGTGACATGCAGATCAGCTCTGCTATTTCGCCAGTCGACAGAATTGTCCCTCGACAGCACTGTTGAACGTTATTTAAATGAATGCGCTAAACTTACGCGAGCAACGGATGCAGAACGTCCAAAGCCTGCGAGGCATTGTGAGCAGATGGTTGTCGTAATGTTACTGGGAAACACGTAAAAAGCATGCATCAGTAAAAAGCACTATTAAAGACAGCCTGACTATCTACCTCCAGGGCGTTATATCGAACATATTGTCACAAGATAGCATAGTGTCACAAGATAGCAGAGGGGCTTACTCTGCAATGTTGCGAGGAAAGTAGCAGAGGGGCTCACTCTGTACGCAGGACACGGGCGAAGGAAACGCAGGGCGGGTGTACCCTGCACCTCCACCACAAATGTCACGGGGATGCTTGTATTTACAATATATACACAGGCAAGTGCCAACCAGCACTAATGGCAGGCCCGAGTCTTCTCCGAACACTTCGTTTCCTTCGCCCGTGTCCTGCGTACAGAGTGAGCCCCTCTGCTACCTTCCTCGCAACACTGCAGAGTAAGCCCCTCTGCTATCTTGTGACAGTATTGATTGATTGATTGATTGATTGATTGATTGATTGATTGATTGATTGATTGATTGATTGATTGGGTTTTACGTCCCAAAACCATGACAAGATTATGAGAGAAGCCGTAGTGTAGCACTCCGGAAATTTCGACCACCGGGGATTCTTCAACGTGCACTGATATCGCACAGTACAAGGGCCTCCGCCGCAGCCGGGATTCCATCCCAAGACCTTCGGATCAGCAGCCGAGTGCCATAGCCACTAGACCGCCGTGGCGAGCGATTTGGAATAGATATTGAGTTTAGTTCTCGAGTACCTTGATATTCAGAGGATGATCGGCACCTGGAAATGACAATCCTAGATCCTGTGGTTAACGTGTTCACAGTATGCTGAGCACTGGCCTATTGACCCTGCGCATCCCCTCTGCTCTGTCTGGGCGGCACACGGGGCGGACTGATCAATTTTGGCGTGTGGTCTGCGCTGTGGCAGCCTTTGGCGAACTACGTCGCCGGCGTTGTTTTCGAATAACGTCGGTGGCATATCGGTGAAACCGAGAAACGCACGTGGTCACAATTGCTGTACGTGTGCGACTGACGCGCTCGGTGTGTCCGTTCGCTTGCAGGTGATAGGCCGTGCTAAACTGGCGGCATGGGCGTAGCAGCATTGAGGAATGTCGCCGAAAAGATTTTGAAGAAATCAATCAACACTACCAGTCAGCCACTCCTGCGGAGCGCCGCCATGATGGATGACATCATGAAACAGCAGTCTGTGAAATCAGTGGCACAACTTGTCGACAGCGCTCGCGTGGTGGCATAGCATGAGACGTTATAGTAGCTACGCCAGTCCACTTGCTCCTCGTCAAAGACGTTAGAAAGGAACGCGCGAGATGAAGATGAAGATGATGGTGATGATGATCGTGGTTCGGTTTATGAAAGCAACACTAACTTCGGCAGCTCACGTGGGGAGCACGGCTAAGCGTCCGTGGGGGAAGGGGAAAAAGACTGAAAGAGATAGGAAAGAGACTCTGATGTGGCGAAGTTGCAGTTGTCACAATCGTGTGCTACCGAGGCAGGATGTCCAGGCAGTATAAGCAGCCGGCATCCTGGTTAATGCAGCCAGACATAAACGATAAGTGAAGTCCATATTCCTGAAGTATGAAGGTCGAGCGACCTAGCGGTCCTGTGTAATCTTCTGGGCAGGACAGCCAGCAGAGTCCCCTGTGCAATAATGGTTGAAAGGGTGCGACCGACCAACTCTTATTACAAAGGGGGAAGGAGCTGACTAGGATAGGCGATGGCTCTTTCGTGCTCGTTGATCCTGGGCGAGAACAGCCCTGATATACCGGCGTAAGTGCGAACTTATATGGGTGCATGGGTAAATGCATGAAGGGAAATTAGTGAAGTGGTATGTAATGAGCGCTCTAAATGAATCATCCTGTAGCCGTCCCCAAGACATTCGAAAATTAAGTGACGAGAGGCTAAACGTCGGCGAAATTATTGCGAAAACGTCGAACATACCAGCATAGCTAGGCAAAGCTCCGGAAACCTTTAGTAGAAAGGGGTACAGGGAAATTCCCGGCGGCAAGGATTCAAGTTGATATATAAGTAAGCAAATCCGCGTGGGCGGTTCAGAGCGCCGTCAATCTGTGGGCGAGGCAGACGTCATTGTGCGCCACCCAAGGTGACGGTAGTCTACGAATAAGCTCCAGCCACCGTTCCTCTCGACGGAGATGCTCATGCAGTACAGGAATGATCACTGACGCCTTTGTGATGATCGCCTCGGTTTCACACAGAATCTCTCGCCGTTCATATGGGACAGAAGGACTTTGACGAACTGGTCTGGGATCGCGTGAACTCAGCGTGTCAGTGACTAGAGATGCCTGGCCCAAGCAGCGGTGACGGAAACCAAAGGTGTCGAGGGAGGACTTCTGGACCGCAAGCGCGCCATATCCGTCCATTAGCGTCGGTGTGATGGCGGACCGCCAAGAGGAGCGCACAAGGGTCATCTTCGATTTGCCTTTGCGTGCTGCCTTTTGGACTAGCGCTGCCCTTTGCTTTCCTACTCGCGGATACATGCATTTTTTCTGCCAAGGAGGCAACTTTTCCCTGGCAGAACTAGGCGATCAAAAGGTATAAAGAGCCCATACACGGCAATCCGCTCTCTGCTGTGCGACATGGGCTAGGATTAAACTCTCCTCTTACAACTTCGGAACCACGAGCCGCCTGACCCTGGCAGCGCCCAGGATAAACATACCCTTTGATCGTCGTAAGAATGCACTATCCCTGTGGGCGAAATGTTCGTGTTATTCCTGCGTGGTAGCAGAGCGTTATCTGATTTGAATTGTTCAGTTGCCTTAACCGCCCGCCCCGCCACAGCTGCGGTTACTCGCACTAGTGAAGCGGGCATAACACGCGCGCATAATGAACCTGCGCGAGTGACACCGGCTCTAGACGTCAGCGCCAACATCACATTCCCTTCCGACAGCAACATAAGCCGGATATCGCCTTATTTTGCTGGAAGAAGGCCGGGCGCGATCATCTTGTCGACACCGCCATCGTCTTGGCTGGACGTGAGTAAATGAGGAGGAGCAGAGAAGCAAGTGTCGAAAACTAACGAAAATATGGTTTACCCTTCTACAGAAAACATATTGAACAAAGTTATGTCGTCTGGGATAAGTTGACTCGACCAGTTGAAGTTGTGCAGCGAGATACACTCGGTTCTCCGTAGCAGTGAAAATTTTTTTAGCAAGATCGACGTTTGTGGTCGAAATAATATTGACTGAGGCACGATTTAGCCCCCGTCATAGAACGGGAGGAAAATAAGTCAATATCACAGTGCAGTGAGGTACCTGACGGACGTAATCCACAGAACGCAAACGCAGTTGACGGGTGGCTGTAGCGGCATAATGACAAGGCAGGTCGAGCTGTAATAAACCAGAAATGCAGATAAATGCAGATTTCGCGGCATCAGAGTACACGGCGAGCATTACTTTTTAACGGCATTGTTCTAGCATGGCAGCTATACTCGGCGACAGCTTTTCTTGACATTGGAGCGAAGGCTACGGAGGCGGGGCCTCCGCACATTTGTGTTACTACGCAAGTAGTCCGGCAGCTTGCAGCCGATTTCAGTTCCAGTTTCGGTTTTCGCTTGCTCGCAGCGCTAGTGTGTTTAGCAAAATGTACGCATGCAAAATGGGAACGTCAGAGTTAAACTTTGATGAGAGTGCATACATGCAGCTAGTTACTGTGCTGTATATATACTGGTACATATAAAAGTTTCCGCTGTTCAGAACGTTTTCCCAGCATTATTCAGCCGTTATGACAGTGAAGTTTAGGTTCCGTGTTCAGCCCAGTATATACGGGTACCCGCCACACGTGCTCGAATGTTAACGTTTACAGTATTGAGCCCTGGTACAGGCGAAATGGAAGGCCGGTTGCGGCACGATCCTGCCACGGGCCTGTCTTGTTTAGGTTTTGCTGTATTCGGTTTACGCCCACAAAGACTGTCAGCAATGATCGGCGCAGACTGCGCCTCAGTGTTCGAGAAGCCTCACAATTGTTGTAGATCGTTGTTAAGATTGCGCGCAAGACGCGAACAGTCAAGCTTATCTCAGAGCTTGCGCGGCCACCAGTGATAAGGCTGGAAAGTTCGATGCGTGATGTATAAAAGACGGCGCGTCCCAACGATGAGCAGCTTTTCCACGGCCGATGCTGTACTCGCCTCTATCAGCGCCCGTGTGCATAGCTGTAATCCGACTTTCCGTTTACCGGCCGACTGCTGCCTTCGTCAACGTCATGACCCCGTGAAAATATAATAGCTATGCAAACTATGCAAGATGACGAACGTCTCCAAGCACACACCGCAGCAAAAATACGCAAATACCATGATACCACTGAATTGGAAGATTTTAAGAGAGCTTACGCTTAATTGAATAGAGACTGATACAGATTTATTTATTGAGCTTCGCTCGTCAAGCACCTTCATGTAGTGTGTTGACCATCGTTGTTTTTTGCCATCCCTGTGCATGCAGTATGTAACAGGTATTGTCTATAATACGAATTGTTATTGGTAGAAAAAAATAAAGTATGCATAAAAACAGTTCATATCTTTTATTGCATCACAGCCATACGGGAAAATTCTCGAGGCCCGTGTATTTAGAGTTAGTAGGGCACGTTAAAGAACCCCAGAAGGTCAAAATTTCCGGAGCCCTGCACTGCGACGTCTCTCATAATCATATCGTGGTTTCCGTACGTTAAACACCATGAATTATTATTAAGCATAACAGTTTGCACTTGTGGCACAGAACGTGATAGCCGTAACCTTTTGCTTGCACCCATGTCGACATAACATTTGGCACCTGTGACCAGAACCTGATAACCATAACTCGTTGCTGGAACTCTGTCAACATAACATGTTTGCACTTGTGGCACCTGAACGTGATGCCCATACTTTTGTTCTGGCACTCCATGTCGACATAACATTGTTGCACTTGTGACCAGAACATGATAACCATAACGCGTTGCTGGAACTCTATGTCGACATAACATTTGCACTTGTGACCAGAACAGTGATAACCATAACTCGTTGCTGGAAACTCTGTCAACATAACAGTTTTGCACTTGTGCACCTGAACGTGATGCCCATAACTTTTTCTGGCACTCCATGTCGACATAACATTTTGCACTTGTGACCAGAACATGATAACCATAACTCGTTGCTGGAACTCTGTCAACATAACATTTTTGCACTTGTGGCACCTGAACGTGATGCCCATAACTTTTTTCTGGCACTCCATGTCGACATAACATTTTGCACTTGTGACCAGAACATGATAACCATAACTCGTTGCTGGAACTCTGTCAACATAACATTTTGCACTTGTGGCACCTGAACGTGATGCCCATAACTTTTTTCTGGCACTCCATGTCGACATAACATTTTGCACTTGTGACCAGAACATGATAACCATAACTCGTTGCTGGAACTCTGTCAACATAACATTTTTGCACTTGTGGCACCTGAACGTGATGCCCATAACTTTTTTCTGGCACTCCATGTCGACATAACATTTGGCACCTGTGACCAGAACATGATAACCATAACTCGTTGCTGGAACTCTGTCAACATAACATTTTTGCACTTGTGGCACCTGAACGTGATGCCCATAACTTTTTTCTGGCACTCCATGTCGACATAACATTTGGCACCTGTGACCAGAACATGATAACCATAACTCGTTGCTGGAACTCTGTCAACATAACATTTTTGCACTTGTGGCACCTGAACGTGATGCCCATAACTTTTTTCTGGCACTCCATGTCGACATAACATTTTGCACTTGTGACCAGAACATGATAACCATAACTCGTTGCTGGAACTCTATGTCAACATAACATTTTTGCACTTGTGGCACCTGAACGTGATGCCCATAACTTTTTTCTGGCACTCCATGTCGACATAACATTTGGCACCTGTGACCAGAACATGATAACCATAACTCGTTGCTGGAACTCTGTCAACATAACATTTTTGCACTTGTGGCACCTGAACGTGATGCCCATAACTTTTTTCTGGCACTCCATGTCGACATAACATTTGGCACCTGTGACCAGAACATGATAACCATAACTCGTTGCTGGAACTCTATGTCAACATAACATTTTTGCACTTGTGGCACCTGAACGTGATGCCCATAACTTTTTTCTGGCACTCCATGTCGACATAACATTTGGCACCTGTGACCAGAACCTGATAACCATAACTCGTTGCTTGGAACTCTGTCAACATAACATTTTTGCACTTGTGGCACCTGAACGTGATGCCCATAACTTTTTTCTGGCACTCCATGTCGGACATAACATTTTGCACTTGTGACCAGAACATGATAACCATAACTCGTTGCTGGAACTCTATGTCGACATAACATTTTGCACTTGTGACCAGAACATGATAACCATAACTCGTTGCTGGAACTCTGTCAACATAACATTTTTGCACTTGTGGCACCTGAACGTGATGCCCATAACTTTTTTCTGGCACTCCATGTCGACATAACATTTTGCACTTGTGACCAGAACATGATAACCATAACTCGTTGCTGGAACTCTGTCAACATAACATTTTTGCACTTGTGGCACCTGAACGTGATGCCCATAACTTTTTTCTGGCACTCCATGTCGACATAACATTTTGCACTTGTGACCAGAACATGATAACCATAACTCGTTGCTGGAACTCTATGTCAACATAACATTTTTGCACTTGTGGAACAGAATGTGATAACCATAACTCGTTGCTGGCATTGCTTGCCATAAGAACCATTTATAATAAACAAATGAAAATAGGTAAGAGCAGGAACACATTGATAACGAAGAATGAGATGGTAGAAACATTAGGAAATGAGTAAATGAAGAACAAAACAATGACAAGAAGCAGTATCACACTTTCAGGTCCCATTGAGACAGCAATGAAACAAGGCATCAAGCACTGCCGGCATGAGATCACACAGAAAAATGAACAAAATTTCAAGACTTCAATCCTCAACTAAGAAATGTGGTTTTCGCTGATGCAGCGTATAATGTAAATGTCCATGGCTGTGATACATCGTCACATCAGAGCCGCTGTGACAGTACCGCACACAGTACACGGCCACTGACACAAAAAGCACAGGATTGAGCCTGTCGCATGTCGATGGATCAGAAATGCCAAACGCCCGTGTACTTATGTTTCGGTGCATGTTAAACAACACCGGGTGGTCACAACTTGTGCAACCCTCTAGCACGGCATGTCACATAACCACATTGTTGTTTTGGCACACAATATCCCAACAATTATTATCACACCACGGCAATGTAACCAGAACATACACGAAGTGCAACGAAACATAGAGAAATCAGCAGATTAAATTAAAATGAAGTCAATAAGCAATAAAAAGTAACTAAATAGCAGTGACTGATGGACCGCAAAAGCAATATCACAGTTTCTGGTTAGGCACGCGTGCAATCTTTTGGTTGAAGCTTTGAAAAAGCACACATGGAGATGCTCATGGCAGTTCATCAATTCCGCTCATGTCAGAGCTGCACGACTCATCAGAAGTACTCGAATCTGTGCCCAAAGAAATTATCAGACTTTCTGTTTGGCTGTCTATAATGCCATCCCGCTCCCATGTCTCATCCTCAAGCTTTATCACGTGATTGCAGTCTCGAAACCAGTTCTGCGGGGTCACACCCGCGATTCCTTCCAGCAACAGCTTCTCGACTGAATCGATCTTGAAGTCAGTGTTCTTTGAAGCAACATAGCCTTTGACCTGGCTCCACACGAGCTCTATTGGATTGAGCTCACAGTGGTAAGGAGGCAAGCGCACAACCTCATGACCGGCCGCGCTGGCAAGTGTGTCAATCTGGTAAGCAAGGAACATGTGCTTATTCTGCTTAACGAGCTGCAGCAGTTCGCTCTTCAGATAGTCATCCGAAAAAGGGATACTTTTCGATTTCAACCAGCACTGGATGTCGGCTTTTCTTGATGATGAACTTGGCACCTTTTCAACTTGAGCACTGTGATACGATGCATTATCCATCACAATCACACTGCGTGGCTTGATGTTCGGTAGCAACTGTTCAACAAACCATTCTTGAAAACGCGCAGCATCCATTTCTGCGTGGTAATCACCAGCGCCCTTCTTGGCACGAAAAACAAGGGCGGCTCCATCGACAAAGCCTTCCGCACTGCCAGCATGCAAAACAATCAGGCGTCCTCCTTTACCGCTCGGTGCACGGAGACCTGTTGAGAGGCCTTGACGAAATGCGTCTTGCCGGGACATCACTTTGGTGTCTGTCCATACGGTCTCCTTAGTGTGGCCAGCGTTTACCCAGGTCTCATCAAGGTAGTATATGGTCCTGTAAAAGAAAAGAAATCAGTCGTATAGTTAAGAGCGTACTTTAACTGGCAACAGCCCATTAATAAACCAGCGGCCTTGATTCAAAGTTATGCCTCTGTTACAGCGCGAAGGATCCACTGACAAAACCCATGTGAATACATATAACAAAGATGAGCTGGCAAAACTTCCCCTGAGAAAGACTGAAGCGAATGATTACAAAACATGTTTCAGGCTGCTCATAAAAGCTAATGAAACCACATCCCCAATCATGTGCACAGCATATTCGCCGAATAAAATTAGCTATTCTTTCCTTCAAGCCATTCAGATTCCTTGCTCCTACGCGGAAAGGCAGTAAATCTTCCCAAACAATGCGACGGGAAATTCTGCAATGGCGAAACGATCAGTTACATCTTCGGCACAGATCATCACATCCTCGGCTGATACTATTATCCACCGTACAAGCACAAGCACGAACAGCTACCTTATTTTACTGGGAAATTTCGCTGCGACTTAAGTTAGGATTGTGCAAGGCTTTCCATCACTCGCGTCAACAGCACACGTTTGGCGATCACTGATGCAAAGCATACCTCTCGTTTTCGCTCACCATTAGGTACACAAGCATGCTGACCATTCGCGTCTACACTTTTACCAACAAGCACGCGCAACGAAAGTTTGCAGTAATTAAAAGAACGCAACAACTTACCGCTGCTGCCTCCGCATTTCTCGGATTGTACGGAGGTACTTTCGACGCCAAGCAACGATGTCGTCTCGTTCGAGCAATGCGGAATTCCTTTTTCTCTTTCGGAAGAGGAACCCCAAGTCGTTCAGCATTCGTTGCATCGTGCGAGTGCTGATCGTCGGCATGTCCATGTCAGTGTCGCTGATGACGTCGTTGCGTAGCTTCTCGGCCGTAGGCATTTCATTGCGCATGAAGTAGCCGTGCACTTTGCGCCGCAATGCTGCCAACGCAAACGTGTCGTAGCGCAGCAGCCTCGTCTTGGCGGTCATGCGCTTCCCAGCTTCGCCCGAGACCGAGATATCCAGTTTCTTACGCTTTGGAGAGGAAAGTGGGGCCCGCAGAGCTTCAGCCTTGATTCGTGTTACCGTTCGCATACTCACTCCGGTGAGTTCGGCGACAGTCCGGCACACAGAATTCGTCGACAGCTCGGGCTCGCGGCGCCTTACTCCAGCGTAGACGTTGCAGATAACCTGCTTCGTTTGCTTGGAGACCCACTTCTTGTCACACTTAGCGTATAGCCTCCTCGGAGAACTAAAAGGAGAGTTCGCGGCCGCACACGGTACCACCGGCACCGGGGACGCCATGTTTACTGCAAGAGCAAGCAGCAGACGCAGCAGGCGGGCGGAAAACGTGGTGCCGTCCAAGAAATAAAAAAGGAAAAAAAAACTAGGGCGCACGATAACTTCTTTTCCATGAACAGCTTCCCATACTTGTTCTATCCTTATAATGAAGAACGTTTTATTTATTCGTGCCAAGTAGCCATTAGAATAAGAAAATAAAATAGGTACTATTTCCTGGCGCGCGCGCATGCAGGCGATTCGGCTCTGTAGCTTCCACAGTGCTGTCAAGGAAAGCTGTCGCCGAGTATAGTACAGTTGCGGAGTAGTCAGGAATGCTAAAACGCTATAGTTCCCACGTTTTATCGGGAGCAACGCTGGCTGTCTAAGTATACTCAACGATTACTGTAGTGAAAATTTCTGCTAGGACCAACATCAGGATATTATGTAAAGGAAGACACTAGACTCGCCCTTGAGCAGCTCACGTCTGCTTTGGTAAAAATAAGTGTTTATTGTTGTTAATTGTGCTGAATTTAGCCAGGCCGCATTCTTTATTAGCAAAACCCAATGTCATCTTAAGATATGTATATTTGATAAGCAGGTCTACTTGAACACGTAGTAAATCGGAGTACCGTTTTTTTTTTCACCTAGGGTCTCGACATGTGGACCATCCTTTGCCTGACATTTGTGTCCGCTTCAATCGTGGAAGTGACCATCGTCTGCTACTGCAATCGGCTGGAATATCGCTCTCAGATTGCTGTGGGAGGAAGCGCAATGGTATGACATATTTGGAAATAATCATCGAAAAATATGAGAGAGTGAAGCTTCAAAGCCAAGAAGACTAAGACGGTTAGCAATAAGTCCACACATGTTGCCTGCTAGTCCATACAGTGGCACTGGAAAGTAAAAATAGAGAAACGCATTCGCAATCGGAAGACCGATGATAGAATAACATCAAAGTAACGGCATGTTGTCTTATCTGTTTGATTTTATCAGTGCTTCCGACAAGTTCCAAGGAGATGCACAGCAGGTAGATGTCAGTGCACGACAATCCCGGTGCTCAGTGTTACTAATTTCTGGTAAGACGTGTTAAACGTCTTTCAATAATCGTAGCCCATTCGAGGTGTCCTCCCAACACCCGGAATAATTTCATTGGAAAATTCAGGAGGGGCATCTAGAAAAGCCATACTGAAATAGCATATGAGAAATTGTAACAGCAGCGCTAAAATGAAAATAGGTGACTCACTAGATTAAATTTTAAAAAATGAGGCAAAAAAAGTTCTCACATACACTTCAGAAGACACTTGTAGGAGTGCGAGAACGTGAGACTAGGTACGTGGTAAATTCTGCGCATGAAGTACCCATGCGCACACTGCCATAGAAAGTTTTGTATAAGAGAGTTCAAAGAAGAGATTAGGAATCTATTTAATCCACGTGGTATTGTAGCGAGAAGCAAATGACACTAGTGTTTTAATGTAACGCGAAATACGGGCATCTGACTCACCACATGCCTACTTTGTAAAATACGCCTCAACCTATTCGATTTACTTCACCCTCTGACATAGTCATCCACAAAACAATGTCGCGTAAGCGAAGGCCTAAAGCCTCAGACGCCAGCGCTTGAGGGAGGGCTTGGCGGAAGTATGGGGACACCTGCAGCGTATTTCGCTACTTTACCCTCCGCAGAATACTTAATCAAACCAGTGTCGGTAGA
This sequence comes from Hyalomma asiaticum, assembly GCA_013339685.2. Lineage (NCBI taxonomy): Eukaryota > Metazoa > Arthropoda > Arachnida > Ixodida > Ixodidae > Hyalomma > Hyalomma asiaticum. The sequence continues at coordinate 52,491,766 of CM023482.1, forward strand.
AAGACAAAAGAGAAATATAGATATCATCTATCGACGGTTTCCATTGCCATTTGGACTAATATTTCAGCCATATTACAGATAGCTGTGTCCGACACTAATGACAACTGAGCATACCCACGCTCCAATCCGTCAATGAAAAAATATTTTTCAAGTATTTATCTATATGCACGTTGTGGTGAATGGCGACTGGGCGATGTCTTTGTTGCCTACTTTTTTTCTGTCCGCTCGTTCACTCGGTACTGCTAATGATGTTGGCTGTCTGTCTGCTAGATCCTTCTTATCGAGGCGGCGTTCCCATGCCCGTCGAGCTTTGAGCGTAGTAACGACATTGCGCAACTTCTTTCTGCACAGTACCCGTTGTTATGGGCTTTTGTGCGCGTGAACAGCGCACCTGTTCAGTTTATGTATGGGCTGCTTTCCCTCGTCTTTAGACAGACCGTTAAAATAGGTTTTGCATAACTTCAAAAGTTATGCTATGTGCATTTAAACAGACAGACCAACCACACGCACGTCTGGTTTGCCACGTTATACCGCGTGTTTCCGGACCGCTACAATATACTCTTGGAAGTCGATAGGCTTTCCGAGGGAACGGTGACTTTTCGAAGGAAACTTTTAGCTGCGGGGAATGTCAGGAAGGGCGTCTCATTCATTCAGCAGGGCAATTAAAATTTACGAATCACCTTTCCAACTAGCAACAACAGAAACTCAAACGAAGGTGGAGGATTGCATCGATCAAGAGGTCGTTGAAAGCGATGAGAAATCGGGAATGGCACTACAGCCAACGTTTCGAAAAGGAGGGACTGGCGAATCCAAGTCTACTTTTCCGCCGAAACATTGGCTTTACGACATTGGTTGCTCTTCGTCGTTTTAGCGACGTCTTCACCTTTTCAGTAAGCGGAATTTGGGGGGTTCCTTGATAATGGCGGTTATGTAGCCACGGAGAATACGATGTCGCGCTAATTTTGTCTTTGTATAAAGCTTGGCAGCACAAAAAAAAAGGAACTTGTTTTCTCGCGCCAAAAAAAAATGTTAGCGCACGAACACCGCCGTCAATCCAGTGTAAGCTCAACAGCCGGCTTCTGGCGGCCAACATCGCATTCGCCAACTTGAAATACACGATGTGCAATTTTCATCAGAAAGCAAACTTTCGACGGTACGTGTAGGCAGTAGTCATAGTTATCGTTCCTTTATCCGCTGGGTGGAACATACAGGGCGGTACGAGCTCTGATAACCATGAACGAGGCCGCATTTGTTGACCATCCCGTGCATGCGTAATTTACCGCCGGAGTCAGCGGAACGCGTTCCTAGTGGGAGTTACGGTTGCTCGAGACTCGTTGCGCTGCTTTCGCGGCGAGATTTAGTTTCAAGCGGAAAACGCACCTAATTTTCGTTGGCCGCCGTCCCCCGAAATAGAATTCGTTGCTTGTAAAATATAAACTGCATCGGCGTCTTTGTGGTTACCAACTCCTCATTGAGAATAAGTGCCTAACATTGCTAATTAGAAAAGTCCTTAGATATTTTAGTTACTATGCAAGTGGCACGTTTCTCACAATTACAAGCGTCCATGCTACCGGACAACTTAGCCATTAAAATAATTCACATTCTTTTCAAAAAATAGATCTGGTGGATGTTTGGAGAGTGCTGGCCGAAAAGCCCGTTTGAATAAGGGACGGGATTGTGGATGTATGTTGAGAGGGAAGAGAACAGCCCTACCTTATTACTTAATTTATTGCCAGCGCTTTTCCAGAGTGTCGCACAATTCTTTTCTTTCCTTGCGTGACCTCCAGATGGGATTTCGCGCAAGGCGATCGAAGGGCACCACCCGTACCGATACAGCCGAGACACAAGCCTCGGAAACTACGCGTCACCTGTCTCATTCCGAACATGGCGTTGAAGTAAACCCAATGAGCAACGCAGGGCCAGCTGAGATCATCGACAAGTACTGCAGATACGCTTTCCCGCTGACCTTCTTCGTCTTGAACATCGTCTTCTGGTCTTGGCTGTATGTGAATCAGGTAGGAGACGAATTATCATCAAATGATTACATAACATATTAGATACTTCTTACTGTAATGCCGATCGTAGAACAATATGAAGGTCACGTTTCAAAAAGGTCGCGCTTGACTTAGGATTTTTCGAAAGAGCAGCTGTTGCGCTTTAATATGTATATTATCCCGAAGATGTCTTTTAATAGTTACGCACTTAATGCAATTATTATTATCATCATCATCGTCATCATTATCATCATCATCAGCCTATTTTAAGTCCACTGCAGGACGAAGGCCTCTCCCAATGATTTGCAATTGTTAATTCCGATTACCAGTACCTGCAGTTCTATAGAACCGGTACCTATAGGTACCGGTAATCTCCGCTTCTTCAAGAGATACAACTGAAGAAGCGGAAACACGGTATCTGCCGTGAGAAATGAAAGATGGATTGCAGGTAAAGCATGTGCCAGACACGAATACAAGTGCCCGTAACCGAATCATAAACATAACCATGATGTAGGTACTGTTGTTCCTTTTAAATGTCATGTGTGACGGCAGCGCCTCCTCTGAGGCGCTGGTGACGGCAACGCTATTTAGTTTATGACAGCGTTACTTGCGAGTTATTTCAGCGATGGAGTAATAAATATCTGCGAAGGCGACCTTATTGTTCTCTCAGGTGTCTTGAAAGGCACTAAGCTTAAAGTTCTGTCGACTTAAACTGACTTCAGGAGGACTGCGGTAGGCTTTAGGCGATAGGACTAGCTTACAACCATATATCGAGTGCAGGTTCATATATGGTATTTCTTCTCTATTTTCTTCTTTTTATTGATTCCTTTCTTTCAATGTTGCGTGTGCGTCGTGCCCGCATATACGACGCGGTGACGAGCCACACGTTAGTACATTATCGTCGGTCATGACCTTACTTACGAGCATTACATATCACTCATGTCAAGACTTGTAAATGATGTTCATCCTGCATTCGCTCCATTCCACGGTAATTTTGGTTAATAGGAAGCGACATACACGCGGGTCTTCATTGTTCATCAAAATTTGTAGTATTTCGTTGCCAACGTTCCGCTTTTGCAGTAGGTGAACGGAGGTTGCCACCCATTCTGATACTTAGTACCGTGCAGCAAATTGTCCCTTTAATGCATCTTCTTTTTTTTTTGCTTTCAGGAACCGTAAAGGCATCCATCGTCATCAACACATGTCATACTACTGTGGCTGAGAGTAATCCCGAAGCACTTGCACAAGGATTCGGCTCGCTGAACGTCATTGCAAACAAGCATTTGACGAAATATTTGTTCTGAAGCTGCTGCTTTATGGCGGTTGACTTGTTTTTTTGTTTAACACGGAAGTCTTTTATGCAGGGATTAACCTACAAATCTGGGATGTACTTTCGTGACGGAAGTAGTCGTCTGAAAATAAACACTCATTCGAGATTTAAAAGGCACCACAGGCTGGGATTCGCACCCGCAAACAGCCAGGGTGCGGCGGTAGGAGCTGAAAGCGCTACCGGAGGAAAGTCTTATACCTTTACGGAGGAAAGTCTTATACATTTACTATACCGCTTTAGAATTTGCATCTAATTGATGTCCGGTTAAACCAAACGTATTCAGCAAGCAAAATAGCTGTTAAATTAACATCGCTTTCCTTTCACTGCACTCCTGGCTCTCAGTTGTGGCACCGCCACCTAGGAACGATCGAGCGAAGTCGTAAATTATCGCGTTAATTTGTGCGCCGACAGTTAGCGTTTCAGTAGTCTCGACGCTTCTATCACCGCGCAGGCTTCGGCGTTTTAGGGGCGAAGCTCCTTAAGGCGTGGGTCGTGCGTCCGTAGTAGTAGTAGTAGTTGTCGTCGTAGTAGGTAGCCACCGGCGCGTGCCTGCCGGAGGGCACGCACGCGCCGAGGGCGAGCGCCGGGAGCCACGCGCTCGCCCTCGCCGCGAGCGCCGGGAGCCACGTGCTCCCCGGCATACTCGACACTGCCCCGGCAAACGCGAGAGACAACGTTGGCGCAGGCAGCGTCTCCTAGCGAGTTTCTTGATTGAGAAATACCGACTGCTCGCGTTGGAGAAGCGTTCACCGGCAAAACCCATACACACACACACACACACACACACACACACACACACATATATATATATATATATATATATATATATATATGCACGGGATCTTGACTTGCAATGAAGTGCCGGTGGGAGATTTCACTTGTGCATTGTGCATAGTTGAACCGTGAGGATTCGTAGCATGCGCGTTAACTAAATTAATCCGGAACTCGGCACGATCTACGATGCACATCCCGAGCTTCGCCCACTCATCATCATTCACTCCGTGGATATGCTGTAATTTTTTCCTGTGCGTTACTTGAGCCACGGCCGCTACATAATTTATGTCATGTATATGATAGCCAGTTGCGTTCTGATACGCTTTACTCAAGGAATGCAAAGACGGCCATCGACAAGCAAACGATGCGCCTTTCGCACAGCTAAGTGTGCGTTCGCAAAACGATCCGCTGACAAACAGTTCGGTTTCGTTCCACCGTTTGCCGACGCATCTGTTTTATGGCAGGTCAGCGCAGGGTGCGGGCGCGTTCAATGCAATGTCTCCGGAAAAGCTTGTCTACAGGTGTTGAAGGTCCCTGTGCAGCGTTTAGGTGTTGTTCATGTGTACATGCAGGGGATTCACATGTCCAGAGTATCTAACCCATCTCACGCCCCTCGATTCGCCAGATTGCCGCTTATGTGTGAAAACAGGTTTCACTTTCGTGTTATACCGATTCCTATCACAGAGGGATGAACCACATTTTTTTTATGTTCTTACTGCCCTATAAGATACTCACATTGAAGTTGTTAGTGACCGCTTTGTTGCTGTGGATACACTGGAAGAGAATACATTACGACTGTGGATTGCCGTTGTGATATACAGGTGTGGAAATCTAGGTTGATATATTTGCATCTTCGTAAGAGAAACACTGCGATGGCAATTTTCCGTCTGGCAACTTTCGCACTTACGTAGTCTTTTTTTTGTTTGTTTCATGGATGCCAGAGTTACGAGGTGCGGGTGTATTGATTACCAATTTAACTGTTTTGTACTTCATTACCTTTATTGTTCCAGTTCGCAGGATCTAATTTTACGCTTATTAGATCCTGCGAACTCGCTGTAAAGGTAATGAAGTACAAAACAGTCTTACGGTTTATTTGACCACGTGAATGCACCTACGTTTATTGAATTTAGGCAATAAGAATAATGCCCTGTGTTAAAATACGGCAACCGTTCGGACGAAAATCTTCTATGACTCATGGACCAAAAACTCCGCCGTCTGGCGGTAGTGGTATCATGCGAATGATGCCGGAAGTAGCGTATGGTGGATGTGCGTCACGCGCGGGCAGTGGTAGGCAGGGTACGTGCCACTCGTATGTTCTGGTGCGGGTTCAGGTGAATTAAGCTGAAATAGTTATAGGGTTCAGTGAGGTTAGGAGGACGGGGGAAGCGTTTACAGTGCTGAAAATGGGCACGTCCTATGTTATCGTGGCCTAGAGGACAAAAGAGAACTAGGAGTGAGATTTTTGGTCAACAAGACCATTGCTGGCAACTTAGACGAATACTATAGAATTAACTAAACGGTAGCGGGTCTGGTAATTAAGCTTAATAATAGGTGCAAATTGAAGCTGGTTACTAGCTGATCGTCATGGCTATGCACCTACATCCAGCCATGACGATCAGCTAGTTGAACGCTTCTATGAAGGTGTAGAATCGGCAATGGCTAAAGACGCAGTACACCATTGTGATGGGAGACTTCAATGCTAAGGTACAGGCAAAAGGCAGGCTGGAGACAAGGCAGTCGGGAACTATGGAGTGGGTTGCAGGAATGACAGAGGGGACTTATTAGTAGAGTTCGCAGAGCGGAATAATCTGCGCATCATGAATACGTTCTTCCGTAAACGGTATAATCGGAAGTGGACGTGGAGAAGCCCGAATGCCGAGCATAAAAGTGAAACAGACTTCATACTACGCGAGGACCCTGGCGTCGTGCAGGATGTGGAAGTGCTGGGCAGAGATAGGTGCAGTGACCACAGGATGGTGAGATCTCGAAATGGCTTAGACTTGAGGAGGGACCGCAATAAGCTAGTACGCAAGAAACCGATCAATGAGCTAAGAGTAAAACAGAAAGTGGAAGAATTCAGAATGGCGCTGCAAAACAGATATTCAGCTCTAACAGACCAAGCAGACATCTGCGTTCAGGTAAGTCAGCGATAATCTCAAATGGATTGTCACGGAGTGTGCAATAGAAGTAGGAGGTAAGATCGGTAAAGAGATTACTAGAAAACTTTCCCAGGAGTCGAAAGACTTGATTGGAAAACGGCAAGGCATGATAGTCTCTAATGCAACTGACAGAACAGAACTAGCGGAGCTTTCTAAGTTAGTCAATAAGCGTAAGACAGCCGACATACGAAAGTATAATGTGGAGTGGATTAAACATGCTCTGGAGTGGAGTGGATTAAACAGGGCGCTGACAAACGAGCGGAAAGTCTGGCTTGGAACAAACACGATGTAGCCGTTAGACTGGCGTGGATATCCATAACCAGGCGTTGCGAAACCTGGATTAAGAGGCAGAACGCGATAACTGCAGAACCGCGCAATAGTATAACTGCTTGGGTTCGTTGCTTGCCCGCTGTTTGTTTACCTGCTGAGTTATGAAACATCACTGCTGGTGTGATTACGTATCAATGCACGTGAAACAGATTTGTGCATGTCTTGTACGGGCATCCCTGCGTATAAATTATTGACATGTACTTCCTCCATTGTAGTGTTTCTCTGTTGACATTCTTAGTTGACCTGATAAACTTCGCCCTTAAATTATTGACAGAATGTTTAGTAGTTATTCAAAATACGTTGTGCTCGTTCTTCCAATGAACGTGCGAATATATGCGCTTCAAGTGAATAAGAATTCCTTCTTTTTTTAGTGTGTGAATGTGCTCCGCCACAACGGTTTTTTCCTATGCCGCTACTCATATCTGATGCCCGATGTCAGGTAACCTTTCCCATCGTCACCATGGCTACAATTTGTTGTCATACAGTCGAAGATTAATTCCAAGCAAAGAATCCCTTCAGAAATGCATAGTTTCTGTACACGCGCTGATTAGAGAACAAGTGTATACACGCAGTCTGTTGTACATGCTTGGTAAACAGTCGTGCTTCAAAAAACATTTCGTGAGTGGAGTTAACTTATAACGACACCTTACCGTTCCTAGTTGCTGATAAAGGAACCTCACGCGAGGGAGCCATCACTGCGTAGTTCGCGTCGGGCACTGTTTTTCTTTTTCATTCCTGAGAAATCCAGCTCTTCTTTTATTAACGCAAAGGTTAACGCAGTGTGGCTACGACGTTCTGAGGTGAAAAAAAAAACGAAAGCTTGAATACATTACTTTGGATCACATAATAATTTCGCGCCGCTCCGAAAAGGTTCGCCTTAAAGTTGAGAAGTTGTGATTCGGGAGAAGAAAAGTGTATGCAAGTTTAAGTGCCTGACGAACCGACACTGTTCTTTAGTAGCATCACCCGCATATGCAGCAACGCAGGCGCTACCGTAACCTCTATGCTGCGGAGGTTACGGGTAGGAATTGTCCCAAAACATATTTATTTTCCACACTTGTGATAGCACATTTTAGAGTGTTTAATTCCGAAAGAAAGTGAATCTCGAAGGCACGATCGGTGCTACGTTTTTCTCTCGTTGTGCCCGGAGAGGCCAATTTAAAGCGCACATTGTTAGAAATTCGATAGAACTTTCATTTGGGCCACTTGGTACATTCTTCAAAAAACATTAGCGCACTGCGCAAATAACGACGATAGGTAGGGCACTATACGTGGGGCGTTACTTCCTTTTTTACAAATATGTGCATGCAAATATGTGCAGGTCAATCTCAATACTGTATAATATTAGCTCCTTCGCCCCTAAATGTTTGAAACTGCAGTTATATTATGCCCTCGTTCACTCTCATTTGCAATACTGTCTCCTAATCTGGGGTACCACTACTCAAACAAATTTTGATAGATTATTAATTTTACAAAAAGAGCTGTGCGTGGCATCGAAAATCTTAAACGAAATAACCATACAGCGCCATCCTTTTGTAAGCTTAATATACTCAGAATATATCAACTATTCCAACTAAGACTTGCTATGCATACACATAGGCAAATTTTGCATGACCCCCAAATCTTGTCATCATCGTTATCCGAGCATTCACAATATCATCTGAGGCAAAATCGACTCAGAACGCCTATGTTCCGAACTAAATATGGTACTCAGAAACTCGCCTATTTAATGCCACATTTTTGTAAATATTAATCGAGAAATCGCCAATATTATTCAGGACAACTATCCGACATACAGCCTCCGGAAAAAAGTTAAAGATTACCTTTTATGTAGCTCCTAATATTCCCTTTATATTGTGCATTTGCCGTCTCTTGATTCTTTTCCTCTTATTTTGTTTTATACTGTTTTGTAACGTTGATCATCACCAGGGCTCGTATAAACATTTCCATGTCACGCATTATTATTAGTGTGTACCGAAGGTAACTATTTCACTCATTGTGTTTGATCTCCTGTATGCCTTTGTTTTGACCTTTTCTTGTTACCAGTATTTGCATATGTACCGCGGCATTCCACCCCTGAGCAATGTATGGATAGGGGGGCCTTTGTCAGGCAGTTGCATCTGCCTTTAGCCCCCTCATCCCAGACAATGATAGTCTGAATAAAGTTCAAATTCAATATTCCAGAAGGCCATTATAAGCGAAGACATGGCGCGATGGCCCGCCCACGCTTATATGTGTTAGCGCGCCATCGGTGTCATTAAAGAACAAGTAACCTAGTTTCTTAGACGTTTATGTCAAGCGTTGATTGTATGATCTATCTTTGAAGCGTGACGCCTAAGAATGAAAAAATTAGGATATATCATTGTCGCAGGATTCACCTTTATGCTTTGGCACGTGTATATTTTCATGTTCGGTGCAGGCTATGATTGAGGATAAGAAGGGTTAATCAATTCATGTTGTGACGATTGTTCTTTGCAATCGAGCTCATTGCAACCAGCATCCATTTTTCTTTTTTCAGCGATATATATGTGCCTCGTGCGATGGATTCACCCATATATCCTCTTGTAGGGGCTTTCCGGAATAAGCTCGTTCCTTTGCGCAGTTCCCTAATATCTTTTCTCGAAATTATCACGTAAGCGCAATATTTCAAGCTCCACTAAATTTGTGGAGCATAAGTCTTCGGGGAGTAAACATGTTTGACTAATATTACGTTATGTTAGTGAAAAAGAAACAGAGAAGTGTTCTCGCTAAGCCACCTTTGTTTCGTCCTAGGAAAATAAGTCTCTTAAACGACACGTATTAACATGGAAGAGATCTGCACTAATGAAATATTATTTCTTATATAAAGTATAGATAAAATTCTTGTTTTTCCGAAACGAAGTGCCGTCTGAGGCAACGTCCTATAAAAAAATAGGTAGAGAGATCGCTCAATTCGAAAGTTTAGACAGCAACGGCCGACGCAAAAGCTCTTACCTTGATTTAGTGACCGGTAATCACTTTAAACGGACACTAAAGAGCAATGCGATTTTTTTAGTGTCAGTAAACCACTGTTTCACAATGTGAAAAGCAGCACTCTTGCCACGAAGAAGCGCTCAGCAAGCGAGGGAACGGGCATAGAGGATAATGCAGGCGGCGACGCCGCCTTGAAATTCCCGCGCCAACCCACTGTGACGTCACAAGTTTTGAGGGCACCAGCTAGCACACACGTATAAATTACGGAGTAAAAATGAATTCCATTTGGCTCTTAGGTGGCCAGGCAATTGGCATAGCAAGCGTCATGAAATTTCATTGAGCCTAAGCTCCGAAAATACGAGAAATGAGTTTGAAATCCTTGACGTCATGCTCAAGTAGGTGTGCTGAGCTTTCGGCACGAAATTCAAAAAATAAAACTTCGACCTTCTTTTGCTTTTGTAATACTGAACCTATTATGGCGAAGTGAACACAGTAGAATTCTTCAGGAAGGATCTATCAGTATAAACTCATTGACTTTTTCACAACTTCTTGTCCCTTTAAACAATCTCCTACCTATATTAGGTTATGATGTTGAAAGACGACGATAATCCTGATTGTCTTCAAACAATTTTAGCAGGAATATGTATAGCTTTCCACTAGGCGCATATTCACTCACACTGAAGCAGTGATGACGCTGCTTTCTGCGGTTACCATGTGCAGTTGCTTCCCGAACACTAATGGATGTTTTCTGCTCTGCAGCACTAGAAAGAAGTAACCTGGTACGACGAGCATCCGGCTATACAACAGGCGGAGAAGCCGCAGTTACCCGGACACCTACATGATAACGCTTTCTTTCATGATCGTTATTCTCGCATTATGCGGGCAAGCGAAACGCGAAGATGCAAAGTAAGGTTGCAATTATAAGGCATGTGCATGCTTTCATGCGTACTGAGAATCTGTACCTGTTCGTAGAGACTGTAGGTCACTAGAATAAACGTGGTGCCAATTGCACGTTAGATACTTGAAAAGAAAGTTTAGATTCAAAGTGTTTCACTTTCTTATAACATCAGCTATCTCAAAGTAATCAAGCGTTGGTTGAAATATTATGCAGTGAAAATGTTTATTCAGCCGACGGGCGGCTGTCTACAGTCAACTACCAAATGCGCTCAGGGAGGCTATTTCCATCGGCTGCTATGCAGAGCGCAGTTGTCGCTGGAAAGTAATTCTAAAACTCTCTGATGCACGTTGGCTTTAATGTCCTTGGTTTAATAGCGGTGCTCTTCTCAAACATTAGAAATAATAACAGTTTACAAAAATTTCTCACCACAGCGTATTATAGACAAATTGTATTGACGCATTATCTCTCCATATGTGCTGTCAGGCCGGAAAGCTCAAAGAGTAAGTCTGCTTTACAACATTTGAAGTTGCTCTTGCATAAGAGTATACATGTTCTAGCAATTTGTGCTTTAGTTCCATTTATATTAGCTTTCATTAAGCCACCATTAGGAAGCACTTGTCGACATTCTTCCTAATTTTTCAAGCACTAATGGACCTACGGTAACCACGGCTAGTGACATTGAGAGGCGCTACCCATTGCCGGCACTGTGCGAGTAAATACGGTACAGCACAATGCCCGTTAAAGTTAACAACTTATCTTAAAGATGTAAGGTTGGGAGCACCATCACGATTTCTCATACGTTGTGTTAATCTCACTTATGTGACAATGTCACTGTCGTTCCCTTTTTACCTCGTCTTTTTTATTTTTATTTCGTTTCATGGCGCAAACGTTGTGGGCTAGCGAGATCATGCGGCAACAGCACTGATTTTATAATTTAGGTTCTTGGGGCACGTCTATTGGAACCCTCGCAAGGTTCAGGAGGCACACACGTTTTTGGCACTCAGAAGGAGCTACCGTGATGAAATAATGCACTCATCTTTGTGACATTCTATACTTTTTTTAGCGCACTAAGAAACTAGAATATGGTCGTGCGCTTTATATCAGTGTCATACTTATAGCGAAGTCTACGCCTAAGATACAGAAATTTTGGAAATTGCACAACACATCCCTGAAGGCCCTAGAGGGTCATCTAAGTTCAAGGTACGTATAAACAGAAACTATGGCTACCTGTGCTCTCTTAAAGTTTATTTCTTTGTTCTACTCTGTGCCCCGAAACCTTCCCCCACATATCTTCACTGGCCATTCCATCTTATCATTTCTGTCTTGGTCATTGTTTTCTTTTGTAATCCAACGAGCCACAAGCTTATCCTTGCTTCGGGCTTTATGCCTGAAATTCTGATCCAAGCCTCACATCACATTTACAGTTTCCAATCATTTTTCTTCAGAAGCTCCAGATGGCCCGCCAGTAATCCCCATCGGAGTACATGTAAGCCTGGAGCACATCAGCAACATTAACGAGCGAAAAATGGTGAATGCCTCTTGTTCACCGCATCCGTTGATAATTGCCATATAGTATAACGGTCGTAGAACGCAAAATATGTGGCACGTGTTCGCCTAGATCTGCACGAGATATTTCACCGAAGGCAGGTTGTCTTTTCGTCCACTTTCATTCCTTCGTACTTACCCCAAAATTACAATAAATATTCGGAATTTTAATAGCTTCCCCTATGCTCTTTTAGACTTCAATGTTGGTTGGTTCATTAAGTTGCTTATAACAAATAAACGAGCCCTTGACCCCTTTCCTTTCGTTATTTCATGCTTGGGCCTAGTTCTGCAGACTAGGTACCTTTAGGCAGCATACGAGGGTTTATTGGGCAGCAGTCACCTCTCCATAAGGTCACGTTCTACGTGACGTCTTCCGGCAATGAGAGTGTGCCACACTCGCTGCCATGGCTACGACTGGCGCTGCCTAACACTCCGAGGATTACATACACATAAATACCCAATAAAGTGGGCGTGGCGGCTTTCGTCACTCGCCCGCGGCGCCCAACGCCGCAGACAGCAAGGAGATAACGCAAGCTGCTCGCGCGGCCGCACCGGCGGTGACCGCCGGCGAGCGACGAAAGCCGGGGGAAGAAGGAAGGGGTGGGGGCGACAGTAACGTCACAGACGTCCACGGAAGTGGCTATGCGCCACAGTTGTTGGAATGTTATAGAACCTATGTAAACCAAGGATCAACTGAAATAGACAAGCGAAATGCCGGGACTGCGGTAAATAGACACATGCAACGCCGCTACTGCAGGGATCGAGCCAGTAAAGGCGGGTGCACACTGGCGGTGCACACTTTGACTGGCGCCTCATGTTTTCTGCACCTCACCCCGTTGCACTGCCTCCAGGATCGGCCCACATTTCTCCGTTCGTGTGATAGGTTGTGACACTGCTTGTGATAGGTTGCGGTTGAACTGTAGACATAAGAAGCACATAGACATAAATGCAACCTACCTACCAAATTTTAAGGCCTTATCGAACATGGGCCCTCGCGGTGCCAAACAAGCACGCTACCACTAGACTACGGCTACTTCTCCCGCTTAGTATTATAGTTGATAGTACGCATTTAGCGTTGAGCCAGTGAGGCGTTTATTGAAGAGAGCAAAGCTGAATCGACCAGCCGTTCAAGCGGAGCAAGCGCGAGCACCAACAACTGTCCTCGTCTTCGACTTTTGCTGGCTCTCCTATCTGCGCTCTATTTATGTTACAATCACTCCCCCGCTCAACAGGAGCCATCCTGGCGACCTAAGGAACAGGTACAACTGGCGGGTCATAGTGCGGCTTCAGGCGGTCGGAATGAACTGTTTCGCGGCCATGACGGCGGCGGTCTGTGGATGGGTCGACAGGCTCAATAATATAGTTGACCCGAGATGCTTGACGTTGGACACGGTAAGGGCCGTGATACTTGGGAAGTAGCTTCGCGGAAAGGCCAGGAGCGGACGAGGGAACGCGAAGCCACACCAATGCTCCTGGCGAATATGACCGTGAAGGCAGGTTTTGGTCATGACGGTCCTTCTGTCGCACTTGGTTTTGAGCGGTAAAGGAACGAGCGAGCTGTCGGCAGTCCTCGGCATACGTGGCGACTTCCGATAGAGGCGTGGATTCTGACGAGTCCGGGCGATACAGAAGAATAGTGTCCATAAATGACGAAGGTTCGCGGCCATAAATAAGAAAGGAGAGAAGCCTGTTGTAGACTGAGTGGCGGTGTTGTAGGCGTACGTGACAAATGGTAATATGCGATCCCAATTGGTATGGTCAGCGGACACGTACTACATGGAGAGCACGTCGCCCAGCGTACGGTTAAAGCGCTCAGTCATTCCGTTGGTTTGTGGATGGTATGCGCTGGTTGTACGGTGCACAACGTTGCATTCACGCAAGAGGGCTTCGACGGCTTCAGAGAGGAACGAACGTCCGCGATCGCTGAGTAGCTCACGAGGCGCGCCGTGGCGAAGAACAAGTTTGTGAAGGATGAATAAGCCGACTTCACGTGCTGTGGCCTCTGGCAGCGCGGCAGTTTCAGCATAGCGCGTCAGGTGGTCAATAGCGACAATCACCCAGCGGTTGCCGTCAGGTGTGTACGGAAGGGGACCATACAAGTCAATTCTGACACGGTCAAAAGGTCGGGAGGGGCACGGCAGTGGCTGAAGTGGTCCAGTGATGATGTCAGATGGGCTCTTCCGACGTTGGCAATGGGAGCATGAACGTACGCACTGTCGGACAAAGCGGTACATTCCACGCCAGTAGTAGCGCAGCCGGAGGCGTGCGTATGTTTTGACTACACCGGCATGGGCACATTGTGGGTCCGCGTGAAAGGAGGCGCAGATATCGGCCCGCAGATGGCGAGGGATTACCAGCAACCATTTGTGCCCATCATATAAGTAGTTGCGGCGGTACAGAAGGCCATCACGGATGGTGAAATGCCGAGCTGTGCGCCGCAGTGAACGGGGAACGGTACGTGGGGACGGATGAGATAGATACTCAATTATAGAGACTATCCAAGGGTCCTGGCGCTGCTCGGATGGCATGTCAGCGTATGCAAGTGACACCAAATCGTAGCTGGAAGCAGACGCAGCGCCATACTCATGGGGAAGTGGAGAGCGGGAAAGAGCGTCGGCATCTGAATGTTTGCGGCCTGACCTGTAGACGACACGGATGTCATAGTCTTGGAGACGTAATGCCCAACGGGCTAAGCGGCCAGATGGATCTTTCAGCGACGTTAACCAGCACAGGGCGTGGTGATCAGTCACGACGTCAAACGGACGGCCATATACGTAAGGTCGAAATTTTGTGATCGCCCAAACAATGGCCAGACACTCTTTTTCCGTGACCGAATAATTTGCTTCAGCTCTGGTGAGAGTTCGGGTGGCGTACGAGACTACATACTCGTCGAAACCAGACTTGCGTTGAGCAAGAACAGCGCCAAGGCCAACTCCACTAGCATCCGTGTGGATTTCAGTAGGAGCATCGGGGTCGAAGTGACGGAGAATCGGCGGGGATGTCAGAAGGTCACGCAGCGTTGTGAGTGCGTCATCGCAAGCGGAAGACCACGCCGATATGCCTTGGCTGTCAGCGAGTAACTTTGTCAGAGGCGCTATTATCGATGCAAAATTGCGGACGAACCGGCTAAAATAGGATCATAGCCCTATAAAACTCCGGAGTTCCTTGAGTGTTGACGGCTTAGGAAACTCGGCGACGGCGTGAAGCTTTGCGGGGTCGGGCAGAACACCGTCCTTGCTGACAACGTGCCCTAGGATGGTAAGCTTCCGGGCTGCGAAATGACACTTTTTCAAATTCAGTTGCAGCCCAGCATTTGTAAGGCAATCCAAGACGGCTGCAAGGCGCATGGGATGGGTGTTGAAATCTTTTGAAAAAACTACGACGTCGTCCAGATAGCAGAGACACGTGTGCCATTTGAGACCGCGAAGTAGGTTGTCCATAAGACGCTCGAACGTAGCGGGGGCGTTGCAAAGGCCAAAAGGCATCACGTTGAACTCGTACAAGCCGTCAGGAGTCACGAACGCAGTTTTGGGGCGGTCAGCTTCATCGATAGGCACCTGCCAGTACCCCGATCGAAGATCCAACGAAGAACTCTGCGCCTTGCAAGCAGTCGAGTGCGTCGTCGATTCTTGGGAGCGGATAAACATCTTTGCGAGTGATCTTGTTAAGGCGCCTATAATCCACACAAAATCTGATGCTACCGTCCTTCTTTTTGACGAGTACGACCGGAGAGGCCCAAGGGCTGTGTGAGGGCTGTACAACGCCGCGACTAAGCGTATCGTTCACCTGGGCGTCTATAACCTGGCGTTCAGCGTGGTAGACCCGATATGGACGCTGGCGCAGGGGCGCATGGGTGCCGGTGTCAATACGATGAACGGTTGTAGATGTTCGGCCCAAGGTGGTTTGATTGTGGTCGAAATCATTCCGATAGCGGTCGAGGAGTTTCAAGAGCTCCATCCGGTGAGCACTAGACAACGCCGAATCAATTGACGGAAGAAAGACGTCTACGGAGGATGAGTTCGACGTAGTAGCGGGATTAATACTGGCGACCGCGAGACTTGCCGTGTGGTCGGGCACTTTACTGGCGCAAACAGAATCAATGTCCTCAAGTCTACAACATACAAAACGTCCTGAATGATTAGCCGAGCCGTGCACACCATAGAAGGTTTTATGTGATGCGCGGTTGCTGTTCGCAAGGAGACGTCGGAAAGTGGAATCGTAATTTTCTTCAATTTGCGGCACATTTCTTCACTCAACACAGACACAGCGGCTCCAGTATCCACTAAAGCTTGCACGGCAACACCTTCAACGAATACCATTATTTCGTTAGCAGGCAGAGATCGAGGGCTTGTAGATTTCGACGGCGGGGCAGTTCTTGCCTCCGGAACTGCGGCGGTCAGTTTGCCGTTTGGACGGGTGGTGAACGACGAACCATCGGCTAAATGGAACGTAGTCGTGGAGAGGGCGACCGACGTGTGTTGAAGGTTCAGCGAGTAGGCGAAGAAGTGTCGGAAGTTGTGTGGGAGGGAAGCGGCGGTGCTGGCTCAGTACGGACTTAGCTGTAGGCTTCGTCCACGGTAGCTGGACGAGGGACGCGCCGGTAGCAGAAACGCTCGACATGGCCGGGGAGGTGACAGTAGTACAGATTGGCTTATTGTCGGGTGTGCGCCAAGGATTACTAGGCGAGACTGCGGGACGGCGATACTGGGGCACGTGCGGTGCTGGCGGAGCGCGCGGTGCGTAGATGACGTTTGGCTGATGGGCAGCATCCGCGACGTGGGACAGCGCATATGGCTGCCTCCTCGCGACGTCGGCGTAGCTCAAGGGTGCGGATACAGGGGGTGGCTGGTGCGGTGGAGGAAGCGCCTCGCATACTTGCTCTTCGATGGTTTGTCGCAAAGAAGAGGCGAGCCCGTGAGTATTGTTTGGGATAAATGGCGCAAGAGACAACTGTCGCGCCACTTCCTCTCGTATAAACTGCTGTATCTGCTGCGGTAAAAGACCAGGGTCCGCAGATATGGCACCGACGGTCAAAGCAGACGTGGCGGTCGAGTTTAAAGCGGGACGTCGAGTTGCAATGCGCTGCTTCCGCAACTCGTCATAGCTCTGGCAGTGCTGTATGACATCGGCAACTGTTTGAGGGTTTTTGGCCACAAGCATGTGGACCTATTGCACCTGCAGTCGTAGCAATGATGCATGCGTGTCCTGAATTACGCTTCTAATGAGTGATTGGTACTATCATAGCAATACACATGTCCTGCTACCATTCGGTGTGTTTTTGTGCAACTTTACTCGATTCCGTAAGAATACTTCAATGAACGACGCTTTTCATAGCGCATCAAGGCACCGTATAATGCGTTTTTCTTTGACAAAACAGACGCCTGTGCTTTGGACTAGCGTGAGTTCCAAGGTCACATTATACCATGAGGTACAATTCAGAAGCCACGGTCGTGTCGACGTGATTGGCCCATGTTGAATATACTCATGAGTGGGTGCATGCACTTTGTACAAAAGCCTCAATTTCTCACTTTACGACATCTGGACCAAGCCCCTCTTTGCCTTTGTTTTTGTCAGCCGAGGAGTCAGCGCCTCCACCAGATGAGACGTGCAGCTTAAGCCTCGCAGTCTTAAGGACTTATGCACGTGCGCAAATATAACGCAAGATAAGCACAAGGTTCAAAAGGCAGTGTCGCAACAGAATGGTGAAGCAATATGGAGTTCTCGTCACGCAGAGCCTTGGCGACATGCACGCACCAGTGGACGTTCCTCTTCGCCCAAATGGGTTTTAACGGCGGAGCTGTTCGAAGTCGAGACCGCCCCATACGTCGGGTTATCTCGTTGTCACTTAGAGTGATCACTATGGTCATGTGCGATGATCGCGAAGGCCCGATGGACGATTACCGTGCGAGGTGCAGGAAGCTTCCGTCCGTGTGGAGAGCGAATGTGCATTCGCGTGTTTAGCTCGAAGCTTCGGGTTCGATCGCCGCAACCGTGGGTGATTTTCCATAGCGAGAGGAAGATGTGCATGAGTAGATACATTCACGTTACTAAAGTACAACTCGAAAATTAACCAGAAGTGCTTCATTAGTGTAGTAGATCAAGCGTGCTAAGACAAGAAAAGGAGGAAATGATAAACTTGCCCAGATTCACTGGCTTAAACGGGCCCTGCAACACCGTTTTAACAAAATCGGAAAATTGTGGATATCTGTCGTCGAGGCTCTTGCGAACACGTGCGGAAAAAATATTAGCGTGCCGCACGCACCAGGTAATTCGAAACAGCCTGACCTTCATTCAGCATGAAGAGCAGGCGATTTCTTTTGTCTTTCAACGGAAAGAAAGAAAGAAAGAAAGAAAGAAAGAAAGAAAGAAAGAAAGAAAGAAAGAAAGAAAGAAAGAAAGAAAGAAAGAAAGTTAGGAACGCACATGCCAAGCTTCGTCTTTCCCCATTTTATCCACAGGAAAAGGCCTGATGACATATTACTAAGCCCGGGAAGTAATCTATCTTTTGCCGTGTCAAAGTTTAGCAAACCGTTTGGTTGCAGATTCGGGGCAATTAAATATGAAATAGTTTAAAAAACACTATGCGTAAATGAAGTGGGTCGATGCGTTTACCACTGGCCAGTCTGCTCATTTGGCATTGTGTTCTTTTTCTTTTATTGATGAGCGCAAAAGAGGCTTTGCGGTGGAGGCTCCATTAGCTGTCGGTGAGGACGTCCAAGTAGGTGGGCTCGGATATCGACTCCGCTCTTTCCGCCTCGTCCTTCTCGTGTTTTTCAGCGCCAGGCGGCCCCTTGATGGCTTGGTCCAACCTACGCTGGATGTTAGCGAACGCATCGGCGCCCATGTAGTCCATCTCCCCGCGCTCCCACGCATCGTAGCGGTCCTCTTCGTGCCGGAGTTCGCTCGTGCGTGACGAGCCCTGCGAAGATGAAAAATGCTTAGCTTAGGCGAGATACTCGAGCGCGCTTTGTAAGACTCTGGGGAGCTTCAATCCGCCACTTCCCATCTAGACAGCTCTGACCAAATCTGGCCAAATCTGACCAAATACATGAGCAGTAGTACAAGGTCTTACAGACGCCACTGTTCCGACGTGAATTTAAATAAACGTAACCCATCGAGATAGCTTCTGAAAGAATGCGTTCTCAACATAAATTGATTAGCCTGTTGTGGTTGGTGATCCAGCTCTATATTCAAATAAAAAGCGAAACTCTCCTCATCTTTTGAAGGCTCACCTCGATGATGTTGGCGATGGAAGTGTCACCCAGGATGTTGAGAAGGCTGGCCACGCTCTTGTTACGGGCGCGCCCCGAAGTCGACGCTTTGGAAGTGCTAGAGTTGGACTCCTCGTCCTGCGAGTATTGTGCGTGTTTGAAGGACAATACGGCATGGGAGCTCACACGTGAGTTGGCTGCGCCCTTGCCCACGCGATGCAAATTGTCTACTGACACTGACTCCGCTATTTAAAAATATACCGAAATCGCATGTTATCGTACGCTTTACATGTATTAGCAGCTGTATACTAAACTACAGCGGAAATTATGCAATGTATTTTATGGCGTTAGAGGGCTCTCGAGCCATCTGGAAGGAGAGATGCGCGTTCCTTGCCTTCGCTTTTTCCATATGGCCGTTATCTACTGCCCGCCAGTTACTTCTTTAAGAGGCAGTAATTACATGTCAGTACTGATCGCCAGGTTGGATGCGTGACTCCATGACAGAGCATATCAGGTGATGGATCGGAACTGATATTCGTAGGCAAGGGTGCGGGAGAAGGCGACGCAGTATTTCTGTTTATGCATTACATTCATTATCATCAGCCTGTCTACGCCCACTGCATGGCAAATGTCTCTCCCAAATATCTCCGATTGTCCCGGTCCTGTGCTAACTGTTCCCAATTTATCCCCGAAAATTTTTTGATCTCAACTGCCACCTATCTTTCTGCCGCCCTTTACCACGCCTGCCTTCTCTAGAGATCCACTCTGTTACCCTTTGTGACCGACGGTTGTCCTGTCTTTGCATTACATGGCCCGCCCACGCCCATTTTTTCTTCTTAATTTCTATTGATATGTCCTTAACACATTACGTTAAGACATTGTAGGCATCAATAGCAGTGCCAAGTTGAGAATGTCAACAGGCGATACCAGCTTACTCTCTTCAAGAAATTCTGGTACAGTTTTAGCAATAATAGCTAATAGTCTGGAGAAACTAGCACAGAATATCCCATTAAGTAAAACCACTTAGATATGGCTATTATAGAAATAAGATGATATTGTTTCCAGTAGGAAACAACACAAGACTTAGTAGAGCACACACCATCAATCTGGACACTGGAAACGTATTCTGGAAAACACGCAGTACATACATGGACAGCCTGAACCATATGTTTAGCGGCCGTGGTTTGGTAAACTGTTGAAAATATTGATCTTCCACGAAGTGTCTCTAACGGTTCTGCATCTATGGATGTGTCTCTCCAGAGTGCATTTCTTTAGCAATTGTTAATTTCGAACGGCTAGTTTGTGAGGCAGGCAGTGGCAACGATATCGACAACCTCAAGCTCTTTCGAAAGTGCATCGCGTAAGGTGTAAACTGCCATACCGTGTTACGCCCGTGATCATTTTATAAAACACAGCATTATGGCAAAGGCTTTGCACGGCTGCTGAAACACTTAAAGTTACAGTCTGCGGCAATGCCACATATACCAAAAATACAATGTCATACGACAATACAACGTTCAACAAAGGACAAACCAAAGGTGTTTAAAGTATAATAAGGAATAATTGCGAGTAATGAGGGAGCTGAAAAATTGTCAATAATTACGAGCAAAGCAAAAAGGCCTTAGTGTACGCTGGATAAAAATTCAACGGTCGCAAACAGAGATTATGAGTAATTATGGTTAATTCTGAGAATTCAGGAGACTTAGTACCCAGGCGTGCTCTCGAGTAATTAACGAGACCCCAAGAATAATTAGAAGTAATTATGAGTACTTCAACAGAGTCGGGTTTGTCAGTAGTAATCGTTATGAGAATACGTAACTCTGATCCGAAGGTCGCGGGATCGAATCCCGGCCTCGGCGGCTGCATTTTGGTGGCAATGCAATGTCGAGGCCTGTGTACTGCGCGATGTCAGTGCACGATAAACCCGAAATTTCTGGAGGCCTCTCCTACGGCGTCTCTCATAATCATATCGTGGTTTTGGAATGCAAAACCCGAGAAATCAATCAACCAGAATATGTAACGGCTTTCGCCGTTAAGTCGTCATAGCTTGCGATGAGGGACTTCGTTAGTTTTTATATAAGCCAGTTCCATGTTGTTCGCTTGCAAGTTCTCTTGATAATACGAATGTCGGCTAGTTTATGACATGAATGCGTCGCCAGTTCGCTAACTGTCGCCGCAGCATAGACCGTACCTAGGCTCATTTCAGGGAGCATGTATCACTTCAAAGAGGGAAAACTAAGAACAGGAACCAGTGGCGATGCGATAGCTGTACGTAGCAATGCCGAATATCTGTTACTGTTGACGACGTCGCTTCAATGTTCAGCTTGAAGAAAGCGCAAGGACCAGGTCCCACGCACACGAATCGTTCTTGACAAATCTCGGCAACTAGGAGGACATCTGACCACGCGGCATAACCATAGTGGACACGCCGATGAAGCCATATCCCTACACCGGTAAACAAACCCTGACGTAATATTACGGACTACCGACCTCACAGTACTTTTAGACAGTTACAAGACGCCATTTTCTTACAGACACCAGGTGATAATACCGTCGCGTATGGATCTCTCGCAGGCAATATAAGGAAGCTGAAAACTACGTGAAGTCACCCAGAAATGCGGACATTAGAGGAAACGTCTATTAATGGCAGTTGAATCTACACCGAAAGAATCGCCGTAACTACCCCGTCACTTTCGTTATGCTCCAATAATGACGACGGCACCTTATTATAGGTTAGCTTCACAAACCAACACGCAGTAAAAAACGAGCCATCAACCTTTATGATGCGATCCATATACCAAGCAGTACCTACGGATAGAATTCCCTATCACTGTTTTCTGAATGTACTGCAGAGTCGAGTAAGCCTCCGCCTCAATCCAGCGTCCCGCGGCGGCTGCATTTCGATGGAGGCGAAACGTAGAGGCCCGTGTGCTGTGCGATGTCAGTGCACATTAAAGAACCCCAGGTGTCGAAATTTCCGGAGACCTCCGCTAGGCGTCTCTCATAATCAGAGCTGGTTTTGGGACGTTAAACCCCACAAATCAAATCAAATCATTCCAGCGTCCTGAAGTTGGACGGTTCCGAAACGCATCCAGACATAAAAAGCCGTCATCGATGATGATCATGATGATTGTGGTTCGGTTAAGGAAAGGGCCCCAATTTCTGCAGCCCATGCCGGGAGCATGGCTAGCGTCCGTGGGAGTATACGGGAAAGGGACTGCGATCGCCGGCCACTGGTGGTTGCTTGCATTTCAGCATGTAGTGAAGTGGTCGCTGCGTGCGCGCAATTTTGTTAAAACTGTCGTACGCACGCGAGAATGTTCCCATGTACGAAGGTGCGACTTGCACCTGGAACGCTGTAGTGGAGGTCTACGGAAATTTCGACCACCTGGTGTTCTGAAACGTGCACTGACAACGCACAGTACACGGGCTTCCGGCATTTTTGCCTCCATCGGAAATGGGACCGCCACGGCCGGGATCGAACCCGCGTTTTTTGGGTGGAAGCCCGGTACCATAACCACACCACCGCGGCGGACGACAATTTGGTGAGACCGCGATGAACGTTCCCTTGCCACGTCATCGCCCTCACTGCTGAACGCTTCTCGTGAGAACTTTTCAGCTCGCATGTTATTCCCACTTTGGCTTAAGTATTTCCGTTATGCACAGTGTAAATTTCCTCCAGCTGTTGATAAGCATCTACTTCTCGATAGCGTCTGCTGTGTCAGCACGTGCCGACGCTTACCGCATCGCCAGTCACGTATAGCAAACCCTACCGCAACATCCAACATAGCGAATGCCTGTAGGACGGGGCGCTAAATGAACACAGCCGTGGGTACATCAAAGCTCGCTCGGGAGCGCGCGAGCATGCGTCTATTTCATAATAATTTCGTGTATTTCGCGCGCTTTTGTTTTAGGGGCGAAGCACCTTAGGGTCTCGGGCTGCCGGCCTCTCCTCTCGTCACGGTAAATGAAGTCGTCAATCGATGGTCAAAAATAAGCGTACAATGGATAAAACCAGCTCGAAACATACAAACATGATATAAACTAATTTAAAATAAAGGAATGGTCAGGATTTATTTGCATTAATAACAGAGATTTGTTAAATGAGGTTGCGGAAATTGTGTGGGCCCATCCTCGAGGCAATGAACCCAGACAGTGTATACATGTGTAGTAGGGTTGTCGAGTGAGGAGCGATCCTAACGAGTTTCTGTTAATGCGCCCAGGCTGTCGGCGTCTAACTTCGTCGTCGTGAGGGCCACGGTATAAAGCAAGCCCATTAGCAGCGACTGACGTGTTCCTGTGGGAAACATCGGCGCATCACCGCATGCTTCGCATATTCCCACGTTTCACGTCAGTGTAGCTGTCATGATCTTTTTTCTCGGAAAAGCAGACGCACGATAGCGCGAAGCAAAATGTTTAATTCCGAAATCATTTGAGGCGCTCTGCGATCTACTCGTTGACATGTAAGCGATCTGACTAGTATTTAAAGAATGGCCAATTAGAAACCAATTAATTAGTGATGAAAAAATACTGTCTGTAGGTTAACACAACTGCCGCTTACGTGGAGTTGGTATGATTTTAGTAGGACTCTTGGTTTCTTTTCTTTTTCTTTAATCATGGTCCGAGCTAACTGGGGACACCCCTTGTATGTATAAGTCCGACGCTCTCAAAACAATACCTGTTGGAAGTTAGTGCCTATCTTCGTCGTTTTTCATTTGATCCGTGTGTTTTGTTGTACGCTACAAGGTGAATACGCCGATGTTGCCAATGTCGAAACGTGCGGTCACTATCATAGACGCATGACACCGACGACAAGGGCGGCGTCATTCCTACTCCGGGCCAAACCCTTGCCGACAGTGCTAAGGGATCGGGAGGGACTTACTGCCGTCTCTTCCTAAGTCAACATGTCTTATTTCGTAGGCCGTCCTTGCTACGTCAGTTTCAGTTAGCGACGACCTAAAAACCATCCCTCTGTCGGTGATGATTTGTGGAGAGCCAAGCTCCATCAGGGTCTTTTCTACGAGTCATTCTGCAACCTTGGCACCAACACCTTTGGAGAGGGCTTGCGTTGCGGCGCATCAGGTAATTTATTTCGCGGACGTCATTTCGGCCGTCATTCGTTTTCTTATCACATGCATATTTAAACTTCGGCTGTGACACATGCATGACGCATTTTCAGCGAGGGAAGGCAGTGAGACACGTAGTTCTTAGAATTTGACGAGCTCTGATCGACGAAAACCGTCGCGTGCTTCTCTTGGCGCAGGTCGCACCTTCGTACATGGGGGACATTCTCGCATGCGTACGGCTGTTTTAACAACATTGCACGCACGCAGCGACCATTTCACCATTTCACCACAGGCTGATATGCAAGCAACCACCAGTGGCCGGCGAGCGACATTATCACGTGGCAAGTTGTCACATTGTCGAATTGTCGACGAGTGCTCTCGGCGCTGTCATTGTCCTTATTGTGCTCCGAAGGCTACTTGCTCTGGCGGTCACAGTTTTGCCCATGGAGGAGAGAAACAACTTAGGAGAGTCCATCAACGTCACATGTATTGAAGCCGGGTAAGACGACTCCCCCACACCTTGTGGCCACTGTTCAGCTTAAAGAATAAACAGCGCAAAAAGACAACAAGAGAGGAGAAACGCAGATACAGCGCTGAACTGATTTTATTCCCCGATTACAGCATAATGTATAGCTTGAAACGGAAAGAGAGGAAAATGAATGAGAGGAAAAGAAAGCGCCGTTACAGTGCTGTTTTTTTTTTTTTAAGTGAAGTCGGAACAAGCTGACAAGGGTCCATCTTTCCCTTTTTGTTCAGGGCTGATTACACGAGGTTGGAAACTCGAATCACGATTTTTTTCTGTGACGTACTAGCTAGCGCTCATAACTGTTTTTCAGAAAAGCAATTTCTTCTTTAGAGAGTGAAAGTGAACAAAATCAGTTGCAAGTTCAGAGCTGTATCTGCGCGTCTCCTCTCTTGTTTTTGTTTTTGTTTTGTGTTGTTTATTCTTTAAGATATGAACCAACTCCCCAAGTCCGCTTTCGCAAATTTCGTTCAGCTTACTTCGCATGCGCTGCGAGCGCCGCTTAGAACAAGGTGAGCGGATGACCCAGTTCGCGCACGCGCGGACGTTCCATGTGGTGCTTGCGGAGGCAAGCAGCACGAGATGACGGCGTTACCAAGGCAACGCTTTCAAAGGCACGTCACTCTCGCCACACTTCTTGCTACTTCCTCGGATAGCGAGGAGTTCTCCTAAGCTTTCCTTCCACCATAGTTTCGCCCACTGAAGAATTTAGTCTTGAAGCTTTCGCTGCCCAATTCATAAGCACCACAACATCGCGACGACAAAAATATTTAGAACGATTCAGCGCAGAGTTCGCATTCGCAATCGCCGTGTCATGAACGTCGCCATTGCATATGCATCATGCGCTAAGCACATTTACGTTCGTCGCCATTGCATATGCATCATGCGCTAACCACATCTACGTTTATCGGTTCAGCCCGTAATCTCGAAAAAAAGCGCCGGGATTAATGCCGCCCAAAATTAAGATTCCTTGCGTTGATCCCGCGAAGGTTGTACTTATATTTGCTTGCTTTTCGATTTACTGAGGAAGTCTATTAAATACACGTTCGATGAGCTCACGCGTACAAAACTAGCACCAGCTGCCCGATTCCTTGATAAGACTACGTAAACTCCCTGAATGTATATTGCCATGGTTCCTTTTATACATGGCAAAATGCCCAAACGTAGAGGGAGTACTTTTCTTTCTTTCTTTTCTTTTTGTCAGTGCTACTTTCACGGAGCAAGACAAGGCCACCAGTTCTTGGTTAAAAAGAATATTGAACAACGCTCACCGTTCTCGGTGTGAGTGTTCCAGCGGTGCCCGGGCTCGTGACATCCTAGAATTAATAAATAAAAAAAACAGAACAGTTAACTGGTCAATTATGATGAAAAGCGATCTGGGTTATGTAAGAGCGCACAGTAGCCGCTGTATGTCAGCGAACGCTGACCGGATAACTCTGGCTAATCGATGGTGACGAGTGGGACCGACTCGCCTGTACTTGGTCTCGAATATCCAGCCAACGGTCGCTGAAATAGACACACCAGTTAGTAGCGCCCTATTACGAGATAGCACCCCAGGAAAAGGTAAATTGTAGTTCGATGTACAACAATGCTCTGGGAGGGTTGATATCTGGAGAATCAGATTTAGCGCAAACAGGAAGACTTAGATATATATACAGATACAGAAGGAGGTCTCAAAGTCGCGATACTTTGAGTGAGACCGATCTGTGACTGTCTCACTCACAATCACAGATGCTGAAACGAATAATTTGGCACCACACTCACCGCATCCTGCTGTCTTTCTGAGTGTCCGTTTCGTGTTTTCGCTAAAATGCATTCCTCTGTACTTCGATGTTATGACGTTGAAAATTATTCTTGACATGGTCGTCAATTTTTCTTGTATATCCGTTGGGATTATAGTCCAAGCGCGTTCGCACATTCACGGGCGGAAAGGCGTACGTGTATTCGATCATGTATACATTGCGTAACTACCACCGCCAACCCAAAAAGAATTTTCTTTTTTTGAAGGGCCCTTTATAAGGGGCACTTCCCGGCCGTTCCATGACAACAGTTTTCGATCAGCATGGTGATTCGCTGTTCAGTGAGTGCACTTTGTTTTCACGTCTTGATTCTTCCCGGTTGTATGACCTCCCGTGAGAGCGAGGTTATTTTAGCGCAGACGAAGGATTTCTGACAAATAACCAAATTCTCATTATGACGAAGAACGCGCAAGATCCCCTCGCATGAAATAGATCTGAAGCATTTCAGTGAGGAAATGACGTAATACAACATTGCGCTTCGCGTGAAAACTTCCAGCCTGTTCGGCGAATCGACGTTTGGTGTTGCTTCTATATTTCTTGCAAACAGATTAATTGCTTGGACGTTGAGCGTAAACAAAATGTTCATTTCTGGGGTTTTACGTCCCAAAACCACTATAAGATTGTGAGAGACGCCGTAAAGGAGGGCTCCGGAAATTTCGACAACCCGGGGTTCTTTAACGTGCACTGACATCGCACAGTATACACGGGCCTCAACATTTCGCCTCCATCGAAATGCAGCTACCGCGGAAACAAAATAATGTCCTCATAGATCAGCTAACAAAAGCAGGCATAACGTATGTACTATACGTGAGAGCATCACGCCTCCAGCTCAACTATTGCGATGCACACGTTGACAAGTACATCACTGAGAATATTTCGCAGCCTAATTTGAGCATCAATAAGGCGATGACTGGCACAGAAAGCGAGCGAAGCCAAATTTCGTATACTTCCATCCAATAGACGTGAAAGCACCCGGCTACACGAACATACACACCAACTCATTCAGAAACGCATGTGGTATTAAAACAACTCACATGTAAATAATGCTGCAGTGAACAGGGAGAACGGCGTCGTCGGGAGTTGATCCGAACAAATCAGTAGAGTGTCGGTCAACTTCTCGCCGATGCAAGAGCTTCTTATCCAAGTGGTCCACTGTAGCGCGTCGTCTTCGTTCCTCGGGAAACTATCCGTTGCGGTCATTCCGCCGCGACGAAACGCATTTAGTTACACAACAGTAGTCTTTTTACTTGACTTTTATCCTACTGGGCTAGTGCCACGTCTCACGGTGACGATTAAAGAAATACATAGCTGCGTTTTACAGGCCGGTAATCCGATAACGTGTTGCGTTTCTAGGCTGTCCCAGGATCGCCGGTTTCTAGGCGCGCCCGCTATGCGTGTGACGAGCGTTTTGTTGCTATCGCTAATAGTACATGATGCTGAGGGAGTTCCCGAGTATCACTTGTCAATCCTGGGCGTGGTACCGTGGTACAGCTTTATCCGTACCATATGAACGACCACAGCTCATGCCCGTCGTCGGCTCGAACCACGATCACAGCTACACGACGCATTAGCTGGTAATTCACATCGCTGAAGCGGCGCACAACTTTCTAAAGGACAGAGTATACCGTAACGACAACTTATCCGAAAGCCCACGTTGTCGGGTGGGCGTTCAGCCCAATACGAGGTCGTTCCTTTTATGCTAGACGTTCAATCGATCCAGTTTGTCGCTACTGTCGGGGATGATTTTCTCAGAGCGGATGCGGTTCCGGGCAAGCGGGTGAGCTTCCTCGGTCTTCTCGATAAAATCTTCAGTGTTGTCACTCCTCGCAGTGCTGTAATCTATCAACTCTCGGGGTCTTGAGACGCAACGTCTATAAACTAGCTCTAGTGGTGCAAATTCAGTGGTCTCCTGCGCGGCTGCGCTATAGGCAAACGTCACGTGAGGCGCCCCGCCACGGTGGTCTATAGGGGTTATGGAACTCGGCTGCTGATCCGGAGGTCGCGGGACTGAATCCCGGCCGCGGCGGCTGCATTGCTATGGAGGCGAAATATTGAGGCCCGTGTATTGTGCGATGTCAGTGCAGGTTAAAGAACCCCAGGTGGTTGAAATTTCCGGAGCCCACCACTACGGCGTCCGTCATAATCATATCTTGGTTTTGGGATGTAGAACCCCATAAATCAGTCAATCAATATCTTTCAGCGTAACAGTGAGGTTTCCTTTGTGTGTTGCAGTGAGGACGCTTCTGATACCGTGCAAGATGTTCGCCCAAGTACTTCGAATACGCAACAATGTCTTTCCTTAGTACACTATAGCCATGTCTGCAGCTTCAGTCTAACGAGCACAGTGCACATCCATAATTCGTCAGAATGGAGCAGGAGCGGTACAGAAACCGAAGGGCAGGACTTTAAATTCGTGTGGTCCATCAGGATTCAAGAACGCGCTTTTCTCGCGGCTGCATAATCGATTTTTAATATCCCGACTTGGGGCCTAACGAAGTAAAGAAGTCAGCATGTCGTAGACGGACCAATGCGTCACCGATCCATGGCGGAGGACAAGCATCTCGTTCGGTGACCTATACTCGGCCGTCTTTAGTCGACGCAGAACCTGATTTTGCCGTCACCCTCATTACCAGTGTGATAGGCGATGCCCATGGACTTTTTCCACTGCTGGATGGCGCAATCATTTAGCATTTCTTTAATCTGATATTTGTTTGGCTCCAATTCGATTGCCTACAGGACGCGCGGACTCATCTGTAATTATTTATTGTTTCATCATGGGTGTGCGCTGAACTTGGGTACTTTGGAGAAACAGTGACAAGAATTCTATCACAAGGCCTAGCGGCTCGCTGCTTTTTGTAGATCTGTTAAAGGGCAACTCCAGCGATTTTTCAGTGCCCACAGGTCTCAATGAAACTTTCAGTATATGTTCTCCTCGGTACTGCAATAATATATGCCAAGGCGGTTGCGAGTTATTTAGTTTTCCTACATACGAATTTTAAAAATTATTGGTGGATTCCCATGTGTGCCACCCTGTGTTTTCTTTTACGTCATCACCTTCGACGCTCGCTACCCGAGCCAGCGTGCCGTCAAAAGCAAAACGGCCATACATCAGCGTTCAAATAGTCGCTGTTATAGTCGCGGTCAAGTTCAGGAAAGCTGGCATAACTATATACATCGGCGGAGGACCTCGCCACAGCCATTTTTCTGGCACCAACTCCATATTTCTGATGCCAGGAACGCTGGGACATCATCGTATACGCTGCACGAAGCGTTTAGCCGTTTCAATTTCGGTTAGAGCATCCCTTTAACTCGGTTATTTAAAATTATTGGTGCGTTTCTGAGCAGACTGGATCATCCTGGCTGCTACAGGACTATCAGTACCATCGGAAAACATTGGTATCAGAACATGGTACAACCAACGAAGCCGCCCTTTAAGGCGGCATTCGTTTGACAACTACTCAGGCTCACGCGTGCTGTCGCCTGCGGGGAAGTCACTTGCTACGAACTGCGTTTACTGATCTGCTGTTGAAGGGCGTTTTCGATGGACGTGGCTTTATCATAAAACTCTGCAGGTGTCGTCGGCCGTCTCCGAATGAGGCCGCCAATTATTTCTTCCATCGCGCCTCGCGTGAGGTGGCGCACCTTTCTGACTTCAGCCGACTTCAGCCGTAGAAAGGCGCGCACGTCTGAAGAGACAATCAGTTTTTTTTTTCGACGTATGCTGCCGCACGTTCAATCGGGCCTTGATTTCCTGTCTCTTCTGCTAACTCAGCTCTCCTTTCTGTCTACACTGGCGAAGGCACAGAGAAACTTGGGACGAAATTTGTCCCATGAAATCAATGTTGCCTCGTGACATTTTAGCGGACTATACAAGACCGAAGTACCGATAATTCAGCTTACACTCTTATAAACAGTCGTTGGCATCTTCCGAAGCACTGTCCTGAGACGGTTTCGCATCCGCGTGTGGTTGACAACCACTTAGCGGCAGGAGGTGGTTGTTTCGTCATTTCTGCAACCCTTGGTGACCACGGCTGGTACTTACGTACATAAGGGTAAGCTAGTTCGAACGACTCGCCGGGCTTAGGTCAGTTTCTGCCTCTTTAACTACATAGGGCTTTCCACATACAGCTACAATGACAAAACGAGTTGTCGGGATGACCGTGTCATGCATGGCCAATTTGCATAAACAACAAATATTCACACTATGAAAGCTAGGCTCATCAATTACTTCTAACCTATAAATCACTTATAGGCTATACTTCGTTCCTCTCCTATTCCACGCCCACTTTAAACAGCCACTATCTCATTATCTGCATACTCGTTCAAGCTTAGATCGGGAACGAAACAGTTCTTTTAGCAAAATATATTTATACTGTGCACATTATTAAACGTTCTCATAAAGAATTCTTCACGTAGAGAAAAATAACGCGATACTTTATGTTATTCTTGCAAAGAAAATTTGCATATCTATTAGCTTGTGCATGCACCACAATATGGGCCTGCAATCAGTTAACGAGAACATGGTAGGCGTCTCCTTTCTTTTCCTTGGGAAAAACCTCTTCAGACATGATTTCACAATAGCCTGCTGCCTCCGGTACATTTAGAACGTATAATCGTTGGATTAAATTCGGCGCGCCGGACACACACACCGAACGCCGAATAACGAATGGAGTAGACCAAATTTCGTTAATTTCCGTGCAGGTGCTTGAAACTCGAATTAAGATAGTCACTGCTGCTGTGGCTCGCAATCAATAAATACAGTCACTTGGTATGTTCTATATATGTGCTACAATGTGCTATATGTGTTATTCAGTAATCTCAAACAGCGTCCGTAGAAGACTGAAGAGGCATTTACCGCAAAAGTTCGGCCTCCCTGGGCGCGCAAAATACGCCATCGTACGTACTGTCTCAACGTTTATAACTCGTGACATCAGAACATGGCGTCTCCGCGGACGTCATCACTTGGAATCGTGTGGTAACGTCATCATGACTTCGAGCTATTCGGCGCTGATATATTCGTGTTGTCCAATTACGCCGCTTTAATGCAACCCTGTGGAGACATGGAGTAGTATGTTCCTTAGGGAAAGTAAAAACGATGGAGAACAAGGAATGTCGCTGGAGCCAGCCTTTCGACAAGCGGACCTGTCTTCGTCATGGCGGCAACTCTTCGTCAGCAGTTGCCGTCTTGACGAACATAAGTCCACTTGTCGAAACGTTCGCTCTCCATCGTTTCTAGTGATCTGTTCATCGATTCAAGCCCCCATCTTCCCCTGAGCTTCTCTTCTAGTTTAGGTAAAAGCAGTTTTATAAGTTTTAAGTTTTAAGCTTTTAGACGCTCTCTGATAGCAGTTTTCATAAAATCGCCGGGACTGGTGAGCGCCGCCAGAATCAGTGTTCCTCAGCAAGACGGTTTCCATCGCGTGTTCAATACTATTCTGATATTATTTTGATACGCACAACATCACGGCGTCATCAGAAAGCCTCACCGCAAGTGCCATCAAATGTATCAACGCCGCAGCGCTCGCATTATGGCTGCGAAGGAGCACTGCTTGGATCGGCAACGTAAAGTGCACCGTCAAGGACCGGGATAGCGGAATAAATCCTTCTTGCAGCGTCGGGCTCACCGTGGTTTCGGCTACTGCGGCGTGTTCTTCCTTGGTGAAGGGCGCGCAGATCTCCTCACGGCACACGATTCCCGGTTTTCGGCCTTGATCGCCGCACGGGTGCCGAGCCAGCTTCGGCTGCACGTGGCGGCCGAACACGTCCCACCTGTAACGCATGCCAGCGGTCCGGGAAGCATTAGGCGCCGGCGCCCCCTTGCCAGCTAGAACGACAATGCACTTGAACGCATTGAAAGCCGTTTTAAATGCGAAGCATTTCTTAGTGAACTTCTGCGACTTTGAGCGTATCTATCTATCTATCTATCTATCTATCTATCTATCTATCTATCTATCTATCTATCTATCTATCTATCTATCTATCTATCTATCGATCGATCTAGCCGCCTACGACTTTGTGCTCTGCTGGCCGTCTCGTTAATGGAGTGTATACGAAAATTGGTATGTCCAACATGACTGCATGACGAACATAAATGACAGGTCATAACATGAAAATCATGACATGCATGTCATGAGAGGCATGATTTACATGCCGCGGTTTTGGTGATCTCCTGTCCGTTTCGTTAATGGGATGTACACTAAAATTGGTATGCCGCAACATGACTGCATGACAAACATAAATGGCAGGTTATAACATGAAAATCATGACATGAATGTCATGAGCGGCATGATTTACATGCCACACGTTTCGTTAATGAGATGTATACCAAAATTGCTATGGCACAACACGACTTCATGACAAACGTAAATGGCAGGTCATAACATTAGAATCACGACATGCGTGTCATGAGCGGCATGGTTAACATGCCACAGTCTTGCTGCCTTTGCGGCCGTTTCCTTCACTTAATATGTACCAAAATTAGTATAGCGAGACAACAATGCAGATCCATTTTACGTTCCTGATGCGTGCTTCGCATTTATTTGATTCCCACTGCACGTGGTATCTGCCATTTTTTTATGGTCCCATTAGTTTCCCAGTGTCAGCCCCATCGCATAACGTTGTACTACATTAAATCCATGTGTGCTACAACTGGGCAACAATGCCAAGTAATAATGTCTTATGCAAAGATCACGTCTGTGCTCTAATCGAGAGCATTGCAAATAACTTTTACATATTTTTAAAATATTTTCTTGTATATGCAAAATGCGCTCGGCGATGTTGGTGGATTTAACGAGGACAGTTTACTTCCACAGGGGAAATTAAAGGACCGGATAGAGGCGACTTCAACGCGTAGTTCAAAAAGGTGCAATAGGTGCAGTAACTTGCGGCCTGTGCAGTGAATTAACATACTTTAAAGCACTCCAAATCATCATTTAAATGATGCCAGGAAGATCTCGAGCGTGAAGGGAACGCTGTTATATGTGCACACGCAAGTGTCTGCAGATCAAATGCACTCAGTTGCGAATTTATTCTTATTCCGTTGACAGAAGGCGTCATACGGTCGTTATCAAAGGTACTAACTGAATTCTTAGCACATCTAAACCCATATTCACGGCAACGTCGTACGCTAAATATGTATGTAACAAAATATTTCGACCATTCGGACAGTGGACACTGCATCAGCAAAGCCAACTGAATAATGCGAAAAAAGTCACTTGCAAAAGAGCAGCATTGTTAATTAGACCCCTGTAGTTTACAACCCAAATATTTGGTGCAAATGGGGCTCGCGCAAGTTGAAACTTCTAGGTCGTTCGTGTAGGCAATTCATAGTAACAGGACGCCAATTGGTGTTGCAGATAGGCTCTGTTACTTCTAACAAGTGATGAAACTTGTGAGAGAGAGAGAGAGGGAGTTATGCAGTTGATGTAAATGACATTTACTTCTGTTGTTGTTATGCGGGGTTTAACGTCCCAAAACCAGCTCTGATTATGAGAGGCGTTGCAGTGGAGGGCTCCGGAAATATCGACCACCTGGGGTTCTTTAACGTGCACTGACATCGCACAGCGCACGGGCCTCAACATTTCGCCTCCATCGAAATGCAGCCGCCGCGGCCGGGATTCGATCCCGCGACCCTCGGATTAGCAGCCGAGTACCATAGCCACTAGACCACCGTGACGGGGCAACATTTACTTCTGCAGCCCCAGTTGGGAGCACGTGTCATCGACGTTGAGGGGAGCGGAAGGGGACGAAAAGAAAGAGTGGGAAAGAGAATCCACATTCTCTAGGCATAGCACAAACACCACCAATCGTCAGGTCGGATATCTCTGACCTCAGAAAACCTGGTGGGTTCACGGCAGCACTAGGAATCGAACCGAGCTCGCTCTTTCTCGTAATGGATGGAGGCCGACGCTCAAACCAAGGCGCGGCATGATGACACCGGCACACACACTTCCCCTTTCGCGTTAAAACGCCTTTGTACCTTTGCACGGGCAAGTCACACCAACTACAGAAAGCAGCCAGTCTTATTCTACAGCATGTATCTCGTACAGCTCGATGCGCATCCAGTGCTTGTTTGCTTTCCAACCTGCATCAGTGCTCCTCTGTAATGCGGAGTTACGGTGTTGGGCGACGACTTCTCAACACCATTATCCCTCTCGTGCGATACGAAAGAGGTTTACGCCGCATAAAGCGCCTCGTTTGGCTGGAGCAGCTGTCAGTTCATTTCGATGCCCATTCGACTTCTCGCGTTTCATAGTGGATTTTCTTTCCGTGCGTGAAAGGGGAACTCCGGCGGTTCTTTTACCATATTCTGACATCACTATTTTCCAATGGTATTGATAGCCCTGTAGCAGCCAGGTTGGTTCAGTTTGCTTAGAAACCCTCCAATTATTTGAAATAACCGACTAAACAATGCGTTCAAATCGAAACCGAGTAGACGCTTTGCGCAGCGTGTTCGGTGGCGTCGCAGCTTCCCCGTCGTCAGAAATATGTGGCTGGTGCCAGATAAATGACCCATATCATGATCTGTCTACCTGTCATGATCTGTCTACCTATATCATTATCCTAATTGGTAGGCAATATGCACCGCACTGTACGCACGTATGTTTAGAGACCACGCATACCGACCAATGATTTTCGTCACAATCGATTTTTACTTGACATATGCGAAACAATCCCTGCCCAGCGCTGCGTTCGAGGATGAGAAGGCTACCAGCTCATTACGTAGCGCTATCGTGTGTGGCTATAATATTTCAGACCGCGTTATTTCTGCGATTTCTTGCATAACCTTTGCGCATGTAATTTAACTGAAAGAGACAGTCTTCGTGCATGCACCTCACTACGTCTGCAAGAACTCTGTAACCTTACATGTCCACGACTGTTTGTACTATTGCTTTCTAAAGACCAAAAAATAAATATAACATGAGAGAAAACATAAAACAAACTCAACCTGAATGATCTTTGAGCGCCTGCCGTTTACGTGTTGATGAGAACCGTCCTCACTGGTTGTCATTCAAGATTTATATTTTTCCTAAGCTTATGTAAACGATGTGCACATTAGATGTTAGAAGGTGCTCGTTCCTACGTAAGTACTAAGTTTGGCTGAGGTGCGGTGCCAGAATCTCGTAATATATTGCGGTACTACGTTCAAGTTCTCCGCCCAAAACCGGCGACAAGAACGCATATCTTCATGGCTGATTTGCTTGTCTCGCACACACGAGGGCACTTGGAACCACGTGAAACGCGACTAGATTGAGCGTCTATGTAATGGGACGGCGATAGTCGTAGGCGGTGCTTATATTTATTACTAGGTCGTAATGTTTATTTTTAAAGGGTGCCTAAGCCACCCCTCGATATTTTTGTAAACATTTCAGGTGAACAAGTGCATCAGACCGCCGCCGCGATCATCGATGCCAAACGCGGCAGCGCTACACGCCGAGGCAGAACCACAAACGAAGAAAACGACTCCGTTCGCCTCTCAGGCCATTTTCTATGCTCCCCAGCTCGTCTTGACGTAACCAGTTGGTTCTGATGATGTCAGCAGTTTCTGGTGGTGTCACTGGTTGAACAGCTGCTGGCAAGATCTGCAAGCAATTATGCACGCTCCCTCTTCCTTGTCGCGCTGCTCGTCGTGCCATTGTATACAATGGCTGCCTATAGGCAGCCATTGGCGGGCAAACAACAGAAACGCCGACAGAAGCGACAGAACCAGACACCATACATTTCCATTGTATTGGCGAGATCATCAGCTGCACCCTTCGCAGGACGACAGGATGGCACAAATCAACAGAGCTCTAAGGCGATAGGCGGCCGCGTGTAGTTCGGAGGAGTACTCCGCGGGTAAAAGGAAGGCAACGGCCCAACGGCGCATGGCGAAGAAAAAGCGAAATGAGCGGGGACCAATTTTCGATCATAAAGCACGTGCAACTCCGCTATTACTGTACCGTTTCGAAGAACTTTTTGTGGCTGCGTGTTCGCTGCCGACTCGTACACAAAAGCAACGCGCCGCAACAAAATTTTAACCTTTGAATGGTTAAGGGGGCCCTTCAAGTCGCAACCGACTATAAGTCTACCGAGCCGCTTGCTGTCGCAATGCGTAGGGCACGCGTCACTTCAGACCTACCACATCTGCAGGTGTTCCGGGTGGTGCTGGCATTCCGGGTTTGGGTGCACCTGCGACTTAGACCAGTCGTACGTCTGGGTCCAGGGCTTGTCAGCGCCCCAGAAGTGCACGATCTTAGCGCCTGACGAGCCGAACTTCAAGTACGCCCGGTCGAAGAAAAGGCGTCCCGCCGAGCCCTGTATCGAGGTAAAAATAAAGCAGAGAAGACTGTGGAACGGCTGAACGACTGCAAAATGTTGTATTCACTTGCTTTCACAATGCTTTTCGGACGTTAGTACATCTGTGGACACATGATCGGAAGTCGTGTAGAACTCTTTGTGGTCTATGATAAACAACAGATTAATGCGACGACTCTGTTAGCCCCCTTAAACGCATTTGTTCCAGCTATAGCAAAAGCCGCGGTAGGTCGCGTTTGAAAGTTCACACTGGTC
Source organism: Hyalomma asiaticum (assembly GCA_013339685.2). Taxonomy (NCBI): domain Eukaryota; kingdom Metazoa; phylum Arthropoda; class Arachnida; order Ixodida; family Ixodidae; genus Hyalomma; species Hyalomma asiaticum. Next base: position 52,528,898 of record CM023482.1, read on the forward strand.
AGTGTACCGTGTCTGGAGCGTAACGACGTTAGACTTCCCAGAAGCGAATGCAGGGAGTCGCTGTCCTTATGGCGGCATTCTCGCCTGTGACGTTTTCTATAAAAAAAAATGAAACAAAGTCGGAAGCTCCATCCGCGAAGAAACACAAATATCTAATGCGACTGGAGCGGTTTGAGAACATACAACCGTCTAGCATGGGGCATGCCCCGCCACGGTGGTCTAGTGGTTATGGTACTCGGCTGCTGATCCGAGGGTCGCGGGATCGAATTCCGGCTGCGGCGGCTGCATTTCGATGGAGGCGAAATGTTGAGGCCCGTGTGCTGTGCGATGTCAGTGCACGTTAAAGAACCCCAGGTGGTCAAAATTTCCGGAGCCCTCCACTACGGCGTCTCTCATAATCAGAGCTGGTTTTGGGACGTTAAACCCCACATAACAACAACAACAATAGCATGGGGCATATAAGAATATCGCATTTTATTTACAACATCCTGATGGCGTAAAGTTTATTCAAGGCGTTAAATTTGACAAGCTGCGCTCAGGTAAGTGGTTCTTTACTCTGTAAAGGCATGGCCCTCGGATGTCATCATCACTCAGTCCGCTGTTCGGGCCAAGTTCCGGTGTGGTCATTACTAGACGCCTGCGCTCTCGTATCAGTCCTGTACCCCTAACGAGCACTATCTATTATTCGCCAGAAGTGACCATTGTATCCGTGCGTGGTGTTGGGCACATTGCACAATGAGACGCGAGTGTTAAGAACTTTCTAGCTTCCGTAGCTACACGGCTCCGTCCATGCATGGTATTAATCGGTGTCACTGGTGCTCATCATTGTCTCGGCATGGACGGCCGTCACAGCCCGATCACCGGGCGGTATATTGGTGGGGTTACACATGAAATAATAGGCCTGAGATATTATTAACGGAGATACCTGCTACCTGTGCCATGGGGGTTGGGGGGGGGGGGGGGGGGGACAGACGATTTTACGTAATGATTGGTTTCTAGAGGAACGCACGCGAGTTTTATGTATTGCTGCGATCACATTTTCACTGGATCTCATGCTCCTCGACCGACAGTTATGCGCCAAATCTTAAATAGTGATCCCCCTCCCCCATCTTTGCATGTCAGCAGGTATTCAGCTACATTCTGGTACATTGGCGTCCTCAGTGCGAGTGTTCTTGTGAGAAAATAAGTTTTCGTTACGACTCAAGTCATCGGCTTCTGTGGGCTCATGTATTTTTACGCAGATATTACAGTGAATGAAAGAACTAAGCTTTGGGTTTTAATTAAGCAAAAAAATTACTAAGCTACATTTTGGGCACAGTGATTCTATAGTTTTGTTTTTTTACGAGTGTCGTATAATAAGCCCGAAAAATATTGCTGCCTACACCACTGTCTTGCCCTCGTAAGTATTACTTCTTTCATCATACCTAAACTGAAACCAGGAAAGAACAAGCATCGCTGGTGTCCATTGCAGGAGAAAAGTACTTGCCTGCAGGTTGTAGATGAACGGGAGCTGGAGCGCTAAATCCTTCTTCCAACGATGGCCGAACACTTCGTTGAGGATGCCACGGTCAACGCCGTCAAAGCTGGCCGCCTCACGGGCGGTCTTCATCACCTGCGGACAAGATGTTTCGTGAACTGCGACACATTACCACGCTTCTAGACGCAACTAAAACACGTTCAAAAGTAAATTACCTGCAGGTCCATAGAATTCAATGCTACGGGTCGTAACCTATTCTTCCTAAGTAACCACATGAGCCACTAAAATTGTCCGTAAGGTCATCTTCCGTTTCATAAATAGATACTTGTCTGGTATATTACTACCGAATCCAAGTCTATACTTCCTGATAATATTAAACGAATGCCATTTGGATCAACTGCGTCAGCGTTCTATTCGCTTTTTGGAACGCCAAGTAACCCCACTATGCATCCAAATATATACCGTATATTAGAAAATTGTAAGAAATCGTATTAGAGCATTGCAAACCAAAAAAGAACATCTTATATTTTCTTTGGTAAGCCTTTAGTTGTTTTATGTCCATCGCATGTATACACCCGACATATGATTCGCGCATCACTGTGGTGGTCTGGTCGATGCGCGGCATTCGGCGTCTGGCTGGAGGAGCAGAGCGGTCACCAGTGGAAAGAGCCTTGACACGTTTACACAGAACACTGATCGGCCGTTGCAAACTCACTGCGCACTCAAGACTCATTTAAAAAAACGAAGTGGCGCTTCACTTGGACGCACTAAGCACACGTGCGAGCACGCACAGATACAAATCCCACCGACGATTCGTCGAACCAAGCAATGCACTGGAGCATCACACGGAAGCACTAAACAGACGCGCGAGCTCAAGCGCGCATACACACACACATCACACCGCCGCAAGAGCGTCGCAACCGAAGACGGCTGTTAAAAACTCCCATGTGGGGGTTGGGACCACGTGAACTGAAACTCCGTGTGGGTAGTATAATAAGGTCATGTCGTTTTTATACTCCGTCACTTAGCAATGGTGGTAAAATGATGTCATGCGCCGAATTCACTCCGCTATGACGGAGTAAATGGTTGGGGCATGGGAGTTTTTTCGGTTGACGCGCTGGTAAAAGCTCCCATCTCGGGTAATTTTTGTTTACAGTGTAGTGCAACAAGTGCATCAAGCGCCTTTCATTGCGATGAGAGCTTTTCACGCTGGAATCTATAAGTAAAAAAAAAAATTCCCGCGACTGTTTCTTCAGAACGATTCCACGTTAGCAAATAATTGTATTGCCTCCATTGAAGCCTCCGGAATGCCTTGTTCTGATTTCCCTTGCCATGCCATTCCTACTCATAGCTACTCAGAGCTAATCTTTCACGCATTGGCAAAGTCACGTTGCGCTTGTAGGTTGAGAATGGCGCAGTGTATGTCTCGCACATTTTTTCGCAAGACACAATGCTACATAATTGGCACTGATTTTTCAAAACAAGAAATAAGTGCGCATGCACTGCTTTTGACAATCGTTTTCGCGTACACATCCCCCGACTCTAAATCGCAAGGCATAAAGGAGCATCGCTTGCAAAATGGTGGCTCCCATGATTTGAAAGGTCGTCTTCTTTACTGACAATTTTGAAGATGGAGATAGAGCTGACGATGATGGAGGCAATGTCAAAAGAAGGGAATTCCATTCTCGGACAGTACACACGCATGAAAATTATGTAATTGTGTGTCCACGTGATAAGCTACACTAAGCGGCGTTAGACGAGAAAAACAACGCACTGGTATGGTATACAGCTAGCTGAATGGCCGCGAATGAAAGAACCTGAAAGGTAACCTAAAAAGAGCAATTTTACTGCGCCAGGTAGATGAAGGCAGACACGAGCTAGATGTGAAGTACTTGTGTTCTGCTAGCACTAAACACGCAGTTCGGGTTTGGACCGATTAGATTATATTACTTAAATTAACATGCCAAACGCCAGGACCTTTAGGGCAATTATTCTAGTATATAGTAGTTAAGACCTGCCTGGCTGGTATTGCCCTTAATGTGCTCGGCTGCTATCCAGCCCCAAAAAACGCGAGTTCGGTCCCGGCCGCGGTAGAGGCATTTCCGACGGAGGCGCAAATGACAGAGGGCCCTGTACTGTACGTTGTCTAGAGCTCGTTAAAGAACCCCAAGTGGTTGTCGTGACGCAGGGTTCCGTTGAACCCATACCCCTCCTGGTACCGTGGCAAGGTCCTCGGGTTGAGAAACCCTAAAGTCCGGAGTTGAGAAACGATAACACAGAAGGTTTATATTGATACTAAGCATACCTATTTACACGTGATATACAGAAAATGGCGTACAGCGAAGAGCAAACTGGATGGACACCGTACCCATGGTCCAGAGCCATTTCTCCTCGGTTTCCATCATCCTGAAAACAATATTCCCGCCTTCTTCCTCAGCAGGGTCCAATGAAGTAAAGGCCACATCCCACCCGTCACACCGGTCATAGACTGCAGTGGCGACGCACACGTATTCCTGAGATCTGCAGGAAAGGCCCTTTCCGCGGTGAAGGTCCTAGCTTCTCCACATTTCACCAATACAGCGGGCAACTCGCCTTTGACGTCTTACTGTTCTCATGCTGATGCTCCGCAGAAATCCTTTTCGCGAGCGTTCGGTCAAGCGCAACTTTTTTAGTGAACTTGGACGTGAACTACAGCCCCACCGTCTCGAACACGTACGGAACGCTCCGTACGGAGAGTACAAAGCGTGGAAGACGGACGTGGTCAATATTCTTCGCACGACGCGTCCTATTCTTCTCTACTACACCGGGCTGTCTGGCGGTCGCCGGCTTAGGTCGACGGCGTGTCCCATACTGCTGTCTGGTTCTCGTTGGTTTAAGTTGCAGCATGGGCAGATTTTCCGGAGCCCTTCACTGCGGCTTTTCTCTCCTTCCTATCTTTCTCAGTCGCTTTCCCCACCCTACGGAGGCTACGCTATGCTCCCGACAAGGGCTGCAATAAATTAAGTTGTTTCCTTAACCGAACCGTCCGTTATTATTATTATTATTATTATTATTATTATTATTATTATTATTATTATTATTATTATTATTATTATTATTATTATTATTATTATTATTATTATTCATCTCGCTTGGCTATAGCAGCTGCCAACGAGAAGTTGCGGTGTATTCGCGCAACGCCATTCTTTGCTAAGGACAAATTTGACTGAAAACAACGGGTGTAACGTTTCTCGACAACGTGTTTTCTCCATGTCGAGCAACACATCGGCCTGATCACCGGCTTCCATTTCAGGTTTGCAAGAACATCAAATTTGGCACGTGGCAGCGCAGCTTCGACGCAGAAGGCATGTGTCCGTACGCATCTAATGGCCAGGACTGGGTGGGATACGAAGACGCGGAAAGTATCTCGAAGAAGGTAACGCCGGTGCACACAACTCTTGCACGTTGTTTGCTAGCCGCTCAGTACGAGCGGATTACTGGAGTGTAGACGTGTGAGGGCGTTCGTGCGCCGCCTTCTGCATGCAGCGGACGCCATTTCAAAAGAACAGAAAGCTGAGCGAGTTGGCAAGGGTCCATAGTGAAAAGAACCGGAGTGCAAAACGCAGACACAAGGAAAGCGGAGTGGACAGCGCGAACGCGCTCTATCACCTGAAGCAGGGCACAGGGGCGAAAAAGAAAGAAGACACACAATTTATCTGCTCATGCTCAAGAATGGCAGTGCCACCTGTCAAACAGTTAAACCTGCCGGTCTATGTGAGAGACAGCTGTTAAGGCATGTTATAGCTATTCTCTGTTTAAGCTAATCGACTGCTCACTCACGCTCGCGCTATCGTTAATAATAGGTTCTTTAAATCGCGTAGAAGAATGTATTGAGGGACAAGGGCAAGAGTCGGTTTTTATAGTTAGGTACGGAGTTTACACGGGTGCATATCTTGGAATTCTTTCCATGTACTTAATGTCAACGCTGGTTGAATATGGAGAAGGCGTGTTTTTGCAGAAATAGGGGATTTGTATAGCTGCAAAGGTAGCCCGTATGCTTAGTGACCTGTACTTGAGCAAGTTCAACAGCCGCTTAAAAGAGGCCTTAAGTGACCACGTCATCAGCGTATTTCGTTATGCTGATGATTTATTGATTTGGTCCTAGTAAGGATGATTTTGAATCCGTCGTCACGTATGTCAGCGAAAAATTTAGTTAACGGAGACGGTCAAAGATTTACGAAACAAATGCCTCAGGAAAATATAATAGAATTTCTTTATAGCTCTTTGAGCTTTGAGCAGAATCAAGTGTGTCGGCAGTATTGTCCTAGAGCATCTCAGGCGTTGTTAAACTTTCACTCCAAGAATTCGAAAGTAGTAAAAAACGGCATAGCCATGTCGGTGTCCAAACTTATCCATAACAAGATTATGTGTGCACTAATTCAACAATAGCTTTAATGCGCGGGTTGAGCGCCTTCAGAAACAGGGTACCCTTCCTTAGCTGTAACCACAGCAGCTGAACGTCTAAAAAGGTAGATTTCGAACAGAAGCAGAGCGTAACATCAAGAAGAAAAGAGACGTGAGTATTCCGTATATCCAAACAGTTTCGCAGAGGGATAAGACAGTGGGAAGTTTATATCGATTTAACGTCGTGTTTACGGCTCCCAATAATTTAGGTAGGATTTGTGGTGGCGTGCATAGAAAAATTGGCCGCGTATCTGCGTGCTTCGCTGCAAATGCCGTCGAAAGACGATAGCCTTCTACCGGCCGTACTACATGAGTCCCGTTTCGCGTGTTTCCATTCCCCCCGAGGAGTTGCGCAAGCGAGAGGGAAAACGAAGAGACGCGAGGAGAGAATGGGACCGGCCGGAGTGGCGGGCGGCCGTTCCCTGCCTTCCGTTCGGCACGGATGGATGGATGGATGGATGGGTGGATGCTATGAGCGTCCCCTTTGTAACGGGGCGGTGAGTTGTGCGCCACCAGGCTCGTAGAACTTTTTTTTCCTCTCTTTAAATTTTCCTCATGCCTTTTAAATTTACTTCACTCAAATCGACCATACTATAGCAAAAACGGAAATTCATAGCCCAGTTCCCTGCCCCTTATGGCAGAAACTCCATATTTTTTTATAATTATTTTTGTCCGTTCTCTCTAGTTTTCTGCCACCAGTATTCTAACCGTCTCTTACTTATTTCAATCTCGGCTATGTTCAGCTTCCCGTTGTTCGCCCTAAAACCCAAGGCTTCCTGTAGGGTGGTGCCCAAACGTACACCTGGGTGGATATTTCCGCATTCAATCAGAACATGCTCCGTCGTTTCCCTATCTTCCTCACAGCATGTGCATTTTTCTTCTTCTTTACTGAATTTCGCTTTATATATACGCGTTCTAAGGCAGCCCGATCTCGCTTCAAACAATAAAGCGCTTCCTCTTGAATTATCATAAAATGCCTCCCTCTTTATTTCGTTTTTGCCCTCTCGGTAGTTATTCAGAGTCGGTTTTTTTTTTCCATCGCTGCCCTCCAGTAAATCTTCTCCGCCTCTCTGACTTTTCCCTTTACGCTCTTTGTTGTCAGTTCTCTTAGAGCCGTATATTTACTGGTGAGCCTCCTAGTTCTCTGTCTCCACTGCGTGTGAACGCTCTTTCTATATAAATAGCGGAACACCTTCACTGCCCACCTACTCTCTTTCATATTCCTTAGCCTCTCTTCAAGAGAGGCCGCCAGGGGGCCAAGGAGCGAAAGCGCACCGCTCATGGGCTCCTGCTTTTTAAGCTGTTTTTCGTTGTCACAGCAGGGCAATTTCTTGACTTTTTGTGCTGGACGGTTCGGCAAGTTGCAGGGAACAGACTGAGACTTCCCGTCAAGCGGTGAGTGAAAGTATATTACCGCTATCGGACTCAACCTCTCGAGGCTGCTACACTACGAACTAACCCTAACCCGTGACGGAACGCGAGGGAGGACATCCGCGTCTCGCGCCTGTGGGCCTGCGTTGCATGCGCGCTCGCAGAACGCGCACGCACCAGCGTCTCTCACCGGTGGGCCAGCGTCGCATGTGCACGGCTCCTGGACAACAGAGTCGCACCCTTGTGTCGGCGCGGAAAGCATAGAGGGTAACGCTACCTGCAATCAGCAACCTATACTTTTGAGGAAGAAATGGCTGATCAAGTAGGAGAGCAGACGACATCGATGCAAACCGACTTGCCGGGCGAGCGTTCCGTTCCCATGCTGGGATGGGCCTACGATGCCAACAGCGGGAAAACAACCGAGAACGAACACATTGAATGGCTGCAAGTTGGACGCAGGAGAAAACAAACCTCAGAGCCAACAAAACCTTCCCAAGAAATGTCAGCACAGCAGGATAAGCCCACGCCACAAGCGCCAAAGCAACGTAGCCAGAAGATGCCACCTTTCCCAACGGACGACTTCAAAATCGTCTACAGACCGCAAGCTGGCCTTGACTTATCGAAATGGAATCTCACCGCAATTACCCACGCCATCGGAAGATCCAGTGGTCTTACGCAACAGGATTTTTATGACAACGTTCGAGTGCAAATGCAGAAAATTGAAAACATCATCGTTGCAAGCACTGCCGACACGGAACGCGCAACCAGACTCAAAAACATCACCACCATCCAGTTAGAAGGCACCACTTTTAATGTGAACGCGCACGTGAGACATCCCGACGACGTCTGTAGAGGTGTCATCTATGGACTCCTCCCAGGTACGAGCAGTGCCGAAATTGTAGCTGGTCTCAGAGTCGACCCGCGTTACACGGTACTTGGCGCACGTATGCTCGGTCGATCTTCCACCGCTGTCATCACTTTTGACGGGCCGCACGTCCCGTACTACATCACCTACCAAAGTGGGGACTACCGCTGCAAGCCGTACCGCAAGTCAGTGCAGTACTGCCGGAAGTGCGGTGCCATTGGGCACAGACAAGACATATGCCCCAGGCCCAGGGAAACCTTCTGTTACAAGTGCGGCCAAGACGTCGTTAGCGAAGCCCACGATTGCTTGCCTAAATGCAAGATATGCGAACAGGCACACGAGACTGCAGGTAAAGAGTGCAAAAAGAAGCTACGACCGAGCCCACCGCCTTACCAAGTGAGACAGCAGCAACTCATTAAGGCAAAAGCCCGAGAGTGTCCTTGGAATCCAAGCTGCGACGAATTTCCCGAGCTCAACAACCCGCCTACCGCCTCGGGCAGCCCACCGCAAGGCCAGCCTGGCTCAAGCAGCCCAATCCTGCGATCGCGGTCCAGGTCTCGCACAAGATCCCGGTCGCGCTCTCGCTCACGTTCTGTCCAGCGAATAAGCTATGCCGATGCGGCGCAGGGCGACTCGAAGTCCCACCACAAGCACACTTTGGTATCACCTGCATAAACCACTGCAGTTAAGGCTCTGGAAAACAGGGTTCTGGACCAACAGAAAATGCTACAGAGTCATCGCGACAAGATCCAAAGCCAAGGTGCCATCGTCGATAAGCTCGCAAAGCTATGCAAAGAACAGGAAGAAATCATTAAGAAGCAGAATGAAAACATAGAGAAGCTCACTCGGCTATTTCAAGAACAGCTCCTATCAAAACAACCCGCCCCTAACCTCACGAAAGAAGAAATCGAAGCTGTGGTGGAGGCAAAGATTGTGTCCGTCATCGAAACGAAACTCGCGGCTCTAGTTGGGTCGCACCTCACAACGCTAGTAGAGCCGAAGTCAACAGCAATAGTCGAGTCGAGGCTCGAGGCGATCGTAGATACGAAACTGGAGCCAGTCACCATCCAAATTGGCAACACGTTCACGACGCTGAACCGCGCGATGGACACTCATACAGCCCAAATCAACGAGCTCAAGTCGCAACTCACCAATTTCATCGCTCATGTAAAGAACAACTGCATCAGCCACGCGGATCTTGAGAACTTGCCTGGAAGAAAAAAGCCACGCACACAAAGCAAGAAGGCTTCCCGCTCCAATTCTCCCGAAAGGGAGAACACCAACGATCCTGTAGATGGCAGCTCCTAAATACAAGAGTTCCAATTCGCCCTCGACTTTCCGCATATGGCATTGGAACTGCAGATCCTACAGACCCCGACTAGCAAACCTGCAAGAATATATAAAGACTAATCAACCAGATCTTATTGCCCTCCAGGAGACCAACACCGAAAAAGTCAGGCTCTCCGGATACAAGACTCTCTCCATCACAAGAAGAACGGCCACGCTTCTGAAGAAAAACTTCACTGCCCAAGAGCACAAGATAGAAGGTACCACGGTAGAGCACAACATTGTGGAAGTCATACCCGACCGCAAGTCCCATCAAAGCCTCTATATCACTAACGTATACAGTCCCCCGAAAGACCAGCTCGCTGACTACGATTACTTTATCCGCGAACTCAGGAGACGTACGAAGGGTCATCAGCTCGTAGTCGTAGGGGACTTTAATGCACCTCACGCGGCCTGGGGCTATACCACCACCACCAAGAAAGGCACGAGAGTCCATGACACCGCTCAGCAGCATGGCCTCACGCTATGGAACGATTCGCTCCAGCCCACGAGAGTAGGCAACAGCGTCTCAAGAGACACCACCCCTGACCTCACGTTTACCCGCGACGTCAAAAGGGTGGAATGGACATGCCTCCCCGAGACCCTTGGGAGCGACCACCACATCATTCAGCTCGACATCAACCATGCACGTCGACCAGTCAAGACTGGCACAGCGAGACTGACGGAATGGAACGCCTTCAGAAGCGAGCTTGATCACGACACCGCTATAAACGACATCGACGTCTGGCTCAAAAATGTGGTCTGTACAGCCGAACGGTACACCAATGTCATCCAACTTAACGAGGATAAGCCTGCCGTGGACAGTCACCTTCTGCACCTCTGGGAGGCCAGACGGGCCTTACTCAAGAGATGGAAGAGGCAGAAACTCAACAGAAGACTCAAGCAGAGAATTGCCTCTTTGACAGCACAGGCCCAAGAGTATGCGGAACAGCTTGCGAGACAAAACTGGCGCGCGTTCTGCGATCAGCTCCAGGGTACCCTCAGCACCAAGAAAACGTGGCACCTTTTGCGCGCGCTCCTCGATGATGGTCCCACCAAGACACATCAACGGGAGCACATCCGTCTTCTCACGCACAACTACGACGGCTCGGAGGAAGACTTACTCAAGAAGCTATGCGAAAAGCTCCGCGGGCCCACCCAACCAGTGACGACTCTGCCATCATTTAAGGAATATGAAGGCCTTCCCAATGCTGACCTCGACCGGCCTTTTACACTGGCAGAGCTCCACGGAGCCATCGCTAAGCTTACGCGAAACACGAGCCCGGGCAAAGACAGGATAGTCAACAAGCACCTCCGACAGCTACCCAATAAGGCCTTGACAGCTCTCCTCCAGTACTATAACGAGTGCTGGGACAAAGGAGAACTACCCGCCTCGTGGAAGCACTCGGAGGTGATCATGGTACCAAAGCCCAACAAACCCATTGCCCTTGAGAATCTACGACCGATTTCCCTCACCTCGTGCGTCGGCAAGCTGTTTGAGCATATGGTACACGACCGCCTTACATCGCACCTCGAAGACAATGGGCACTACCCAGACACCATGTTCGGCTTCCGCCAGCTTCTCTCCACCCAAGATATCCTTCTCCTTCTCAAGGAGGAGCTGATTGACCACATGAGCAAAAACTGCAAGTCATCGATCCTTACCATTGACGTTAAAAGTGCTTTTGACAATGTGAGCCACGAAGCGATACTCCGAAATCTTGCATCCACTGGCTGCGGTTCGAAGACCTATGGTTATGTCCGCAATTTCCTCACCGGTCGGACGGCCACGGTGGGGATATCACACTTACGCAGCAAGGAACTTAGGCTACCAGACAAGGGCACGCCGCAAGGCTCCGTCGTATCGCCCCTGCTATTCAACGTGGCGCTCCTGAAGCTTCCGCGACTCCTCGAAAGTATTCCTGGACTGCAGCACGCCATCTACGCGGATGATATTACGCTGTGGACGCGAGACATGTGCACCGGAGAACAAGAAAGCTGTCTCCAGGAAGCTGTTGGAGTCGTCGAGAATTACCTTGACAGCTGCGGCCTCCACTGCGCACCCGAGAAGTGCGAACTACTCGTACTCAGGGCCCGTACGAGGGGAAGACCACCCGCCTGCGAAGATCCGGACCCGTGCGTAACCCTTAACGGAGTTCAAATACCGAAAGTCGCCTCGCTTCGTGTGCTCGGCTTGCACCTATCTCGAGATGGATCGGGCGGTGCCACGCTTCCCCGGCTACAACGCACGATTTCACAACTAACACATCTCATACGGAGGGTGGCGAACCGACGCAGCGGCCTCAAGGAACAGGATACCCTGAGCGTGGTCCAAGCTCTTTTAATAAGCAGGATTACATACGGAACTCCGTACCTCGCGCTCAAAGCTTCTGAAATTGACAAGCTAAATGTGCTCATCCGCAAGGCTACGAAGCTCGCCATTGGACTACCGCCCGTAGCTTCAACTACTCGACTCCTCAGAATGGGTGTGCACAACACGTGGCAAGAGCTGGCGGAAGCGCATCACATAAACCAACTTGAGAGGCTGAAGCTTACATCGACAGGCAGATCAGTCCTTGCTCGCCTCGGCTACGGAGAGCGCTACATCTGCGATGCCGATCGCAAGGTCAAGATACCGCCGTGTTTGCGAGAAACCCTGAGCATCGACAAACTACCGCGTAACATGCATCCCGAGCATCATCGGAAGCGCCGGCTCGATCGAGTCGACGCCATCCGACGAAAATACACGCGCGATCCAGATGCCCGCTATGTCGACGCGGCGAAATATCCACACAGGAATGCGTACGCCTTGAGTGTCGTCGACTCAACAGGCAAAGAGCTGGCGTCCGCCACCGTCAAAGTCCGGAACGCCGAGACGGCGGAAGAAGCGGCGATCGCACTCGCTACAACCACAAGCACAGACGCCATCGTAGTCTTCACGGACTCGCAAGCCGCAGTGCGCAACTACACGAGGGGTCGCATCTCGGTCGAAGCAGTCAAACTTCTAAACAACCGACGCACTCCGCTCCCTTACACCTACGTAAAGTGGGTCCCGGGTCATGAGGGGCTCGAGGGGAACGAAGCGGCTCATGCCGCGGCCCGCGGTCACGTCAACCGGGCCTCCCTTGCCTCCTCACAAGAACAGCGGTCGTTCGACGTTGAAGCAGAGCCAGAAAGCGTACCGATGACATATAACGCCATCCTCCAGCACTACCGCCTTGGACGACGAGTGTATCCGCCACCTCACCCGAAGTTGACAAAAGAGGAAAGTACCGCATTCCGAAGGCTTCAGAGCAATACGTACACACACGGCATCCTGTTACACCGCCTCTACCCAACGTGTTACACCTACAAATGCCCATCTGCGATGTGCCAGACACACTGGCGCACCTACTGCTCGAGTGCCCGTGGCGCCAGGCAGACAGCGTAAGCAAGCCTGTAGCACCCGAAGACGTCAACCTCCTCGCTGAGACGTGGGAGGCCAGAATCACCACCCGGGACTTGGATGACCAACGACGGCTCGTCACCAGAGCCCGGGATGCGATTGCGGCAGAGGGTTCCTGGAATAAGGAATCCTCCCACCAAGAGTGTTCTGAACACTGTCTCGAAAATAATGTTTGTTCTCTCTCTCTCTCTCAAAACCATATCGCGATACAGGTTTGTCAATCGTTTCACGTCAATTTTATCGGGCGAATTAAAGGAAGAAATTTCACGGTTTAACTGATGATTACTTTCAGGAGCTTCGCCCAATCTCATCATCATTCACCTCGTGGATCTGCCGTCAATTTTTTTTTACATTGAATCTGCGACCGTTTACGGACACGGGCACTGGCAACAGACACCTCGCCATCAACTTCGGAGCAGCCTTCTCTATAAAAGCGACTTAAGGTGAAGCCAAGGGATCCAAGCACAACCCAACCTATAGCGCTAATCAAGACGCTAGCAGCGACATCGAGGGCGTCCACTCTTTGTCACGTGTGACGCGTACGTGTCGTCTGTGGCCAGCGTCACCCACGACTGCTGCACATCCTTCCCGGACAGGTCGGTCGCCGGCGACGCGTAGCACGACTCCATGTCCGTCCGCTGTTCTTCTTGTTCGGTGCGCGCGCCCCTGGCACGTGCGAGATTCGCGATCACTGGCGTCTCTCGTCCTCAACGTCACCAGCATTCGTACTGAAAGAAGAGGACGAAGAGTCGCTACTACACGAACGCTCATCTTTTTATTGTTATGTTCGCTCTTACTATGTAGATGTTGCTATGCGATTTTCCCTCATTCGCTGTAGCGGCAATTGCTATACCAACATATATTTGAGCTCGCGAGCATGTTTACGCCTACACGAAGCTCAATCATTTGACTGGATCCCTGTATTACAATGACTGTAAAGTGGCCACCTCGGTAATTCAGGACGGAAAGAATTTCAGAATATGCCACGCACTGTTGTAATTGTTACTATATATGCAAAGCACTTAGCGAGCGGCTGCCTGTTACACTGTGTTTTGATTTGAGCAAATCGTGACGAGGCGGATCATCGTTTTTCCGTTTTTAGCGTAACTGCGCCCCTCATGCAGACTTATCAAGTAAATTGTCGATGCTTAGGAGAATAAAGGGTACATTAAAGTCCCCATAACGTGCGGAAGAAATAAACACTCCAGCGTGATCATAATGCATATCATACGAACTGTTCGTTGCTGCATTCTTCTCGGGGACGAGGAGACGAGTATACACGTAGTGCTTACTCATCATCATCATCATCATCAGCCTGTTTAGGTCCACTGCAGGACGAAGGCCTCTCCCAACGATTTCCAATCCACCCTATCCTGAGCGAGTTGGTTCCACTTTATGCCCGCAAACTTCTTAATTTCATCGCTCCATCGAACCTTTTGCCTGCCTCTGTTACGCTTTCCCTCTCTTGGTATCCATTCCGTTGCTCTTACTGTCCATCTGTTATCTTTCCTCCTCATGACATGCCCTGCCCAGGTCCACTTCTTTCTTTTAAATGATATTATAATATCGGCTACTCCTGTCTGTTCTCTGATCCATTCCGCTCGTTTTTTATCTCTTAGCGTTACCCCCAACATTTTTCTTTCCATAGCACGTTGGTTCCACTTACACTGCTGTAAAAACAGACTTGAAGTGAAACGCTAAGCAATAGAACAGTATTTGAAGCTGAACATTCTGACAATGTTGCCCTGTCATTTTGGAAACGTTAACAAGTTTAGCAGACTGCAACAGAAACATTTTTTATTTATAACCTACATTTCGGGACCTCTTCCCTTCCGCCTTCATGGCTTGTACTTCGGACAGGGCACTGCGCTGCTTACACTGTTCCGCAGGGGCTTTTAAAGGTCCCCCTCTCTATGCACGCCCTTAAAGGGCAACCCCAGCGATTTTTCAGTGTCCACAGATCTCAATAAAATTTTCAGTATATATTCTCCTCGGTACTTTAATAGTATATGCCAAGTCAGGCGGATGTAGGCCATTTAGCTTTCCTGTAAATGAATTTTAAAATTTTTTAGCGGATTCTCACACGGGCCACCCTGTGTTTTGGACGTCATTACCTCCGCGCTACCTACTCGAGCCATGGGACCTTCAAAAGCAAAACGGCTATACTTCAGCGCTCAAATTGTCGCTGTCCAGATCAGAAAATCTGGCATAACTCAATATATTTTTGAATGACCTCGCTTCTTTGGCGCCAGTTCCATATTTCTCGTGACGGGAAGGTGGTGACGTCACCGCGCATACTCCACGAAGCAGCTACTCGTTTCGGTTTCAGTTTGAAAACGACTTTCAGTTGATGATTTAAAATTATTGGTTCGTTTCTGAGCAAACTGAACAACCTTAGCGGTTACAGGACCATCAGTACCATTGCAAAACATTGATATCAGAACATGGTGAAAAAACCGCCGGAGTTGCCCTTTAACAGCAGCACCGCGCCCAATAAAGTCCTTGAAGAAGTAATCGACTGTGTTCCGAAACGTCGGTTCTGATTTATTTTCTTGGCGTCTCTGCTTAAGTGGTAACCTACAGTTGTCAACAATAGCCAACGCTAATTAACTCACAGCGTTGGTTAGCTCAGATTTCTGGCGACAGCTGCCAAAATTCAAAATAAGTACTCGCACACTTTGCCAATATCAGCCAGTGCGCTATGCACTTCGGCGATATCAGCCAGTGCAAAGCAACACTTACGCTACATGAAACGACGGTTTGACGGCCGGTGTTCCTATTCATGCGAGTAGATATGGCACGTGCAATAGCATCTACCTGATATTCATAATGCTAAGTCATGCATATTCCCAGATCCCAACTAAAGAAACGACAGTAATGACATATTCTCATTTATGATAGTCATGTCGTTACATACGCGGTGTTGTCTCAAACGTCAAACAGAGGGCGTAGAGCAGTGATCGAGAGGAACAGCACAAGGTTGGCTGGCCCTTGGAAATCTTCACGTAACCAACCAAGGGAGATCGGACATGAACCGGACGGCGCTTTAGATTGAAAAATAAATATTAATAGAAGACACACGAAAACAGCAAAAAACTATGTTAGGGGAATCGCCTTTTAATTACAGTGGGGTATGTTGTCTTTGTCTACATTGCGCCTTGATTAAAAAATTCACAGCATATCCACGGGGTGAATGATGATGAGTGGGCGAAGCTCTGGAGTGAATCACCGGTAAACCGTTAATCTTCCGTGTAATTCGCCCAGTCGATCATCATGTAAAGACGTGAGAAACACTCTATTCGAACGCTGGGATCTCGCGTTTAAGGGGACGCTAGCACAAACGCGTTAGAAACATGCAGTACACTCTAGTAAGGGGGGAGAGGCCACAGCGTCTTACGCAGCCCCTTACACAGGCCGGAACGCGCACCGCGTTTGCCGACGCCATCACATGACTGCTGAAAGAGTATAAAGGCCGTTTCACATGACGCAGAAACACAGCGATTTTCCTTCGGCGACTAGAGCGATCGCGATTTTTTTCAAAAAAAATCGCTCTCGCTCTTGTCGCAACGGTCTGCGACGAGCGACCAAAAAGTTGGAATTTCGTCGCTCTGATCGCAGCGATCCGAACGATTTCCCGTCGAAATTGCGCCGAGCAGCAGCCCCCGCGCTGTTTCGCTGTCATGGCGGTGGAGTGTGTGTTTTATGATCGGAGCGATCGGGGTTTTTATTGAAGCAGTGGGTTGGTGTTTTAGCTTTCTTGTGTACTACGTCGAGCTTTCGCTTCGACGTAGTACAACACACGAACGCATTTTGTTCCGTGCGCGGAGAAAGATTCCCGCTGGTTGATGTACTCGAGTTGAGACTCGACGCTATCGAATGTTTGCGACTTGCCTTGCATACACAATCGTTCTTTTTTTTTTCTCTCTCTTTCTTTTTGAGATCGCTTGTGATTGCCGCACAGCCAAGGTATTGCAGCACGTACTTTGCGTGCACTCAAACGCGCATTGCGCGTTGTAAGTGCTATGAGCCTGCGATAATAATGATTGAGCACGACGTGGTCGCGAGGCATCCGATGGCGGGCTGCTTTTTTGTGCGCCAATTCGGCGAATGCTCTTGCTTTTCTTCCACATCGAAATGAGGCCGCCGTGGCCGGAAATCGAACTCACATTCTAGCGGCGCGATATCGGGAGCGCGACACACGAACTTACAATTAAAGTGCTTTGTCAAGAAGCCGAGACCTTTGTATGTCGCCGGAACTTTGAACTGTTAATGCATGCAGTTTTCATGGATACGGGGCGCGCTAATTAACCAGAAATACTTCGCCTTACACCGATGCCGTAAATCGGGCACGTCATTGTTGGACTGACTATGCGACCAGTAACTAAATTTAGATAATTTTTTGGTGTATTAATGTGTGCTTTTATAACGTACCATATCAGGAATGCTAGCAGCGTCGTTGATTTACTTTCAAAGCGTTGATGCGCAACAAGTATTATTAATAGCAGCTTTTTCTTCTTTTCTTATCTCGTGGACAACATTTATTCCTTCACATATATTTATACGCATATATTTATAGGATTTGTATATTTCCTGCACCTTCATGGCATGTAACAACACACCTTCATGGCATGTAACAACACTTCAAAGAAGATTACTTGTGCACGTAAATGCTTGCAGTGTACTTGTTTTGTCTTGTTTATGATGTTCATTATAGCACATCACTTAAAAAGAAACAAAAAAAAAAAGAAAAGCGGGCAAGCAGCCTGCAAAGTTCTTATACAGTTCTTATATAGAAGAAAATGTGAAAGATCACAGCTAATCAAAATCATGCAGGGAAATCGCCTTGTTGCATCCTTTTTCTGTAGGTTATAGTTTCCTCTTGGGTATGGACCAGTGTTGCACTTCAGTAGCCATTCAGGTGTGAACGTGCATATTTACATGTGAAGCCATGCCAAACTAAACAGAAACAGCTTGCCGACATATTTGAGAATGGTTTCATTATTACATAAATCCTGCTTTTACAAGTGCATAAGTTTATAGAATTATGCATTTTTAGAACATTTCTGATGAAATTGAAGCACCGTGTAAATTTGTCATGGCATTATAAAACTCATTTCTGCAAATGAAGTGTGTACATTTGCACATTATGTAGTTTAATTCTATGTAATACGTACTGCAAACAAATAAAGGTCCAACCAGGAAAGAAATTGTGAGAACAACACATGTACATGTATCTCTCTAATAAAATTCATAAAGGAAAAGCAAGTGTGCATTAATGCGTAAACATGACCCAACTAAAGTACGGGACAATGCACTAGGGATGCATGGCAGAAATGGTGTGTCTTGGCAGTGCATGCTGTTTTGCAGCCATGCCTGGGAAAAAAATATACATCTTAAACAAGTGTGTTAAAAAATATGTGCACTAAATGTGCATGTTAGTCGAGGGACTCTTTAAGAGTTGCATCTTTATGGAAGTCATTCCAAGGCCTAATTACCAGCCTATTAAAGTATAGGAAAAGATTGCAATATTTATAACATTTGAATGCAAATATTATGTCACACAGAAGGGTTTTGCACTGCTTGTTCTTATGGAGCTGCAAACAACAGTTTAGCAGTGATGCCTCAACTGTCAGATTTGTCTTTCACAAGACTGTTGGCCTAGTTGATATAAAACAAGAAGAGAACAACAGGAAGAGTGGCACTTCCAGCTACTTTATTCAAGGCGCTAACCCAAGAATGTATACAAACAGCAAGCATGCACGGTCCCTTTCCAACGTCATACCATCCAGCAATCAAGCAATCTCGTCTCTGGTGCATATAACATAACTGATGTATAGCTGGTAACCGACAATTTGTACAGGCAACAAAACATACAATGATTCTTTTTTACAACTTGCCATTTTTATATATTGTTTTAATCTGTCACTTGCCATGGTGGCTGTGCCAGTTTGCAAAAACAGAAAGTAAGCTAACGCTATATTAAGGTGAAAACCTTATATTACTACGTTTCAAGGCTGTGTTGCACAGTACAAAAAATCAGAGTGTAGGCGAGCATCGAATAGGTGGAGTGCATCTCTCACTTCACTGTAAAGTTGATTAAGTATATCTTGCTCGTGCGGTCAGCTTTGTTGCCTTCGTATTACAACAAAGTTGACCGTGTCTTGCTGTGAAATCTCCTGCCACATCCTTGTAGGTGAAGGTGCACAAGGCTCTAGTTGCAAGCGAGGAAGACCGAGAAGGCACAGCGCTGCAGAAGAACCTTAAGCAACTCAAAATGCCATTTCTCACCACAGCTGCTGTAACAAAGCAGCTATGTGTGAAACTGCAGCAGCAGCAGCCCAAGAAGCAGATCAATGGAACTTGGCATTTGCCTTTTACATTCGCTTGGAAGTCTCTAAGCACCTGGTATAACAACACAGCATAAGCCGGTATGGGCTTGTTACAATGCTCAAAATTGGTGACAATGGTGCCTGAAGCAGGTGTCCGAAACTGCTATCACTCATAATGAGAAAAAGTCCATACCCCCATCTCACCTGAAGGAAAACTAGCAATCTTTCAGTAATGTTTATCTCCCTCTCTGCACACCTGTGCACATTTGAACCCAGCCCAACAGGAGTAGTAGCACCCACCCCAGACTCTGGGCCTTATAAGTTGTCAGTCGTCGGCTATGGTTCCATCGACAAAGACGAGGAGAATTGGAGGGCGGGGGAGAAAATACAGAAGAGCAAGGAGATGACGACGGCAAGGAAGGAGAGGATGCAGATGACAAATGAGAAGTAAAGGAATTTGAAAAAGAAGACAGTGTAAGAGGAAGAACAAGAGGGGGGAGGAGAAGCAGGAATGGAAGAAGACCTAAAGAGAATAATAAGAGCACATGCAGGAAAGCTTACACTGTCACTGTGCTCTGTTCTTTGCAAAGGCCTGAGAGTCTTCTTACAATGCTGCCCTAACTTGTCCCAGTGGCTCGTTAAAGAAATTCTGCTGACATTGTGCAGTGGGGTTTTTCCTCTGAAAATGTGCACCTATCAGGTTCATGATACTCACCATTGGTGATTACTTCTCTATGCAAGTTACTTCAGGCAGTAAAACCTTTGCCAGGACAAAGAAATGGAAAAGACATCAAGAGAGTGCTGGCGATTGCTTACCCACAGAGGTTGTCATGCAACGTCAAAAAAGAAGCATCAGAATTCAATCTGAATGTTGTTTTTATGCCCCTAACAAGCTCTCAAAGGTGTGTTTTCTAGACAAAGTGGCTGAAGTGTGCAAGATGCACAGGAACAAGTTCAGTACTTGCCAGTCGCACAGAGCAGCTTGGTTGCAGCAGACAAGAAAACCTGGCATCCTACGAGCAAAGTGACAATGTAGGTGGAGAAATGGTATGTCCTCGAGGCATGGAGAAGGCAGAGTTTGAGGAGAGGAATCTGCTAGGCTGTGGCAGCGCGTGCCATGGCTCATTCATGAAACGGTTTGGCAAGGTGGAAATTGAATTTTCTTTGCATCACGACAGATGAAACTTCTGGCAAGTGGTCATCTTTTACATGTCATCCTATGGGTGCAATGCATAAAAACTGCGATACCGTCTCATATATTGCAAATATTCTCAGTTTTCTGTCTGCAGCATCAAAAAGCAAACTCTGTGGGCATTTTGGCTGTAGTTTGTAATAAATATGTGCCATACAGCACTTGTAATGAGCTGCATGTAGTGACTCCAGTGCAGGTGACACCTGCTGCTGTAAGTCCCTCGTTCGCATGTTGTGAAAAGGTATGGGCAAATGGCCTTGGGAAGAAAATGCGTGCAGGATGCTGCATAGTCTTTGTGATCTGCTGACTTTACAACTCTCACGGGCTTCTCAGACTTTTAAGTGCACTTTTTGTGTTGCAACAAAGGCTTGCGCTCTCTGGGATTTCCACCAGTGCCATTTTAGGATGGGACAGAAAATGTGTTGTGCCAAACTACAATAGCAGCGCATCCAGCAAAGTGAAGCCGATTACTTTCGACGTTCCCAGTGGCTCGATGAAAGTGGAGGCATGGGCTTGTACAATACCAAGGAAAGGTCGAGAGCTCATGTCCCATAACTACGTTTGCTAGAAGCATTTCTCAAACAGTGAAATGGAGACGCAATGAAGGTGATCTTGGTGGTGACATCTCTCTTGACAAACCCAAGCGGCCTGTTTTGTTACTAGGTGCCGTGCCGTCACTATTTTTGCACTGTCTCAGCTACCTGTCTCCTGTTCTCAAAACAAAGAGAAAAGAAATGAGCCAATTGGACCTGGCGTGAAGTGCATTAACCACCAAAGACTTTGGTGGTTAATGACACAAATATGCTTGCTGCTTGCCACTTTGAGGAAAATGAGATGGTGCATCCTCTCGCCTCCCTTTGCTGTAAGTCCAATGCCTTGAACAATAAGCAAAAAACGGCATATGTGTGGTGGAAAGACAAGGAACGACACTGTACCAATAGTTCTGGTAATGACCAAACCAGTCGAACCAGAGTTATTGAATAAATAAGTTTTGCATTCCAAAAAACATACTGTGCAAATAATTAGGTAATTGCCATGCAGGCAACACCTTTTTTCGTTTATATAACAAATAATTTGCGGCCACCAAGGTCACACAAGAAGCACATCAATTACAATGAATCGGCACTGGCTAGCCTTGACAGGTTGAACGGGCAAGCTTCTGCAGAAAGCCGACTCGCACAACAGAGCGTGTGTTGGTGTGATGGTATTTTAGAAGGTTCTTTTATAGGTTCGTTTTCGGAACGACTCTCCCAGGCGAAGCCTCCGAGAGTAATCAAGGACAAAGCCGTTCTTCCCACAACACAACAAAACACAAGGGTTTTAATTCAAACTGATAAGAAAAAGCATAATGAAAGAAGCACTTGAAAGGGAAAAAAAAAAGATCACACCATTAAGAAAGTAGCACGCTCTAATAGCGTCTCTATGGGTGCTACACGAGTCCTGCAAGTTCTTAGTCATTAAGGGTCCGGTAGTGATGTCCCGTGGCGACGTGGCAAAATAAGATGGCTCACCATATCATCGATGATCTTGAATGGAGACGAACGAGCGAAGTGCATGCAGACGGCTCGGAAAGATGACGACGGAGTCTCGTTGCGACGGAGGACGTGGGCGGCTAGGCGGACTCGATGAGGGTTGGTACGGATCTTGGCCAAAAGAATTTCGGAATATGCCACGCACTGTTGTAATTGTTACTATATATGCAAAGCACTTAGCCAGCGGCTGCCTGTTAGACTGTGTTTTGATTTGAGCAAATCGTCACGAGGCGGATCATCGTCTTTCCGTTTTTAGCGTAAGTGCGCCCCTCATGCAGACTTATCAAGTAAATTGTCGATGCTTAGAAGAATAAAGGGTACATTAAAGTCCCCATAACGTGCGGAAGAAATAAACACTCCAGCGTGATCATAATGCATATCATACGAACTGTTCGTTGCTGCATTCTTCTCGGGGACGAGGAGACGAGTATACACGTAGTGCTTACTCATCATCATCATCATCATCAGCCTGTTTAGGTCCACTGCAGGACGAAGGCCTCTCCAACGATTTCCAATCCACCCTATCCTGAGCGAGTTGGTTCCACTTTATGCCCGCAAACTTCTTAATTTCATCGCTCCATCGAACCTTTTGCCTGCCTCTGTTACGCTTTCCCTCTCTTGGTATCCATTCCGTTGCTCTTACTGTCCATCTGTTATCTTTCCTCCTCATGACATGCCCTGCCCAGGTCCACTTCTTTCTTTTAAATGATATTATATATCGGCTACTCCTGTCTGTTCTCTGATCCATTCCGCTCGTTTTTTATCTCTTAGCGTTACCCCAACATTTTTCTTTCCATAGCACGTTGGTTCCACTTACACTGCTGTAAAACAGACTTGAAGTGAAACGCTAAGCAATAGAACAGTATTTGAAGCTGAACATTCTGACAATGTTGCCCTGTCATTTTGGAAACGTTAACAAGTTTAGCAGACTGCAACAGAAACATTTTTATTTATAACCTACATTTCGGGACCTCTTCCGTTCCGCCTTCATGGCTTGTACTTCGGACAGGGCACTGCGCTGCTTACACTGTTCCGCAGGGGCTTTTAAAGGTCCCCCTCTCTATGCACGCCCTAAAGGGCAACTCCGGCGATTTTTCAGTGTCCACAGATCTCAATAAAATTTTCAGTATATATTCTCCTCGGTACTTTAATAGTATATGCCAAGTCAGGCGGATGTAGGCCATTTAGCTTTCCTGTAAATGAATTTTAAAATTTTTTAGCGGATTCTCACACGGGCCACCCTGTGTTTTGGACGTCATTACCTCCGCGCTGCCTACTCGAGCCATGGGACCTTCAAAAGCAAAACGGCTATACTTCAGCGCTCAAATTGTCGCTGTCCAGATCAGAAAATCTGGTATAACTCAATATATTTTTGAATGACCTCGCTTCTTTGGCGCCAGTTCCATATTTCTCGTGACGGGAAGGTGGTGACGTCACCGCGCATACTCCACGAAGCATCTACTCGTTTCGGTTTCAGTTTGAAAACGACTTTCAGTTGATGATTTAAAATTATTGGTTCGTTTCTGAGCAAACTGTACAACCTTAGCGGTTACAGGACCATCAGTACCATTGCAAAACATTGATATCAGAACATGGTGAAAAAACCGCCGGAGTTGCCCTTTAACAGCAGCACCGCGCCCAATAAAGTCCTTGAAGAAGTAATCGACTGTGTTCCGAAACGTCGGTTCTGATTTATTTTCTTGGCATCTCAGCTTAAGAGGTAACCTACAGTTGTCAACAATAGCCAACGCTAATTAACTCACAGCGTTGGTTAGCGCAGATTTCTGGCGACAGCTGCCAAAATTCAAAATAAGTACTCGCACACTTTGCCAATATCAGCCAGTGCGCTTTGCAATTCGGCGATATCAGCCAGTGCAAAGCAACGCTTACGCTACATGAAACGACGGTTTGACGGCCGGTGTTACTATTCATGCGAGTAGATATTGCACGTGCAATAGCATCTACCTGATATTCATAATGCTAAGTCATGCATATTCCCAGATCCCAACTAAAGAAACGACAGTAATGACATATTGTCATTTATGATAGTCATGTCGTTACATACGCGGTGTTGTCTCAAACGTCAAACAGAGGGCGTAGAGCAGTGATCGAGAGGAACAGCACAAGGTTGGCTGGCCCTTGGAAATCTTCACGTAACCAACCAAGGGAGATCGGACATGAACCGGACGGCGCTTTAGATTGAAAAATAAATATTAATAGAAGACACACGAAAACAGCAAAAAACTATGTTAGGGGAATCGCCTTTTAATTACAGTGGGGTATGTTGTCTTTGTCTACATTGCGCCTTGATTAAAAAATTCACAGCATATCCACGGGGTGAATGATGATGAGTGGGCGAAGCTCCGGAGTGAATCACCGGTAAACCGTTAATCTTCCGTGTAATTCGCCCAGTCGATCATCATGTAAAGACGTGAGAAACACTCTATTCGAACGCTGGGATCTCGCGTTTAAGGGGACGCTAGCACAAACGCGTTAGAAACATGCAGTACACTCTAGTAAGGGGGGAGAGGCCACAGCGTCTTACGCAGCCCCTTACACAGGCCGGAACGCGCACCGCGTTTGCCGACGCCATCACATGACTGCTGAAAGAGTATAAGGCGGAGAGGCCACAGCGTCTTACACCAGCTTCTTACACGCGCCGTAACGCGCTAGCACAAACCCATCATCATCGTTAGAAACGGACAGTCTTTCGCTCTCTCTCTCTCTCTTTCTGTCTCTCTCACACAAGACAGCAGATGGAAGAGTGAGAGAGCTCGCGCGCCGGGAGGAACGCGCCGAGGGCGAGCGCGAGCCTCCCGGCGCGCGAGCTATCGAGCGCAATCCTAGAACGAGGTGGTTACGACTACAAGGGACGAACGACCCACGCCTTAAGGAGCTTCGCCCCTAAAAGTGCTGTTGTCCTCTTCTGCCTACGGATGCGTGGGCGGGGTTTGCCTTCCTTCGAAATAAGCGTCGGGCCCAAGGTCACGTTAAGGGAATAGGGCATGGCCTACACGTGCCATGTATTTTAGCCAACGTATTTCTTTTCCACCGATCAGCCAGGTTTGCAGCAATTATCTAGGCACCACTCTATTGAGCGCTTTATGCTCTCTTTACTGAACAGGAATTACTGTTATATATAGCTTAGCCATCTTTGTTTTTGCTTTTGTGTTTAGTGGAGGCTCTCAAGTTTCAGGTAGAAATGGAATGTATACAGCTTGTCATACAAAACTGAAGCGAGAGAGACAAAACTCATACAAAACTGCAGCAAAACTGTAGAATAACTGACACACGACACTGCAGCAACACTGCAGCAAAAGGGGGGCGATGTTAATTTAAGAACAATTTTGCTTGCCACTCACGAAATGATCTACCACTGCGCTATCGGCTCGAAGCTGTACGAACGCGGCTATGCACGCGGCTCTGCACGCGTTCATGGAGACGGACTTCGGAACGCGCCTGGAATGGTGCCACCATCCAGAAGATGCGAAGTAAAGCTGCAGTGATTAACTTTGCATCTCCTGGATGGCGGCACCGTTCTAGGCAATGTGCGTTTGTATGCGAGAGTGCTGAGCCGGACGAGACAAGAACGCGCGTTGATACGGCGTCGAGCATGCGCGGCGTTAGCGAAGTGGTAGCGCACCGGGCACTTTTCGTCGTGGCGCAGGGGGCTGTGAGTTCGATTCCCAGGGCATCAAAGCAAGTTATTCTGAGCATTTCTCTTTATTGTTCTTAGATGTTTACTCTACTGCATCATTTCCGTTATGGTAGAGGCGTGTTGGGTTGGTGGACCCCGGCATAAAACACTTTCGTGTTATCGAAAAAAGAACAGTGCGCATCGATTTGTCCAGCACACAGCACCTCGCGAAGCTATGAGTTTGTACACAGCTGTAGCTGTGCATACTCAAAAAAACGCGGGGTCGATCCTGGCCGAGGCTGTCGCATTTTCGATGGAGCAGAAAATGCCGGAGGCCCGTGTACTGTGCGTTGTCAGTGCACGTTAGAGAACCCCAGGTGGTCAAAATTTCCGGAGCCCTCCACTACGGCCTTAGTCTCCTTTCTCTCTCCTTCAGTCTCTTTCCACAGGCCCGACGGACGCTTAGCCGTGCTCCCAACATGGGCTGCAGAAATCAGTGTCCTTTCCTTAACCGAACCACAATCATCATACTCTCATGGTGTGTACACCACGAGGGTATGCGTCCTCTGTATGGCCTGAAAGCTATGCACAAACCCAGAGTGTAGTATAGCAAAGGGGTAAGACGGCATCGAGCCGAGGTCACGCTTGCTGCGTCTTCCACTGTCGGTGGTTCGACGGAAACGTCTTTACGCCGAGCTCGGTGCGAAACTTGAAGAAGCGTTCGCTGGGCGTCGCAGTGTTTTGCGAGGCGTTTCCCGAAGCCTCGGACCACGACGAAATGCGGCTGTTCCGGAGACAAACCCGGACCAGCCAGGTGTCCATCAGCTTCGCTAGCCTTGCGCCGCTACTGCAAGCCTCACTAATTTTTAGATGCGAAGCAGCTCTTTGACTAGCCTGTGTAACGCTGTCCCTCCGTGCCTCCGTACGAACGCGCCGCAACGCGCTCCCCTCGCCGCAGGTGTTGGAGCGGTGCCAAGTAGGTCACGCCTCAGCTGAGCGTTGACGTCACTCTCTCCCTCGCCTGCCGCGCGCTCGCCGCAGCGCCCGCAGCTGCCGCCTCGTCCGTTCGCCCGCAACGCCTGCCGCTACCGCAGCTCGCTCCGCTACCGCGACCGCCGCTCCCTACACCGCCGACTCGTCGGTTCACGCGCAAAAAATTGACACCATCTTCCCAAAGGGAACCCTGATGGGATGCGAAGCACCCGCGTTAGCGCCGTTCAACCCGTGACGCCACCCGTGCACAACGGTGCTGCTTCGCATCCCATCAGGGTTCCCTTTGGGAAGATGGTGTTAATTTTTTTTTGTGACTGGTTGTGTAGCCCTGTTCGCAAAAGTGCAGTCGTCGCCGGTTAGCCTCCCGTAACCACTGCACTGTGAAGCTTCCTCGAGAAACGCCAAACATACTGAAAACGTCGGTTTGGCAATGCTTCCACCAGTAAAATTCAATACAGCATCTACTGCTGCTGTTTTCAACGCTTCAGGTCTAAGGAACACATTCCTTGGAGTGTGCTCCCAAGAGACATCGTTGATGGACTCGTTCGCGTTTTGAGTCCTCACACGCAGGCATTTCTCGAAAAGTTCAAGTTTCGCGTATAATTGGAAAATAGGCTTCACGGCCTGAAGTACCGCTGCCAGGAGGTAATTCTTGATTGATGTGAGGCGCGCCATCAACGTCGGTATTGTTAACACTACATCATCTGTCAGCACCGTTTTAAGTGGGCCATAGAAAGGCGTGGCGCGGACTCGGTGTCACGATGAAGCGACCCATGTCGATTACCCTGAAAGCTATAATTTTGATACAATGTCTTCGCCTTCGTAGTTGCTGGAAGGTATCAACAAGGGCATGGCACCACACTGAATCAGCAGCAAAAGAACACAACTACAGTTAACTAGAATATATATTCCAGTTCAATAAACACAGTTGCAGGAAAACAACGACCGTCGCGAGTGATAGAGCCTACAAGCAGGCAGTGCAGCGTCTAAGGCCGTACTCGCCTAAAAACAACGCTAGGCAGCTTTTCGTTGTTGTCAGGCAAAGGATGACCATTCTGTTATACTGACATAAAAGCTGCGCGTTCTCTTCTTTTTTCTTCTTTTTGTTCAACACAGGAGAGTTACAGATAACGCAACGCTCTAAAAGGAGGCGTTGCCGAACACAGACCGAGTTTCGAAAGAGGTCATGTTTCAGGCGAATAAATCGCGCACGTATTATAGGCACAGTGAGAATTGTTCAGAAACGACCGGTGATTCTAAATCTCTAAAAAACAAAATATCCGTTTTTGTTTGCTGTTTTTCTTTCGAATTTTGCCCTACCCTGTTCACTTTAGCGTTTGTGCGTGGTCTTCAATGGTACAAAGGAGCACACGGAGAAACAGATCCGACAGATCCCACGCTATGTGGGATTGGGTGTCATGCGAAGCAGTCAGCGAGGACATTGCCTATGCCGAATTGTTTGGCATTCATGGTCAACGTGTTTGTGCAAACTGACTGGCTGTGTGCATAACGTGGGCTTGCACTTCGAGAGCACTTTGGTGCACTGTGGTGTTTGTGCAGGTTAGTGCGTGGACTTCTGTCGTGCCGAGGAGAAAAAAATGCTAGCTAGTGTGACGTCCAGACAGCGCCAGTAAACGCTAGCCGCTTTCCGAAAGTACGAGTAAAATATAATTTTCTCGTTACCGATGAGCAACGTGGCACCTTTAGGCGTGCACTGAGGTCCTCTAAACGACGGGCGTTCGCGATTTATACACCTAGTGATATGACTGTGATTTTAATTTAATGAATACAATTATTAATTAACTTCATTCACGCATCGCTGACTGTTTCGACGGCATAGTATCAGCTCGGAACAAGAACTCCGAGGCCTTGTCAC